>JAZDUA010000360.1:0-1200000 GCA_038098605.1 Gryllus longicercus
AGTCAGCTCTGGAGAAAGCTTTGGAGAAAGCAAAAGGGCAGATCCAAAAATATTTGCAGGTTTGAATGCATAGAAATATTTATAAATACTAAAAGTGATCACAATAAAATATATTCTTCAATTAAAAAAGTAACTATTACGTGTAAATTTCTTTTCATTTTCAGTTTGTGTTAGAAGACGATACTCTTAACAAAAGTGAAGCAATCTATGCCTTTCTCAGTCCTAGCTCTGAACACTTAAAACAGACTATACCATCTCCCCAGAAACCCAAATTTGCTTTCTCCACACTTCTTAAAAAGTAAGTTAATAGTTTTCAGTACTGGATGAAAGAACATTAAACTGAAGTGTCTGAATGATAGTTTGCATAGTTTGCATCTAGTCTAAAAGGTGTATGATTTAAAAAATAAAAAAATGAAATTTGAATGTTTGTGATGTAATGGTAGTTGTTTCACTATCAGAAAACGTATCATGTCCCTTTCGCATAGAATTCATTACAAGAAATGGGGGGGGGGGGAGAATATTGGTTGGCAGCTGTTTTGTAGTCTTCTATTCACATATTTAATTACAATAGTCATGTTTCTGAGTAATTTGGCAGTTAAAATAATTTGTAACTTCAGCCCATTGCAGCTAGTAGAGGGTCTGTCCTCGGGGACAGACATTACTGCTGATTCTGGAGGCCTCGATAGTGAAGATGAGAGCTTCCTACTTCTCCTGGATGAGAGTGATGACGAACCTTTCCTACTGAAGATAGTGGTGGCAGAGATGGAATTGCAGAGCCACTGTATGATTTACTTGGAGAGATCTTTGATTTGAAAGGTGTATTTATGTGGCTCAGAAAAACCATTATCACTTTTGTACAAATTACATATAATAAAACAATCAGCAGGTAAGATGTCTTGAAATTATCAGCCTAAAACTATTTTGTCATTTTTACTTTCTCACCCTTACAATGAAAGAAGAAAAAGTATTATCAGGCGACAGAAAACAGTGAATTTTCAACACTTGTGTTGGGCCCTGGTAATGAAAAAGTGGATAAATCCTGTTCCTATGTATAGTAAATTACTTCCTCTAACAAGTGGTGTAGCCAGAATCCATGTTTTGTGGGTCTTCAAAATTCATATTCCTCTGTCGATCAGTACGAACTCGAGGCTTTTCAAATGGATGTTTTGAGCTTTGAGGCATGAAGGCATAAAAACATTTTCAAAAGTTTCGTAAAAATGGCGTCAAATTTTTAATTAAACTTTGTCCTAGATGTAAAAGATGCTTAAGAGAATGATCCAGGTCTTATGTTCGTTAAAATCCCTGACTTTTAGAAAATTGCAGAAGTCCAATTTCTTTGGAGTGTCTTCCTACAACTACAATATTGAAGATAGATTTTTTTCTTAATGAAATCTGTTCTTTAAAATTAGATCTTGAAATAAGGACACGTACAATTTTTCGAAAATGTGAGTACCATAGGTTTTGTGTGAAATATTGGCAATTTGTAAATTTTTTAAAACTATTTTTTGCTCAAAAACCACTCCAATTTTTTCTTTAAATTTTCTTATTTTAATCAAGGGACTGTAAAAAATATGGTGCAAGTCCCATTTTCAGTGGCCTTTCTGTTTTTTTGAAATTTGCAAGAAGCTAACAATTGAAAACTTCAAAATATAGAATAAGAAAAAAATATTTGCTGTTAACAAAATCTGTTGTTAAAAAATCTGCTCTTTATAAAAAGGTTTAAATACAATTTCTTGAAAAAACAAGTAGATTCACTTAATTCATGCTTGAAATTTATGCAATGAAAAAAAAATGTTATAAACCAATAAATTTTTTTTCTTTAAATTTTCTCCTTATATGTATCAAGGGGGAGTAAATCTTATGGTGCTAGTCCCATTTTCAAGTAACTCTCCATATTTTCAAAAGTTGCAAAAATTGCAAAAGTAACATTTTAGAACTACAAACCAGAGTTTGAAATTCACTCCATTTCAATAGCATAGAGGAGAGGCATGGGGCAAATAAACTCAGAGGACGTGAGTTTGAATCTTATTGCAAAAAACAATTTTTGATGGTTGATTACACTTTTGTAGGTATATATAGTATAATATAGTGGAGCAGTTAGAAATAATGGAGAAAATATGTGCTGTTGTATCACCACTAGTTTAATATTAGTATTGCAGGAGCACAGTAGTTGAGAGTACTTTAACTATCATAAAATTGTGGAAAACACAATATTTTTAAAATATTTAGCAATTATTCATGGGGCACAGTCATTGAATAAGTGAAAAAGAAATCAAGAACAACTTTTGATTTTATTAGAAGTTAAAATGGAGTTAGGGACACCTGAAATTAATTAATATAATAATAATAATAATAATAATAATAATAATAATAATAATAATTATTATTATTATTATTATTATTATTATTATTATTATTATTATTATTTTGAATCTTTGATGGTACAAATACCATTATAGACCATGTCATGAATTGAGTTTAACTATTCACTAATACAAATTTCAACTATTTTAACCTAACAAATACATTTTCTCATAAAATAGGCTTACTACTGTGTTACAAAATAATGTTTAAAACTGTAATATTAGTATACAAATAATTACATTTGAATATAAAAATATATACATTGTCACATACTTTACAGTTAATATACAATTTAATACATACATTTTTTTAATATATACCACAAAGTTTCAGATTTATATTTATCCATACACTTGTACATATAGATTCAGCGTAGCACATCTCATTATTTTTCTTAATTTTATGCATTCCACAATATTCTACAAGTTAGTTTTTTTTCACATCTATAGAATATAATGCTTTGTTTATTAAGTTTATTCTTTAGTTCTTTTTTGAATTTAAAATTGCTTAGATATTTTTTATTTCATTTGCCAATTTGTTGCAAAATTTTACTCCTGAAAGATAAGGGTTTCAGAGAGATCTTTTGTGCCTTGTACTCACAATGTGTTTATTGTTCTTATTTCTGGTATTATAGTTATGTATATCTATATTTTCTAGCGCATTTCCAATTTACCTCATTAAAAGTATGGTGTTGTATATGTATAGCCCAAGTATGATTAGGATAATTCCTTGTTGAATTGAATTGAAATGAAAAAGAAAGACATGGAAATTAAATTGACAATATTTAAATTCACTTTTGATTGGAAGTTCAAGGTTCTGCGCTATTATTGTAAAGATCTTGTTATTTAGCTGATTGATTTAACATAGGTGAAAGAACTTTGAAACTTTGGTATCTTTGCAGTGATTTGTATTGATAATTCATGGTAGAGAGAAGTCTTCTCGTTACTTGTGTGCATTATAACAATAGTATAATTGTGGATGAGCCGTATATTATGATACAGCAACATCTGTAATTGCAAAGAAATTAAATTCTATATTTCCAGATTAATAAATACATTCATTTAAATCAAATTAATTCACCATTTATATTTTATCACATCAATTTATAAATTTGTCTCTTACAACAACTTAATTCCTTTAATTATACCATCATGAAGTTGAAACGAGTCATTCCTCTGTTTTTCAGTAAAGCTCACTTGATGTATTTTTATCTTCTGTATGTTTTGTTTCTCAACCACAACTATATATTTATTTAAAATGTGTCCTCTTTCTAATTGATCCTTACCACTTTGAAAACTATGTGTCTATTAGGAATAAAAACTAATGGGAATGCGCAACATATCGAAACATTTCCTCCTCTTAGTTATTACACAACTGTTACTCAGTTTTTCTAAAAAGTGTACTTCATTTATAGAACTGCCATTGAAAAAAAAAGAATATTGAGAACTATATCCGGCATTAATATTGAAGGTGTATGAGATATTCGAAAAATATTTGAATTTAAGCAATTTTTAAAATTTCAGGGATTTTAATGAAAATCAAATCTATACTGTATTTATTAATGCACTTTATTCTATATGAGTAAACAAAATTAAAGGAAAACTACTATCCATTTTCCAGAAAATTTTCAGTGTCACAGGAGTTTCATTTAAAGTTCCCCCTAAAATTAAAAATCTTAATGATCTCCTGAACAGCACAACTAGATCTTACTCCTGGTGTGTTTACCAAATTTCAGCTCAAAAATTTCTAATTTATATATACTTAAATCCATCCATACAGACACCCCAATTTTCGGGTACAAAATTGTGTGCATCTCCTCACCACGTGCACCAGTCTTAACCATCTTTGGAATGGCACTAATAAACCTTCATCCCGACATGCGTGCAAAACTTTGAGATCAAATTGTTGAGGTGACCACTAGACTTTTCCTCCCTAAACTTATAGTTTAGGTTCTAAAAGTAAAAAGATAGATTGATTCTGACTTGTCTTCTTCCCTCTTTTTCAAACCTCTCCTTTCATCATCTACCTTTCAAGTTTGTCACTGTCATAAAAAACTTTTCTTATTTATTGGTGTTATATACTTTTTTTACCTAATGGTGAAAAATCAATAATGTATTTCATTTCAATGCAGGCAAGTGCGAGAAACTGTTACAGGACTCTTTTCTGAGCATATGGTGTATTCATATATACAGTTCATTATTAAATCTTGGTGGATTGATGGTAAATTAAAAGCACCTCCTCCTCAGCGAACTGATGAGCAGAAAGTGAAGACAAGGTAGGCAATTTAAGAGCGATAGCCCTCAAAATTTTGAAGTTAAAACTCCTCTCCAGTTCTTGTTTCAAAGTAAACTTCCTCTATTTTGTATCAAAGATGGTAGTACATATATTACATGCAATCTTTGGCGATCCTAAGGATATTCATAACAGTAGTTGACCGGCCTTTTGTCTCTGTTGTTGTTAGTGATGGTGGTGCCTCTTTTGCAAACTTACTTCATCCTGGTCTGTTTTGTTCCCTATTCATTGCTTCAATCTGTATCAAGTTAGTTGTTTTTTTTATTACTTCATACCAAATTATTTTCCTTCTTCCCTATACTCTATTCCTGTTCCTTACTTCTAACCTCATGTCCTCATAATAGTCCAAACTCTGTGTAACATAGTCCATAATTTTTGTCTCATTGTTTCAAAAGAGCAACTGAGCCTCACTTCTTTCAAAGTAAGTACATTCTTCTGTGTGTCCAATTACTTTCCAATAGTTTTCCCCAACCCCACATTTAAAATAAGTAACTTTTTCTTTCTTCTGAACATACAATTTACTTGTTTCTGGAGTGTTTAGAAGTTTCTGCAATGCAAATCTTTGCATAGAAAGTATTTTTCGAAACCAACTTTTGAGTTCTTATTGCAGTTCAGCCATTCGGAATATCCAAGGAGTTTAATAGTCAAAATATGCTTAAAATTGTTTTAAGAGCTTATTTTCAAAGTTTCAACATTTTCTCCCTGGACACCCTATATTTACATATTCTAGAACGGGTTCCCGGGGTGTCAGAGTTGACCTCCTGAGGATTGATGGAATTTTTAAGGGGTTGACGGGGATCTATAGCTGAATATGAACTAGCGATAGATAGGCATAATCACAATCACATTGATTACAAAACTATTAAATGAAGATGATAATTGCTTTCTGATATAGAACAACCAAACCTAGTAATAAATTATGAATTCCCTTGTCTTTCTTCGTATTTGTCGTTCATTCTTAGTATCAAGGGTTATAGCTAATCTGGTGCAACAGGTGCTCTACACTGCTCCCTGGAAGTAAGGGATCCTTTATAAGGACTCCCTCAGATGGTTATCCGTGAAGAGTAAAGCAAACTGCTCTCTGTGCTTATTTTCTCCACTCTCTTTATATCTATGTCGATTAGATTTAAAACTTAATTTCACCTTTATTGTAGATAGGGCCCCTATTTCAATTTTCTGCTCCAGGGCATGTGAGAACCAGGCTATGCAACTGGTTAGGATGTTTAGAAAACTCAATAAATTAAAACTATAAATTTGACAACACGATTCTACAGTAGAAGAAAATACTCCTCTACCTTTTATTTATATATTTATATCTCTATAAAAGTTGGCACATCTGTGTGTTTTTTCACCCAGGTTTATGTGCTGTTAATTTTGTGCAACTTCACTAGATGGCATTGTAGAACAAAACTAAATATTTGTGTCAAATGCAACTCTCGGCAGCATTTTTGAATCTTATTGTTAAATAACTTCTAAAAGCTATCTAGGGCATTAAAAATTAATATATTGAGGCCAAAGGCCTCAAATAATCAAGCCTTCTCAATATTATCCCATCTGCTCAGAGACTTGCAAAATCTGCAACTAAATGTGAATGAGAGGGACAGGGACAGAGAGAGAAAAGGAGAGGGAAGGAGAAAGCGGGAGATGAAGGGCAGAACATCTGCTGGGGTTCCCCAGCAGTTATACATAAATCTAGATATTTACCATAATACTGGAGTACAAAATTGGAATCTTTAGGACATTTATGGGGAAGGATTTTGCATTATGATTATGTACATTGTTACGGTGAATATTGTACAGGGATCAATGGAGCCAACAATTCTTTTGAAAGGGGTTGATGTCACGATCTGGAAGGAAAGGGAGATATTGTCATCTAATCGAGAGCTTAAATACCAATAATTGAAGTAGTAGTGAAGCCCAACTGGATGTCAGCATTCATCTTTCCTTCCAGCTCATGGCATTAAAGGAACACTGTGTTTAAATTGGAGTATGGTTATATTGTGGTATGTTTATATTGGAATTGCTCAAAATAGCCAGATATCTTTTCAAGAGTATCATGAGTATTTCATCAGGCTCCATTGCACAGGTTGCATCCAAGTCAGCTAATATTTTCCTAACATATTAGTTATCTTGTTTACCTTCCTGGGAAGAATCAACTGTAGCAATGTTTAAGTCCTCTTCACTCACAAACAATTATAAAACTTAGTAAGCAAGAATATCGACTATTTCTTTCACAACCTACTGGTTGTTTCCTTATTTCTACTTTCGTCCCATATTATTGTGGAATTCCTTACTGTATTTCACTGAAGAATATTTTCTCACTTAATAGATACTAATATTAGGGTGTTTCAAACCTTGGACAATTGTCTAACTGGTTTTGACTCCAGATTTTTCTAATTAGCAACATTTTTCTTTTATTTTCTTATCTTTGTTTTGGGAATATCAGAACGGGAATTAATTATGTTTGTGTGTTAATAAATCTAATTGTGTTTGCTGATTATTTTATGACTGCAGATCTGAAGCCAGGGACCATTTTCTGGCCAATATTCCTGAATTGTTAACTAACATTGTTGGGCAACAAGCAAGCAGACGTGGAGCCACAAAAGTGTTTGATATCTTACAAGATCCTCTCCTTAACAAGCACCTCTTTTATGTAAGTTTTGAAACAAGCTTATTATAATTAGAAGGGTCATTATACAACTTTGGGCAAACGTGACTCTTAGAACAGCTCCCAGCATCTATTAATTTTATTGTATTTTGTTTCCCCGATAAAAATATGTTGATATAATAATTTTGTATTTTCCCCTTTTTTTTCTCCTCATTTGTAAGTTACTGCTAATGTCCGAATCTGGTCCATTCATGACACTTTTCTAACATTTCTGACAAGGCTCCATATTTTGGGTCCATCACAATTTACATAAAACAAACTTTGAGACTTAGTAATGCATAATTTCCCATTTATTTTTATGCTAAAACGTTTCTCAGTAATAAACAAAAAGCCTTGCACAGGGACAATCACATTACTTTATTTACCACTGTGTCTATTGCTCATATTTGCCAGATGTCCAAAATGCTTTATCATCATTCATACAGCTTTATACCTTATGTGAATTTACCAGCTATTTAGCCATATTTCGGACTTTAGCTTTAACCAATAGTTTACGTGGCTCTTAAGTAAATGTAACAATATTAACTGAATTTAACTTCATTTGAACATGTTTACTAATTAATATTATGTAATTGTGATGTGGCTCTTGCAAATAAAACACTGGAATGCAGCTTAATGTGTAATTCCTGGTTTAGAACTTTAATTTCTAAATTAATTGGTCCAGTGTTTCAGGAAAGAAAGACACATCATTAATAATCATAATTTTATTTATTTTATGAACGATATAAAGACTTGTTTTCTGTACTTCCATTTCTTGCATTATTACACAATAGTCTGAAGACAGCCTTGAATCGGTTAATACTGTATTAATTGGCATACATTCTGTTTCGCTTCTTTTTGGTTTTCTGAGACATGCCAGCTCTCTTATCAGGAAGGGATTTCAAATGTACCCTAAAACAAAGCACAAAATTAATCAGGACTACAAAACTATAAGAAAAACTTATTTCAGTTTGGAATACAAATTTGGAAATTTGGAAAAATCTTTTCGTAGCTTTAACCAATAGTTTACGTGGCTCTTAAGTAAATGTAACAATATTAACTGAATTTAACTTCATTTGAACATGTTTACTAATTAATATTATGTAATTGTGATGTGGCTCTTGCAAATAAAACACTGGAATGCAGCTTAATGTGTAATTCCTGGTTTAGAACTTTAATTTCTAAATTAATTGGTCCAGTGTTTCAGGAAAGAAAGACACATCATTAATAATCATAATTTTATTTATTTTATGAACGATATAAAGACTTGTTTTCTGTACTTCCATTTCTTGCATTATTACACAATAGTCTGAAGACAGCCTTGAATCGGTTAATACTGTATTAATTGGCATACATTCTGTTTCGCTTCTTTTTGGTTTTCTGAGACATGCCAGCTCTCTTATCAGGAAGGGATTTCAAATGTACCCTAAAACAAAGCACAAAATTAATCAGGACTACAAAACTATAAGAAAAACTTATTTCAGTTTGGAATACAAATTTGGAAATTTGGAAAAATCTTTTCGTAAATATTCAATTCTGAAGCTCATTAGAGGGAGGTTGGCATACATTTGATGTATAAATAAATATTATTTTCTTTAAGAGAAGTTATTTCAACATATTTTGTATTATGAACATTCAATTTTCAGGATCTGTTGGAAGTGGTCCTGCACGAAATTTTTCCAGAAATGTAATAATTCAGTGATTACGAGTTTACATTCCACTTGCACAAGTTTCTTCATGTGCCATGACTGATATATACATGCAGGTATTATGTACAACTATTTTTGTGAAGTGAATAGGTTTACAATGCTGCCAAAGATGTACAAATCTATTCTAAGAATGCAAATAAATTATTACATAGTTGTCATTTGTGTATTTTACTTAAAAAGTAATACCTATTTTTCTCATTTTATTTAAGGATCACTATGAAAAGACAGTGTTTACTAAGATGGTGAAGTCATGAAAGCAGTAAAATACAATTACACAATTAATACTGGCTACCAAAAAAAATCATTCACTTTAACAATTTGGATTTTTTAATTCTCTTTTGAATGTCATGAATATTTAGTTTTGCCAGAATGTGTCTTCTGAAACAAAGTTTTAACCTTTCAATTTCTTCAGAAAAATGTTTTTGTTAAGATTGACGAACACACAAGTCTCACAGTGGCAAACTCTCATATTTTTAAAAGACTTTACCACCAGATAGTACATAATTGAAAATACACATCCACATCCTCAAATGTTTTTGACAATTACAGCAGGTGTTGTGGGCCTGTAGGCCATTAGGTGGGCACAAGCAGAAAAGGCGGCCCAGGACCGTAGAGACTTCTAACCAAAAGGTATTTTTAAGATTATATGAGTGTGACCCATAAATGACCAGAGGTGCATGAAACTTATTAATTTATGTCCTAATGAGAAATAATTGTCCTAATTAATTAATTTATGTCCTAATGAGAAACATTTCAGAAAGAAATTTCATCAATAATAGAATTGAATTGGAAGCTAGGTAGTAGTTTTGGAAGTTGATGACCAACAAAATAACACAGTAAAAAGTTGTCGAAAATTTAAAAATACAGTAAAAAAATTTCCATTATTAAGACGAGCGAAAAAAAAGGGTATTTTAAAGAAGTACTTAATCTCTAAATATTTAAATATACAATAAAATTTCATTGTATGACTTTTTCTAGGCAAAACCTGTTACCCTCTTCACCCCATTTGGTGGTGATATAAATACATTAACAACTTGTAAGCTCCTTGGATGTGGAATCAACAGAATGAAAGATCCTCAGAGACATAACACACACCCAAGATGAGACATCCCTCCTGTGGAAACTACATACTAGGTGCTGGACTAGCACACCATCTAGGCCAGTAGAGTGCTCAAGTAAATAGCAACTAAATAAATGACAAGAGAAAATAACATTAATGAAAAGACAAGTAAATATCATCTTGAACATCAATTTTGTTACTGACACAGCAACTTGTAAAGAATCATGGGCAGCACATTGGCTTCTCTTAACTGATATGCTTGATTTTCAGAAACTAGTGTGACATGTATCCTCTATTTTACTTGCATGTTTGAGAACAACCTTTGACGGAACTAATTCTAAAAATCCGCATGGAATCAAACTCCAGACAATTTAGGCTAAACAAAACCTCTACAATATAGAGGTAGTATAATTCAAATTTATATATAAAGTTAAAATCTGGGTTAAAACAAGCTTTAATAACCTAAATAATAAATGTAGCGAAAGATCACTCCTTTAAAAATTAGTTTCTTTCAATTTCCACCAAAAACATTTTTAAAAAATGCTCATTAATAATGAAATTAATTTGAGAAGAAAATCAAGAGAACAAAGTAGAAGAAATAAGAATTCAAAGGATGGAAGGAAAAAACAAACATAAATAAATATTAAAAATTTATTATAAAAATAAAGTAAAAATAGCAGATCTATCAACAAAAGAGATGAAAAATTTATGTTGTGGAATCTACAGGAATGTTTCATGTGTCTCTGAATGAATATGAAGTAATGGTACAATAATTATTATTATGAATGGAATTTAACCCTTCAGCATGGTAAGCTGCTTCCAGAGGGGAATTCCCTTTTGTTACTATTCATGATATGCTATGCCTGAATAGAATGGATTTTATTTGCTATTTGCTATAACCTACCTTTTACCTGCATTTACTTTCATTTGCGGTATGCCATACAGAGACACCGAGCACTGTGGTTGGTTAGCAGCTGTTAAGACACCGAGCACTAGTTAGCAGGTATTAAAGAAAATGTATGCTTTTTTATTGTGTAGTTCTGAATTCAGATATTTTAAAATGGATAAGTGTTTCTATTTCTTTGTGGTCCCAGTTTAAAACAGCAATTTATTTGAAAACATCTAAGCACTACATAGCATATTACATTATTGGGACCTCCAAATAGGTATTATTTCATTATTTGAAAATATTTGTTGATGCAAATGTGTCTTTAATATTTATAATTATTATAATTTTGTTTTGTTCAAACATTGACGTACATGACAAATGAATCAAATATTTATATACCAAATTTCCGTATTATTATTTTGAAGATGCAGTGAATTTTCAGAATACAACACATTTTCAGAGGAAATAAGCGCAATGCCGGCTCAAGAGTTGAGATGATTCTGCTGCAGGAACTCAGCTGGATATCTGCTCCCGCAGTTCCACTGACCGCACCTTCACTTAGAGCCTCCTTGAAATACTGTTTACCTAGAGCCCCATGTGGAAGGGTTAAGATAATGAGATAAATTTTTAACAAATATTCATTTTACATATGTAAAGTATGGGAGAAATAATATCACAAAATCAAGCGATGCTTGGAAGAAATGGTATCATTAAAAGACTATTATATTAAATGAAAATGTTTTCATCACACACAAGAAGGTTTGATTTTTGTTAATGTAATAATGAAAAAACACCTACATTTTTTCATGCATCCTTTATTTTACAGACAATAAATAATGAAATCAAATCAAACTCACAATTCTATAAAAGAGCATGATGTTTTTTCACTAGACCTTTTCAGGAAAAAATATAATTCAAGCATGTTTTGGAAGTGCATCATTTGTGGTTCACTCTTGAACGTTTAAGACATCAAGAAATATTACAAAAGATTATTTAAAGCTTTTGTATCTTCTTGAGGCTTATTATTAAATACATCAAACAGATCTACCATGTAGGAATTGCATTTAATTGTATCAGGTACACAGCTATTTTGTCCTGTTGCATTTCTAGTAACTACTTGCTTTTCCTCGGGAGCAGGGTATCTGTTTGGAAGCAGAGTCCCACACAGATGGCAATTTTGATTCGATGATGGCAAGTCAAAAAAAGTGTGTACAGCACTAGAAGCTTGAGGGTCAGGTGCATAATTTGTTGTGTTATGAAAATGTTTCCGTAATAGAGCATTTTCTTTTTTCAGTTCTTTTATTTCTTTCTTTATCTGAATTTGTTGCTGAAGCAAAAATTGCAAAGTTTGTTTAATGTCATGCTGTTCCTTCAAATTTCCTGGTAAGTCAAGAACTGGATCAGATATTTTGGTGGTCTGATGTATCGCATTATTTTTACACCCAATTTTTAAGTGCCCTGCCACATCAACACTTTCTCTCAGCTTTGTTTTTGACAACACATTCTCATCCACATTGCTTCCTATCTTTACAGATGAGATTCCTTTTTCTGTTATATCAATCCATGAGGTTGAACCATGAATTCTTGTTACATCACATGGAGTTTTGCTGCTAGTTTTAATTGCTGTGGGTTGTTGATTGTTTATCTCTTTAAATAAATTGGAATTTAGGTTATATTTATTGTCTTCTGGGGTATCCTTTTGAATTCTGCTTGAAATTGAGAAAAAAAGCAATGTTAGCAATGTTTTTTAACGTAAAAACAAGCCTAGGCCAGATTTAAACAATTTGATACAAATTATTGATAAAAATTATTATTATTATAATTGTTATTATTTAAATTCAAATTGAAGTTTTTTATTTTGACTTTACAATGATTAAGATTATTGTTAATTAATAGTTATTTCATTATAAAGTTCACAATAAAGTAAAATAACTTCCATTGAATAAAAAAAAATGTATTATTTGTCAAAAACAATACAGGTAATTGCACCTTAATGGTTTCTGTTGGTACAGATGATTGTCATTCCAAAACCCTTGCAACTCACAAGTAATATCCCCTTATTTTGATCATCCAGTATTTGTGTTGGAACGAACACTGTATTAACAATTACATTGTTCTATAAGTAAATACTTGTGTGTGTGTGTGTGTGTGTGTGCGTGTGTGCGTGCATGTGTGTGTGTTCCCCAAATTTGTTTATAACTTAGAAAGTTACTTACCCTAAAATATTCTTAATGAGCTCAGGGTCATCTTCTAAATGTAAATCAATTTTTTTCAGGACAACTGAAATGCGATTGCTGTAAATCGTTAGGGTGTCCGGATTTACTTGGGAAAGTAAATTGTGGTTTTTATCCCAGTAAAATGGAATTGATTGTTTCATTAAATGTTCATGTAATCTTTGTAACATCTGAAATGTCACATAACAAAATTATTACAGACTAGTCAATTTTTTTAGAGTGAAGAAAATAGCTGTCAAACTCACATGTACAAATAACTGTCCGACACCATTCTGCCAGAAGCCATCTTTGGGTTGTCGTTCACATTCCCAAAGGAACACTGTCTTTATGGCATAACTGGAGAGAACCTTCCATTTCTCTTTGTCACGGAAAAGCTTTAAAAACATGAAAAGAAATTAATCTGTATTTCTTAGAGAGTTATATGGACAAATTCATTTCAGCTACACCTACCTTTATGAGTTTTATAACATGTTTCATTCCATTTAAATTATTCATTATTTCCTTTTCTTGTTTGTAGAAAGACATTCGCCAATATGTTACATCACTTACATTAGGAGGTGACTTGGGCACAACGGTCCATTCCTAGAAAAGTTACTGATATAGAATATATCAAGCTTTTCAAATAATTTATTAAAATATTTAATGTACTATTGAAAGATAAGTTTTAAAATGATTATGATATAAAAAAAATTATAATGCCCCAAAAATTACACTATGGTAAAGACTCTTCCAAAATGATACACACACCATATTTTGATTCTTAGTACAACAAATGAACAAATGCTATATAAGCAGAATTTGGGAGAACGACCATTGGCATATCAAGATCACATGTAATAAACTCGACAAACAATCAAGACTAGTGCCAGATATGTCCTCTAAAATGATTTTAAGGATTAACTTATGAAAAGTAAATGTATGCCTTAGAACAAAGCATAATGTATTTTAAAGTACATATTTAATTATACCATACGCTTATACAATAAAAAAATAATTTTTTCATAATCTTATAATAGCTCTATCAAAATTTGACTTTGCACACATTTTGTTCTGGATACAGTTAGTATGAGAAGAATCCTGAAGGCAATGAAGATTTGGAACATCACCTTCCAGGCATTAATACTTATCACAAAAAGAAAAAAATTGGGAAAAAACGATTATAAAATGTTTTACATTGATGTAGGCTCAAAATTGCACCCTAGATAATCCCCTAGTTTCCTTGGAGGTAGCTCCAGTCTCATACATTTGAGAACCTACCGACATAGAAAGTAATCAGTACCAGTGAATAAGTGATGGACCTACATCTTGATGTTAGGAGTTGATCCTATGGCAGAAAGGAAACCCCTGACACATTCTGAGAACAGCAAAAGTTGGGAAGCTATCTCTGTCCGGGAGCAAGACTAACACAAATCCTTGCCCTCCAAATTGGGAGTTGGGACTGCAGGCCAAAATCCTAGTCCTATTCAAAAAATTTCCTTTAAAAACCCAAGATAGACTTATTTGAAAGTGACTAAAGCACAGGAATACAATAATGCAATTGGCTATGTGAATTGGCAAGAAATCTAATGAGATTTGGACTCATCTTCCAAAATTGGTTGACTAACTGGAACAAAGGAAGAGGAATTGTGAAATGTAGGAAATTCAACCTTTTATGAATGGGTGGATGTAAACCTACTTGAATTATTGTGGATGAGGGAATGGTGAAAACTTAAGCCCCCTTAGTCATATTAATTATTATTTCAACTTGTACTCAAAAAGACTGGCAACATTCCTTCATTATTGAAGACGCAAGTCATTCAAAATATTCATTTCACGAACAACTAATGTTAATAATGAAAAATATTTCAACAAACTAGGCACTGCACTCCAACACTTCCTGCTCTTAGTGTTGTTACTCAACAACTACTCACATTTAAAAAAAAAAAAAGTGCATGTCATCATTGACTGATGTAAAATTGAGGGATAAATTCTGTGGTGGTTTCTCAGGACGAAAGGGAGGAAAGTCATCCTCCCAAGTAAAATATTTGCTTTGCTCTTCAGGGAGAAATGTACAAATTTTTAATTCATTCAAGTTTTTAACCTTCATGAAAATAATCACAATCAATTGAAGTGGCTCTGAGGATGAACTCTTAGCTTTTTCCTTCTCCTGTAGCAAGAAAAGGAAACATTTTTAATGGAGCTTTATGACAGAGAGAGTATCTCTTCTTTTCAATTGACATCTGATGATGTGTTCTTGAACCAGAAGCACTCACCATGGACGGTGAGTCATGTATCACTGGTACCCAAGGGTCAGGCATGGGTAGAGCAGCAGGCCGTGTAATCTTACAATTTGGGCTGACAAAAGCCATGGGAAAACCAAACTAATAGATGTTTCTATCTAATTCCATCACAAGTCAACACATGTAATCTAATTTTTGGATTTTGAATTTGAAGTACTTTAAACATTAGCATTTTTCACCATTTAAAAAATATGCAAAAGCTGCCACTGGATAAATTGCACTGAAAGAGAAAACTTTGGCTCTGGATATGTAGAACAGGTTTGGGAAAAAAATTTAACTTCTGCAATTTCAGAGATTTTAATGAAAATCAGAACTGTACCATGTGGTCCAGTCAGTAGGTACTGGAAAACGGTCATAAAACTTTTACCTTTCAGTATGTTTTATGTCTCCAGGCACTAGTTACAACCCCAAGTTATCAACCTCCCAAACCCTGCGCTATCTCCTGTTACCCCCAAACACCTGTATTTTTTCCCAAACACTTGTTTAGTTTTTTCTTTTTCTTCTATAGATGTTTAACCTTAAGTTAGGTACAAAAATTATAGAAATAAATTTTAAAGAGGATAAAATGTCCTACAACTTGTGTATAATATACGATTTTCAAAACCAATTACAAAGAGAGCCACAGATTTTTGAAAAAAATGTTTTTTTCAATTCTCCAAAATGTGCACAATCATACACGTTTGTAAGATTATAATCAACCTATAATAGTTATTATAAGTTATACTATCATTATCTCATCACCGGTGTAAATATTGCCATTGCTAAAAATATTAATATACCAAAAAATTAAAAAATTGATTGATATGTATGTACATGTGTGTATTTGTGTTCTAGCTTCAGTCTTCAATGTGGGAACAACGTCATTTCAATAAATCTTGATATAACTTATTTCTGGATCATTACTGTGGGAAAGGAATACACTTGGGGGTAAGACCCCAAGGGGATGTCCCTAGGGTGGGGAGGAGGGTGAGAACTAAGTGATATTTACAAACAATATAATTATGCAACCCGCAATGCACACACCACATAATTTCCACTGAGTGGGCCCAATGACCGTGACAAGCATAGCTGCTTCATATATGATTGAGATAAATAAATACACCCAAAAATTTAATGAGAATAATGAGAATAAAATTCCCTGCTTCATTCCCCCCCAAATGTAATGGAGCTACTTACAGCCTCAGAACTGAACAAAAAAGCTGTATATTGGATTTGGGAGTTGGGACTCATTGGCTACCTGATTACTGGGGCCTGTGTTTTCTTATTTTTATTTGCAGCATTTTTGTACACTTAGTTAATGTAGCTGCCCCACCCCCTGGACACCCCTGGTTGTACCTCATCGCAATGTTTGGTACTGTAATATAACCTTCACCAATTGAACAATGTTTTTAGTACCAAAAAAAATTACTAAAATGGGGGATTGCCTTGAAAAACAAAGGACTCAAGGTTTCAAAATCCATAATAAAAAAATTGCCTTTCGAGTTACCATAAAGATGGGAGCAATATATTGTTAACAGTGTTTGTCAGAAAAGTTATAATAGTAACTACAGCAATATACTGCTAGTCTGTTAGAGATGAAGTTATGAATCTACTGATTTTTCTATAGAAGTAGCTTCTTAGAATAGAATAAAATTCTAATAGAAAATTCTATAGAATTCTAATAGAAGTAGCTTCTTATATCAAGACATTTAATTCTAGAATAAAGGTCAATTCTCATTCATCAAAATCATTCAAATATAACAAGAGAACATATGCTTTTTCCTTTATGCTTTTAGTTGGATGTGATACCTGGAGAAGACAATAGAAAGAAATATTCTGCAGTGGAAATAGTGATTTGTCTGAAATGTTCAGTGTAATCAGACAGAAACTACAACAGAACATATTCCTGCACCAGATTAAATCTTTTTGTCATCTGTCAACAGATCTGTGAACAGTAGCACAGGACCTTCTCCACTACCAGGTACTTTAAAGATGATAAAACCTAAGTTTGGTCTTTCCATAAATCCACATGTGATGCAGCCTTCTAATATGGATGTCCACAAGTCAAGTTTGAATGATTGTTTTGTTTGTAAAATGTCACTCCATTCCCACCCACCCCTCTTGGGATGTCTTACGCCCGGTGTATTCTTTTTTTTTCCATTGTAATTGCCTTGTAATAAGTTATACCAAGTTTTGTTGAAGTGACATTGATCCCCTGTTGAAGAGTTAAGCCGGAACACAAAGACACAGGTGAACATATCTATCTACTGGGGGGGGGGTATTAATATTTTTCGCAATGGGTATGTTTATGAGGCAATGATTACATCGTTGATGAGATAAATGATAGTATTATATGTAGTAACTATTATAGTTATAACAGGTTGATTATAATCTCACAAACGTGTATGTTTGCGCACATTTATGAGAATTGAAAAAAGAGCTTTTTTTCAAAAATGTGCAATTCTCGTGGTAATTGGTTTAAAAAAAATGTTTTATAAAAATGTTGTAGGACATTTTATCCTCTTTAAAAGTAATTACAATCATTTTTCTACACGACTTCCGGTTATAGAGTTATAAGAGAAAAAAGAAGGAAGTTGGAAATAAGCTGGTTTTTCGGGCCTACTCGAGTTATCTCAGGATCTGAAAGGTCGAAAACTTAGTTTTATCTAGTGCCTGGGTACATACAATATACTCAAAGAAAAAGTTGTTATGACCTTTTTCCAGGTAAAGTGTACATATCGACTGGACTAATATTTGAGTATTTATTCTTACAAAAGGGCTAAGCACCAGTATTGCAGTTCCCTTTTAAGTATAAAAAACTGTTTGCAAAGGAAACAAAATGTAATTATAAAGATTAATACAATGAAGGAATATTGTCTTGATGTTTTAAATGTGACTATGTATTCTGTATAATACAATGTAAATTTTTAGTGAAATATGACAAATAGAAGTTTAAAAAGAGGAAAAGTTTCAGGTGGACTGTAATTTTTCCTTGCAAAGGTGTGAACTACAAACTTACTGCAATGATATAACAAACTGATGCAATAATAGTAACAAAATTAGTAATTTTTTTAAAAACTTTAATGAACAATTAACAGATAGGCAGACTGTGATGGCTATTATCACGGAAATTGCGAGCAAGGATTGTGTTGTGTCAACAGTGTGCTTGGGCAAAAACCACCAAAATAATGACTTTAATTATTAATTAATAATTATTTTAATAAAACAATAAATTTATCTAAAACAAGATATTTGCAATCAAAGTGTTGAAGAACAAGAACGAATATAAAGTCAAAGAAAAAATTGTTGCAGGTCGCACACTTAAGCAATGGGAATATATTCAAAATCTGATCTCCCAATTGAATATGGCAACAGAAAATGGTGTCAACAAAAATAAGCGTATCAAGTATGTCAACAGGGGACCAAAAATTGTTGATAACATGGGAAATGAGAAGTCAACTGAAAGTGTATGATCTCAGGAAAACTAATATCCAGGCAATCCTCTAGAAGAATATCGGTATATTATCAAAAGTGACAAGGCCTTCAGACTAAAATATCAACGTTTAACAAAGTAGCACCCTCATTTGATCATACTGATTTACTTGTGTTCACAGAAATATGGCTACACGAAGAAATTTCCTCAGAAGAATTCAAATTTCCAAACTTCAACATATATAGATTTGACCAGAAACAAATTACTAGTCAATTTGAGATAGGTGGTGGAGTTTTGGTGGCAATTCATAGAAAATATAGTAGCATAGCAGTTACACCAATACACACCTCCTTAGAACAACTTTAGTTCCTGATCAAACTGGGTTCTTCAAGTGTAATATCAATGCAGAATACATTCCTCCAAATTCATCTTCTGATGTTTAAGTGAGTTATATAGAACAACTTGAATATATATTCAAATTAAATCCGACATCTAAATTATTAATAGTTGGAGATTTCAATCTACCTCGTGTCACTTGGAATAATGTAGACTGTGAGATAATTTGTGAATACCAGAATGCCTTAAGTGAAGAAATTGTAATAGCATCAATGATGTCAAATTCAATGAATTACTTAAATCTCTTTAGGACAAATACTAAATGCTAAAAATAGAACATTGGATTTGATATTTGCTCATGATGAAAATTGTATAGTCCAGAGAGGCTAATTGTACATTTGTACCACGTTATTCATATCATCCTGTCTTAGATATTATATTTTCATTAAAAGATGAATTCTCAAGTCTTAATTTTCTAGAAGTGAAATATAGATTTTAAAATGTGGATTACGTGAAAATCAATGATGAAATTGTTTCATTCAACTGTTTCCATTATTTTGAACAATATTCCCTTGAGTTAGCTTTATCATATTTTTATGAAATAATAAATGAAATCATTGAAAATTATATTCCAAAATACATTATTTATTTAGACACATATATATCATGGTACTCAAAAGAACTAAAAAAGTTATTAAGAGATAAGTATAAAACTCATTCAAATTATAAACTATCAGATGATGATGCAGATTATTTGATTTTCTCATAAATTCATAAAAAATCTGAAGTTAGAGCTGCTGATGGTTATGAATCTTATATCCTTAAAATTGAATCTTCCCTAGGTTGTGATATAAAATCATTTTGGAAATTTACTAACTCAGTCAGAGAAATCAGTGGCCTACCGAATGTAATGACATTTACAGATTTTCAAGCTGAAAATGGTTGATACGTTTGCAACATATTTTGTATCTGTATATGTTGAACCTGGGGTTGATAAGTGTGGCGATGAAATAGTTATTAATTATACATACTCAAGACACAAATAAATCTCAATTAGAAATAACTCAAGTGGATGTCTTCAGGGCAATTGAGAAGTTGAATGGTAAAATTGGTCCTGGGCCAGATGAACAAAGGTTCATTTCCATCTATTACCAAGAGTACCATACCTAATCTCTCTGAATTAATTGTTACTAATAAATTATCTATGTCTTTTAGTAATATACTTATTGATGAACAACCACAAATTTACTAACGTTTTAACACTATGCTTTGGAGAAATTAGAGACTAGTGTACAAGTTATACAGATTTCACCAGTGTTCGATACTATAAACCATAAAATATTATCACAAAAACTAAAATATCTTGGAATTCATAGACCATTATTGAAATGGTTAGATTGACTTCAGAATGTGAAATATAAATCCTTTATATCGAAAGACACAATTGTTAAATCAGGTGTTCCACAAGGTTCACATTTGGATCCACTATTGTTTACATTGTTTATCAATGACAAAATTGAAACTTCCCTCATGCTTATTTTTAATGTACTCTAATAATCTGAAACTATATTCTGTAATAAAATCATTGCAAGGGTGTATTACTTTATAACTGAACTTCAACTCATTAGCTCCATAGTGTTATTACACTACACAATAAACTTCATCTAAATTTATTGAAATGTAAAACCATGACTTTTTCTAGGCTGAGAAATAAGATACATTTCCAATATTCAGTAAATGGCCACATATTAGAAAAGGTTTCACAAATAAGGGATTTGGGAGTACTCTTTGACACCAAATGAAATTTACAGATCATATTGATCAAA
Source organism: Gryllus longicercus (assembly GCA_038098605.1). Classification (NCBI taxonomy): domain Eukaryota; kingdom Metazoa; phylum Arthropoda; class Insecta; order Orthoptera; family Gryllidae; genus Gryllus; species Gryllus longicercus. Next base: position 21,049 of record JAZDUA010000360.1, read on the forward strand.
TCATAACAAAAGCAATCATATGCTTACATTCATTAGAAGCATGACTTCAAATTATATGAATCCAAACTCTTTTAAAACCTTACATCTAACATTGGTGAGACCGTTTTTATGAAATTCATTCTCTATGTGGTCACCAATATAAGAAAATAATTCCAAAAAATTAGAAAGATTACAACATAAATTTTTAATGATTGCTTTGCCAAAATTGTAATGTTCTTTCTGGTCATGTATTCTTTTCTTACTCTCAACAACAAGACACATTTATTATAATCGCCAAACACCAGAAAATTCATTGAACTTACATTGCACCTTTGTGAGGAGAGAGCTTGGCAACTTAACAGTGATGCCATCCTTTGACATTCATAAAAACTGTTACCTCAGAAATATTTGCGTAGTGCTTTTGTAAAGGGTCACCACTTTATACCTTTCTAATAGTACCTGTCTACATCTCATTTTTTTCAAATTGGTGCTTAGTCCCTTTGTAAGATTAAGTACATATTAAAACATGCACTTCCCTCTTCTCAAGCAAAAAATTTGCATTATCCAAAAAATTTTGAAAATTTCACAGGCAATTCATAGAAAATACCCCCAGAAATTGACGTATCTTAATGAACTACAGACATAGTATCATCTTACTCCTGACTTATTTACAAACTTTCAGCTCAAAAACCTTATCTAATAGTATTATGCATGACACATAGCCTACATTATGCCATTCAGTCTTCCTAATTTCAGCATGTATCTCATCAACATCTGTAACAATCTTAACCAACTTGGAACCGCAATAATAGACCGTAATCCTGACGTGTGGCCAGTGTTACAGCACAAAACCTTAAAGAAGAATTTTATGAGTCAGCCGAGAGCTTTCATAAGAATTTTGGAAGTAAAAATTTGAGATTGTATTGTTGAGGTAGTAACAAGTGATAAGAAAATTCTTTAAACGTGCAATCTAAATGCACAAATGGATTGTAATCAGAACAATAACACAGTAGGTCCATATAGAGAACAAGAATATAACAAAAACGAATAAAGATTAATTAATCTGTGACAGTTACATCATAAAATCATAAATGAGTTCTACAAACCCAAAGAAATACACAAGCATTCTTGGTTACAACCAATGAATAATATCACTCATGAATCATATAAAACAGCAATTTGGTAGTCTTCTCAATGATTCAACAAGTTTCCAATATAAACTTTGATCAGCAAACAAATTGCAATTAATTTAGACTAGACCTGTACACAAATGCTCTCAAAAAGTAAAACATATTGTTACAGCATGCAACGTATGAAAATGAAAAGCTAAAAATGGGTGGACTAACAACTGAACAAATAAGTTATTTGAAGAGAAGAAAGACAAGGCTAACCACAGGATTGCATCCAAAACCTCTAAACAAGTACACAAAATCAATAACCCTAAAACAGAATGATAATTACAAGATGTATTAGTAGTGAAAAGACACCTACGCTCTTTCGGTTATTGAACTATTATTCTTTAATAATCATGTCATTTTCTACATTAATTACTAGAGTTGTACTGGAAACTGCAGCTAAAATTGGTATGGTGCAGTTTCTCTATTTCCTTCAGTGACAATCATTCAGAACATGGAATATTTTCAAACTCCATGGAGTTGCTTGATTACATTTGAACTTCGTATTTTAGCTTCACCACTACCTCTTATCTTACCTATTTCTTTGGTAGCGTAATGCACAATATATAGTTAACATAAAGTTTGTTAGCTCATGTAACAATTCTTTATTACTTCAACTGCTCAGGGTGTCTATTGATACACCCATTTAAGTGAACTGCATTCACAATGAACACATCTCATCATATCCTACTGCTTTTTGCATGTGAGCCCAGTAGCATACTGAAATGAATGCAGGTCTGCCTGCAAAACTTTTTATCTGGGCCCCCTTTATGAATTTAATGTTGAGGATATTTTCTTTCAACACGCATACTATACGTCAGCAACACATTATGTCATTCAAGTCCCATTAACTGAAACATTAAACAAGTCAAGATGATTCTTCAATCCCCTAATCCTAACTCCTTATTGAAAAGCAATTTTGACAATCCTCTCACCTGAGCGTTATCACATAAAATGACAAACTCCAAACCTAAACAACACCAACAATCAAAAGACAGTTCGTGTGTCATGTTCATTATTCACAATGGTAAAGTGATTATATCCAATAGTGGAAAAATCTGTCTTTATTATTTAATTTTATGAAATTAAGACTGTTATAAAACTGAACAAAATGTAAATTGTAAATGAATTGCTTACCTTTATTGATTTAGAATCAGGATTACATAATCTACCAAAGCAGAAAAAAATGTTATTTTGGAAGATGCTGTTTTTAATGTGTAATTGAATAAATTATGCAAAGTATCAAGTAATAATAATTTACACTTTACAATTTCAAAACCTTCGGCCTAATAGTAGGCCTTCTTTTATCTGGGCCCTGCAGCCTTGCAGGCCCGAACATTACTCCTCTGAGTAAGTCTCCCTTTTTACCTGCAATACCCTCATTACCAGAATTCTCACTTGGTTTTTGATAATTGTTTATAGCACTATTATCCCTGACACACTCACGCCCAATCCTCAAGCGATCAGACACTCCAAGCATTGCTATTATCCGAGAGCCTGCCCTCAGCATTATCTTAGATTATTGATTTCATTAAAGACCTTTCTAGATGCACTGAATTTCATTTTGTTTTGTTTCTCTTTTCATTTACTAGACCCATCTATAAGATCTTGTTGTGTATTCCAATCTGGAAATAACATCTGATTCCTCACTACCTTGATTTTTAAAAACATTTTCATATTTCTGAAAACCATTTCTATTTTTAATTTCTCTCCTACTCTCTCCATAATTGTCTTTTTGTTTAATTTGTCAATCTTTTAATTGATTATTAACTTTATAAATCATTGTCTTTAGCTGTGATTTTACAAGCAGCAGAAAAGTTCTTAAGTTTTCTAGACCTCAATAGTTCTGCAGGTGATTCTCAGTCCTTCACATCTTCCTGATTCTTTCATTCGCATCCCTTCCTTGCTCCCATTCTTCTGCTTCTTGCTCAAAATCAACTATTCAGCAACTCCTACATTCTTTTCAGCAAGTCCATCAGTATAATGGTCTTCAGTTCCCTAACATTCAATTCTCCAAATTTGTGCAGACTCAAGTTCTGGTTCTCTGATAAGGTTTGGGTTGACATCTCATTTCTAACAAAATGTTAAGATTGTTAGTTCATGTAACAACTCTTTATTGCAATATTACTTGGTGTCCACTGCCCGGGGTCTGTTCAGAAATTCCTTGTTCTGGTAGTTCGCATTCACCACTGAATATATCTCTCAGTAAATATACTAAAGTATTAAAGCATTGTATATGATAAAACAAGAAAAACAACATATTTTTTTGAGCCAAATAACTCTTACGATAAATGGGTAGAAAATTTATCGCTAGTCTCTTGCATAATTAAACTATTGGAGGTTATTACAATGATGTGAATAACGAGAAATCATTACCACTTTCTTGGTTTAACAATATGGCACAACTGAAATGTCAATAAAGTGAAATAAAACTAAATCTCTAACCTTGTGAACAGCTCCTTTTGGTAATTTGCGAACTGGGGCTGAAGGCAAATCTTTATCAGGAAATTCAAAAACAGGAACCAAATCTACTGAGTATTCAGATAACCCCAATTGAGGCTGTGAAACCTTCACAGTGAAAGCAGGGCCAGAAGAACTTCTCTTTATCTAAAAAGGAAGAAAGGAAACAAAAACAAATCTATTAAAATTTCCAATCTTCAGATGTATAATATATAATATATTCTCCAACTTCTGACATAATTCCATGAAGAGGAATTAAGAGCTTTTTAAACAATCATCTTATTTTACATTTCTCACATTCAGGATTAAGAGTTTTTCAGTTTAGACGTCTTCAGACTGCGACAAACTTAAGTTTGAGTTCGGATATTAATAAAACTTTGTTCAGTTTTCGTATGTTTCTAGGAGTAATCTTTGTATTCATGTGTGGAGGAACCCACATCATGCAAAAAGCGATCTTCTAGAAATAGATGTATGCTTGCTTTTCTAGTTCTTATATTGATATTCAACATAAGAATGATTGTTCCCAATTTTTTAAAGATAAGCAGGAAAAAAAATTCATAATTTAAATGTTGCAGAAACTGTTGTAAATTAACAGGAGACCATTCCAAGTTGAAAAAGAAATATATAGATGAGAGGCTGATATATAGATGAGGTCCTGTCCAGAAATTACCAAAATTTTTATATGAGGAAAACTATTGAAATAAAAAAAGCATGTTTACATTTATAATTAAAATAAAATATGAAACTTCTTTCTTAAAATGGCACACAATTGGAAGATTGCTTAAAAAGCTATTTGTTTCCCTCATCATTTCAAATTTCTCAGTTTATGAACATCGCAAACCACATTGTTACAAGAATACAAGTGATGCAAGGTCTTTATACAGAAAAAATGTAAGATTTATTTTACCACAGTATTTTCTAGTGAAACACGATCTAAAGCTTGAGTGAATACTCCTTGCATCCACTGCATAAAGCCTGTTCTGAGAAGAAACTTAGTTTTGGGGTCAATCCAGGATTTCAAAATTCTCTCTCTGAAAAGATAAACATTTATGAATAATCTATCATTTTTATATTGCAAAAATTTATGGAAGTGTAATCCTGATTCAGGTATGTGTTCTTTCAGTCACAATTACAACAATTTTGGTTAGTGTTCAATAGAATGCAGTATTAGAACAAATAATTTTATGTTGTAAGATTGATCTCAATAGATTCAAGCCATGTTCTGCACAAACAAACAAAAAGAAATGTTTCATGTATCTTTTATTTAGCACATATGGTATTTTCTTGTAATTTGTGCCACAGTTTGTATTTACATAAGGAAATAACACAAGCGCGCTGAGGTGGCTGCCTCTGGTGGATCAGGTTACCCTAGCCATTCAGGGGCCGTGTTCTGGCATCTCCACACTAACGCAGGCCTGTGATGGCAACGGATAATCAAGTTCCCCCTCGAGTCGACCCCACCAAAAAAGGACACCTTTGAGAGTATACAAAACTACGATGCTGAATGGCAAAATCAAAGTATATTAGTGTTAAAAATATACTCATTGTGGCCAGTCTGTTTCCAAGTAAGACTGTAATGAAAATGGACCATGTACTATGCTTGGGCTTATGAATAGAAATATCAAGTAAATGAAACAAGCAACCAAAATCTCACGATTACTGCTATTGTATTGGATTCTTTATTTTTATTATTATTATTAGTAGTAGTAGTAGTAGTTGTATTAGTATTATTATTATTAGTAGTAGTATTGTGGTTGTTGTTTTTGTTATTAATTATAAAATACTTACAAATTTGGCACATCATTAAGATGTTTCTTGATTTGTGATTCAGCAAATGAAATTACTTTGATTTTCACAAAACCTGGTTGTTTTTGATCATAAAATATCTGAAATAGAAAGCAACATTTGTCTGTATAGTTACTCCACTAATTTATTACTTTGAAATAAGTTGCATCAGCCAATAACTATCTAATATAAAATTTTAGTAACAAACTTTTTGACACACATATTTAGGCAAGAAAGAAAAGGAAAAGTTCACAAGATGTCTATTCTGTTGACAAAATACATTAACTTTCATTCGCAAAATATTCCTTGGGATATTCAAGCTTTTGTACAAAACCATTCATCAGTTTAAGATTATGAAACAAATATTCACCTAAGTGTTTTACCACTGAGAACATCTAATATAATTTATTAAGGAAAGATGACAGATTATTTCATTTTATAAGAAACCATGGACAGAAAAAACTGAGTGTATTACTGCTGGATAAGGAATAACCCTCTAGAAGTACATCAAAGGGATTTAATACAAAAGAACTTGCAGATTATTGCATATTTAGATTGACAAGTACACACAGAACCTGAATAACACATTACATTGCAACATACTTTACTGTTGTGCATTAACTCAGAAACAATGCAGCTCTGTAAGGGATACAAGTTATATTTTCAATACCTTTATCTACAAGATAAGACCATTTTGAAAGCTCTATTAAACATTTTTATCTGGCACTCCATAACACATATTGCCAGAAAAGTTGGAAGTTCAGTTCTAATTTGAAGTTATTTTCACTTTTGAAACAATTATGAAAAAAGTTCTGTTTCTTGGGGATTGCAATTCTTTTCGAAAACTTTTTGAGGCCTTTCTGTTAGAAAGGGTACTCTAGCAGGATGGAACGGTAAGTTCTGAAAAAGAACTCACTGTTTCATCCACCAGGGGAAGGACTGCGCTCTATTCCCACATAACTTATATAAAAGTACATTTTGTAATATAAAACACTTAAATTAAATTTTTGTATTTCCAAATTAACAAATACAGAAACATGTGGGGAAGTTTTGGGAGAGCATTTGGGGGAACATTTGGGAGAAAATTTGGGGAATATTTGGAGAACATTTCTCAACATTTCTGGCTACATTCCAGATACAAAGGGAACATGAGAAGGAACCAGTGAACATGCAAGAGAACACATGAGGAATAAGCTAGAGAACAAGTTGTGGACATGTGAGTATACATGTGGAGAACAAAAGAGGGGAATATATTGGAGAACATGCTGGGGTGGAAACATGGATGGAGAGAAGCTTTACTAGCTGGTCAGTGGCAGATCCAGAGGAAGGGGGGAATGCCCTCCTCCCAAGGCCTGGCTTTTTTGTTTGTTACCTTCTTTTACTTGGCAAAATAAGTAACTTAGAATTTAAAAAGTCTGTTTACAAATATTGGTACCTCCAAAAAAAGGTACGTTTGAGAACAAGTCAACTTGAAGAGTTTAATAAAACCAAATTTAATGTAGAAGACGAAATCCAACACTTTGAGCTAGAACAAAAAACAATTTCAATTTAAAGAATGGGGAAATTTTAAAAAAAATATATAAATACCTTGCATTCCGCTGGCAAAACAAATATAAGGTTTATATCAAACTCATCCGGTTTGCTTATTCTCAGATTTTCATAAAAACTTCCTGTATAAACATTGTTCTTATAAAGAAACTTAAAAACATCATTGTTCTTCATTTGTTTAACAATGCATTCCAGCACCTGGCCAAAAGTACACAAAATGCAAATGTACAGTTCTGATAAGTAACATGTTTTTATTTAATAATTATTTCTCTTACCAACATAATTTAAAAAAATATTTTTTCTGTATATATTACAAATAGTTCTCAGAGTACAAAATATTACAAACCTGCTTTAAATGATCATTGTAGCACTTCTTGTCCTTTTCAGACAGTCTTATTGCTGAACTTGTAATTTCTTGTAATGCAGAATCTAATGCATTATATTTTTTTTCATTCATTGTTGAAATGATATATCAGAAACGTTAAAAAGACCTTAAATTATAATTATTAATGCAATTGACTATGGTATCTTGAATAAATATATTTGAACGATAAATTATTAATAATTCATAAACAAAAAAGTAGAATATATTTAAAAAAATATAATCACTCATATTTCAAACATTGTCACCAAATGGAGCAGTAGCTAAAAAATTCCAATTAGAGAATGTAGACAAAATTCTATTAAACTGAATGCAAATTACAAACCATTACATTATTCATGCAATTTGGTTGCATCAATATTTTCTAAAATATTTAATATATAACATTGTACAGCAATATATAATTGCTGAACAATTATTGCTGTAAAATTGAATTGAAGAAATTTCAATGCATTTTTTTTGTGAAATATTTCAACTTACCTAAAGATCCTTCAAATTATCCAGAAGCACTAATTTAGAAATCCTTTTCTTCTTCAACAAACTTCCTAGCTGCAAGTTTATACCCCCGAAGAACAATGAAACAAAATAAGATAACAATTCCGATAAAATGATAAATAAAATAAAAATGCAAACATTCACTGACAGGAGTTCTTATTATTCGACGAGAAATTCGTATTTTTCTGTATTCAAATACTCTTTATTCTGCGCTTGTTCTGCATCTAAGTCTACACACTAGTTACATCAATGTACTGACGTGTCTCATCCCGAGTAAAGTGAGCAGTCCATTGAGTTAAACTTTCTTTTATAATAATATGCGGAGCATGCGCACAATGAAAATCGTAGGGAAATTCTCCTCCTGAACGCGGCAGAGGATACTTGCTGGGGAACCCCCGAATTTGGAAACGCCAACATAATAGTATACCCGCAAAACGAATAATCGGTAATTTACAACGATCCAAAAAGGTGTATTGAAATCACACAAATCATTAACGTCGAACTTTACACTTATTACGACGCACAGCCGCAGATATTGTAATAAGTATTCTGCTTCTATTACAATGACGAGGTTAGGAATGCAGTATAGTATGTAGTGGCATTACTTGAAGGAAGAATACGTACCAATGAAATCGCATTGATATGACGTGTTAGAAAGAGAAAGAAAATGTAGTCGTGTGTTGCGCAAGTTGCGACATAACAACCAGGACACAAAGAAATAACTCGAAAAGAGCCACAGTTTCAAAAACTGTCGAATTTATTTGTAAAGTCAAATCTCAAAAGTTTAAATTTTTCTAAGAACTTCTACTTGATTGAAATTGGAACAAATTCGTTTTAATATACCTTCTCATGTACAATTAGTTACGTAGTACACAAAAATTATTGTAATGCCAGAAGATGCCATTTTTTTGACAAAAACGCACAATTCATGGGTCCCTAATCCCATGAAGGTCGCAATTTCCTGATTCTATGGGGAGAAAATTACTTTTTGTATTACTACCTTTTGAAGTCAGAATCCAGATTTTTTGGGTCATTGATACTGAAAACATCGGCATTCTTTCTACCAGTCTTCAATTGACGCGTTTTCAAGCGCCGGGCGGCGTTGAGCGCTTTGCGCTTCCAGAGTAATCCTCCATTAATTATTATCATTATCATATCAGTCACGTCTCGTCGCAGTCAGTTGTCAAGAGGACCGCCAAGTAGCGTCTCCGCGTACGCGCCTCCTACTACTACGCACCTCTGCGTCACTACTCAGTGGCCAGATTTGGGAAGGAATTAGGATTGGGGTAGGGTTTAGGACACTTCACAGGGGTTTGGAGTAGCCCCAGTGAAGCATGCAAACTCGTTTTGTCGTTACAAATTTCACAGCCTGTCTGGCTTTTGTTAAAATCGACATAACAGAAAGCGTCTGTCTCAATAATTTCCACTTATTACGGGATAGTCCAACGTAATACAGGTCGAAACATACCTTTCTTACCTAGGGAGTTTTTTTTAATTTATTTATTTTAACTGTGGGTTGTATATGATAATCCAAGGGTCCGTAGATAATTCAGCTGTGTTCATGAGGAAATTGACTTTCACGTTTTAAACTTCACACGCTTTTAAGGTGGCTAAACGGGACAAAATCGCTCCAAGATTGTAATAAAAATGTTAAAATTTTAATTAAAAAATATTAAACTTCGTTTTAATTATTTTACACGAATCGCTTACGTTTTATTTGTAATCGTGTTCCTAAAATTGATAAGGAAATGTAGGGAGGGGGTGGAAATCCTCCAACACGTGCTGTAGCCAGAATCCATGTTTTGTTGGATCCTTGACACCGAAATATTGAATGGCGGCAAAACGTCTGTCTGTCCGGCTGCGAACAACGCTAGCGACTAAACCGTTCACTCGATTTTCTCAAAAATTGATATGATCGCGGTCCCTTGAATTTCAAACTGATATTTTAATTTGGAGATACTTTGCATGAAATCCCCGGAACATTTACAATTTTTTTTTTAAAAAATGGCTCCAACGCTTTTTATTAAATTTTGTTGTTGGATAGTGTGAAGGACGTTTAAGAGAATGGTGCAGGTCTAGTTTTCGTTTGAGTACGGTATCGTTTAGGTATTCACAGTAACGTTTAAACACCACTTTCTTAAAAACGGCCACCTATTTTTTCAATGAAAATTGCCATTTAGAAAATGAGTTTACTCTTCTTTAATTTTCTTAAAGTAATAATTCGGTGTTACTACTAGAAAAAAATTGAGAGAATTTAAAAAAAAAATGATAGATTGCAGCTGGCAAGAGAATGGGGCAAGTCAGATTAGCTAGCCCAGAGCAAAGAAAATAGAAAAATAATACGAGAATGTCTGTGCCATTCTATAGCACCACTAGTTTGGGTTTTAATATAACAAAAGTACGATTTTTTTTCGAAAACTGCTCCAATTTTCTTCTTTAAACTTTTAGTAGAGATATGCTAAATTTACTCTATAGAAAGACATACGCCATTTTCTTCTGTTCTTTTATTCGTTCCAAAAATTACATAAATTTAATTTTTTTGACAACACTCTCATGATAATATTTACACGAAGTACAATGTCTGTACCTTATTGGATTTGTTAAAAACAAGTGTTTCTAATGTTGTCTTTTGAATTTTTTCGAAACTCAAAAGTTTCCTGTGAAAATGAGATCAAATTTCCGCATGTCCAAAGACGCCCTAAGATTTTAACTCTTCTATTTTATTTCGTATTATTTTGCGAGAGAGTGTTCCTACAAAACTGCTATTCCTCTATAGCACGGGTGTTCAAACTTTTTTTGTCCACGGCCTAGCATAGGCCTCCTAAAGATTCAACCCAAATGAGTAAGTGAGTGAGAGTAATGAGTGATATGCTATTTTACTTCTCCATTTTAATTGGGAATTAAAATAACAGATAGCACATTTTATTCAACTTTTAATTTATTGAAAAAATTGTCCTAAAATTAGCGGGAAGGATGAGCTTACTTATTACTATTTGTTCAAACCTGGGTTCAACAATTGAAACTGCGATTCGCGACTCCCAATTCTTTTTCGACGTTCAATTTCGATCTCAACCAAACACAAATCGAACACAATAGAACACAGCGCGCGTGGGCACAGGAACTCTTGATCTATGTGGGTAGGAATATCAGAGGTGGATTTACGCATAGGCACAATAGGCACGTGCCTACGGCGGCAAATTTTCAAGGGCGGCAAATTTTCAAAGGCGCAAAATTTTCTTGATATTTTCTAAAACAAATTTAGGTTCTCTAAAAACTTTAACAGCATTAATCATATTTTTATTTTAAAAATATCATATTAATATTTAATACAAGCTATTTGTCTACTTCATTAGAGTATACCTTATGATTTCAGAAGTATATGAAGCTGAAACTAAGGCCCGTTGACGAAAGAAAACATGTTGCAATTCTAGTTGTCATGTTTTAGTTTCCTTTTAATGTTAACGTTTCAGTGTTGAAACGTTAATAATGTTGAACGTTACTTGCTATGAAGATACAGTTTATATCCAAAATTAGCTAATCCAAAAAAATTATTTAACTTATGAAAACAATGTGCAAAATATGTTACTTTTAAATTTAAAACGTTTAAATTAATGAGGAATTGTTACTGGAACGTTACAATTTGAAATGTAACATTAATTTTAAACAGGGGGCGGCAAATTTGATGTGCCTACAGGCGGCAAAAATATTAATCCGCCCCTGAGGAATATTAAATATCCTCGACGCGCGCTAGGGATGTACGACGATGCTAAAGGCACCCCAGAAGCTTATTAGTAATGAACTTGACTATTTCAATTAATCCATAATTAATTAGTAAAATAAATCGTATATATTATAAATAACATATACTACGATAGTACAAAGTTATTTTATGTACATAAATGACACATGGATTAAAGTAAATCAAATCTAAAGATCATTTTTAACGAATCACCGCGACGCCCCTACCAAATGGTTGCGACGCCCCTGGGAGCCGCGTCGCAGTTTAAAAACCCCTGCTCAATGGTTTGACTGTCTCTAGGTCTAGATCCTTTCTTAAAAATCGATGTCAGGTTAGAAGTTCGCCACTCCAGAGGATCATCTCCTCCATTCATTCACCTTGAAAACATGTGTTTGAGCATTTGGTGCAATTTAAATCTTCCGTATTTCAGTAGTTCTGCCAAGATTTCCCCGACCAGATGACTCATCAGATTTCATTGTCTTAAGCGCTTTTTTAATCTTCAAATGTCAAATTACCCTTTTCTCAAATTTCACTTCCTTCTTTGACTGGAAATTTCTGTTTTCTAGCAGCAGTCCTAAAATTATATATTCATGACACATGAATTTTTCTCTGAAACATAAGATAACCAGACATAAAAAAACAAAAAAAACAGAACATTTTCATGACTAAAAATAGGGATTAAACAGGACACATGCACGTATCAAAAAAGGAACATTACAAACAGTAGTAAACTACAATTTTTAAACATTAATGGAAATGAATTGCACGAAGAGAAAAAAATCGCAATATTAAATTTTCAAAAATTTATTGCAAATTAGTTTTTGTACAAGTGGTACATCATTTGCAACGTAATCTTGCAAATTCGATTTTTTTTATTTTCACTTTTAACCATTATAAAGCTGGCCCGTATTCCTTAAGATTGCTTGCTAACACTAAGCCGCACAGAAACTCACAAAACAGAAGGTTCTGAGTATTGAATTTCTGAGTATTGAATTGAATGTGCCGGAGCTAGACACTTTTGAGCCCGGGCAATCCTGAATAATAGCCCACACACACACACTCGCCCCCCCCACACACACAAACACGCACGCACGCACGCGCACGCACGCACGCACGCACACACACACACACACACACACACACACACACACACACACACCGGGAAACATTAAAAATGTAAAAGTTATATCAAGATACTGTCAGAGTAATTTTATTTCAATTCGGGATATTGAGTTCCAACTTCAATGAAAATTCATGACCAATATCTGTATAATATTGCAATTTTGCAACAAAGTGTGCTAAAATATCTTGGATGTTAGGATGAGAAAATTTGAAGGCTTAAAAAGCTGTCAATAATAGCTTATATTGTTTTGAAAATTTTCAAAACACATTGTCTGACATTTTTCATTTAATCGAGTATCGTATATAATGTCTACAATTAACTATTTAAGGGGAAGAAAATAATTGAAAATTTTATGACAACCGCGACATATCAAATTACGATAACGCTTTTCAAAAGGTCTCATTTATTTTTCTTTATTTTACTTTCCCTTACACGTACGTATATACGGAGTAATTTACGTATAGAGAGATTTTTGTAAGAATGGGCCAAAATGGCAGTTCGTAAAACAAGTGAACATAACGTGTAATTCAGAGAAGTATCCCTCCGCCGCGTCAGCTGTTTAGTTACGCTCAGGGGCGGATGAATATTTTTGCCGCCTGTAGGCACATCAAATTTGCCGCCCCTGTTTAAAATTAATGTTACATTTCAAATTGTAACATTTCAGTAACAATCCCTCATTAATTTGAACGTTTTAACTTTAAAAGTAACATTACATTTTGCACATTGTTTTCATAAATTAAATATTTTTTTGGATTAGCTAATTTTGGACATAAACTGTATCTTCATAGCAAGTAACGTTCAACATTATTATCGTTTCAACACTGAAACGTTAACATTAAAAGAAACTAAAACATGACAACTGGAATTGCAACGTTTTCTTTCGTCAACGGGCCTTACTTTCAGATTCATATACTTCTGAAATCATAAGGTATACTCTAATGAAGTAGACAAATAAATAGCTTGTATTAAATATTAATATAATAGATTTTTATTTACAACAACTAAACGATTAGAATATTACGACGTTGTAACAGTTTTTATAATTTTCGATTTACCATTATAAACAAGGAATATAACATTTAACTTTTTGTATGGGTTTTATTATACAGTTGAAATAACGTTTTATTAATTATAGCTAATTTGTCTATTGATGTAAAATTTTGCGACGTGCCTTTTGGTGAGCAAATTCATCAATAATTATAGTGTAATCTAAAACGCTGAGAAAATTTTCTTCGATACACAATAACGCTAAGGAGTTCAGTCGATACTCTGTCATTGTAGAACGCAAATAATTTTTAATCCTTTTTAAACAAGAGAATGAACGTTCTGCTGTGCAATTGGCCACCAGAATACATAAAAAATTCGAAGTGCAATGTCAACGTTAGGATAAATACATTCTAATTCTTCTTTCCGTAACCACTTTAATAAAGCTGCAGGATTCGTTGGGTTAACATCTTCAAGGATTTTTAAATACGAACTTAAATACTAACTTAAATGTATAAGTTCAGAAACAAGCGATTCTTCCAAGATCTTGGGGAAATTGTGAACAAAAATATCGCTGCTTTTTCCAAATCTATCAAAGATAACTTTTCTATTTCAATGACAGCCTTAAATTTTTCATATACATCTTTATACGCTTGAAGTCTCTTATTCAATTCTGCAATTTATCAACAATAACCAAATAAGTGTCGATTTTAAACTTGTCTCATGCGGTCAGTTCTTCTGCATTCTCGTTAGTTTCATCACATTGCATTTTACGTTTCCTTTTTCCGATTCGTACGTTTCAGTATTTGACAGCTTCTTACCCTTCTCTTCAAAAAAATCCTAAAATTGTCTCTGTTCGTTTTTAAAAGTTCTACAAGCGAAGTATCATAATTTCATATTATTACGATAATTATTTACATTGCATTAATTACTGTAACATTGTTCCCCTCAGTTTTTGTATAGTCCCATTACTTTTGTTTGCAATAACATTAAATTGGATATTTGCGATACTTGGCAATTTATATATTACAAATTTTATTATAGGTTTATAAAATGGCTGATGAGAATAAGACCTAACACTGGCGTTTTGTGAACGTTTTATGAACAGGAGGAGGTACGCATGCATATAGCACATCTTGCCAGAAATGTTGACTGCAAAAAACAGCTGTGTGGAATGCAGTCCTCAGTAAAATTTCCTGACAATGCCCTGAGGTGCCAAATGGAGCGCCCAGAGCATTTAGAAAAAGATTGCCAACAAGTGTAAGTGACATGCATTGAGCATTTATGATATGTACTTATAAGAAAGCTTTAAAAAAATTTCAGCTCAATCATTTGTCTCTTTGATTTGCAGGCCTGCCTTACACGTTGCAGCTACTATTCATTCCGGCTTCCTTGCATGATCTGGTGAGTCCAGAAACCTTGTTTTATGAAGGTGAGACAGCACTACACATCTTGAATTTCAATAACGCCTCTTTATTTATTACAGGCAGCACCCTACCAGCTGGAAAAGAGTGCAGGACATCCTGGAGATGGCATTTATTCCAATATGTGATACGAAGTATAATACTGACTTAATTTTGGTCGTCTTTTAGTATTGCTGTGTGGTAATTTTGGATTTCAAGTGATACGCCATAGTATGTAGTGTAATGGGAAATATTACGTGATTCTGAGAGTATCATGTGATATTGTGTGTTATTGAGCAACTTGATGTGATTTTGGACAATTAATATATTGTCGGAATGCAAATTTACAAGTCTAAAAAGTATTTTGGGATAAATCAATTCGAAGTATATTCTGTTAAATCTACTCCATATCTTTTCCTACATAAGGCATAACATCTCTTCTCTTAACACATAAGATGGATTTTTTCCTGTACATCCAAGCAGCAGGACTTCAATATTTCACTGATCAAAAGAATACAAGAAATCTGCCTTGGCAATGTAAATAAAGTTATAGTTTCACTTGTATACACATAATATGTACCAAATTGAAGGCGTTTTTTTCTCTTAACTGTCTTGTGAACTATATACTTAGCTCTTTGTATAATAGTTTGGGATTGTTACCAGGAAATGTACACTATTTTCTAAACATATTTCTTCACAACTGCTAAATTACGATTTTAAGAATTCTTTTATGAATGATATAATTTTAATAGTTCAATTTTTTCAAAGAATAGGTTGCCCCGGCCAGGATTCGAACTTTGGCCTTCTGGTTTACGCCCAGATTCTATGACCACTAAGGTACCGAGACAACCAATCCTTTAAACAGTTTTCATGTGCGTGATTATCGCTCCTAATATGTATATATAATAGTCACCATTCTGTTTGCATCCAACAAGGTGACGGGAAGGGTGAACATTATATATAGATATTATTTTAAGTAGGTATTTGCATGTTTCATGTGGTTATAATTTGTATTGTTTAGCTGCCGTGAAATTATGTGTAATATTAGTGTGGCACATGATGATTGGCCAGAATTTATTCCTTTATTTCACATAATAGGATTTTTCTTCATGCATATTGTATTTTTTTGTATTTGATGTGTATTTACATATTTTACAAATAAATATTATTGTTGACACATTGCCGGCCAAATTACTTCGAATTTGGCGCCTTGGCTTCGTTAACAGGGCGTTTGATGTTCTTTGAAGGCTTTTCAAAGGAAAAGACCATGCATTTTAAACTTGGCGCCTTCGAGATAGTCTTAATTTTCTCCAAAAAACCGCGAGAATTTCTTCTCTGGGGTTCCAAACATTCATTTCGTCGTGCAAGTTCCTTGAATTCGATGTCAACTGTTCTATTAGTGCGGAGCGTCACCGAAAGATCGCACCAGCTCCTGGGAAGGATCTTCGCAGCACGGCCGCGTGTACTTGGCGGGGACAAATACTGGGAATTCTATCGCAGACGGCTTGTCGCCTTGTTACGACAAGGTCACTGCGGAAGGCTGTGTAAAGGCGTGTTGGAGCTGGAGCGTCTTCAGGATTCGACCAGGATGTGCCAGGCACTACATGTAATTGAAATACGTAGTTGAAGGCAACGAAATTCGTAAGGAAAGCGCAGTTTTAGTTTGGGCAGAGGTAGCTGTGACAACTTCTATACTCTTTGTTTCTTTCGCCAAGTAACAATATCTTTAAATTGTGTGTCGTTTATTTTCCAGAACATTCTTGTCTGACGAAAGAACTACTGCGATGGAAGAGGCGATGTTCCACTGTTATTTTAATTTTTCAACAACAATGCTCTGCTCTCCCAGCCTCATTCAGCTATTTTCGCAGCGTCAACAATTATTTATATGAAATATCTTCTTTTTTTATTTCCCTTGCATCATTACAATTTAACTACCTCACAATTATAAATCCTTTCAGAATTACTGACTTTTACATTACCTTATGCATTAATTTTACGTAAAATAGATTGTTCTTTAACTGCCTGCCATATTGTAAAATTGCTAGATAAAGTAATTTCAAATGTTTCGGGTAACGTCTGCCCTCCATTTCAATTGGTAGATCCCCTTCCGACGCTTATTGGCTGGTGAGGGGCAGAAATGGATGCTTCTTCCTGATTCCATGCTTCCGTGGGAGTGGGAGGTCGACCTTCTCCCCTCCATGAAAATAAGAAGCTTTGGAATAACAATACTATTGTAGGGGGGTCTGAGCGACACTGCTAGCTGCTCCAATATGGCGGCATTTGGGAGGGACGCTACCGCATGACCGTAATGGCGTCTGTGGCTAGCGTGAATATACACATTTGCATTAAAAAAATCCATGTAGTCGCCATTATTTGGCCGATTTTGCTGGGGGATGTCTCAAAATGTTTGCGGGAATTCCCACTATCTAATTTAAATACCGTCCTTTCGCGTGTGCGCTCCTTTGCCTATGCTATACTTCACCATTGCATAAAAGGCATAAAGTATGAATTTGTGTAGAGTTCTATCAGTCGGTTATTTATTCATTTACATAAAAACACACAATACACCCAAATAAATCATAATTAAGAGAATAGTCCATTTGTAAAATTAATTTAAAAATACTTATTTTGATTGTTATCTTAAGATATTGATTGTCGGAGCACTCAAAGATGGACAATTATTGTTGTTTCCTCTAACCCATCTTGTAATTGGCAAGTAAATTGCTTAATTAGTTCTGTCAGTTGGGATAGTAAATAGTTTAACTTATTATAGAGAATATAATGTCAAAATTATTACAAATTTTTTAGTTGATTTAATCAACTCATTGAAATGAGTTTATACATCTGTCATTATAAGTTTTACAAAATTCCTAAGTGCTCAGACCAGTAAATGTTACAATGTCCCTGTAGTTAAGTTTGAGTAGGGTGTTCTAAATCTTTAAAAGTAGTATTTTTTGAAGTAAAATTTTATTGCTAAATAATAATAATAATAATAATAATAATAATAATAATAATAATAATAATAATGAGTTGGAAGACTTAACGAATTTACATTATAGTGAAAACAGGCTTGAAGTTATTTTGATTTTATGTGTATTGTACAATGCTTTAGTATTTTTTTCTTTTCAGGTACTATAAATATTTCCAATGTTTTTTTTTTTTTTTTTTGTTAAAGTCCTTAAGAAGCTGCAAGAAGAAATCAGTATTAGGCCTAGTTTCCAATCAAATTATGATGTAAAATATGAATAAATGCAAATTAATATATATACACTTTACAAACATTTTAAAGTTTATCAAAAATTGAAAATTTTAATTTAAAAATTACAGTTGACTGTTAATTAAAAGTTGAATGTTAATCAAAATGATATATGATATTGTTTGCTTTCAATTCATTTAAAGGCACAATGTTAATATTGGAAGAGGAGTGTTCGGTAAAATTACAAAATTTTAACATAAGATAATTTATTGATGCACTTATAAAATAATTAGCATATTTTTTAACATTAGATGTAGATGGGCTAACTCGATCGGGAGCGTGCGTCGGTTAGCTGGGGGCGGTGCCGGGGCTGAGGCTGCGTCGGGGGAAGCGCACGCGCGCGGGCAGGCCGCGCAGCACGGCGGCCACGCGCGTCACCAGCATGCGCGGCGCCTCGCGGGCCAGCGTCAGCGCGCGCGCCACCTCGGGCTCCCGCGGCGCCGCCAGCGCCCCGGGCGTCGACGGCCCCTCCGCTCCCGCGCCCGCTCCGCCACGCCCTGGAACAACCACACCGAGCTCACATATGCGCTCACAGTTGGCAGTTCTGGATCTAAAATGGTCTACACTAGGATTTATTTAACCATACACTTGTTGTAAATCATCTGTTCACGGTTTCATCTAATCGGGAGCTTCAACGTCCCCGTAGTGACGTCACTGCAGCAACATTAAGCTCCGGATTCGATGAAACGGCAACAGCGGATTCACGTCAAGTGCACGATTAAGGTGGTTAGAGCGATAAATTCAGTCTTTGGTGGTATTAGAATTTTAATAGAAACCCCCTTTCTCTTTCCCAAGGTCCTTTGTCTAATTGTTTGCATTGTCTGAACAGTAATGCATTTTGGATAACTCTTGTGTCTTATTTCCAAAACATCTTTTCATTTTGAGTGTAACATCAAGGCAAACTATAACAAAAGGCCATGACACTTTGAAATCCCTTTTGAAAATTGTATCTCCAACAATGTTATAATTGCGAGTTCAGAGTTTAAAGTTAAAAGCGAGTTCAGAGTTTAAATAATAGCAATGCATCTCTCAGAATTATATGCAACTAAACTACTGATCTTATTGTTATGCAATCGAATAATCTAAAGTTTATCCTATCATTGGCTCAGATAATTAAGGAAATAAAACTTAGAAACAAGCATTAAAAAATATTTGAAAACATTTTCTTATGTCACTCTTCTGTGTGACATCGGAAGAAATTAGTTCGTCTTTTCCTAGATTTCGCTCTGGAAACAAATCACCAGTCAATCGCTTGTTGACCAGGCAACGAACAGAATTCCGTGACTCAAAACAATGAAACTTTGAAGAAGCATGAATGGTCGAATACGCAGCCAATCATAGTACATAGTAATAGTAATAGTCATAGTCACAAACTGTATTATCTTTCCCTATGGTTCTCGCGTTAACATCTTCGAGTCTGTCAATCGCATAATTACCTAGGCATTTTATGAGAATACACACTTAAAAATAATTTGCGTTTTCTTGTAGAAATCCAGTTTGTGATACAATTTGTTCATGCGCGCAGTCGATTCCAAGTACGAATCATTCTCGGCGTAGAAAGTGACGCTTCTCTACGCAGTTCTTCGAAGTTGAAGATCTCGGGCCTTCGCCACCTCACGTTGACATAAAACATCCTTGAGCCTGTCTTGCTCTTAATTACAAATTTTGAAGGTTTTTTTTTCCTTCTCCCGAATACACCTTAAAAATAATTTGGTCTGTACATTTTCTTAATGTTTTCCAGCAAGACTTCATTTTCTTGCCTCCTCTTTGCCCTAAGTTTTGTCCTCCATGTATACTTGCATGTGAACGAATATCACAAACTGCATTTCAACCGGGCTGAAGGGCTCGCCCTCAACTCCTACCCTAATTTGTAGTGTTTCATGTAAAGTAACGGTATTGGCATGACTTCTTTCTCTCATAAGAATCCTGCACGAGCCGCCAATGAGCTCTAACTCGTGATAAACTCGCAAATTGCACTAGCTACCACTTGAACACCAACATACTGTCCAGAAGTCGAAAGTCCAGACTTTTCCCCATGTGATTACTATGTTTAGTACGCTGAAGGAAGTGCAAGGTGCATACAAATTTTAAGACGACGCTGCGGTCGAACAGTATTCGTATTCGTGCGTAAATTACTACTGGAGCAGCCATATTTTTTACTTTTTCGCACTTACTTTGTAAGATGAAATTATGTAATCGTGCGCCGGAAAACTGCGAATTTTCGGCAGATACTTTCTATTGCCAGGCCCTGGTAACAAAATAGTGGATGAATCCAGTTGCTATATATAGAGAAAAATATCCTCTAACATGTGTGGTGTAGCCATATTTTGCGAGTCCTTTATACCGAAAAAATCAATTGACGGGTAAACGTCTGTCCGTGGTAAACTAGCGCCTAAACCGTTCAGCCGATTTTCTTCAAAACTCATTTCCCGATCTATATGGACGAACTCGAGGCTTTGGAATTTCCAGCAGGAAACTTTGATTTTTGAGGGTACTTTACATGAAGTCTCAAAAACATTTTCAAAATTTTTTCAAAAAATGGCACAAATGTTTTAAAGAAGGTACTTGAATAGCGCAAAAGATGCTTAAGTCAACATGTACCGACACTAATTCAATTTGTCGCCACCACGTAGCAGCACCGAAATAAGGCAAAATTACATTACTAATAACGTCTGAACAAATGGTCCGAGTTTCAATCAGTAAACGGCATATGGTTTGTATTTAATGTAAAATTTATGCTAAATTTTACGCTATTTTAAGCCTCTTAGAAGAAAATATTTGAAAAATGAGTTTTGGAAAATGTTGTAGAATAGTTCTGTTAAGAAATTCAAAAATGTGAGCTTATAGCGCGATGGCGAAGTGCTTCCTGAATCCAACGCCGTATCAATCGTCCAAAGCGGCTGAATAGGCGCGTCATAAAGTGAAATTTGGCAAAATACAATGCCCCCTCCCCCATGCTGCGCCGTCGCATTCCGTAAGAGGTAGGAGAAGCGGGCTGGGAGCGAGGCAGGCAAGCGGGCGGTTCTCTTGTGACCAGACTGGTATTTGTCAGATAATGCTTACGCTATTTTCCGCATCACATAAGTTCTACATTCTCGTATACGTACGTATATACTCAGTAATATATGTAATACAGAGACAGTTATGTAATGTTGCGGAAAATGGATTTCGATATTTCAACGAAATGCATGTTTTAGAGCCCCCAGGTACCGAAAAATTGTTTTTTCTTCCTTTTCAAAACGTCCGTTCATCTGTCTCATCTGTGAACAACACTAGGGCCGAAACTACAAGTATTCCTAGAATTTTATTGAAAATGAATATTCACCGGTCGATCTGGCTTGTCTCAAAGCTTTGCGAGTTCGAAAAAGATTGCTTAAAATACTTTAAATGACACCCCTAAGACATCTTTTATATATTTTCTCAAAAATGGCTCCAAATGTTTTCTTCAAATTTGTTGTATTGGTGGTGGTGTAAATTGAGTGGTTCAAATTTGGTATAAATTGAAATATGCTTCTCAAGATGGCATAGGTCCGATGTTTACTGTTAACTTTGATTTTTTGGATGTTTCAAAAGTTTGAATTTTTCTCGGTGTCTCCTCACAACAACAATATTGGAGATAGAGATTTTTTCTTCAAGTTTGTTCTCCCTATTTAGTCCTTTTATTGACGTCATGCACTTTTCTTTGAAAATTTGACTCGTTTTCGTGTAATATTGCTTGAAATATGTGCTTAACAAAAAATATTAAAAACATAAATTACTCAAAAAAACGGCTCCAATTTCTTTTTCCAACTTGGTAGGGCTGGCACAAATTGTCCTGTGTAAGATGACAAACACCGTGTAGCTCTATTATTTTGTTTGTTTTTTCAAAACTCTCACAATTGTTTTTTGACATTTCTCTCACCCTTAATAGGGAATTTTAGCGCCAGGCGTTAAGGAGATATCCTTAAACTCTATTGATCACGTGACTATCGCCTTCATAAGGTCGTAATGAACAACGTTCATAAGAGTTTTAGCAATTGCGACATTGCGTTATGCATTATAACAAAGGAAGCATTTCAAGCGTTGAACAGAGAAATTGCATAATTTATCAAAGAGTGTAGGCTAGTGGTGAGACATTTAAAACACGTTATGAGTCAACAGACCAGCAAATACATATTGTGCATTGAGTTTTAGATTTTGAATCTGCTTTTCTTGAAAATATAGGAAGTACCTTAAAACAACGTTCGTTATGAGCTTAAGACATAACCTATCCCGAAGATATGATTTGAACTTCTTTTTCGCGAATTTCTTTCCTGTCACCTCTCCTACATATCCCGTTAATTTTTGCCAGCTTTGTGGAGTGCGTAAGGAATAATTGTAACTGCCTTACATACGAGAAATCGTTTATTAGAGTTGGAAAAAAACTTTTCCTGTTTTTCGGCGGCCATTTTGCCGCTTGTAAGGTGACCGTAGAGACTCCCACAGGCGTGCACTATTTATGAAGGTATAAGGTCGTACCTTAGGCCTAAGGTAAGACGTTATGACTTCAAGGTCTGTCACGTGACTGTTAGTGCATAACGCCGCTACCTTACGCGTGGCGCTAAAACTCCCTAATATTTACATTACCGGCGACTTGTATACATTATTGCGCTTGTGAGTACTCATACTTTTTAATGCCATATAAATAGAGACCGGAAAAATCTGTAGTATGAAAATATGTACGTCAAAACGTCAAAATATGCTAGCGATATCTACGACCAGCAATCACTGCAGCGTGCAGCGTTCTGAGGGAAGAGTTACACGTCGACGATCGGCAAAGTTTCTCGAAAATTAAGGTTGAAGTTCACGAGACGCGGCGTCAGTGATACTTTCCACACCTGAAGGTGAAACTGATCTGTCACTGACGCGCACTTCCTGCTCTTCCGGAGATAACTGATGCAGGCGAGCAGGACTGTGAGAACATCGTACCGCGTCTTCATGTAGCGAACCTTGAGTAGACAACACGCAGTAACGAAGTAGGAAATAAGAGTTTTTTAATACTTTTCATAAACATCATTCATAAAATTGAAGGAAATTAATAGACTAAAAAATATTTTATAAAAATAGCAAAATATGTAAAAATATGAAACGAAAAATTTTGATATTGTGCAAGGACGGCGACGACTCGCCAAGATTAAATTTTTAGATCGGTAAGTAGAAAGACAAAAAATATATAATTACATTTTTATGTAATCCAGTCTCTACTCATGAAGTTCCTCACGAGACTCAAAAGTATTCTGAGAAATTGAGCTCGCAGTTCTGCATTTTCAGATATACTATAACGTTAGTTTCTTAAAAACATTTAACGAAAATGTCCATGTATGACGACATTTTACATTTCCACAGTATTCTTAAAGTCATGTTTCTGTTCAATCATTAGGGAATCGGAAAATTGAAAAAAAATGTGAAAAAAATATCTGTAGATGGCAGCTGGCAAGAGGGTAGAGTAAAACCGAAAATAGAGCCAATAGAAAAGAATTAAGGAAACGAAATAGTTCGAGAAAGTCTGTACCATTCTGCTTATTATATTCTGTTTACATCACTAGTTCATTATATTTCACAAATCACACTACTGGTACTATGATTGGCGCTGACGTTTCGTATCGTCTACAACCGAAGTATAGAATACTATACAGTATGTTGTTTTAAAGGATAATTCGGAAAGATAGCAAATCTCTTCAACCAACACTTTTCTACAATTGCGGGTGAATTCACGAAGGTAATAAACCGCAAAATTCAACATCATTACCTTCCCAAACATTTTTCGACACGATGTTTATTTCCGAAACGTTTAACGAAATCTTACATACGAATAGTCAGTATAGTAAAAATAAATATTCATATGGTTTAGATAAATTTCTGGATTGTTTATTAAAAACGTGTGTACCTGCCTTTCTGCACCCGTTAACACACATTTTCAATGCTTCTTTATGCACAGGAATATTTCCAGACATTTTCAAAACAGCAAAAATTAAGCCATTTTTTAAAAAGGGAGCAAAAATGAAAATCAGAATTACCGACCAATTTCTCTTTTCTCAGGTTTCTCAAAAATATTAGAAAGGCTTTTCTATACATGAATAGAAACTTTTCTCAGGAAAAACCAAGCGTTTTCAGATTCACAACACTGGTTTAGAAAATCAAAATTTATGGAAATTGCCATTTTTTTTCTTTTCTTAAAGATGTTGCTTCATCAATGGCCCAAAATGAAGCACCCATTGGAATATTTTTAGATCTTTCGAAATCTTTTGACGTTATTGACCAATACATCCTGCTATCAAAATTACCTTCTAATAGAATTCGTGGTATCGCCCTATATTGGATAACTTCGTACCTTAAACATCGTACTGGACGAAAGGACATTTACTTATCTTCCCAATTCTTTACCAATTGAATATGAGGCCCGCAAGGCTCGATCTTATGTCCTATCCTTTTTCTGTTATACTTAAACGATATGCCCTCGACTTGGTGGCTCAAGAATGATGAGTAGCAGCGAGAGTGGAGATGGAGCGAGAAGTATAAAATGAAAAAGGGCAGCGAGTAAGCGAGACAATCAGTGAACTTGGTAAGGGCATTCCCAAAGTTGTCTACACTCATTCAAAAAAATATTCGGACAGTACTCAGCTTACTGACGTTTAACATGCTCCAAGTCTGTTGAAACAAATAAATATTATATCAGTAATAATTTAAATATTCTTTTAGCTTTAAATACTCGTTCACTGCAAAATGCATTTTTTCTGCTTTTACATTAATGGTGAATTTGCAGTAGAACTTTCAATAACGGAAATTGCACATCAAATAAATATTCGGACAGACGTATATGTATCATTTTTGTCAACGAACTATTGGGCGAAAGCAGATGTCTCTTCTTGAACGTTGAGAGAATGCCTCGAAAAGGAAAGAACAGCTCTTTCGAACTGCGTCAGTTATATTTCGTAATGCCAAAGGCAATAGCTGCCGTGAAATTGCAAATATTCTGAATATGAATGTGATATAATCAAGCGATTTAAAAAATAAGATAGGATTGAATCTCACCGCCAAAGTGGACGTCCCCATACACTTTCCCATCAAAAAGAGATCTTTATCATCAGGAAGATTAAAAAAAATCCAAAATTAAGCGCACCAAAGATTGTTACAGAGGTGAGGAAAGAACTGATGAAGGAAGTACAGCCAGTAATAAGAGTGATTCTATGAAAATCAGAATTTCATGGTTGCGTGGCTAGAAGAAAACCTTTCATAAATAAGAAACAAGAGAGGAAAAGGTGGGAGTTCGCTGAGAACATATAAACAAGGATATTGAATGTGAAATCGTGTGATATTTACGGACGAGAGTAAATTCAATGTGTATGGACCTGACGGAAGAACATAGGTGAGGAGAAAGGCAAACACAGAGGTGGGAATGTAATGGTGGGGCTGTATGGCGGGGAGTGGTGAGCTTGTCTTCTTTGAAGATATAATGAACAAACGCATATCTAAATGAGCTCAAGGACAATCTTAAGAAAAGTGCTGAGAAATTCGGCATTGGGCATAATTTTAGTTTTAATCGGGACAATGATCTTATGCATATGTCCCTACAAGCACTCACTACAAGTCATTGATGTAGTATTTTTTTGTTTTGTTTAATTTGTTTATATTATGTGTCCAAATATTTTTTGACGTTCCGAAGGATTAGGTATTCTTCAAATTTATTATAATTTAATAATTTTTAATGAGAAAATTAAATTTGCATGTTGTTCTAATGTATGAAATGTGCGTCTTTCATTACTCACAACCAAAGTTACAACTGTAATATTTTCTTCTAAATTAAAGAAAATGTGGTAAAATCGTAGGTGTACAAATATTTTTTGGAGTGTGTGTATTTGCAAACCACAGTCCAAGTGCCGAGTCGGGTTTGGAATTCCCGGCCCTCCTCCTCACGAGGTCTGTAAAATTAGCATAGCAAAGTTTAAAAAAAATGGAATCAAACTCAAAATTTGTCGCTTTTTTGTTACGCAACAAAAATGTAGCTCTTCATTTGACTCTGCTATAAAAATCGGTTAACTTGACATCAAGTTAACACCACAATTACCAGAAAAACAAGAAATTAAGGAGATAAATAAAAAATAATTACATGAGAATTTGTCTTACAACACTTTGTAACACTTTGCCATATGACATCAAACGATTAAACTCAATACAAAAGTTCCCAGGTAAAATCTTTCCTATTGCACAACTGTTTCTATACAATTAGATACTAAAAGATACTACAAGAGCATCCAAAAGAAAAGTAATATTAATTTTAACAGTGGCATGTAATTTAATATTTACCATTTGGACCCAATAATTCTAAAGAACCTGTAACAATTATTGTACTTCAGCTTCTGGGTCAATGACCCCCATTTCGATCAGGTTTTCGTCTAGTTTCCCTGATCCTTGAGCAGATGCTGAGATGGCATTGTTTTAGTTCTGGACATAAATCTAACTTCAAATTAAGTCCCCAAAGTTTGGTGTTCTCTTCGTAGCACGTCACACAGTTTTTAACTGTTTTTGACGTAAATAAATCAATTTTTGTCTTTGCTACCCTTCTAGTCCGAATCTCGGAGAGGGCGCGATGATAATTCTGCGAGTTTGTTTAGAACAATGTCAATATGTACATGTGTAAGACAAACTTTTGTATCAAATTTAATCGTTTAATGTCATATGGCAAAGTGTTGTAAAATAATACACACATATTGTAAGTGAATTTTTTGTAGTGAGCTGTTGATACTGGCCCAAGGATTGCAAACATCATTTAATATAATTTCAAAATTTTAATATTCAAAATTCAAACATTGCGCAATATCCTTCTGGTTTAGGAATCTTTAACTTGTTCACGCGGGGAATAATTTGATTCGACAATGGCAACGTGCTATTTTACCACTTATTCAATTTTGTCGGAAAGAACGAAAATATTTTTAAAATGAGCTTCAGCTATTTTACTTGGGAAAAGATAATCGCAAAGTGAAATCTATCAATGAGACAAACGCCGTTTCGAGATCAAACATCTAGTCGTAGGATAAGGGCCCCTTCACACGTCGGCACCTCATGCGCTTCCGAACGCCGCGGCTCGTAGAAGAGCTTTGGTTTGAATGGAGGTCTTCCCACATGCGGCGGAGCCCCCCCCCCCCCCCCCCCCCCCAACCCTCCCCCTTCACGACGGGCGGCGGTGCGCCCGTGCCGTGCAGCCATGGCGGCTTCGGAAGAGCCCTTCCGCTTATCGGAAGCGCGCGGTTGTGTCGGAAGGGGTCTAAGGACGCCTTCCCACGTCGTCAAAGCGGTGCGCTTCCGATCTATGAAATATTGATCGGAATTTTATTGCGATCTATTGAATTTTCCTGCAAGTATTTTTCGGTAAATTTCGCCTTAAGAGAATGGAGCAGGTTTCATGTTCGTTGAAATCCATGATTTTTCGAAAATTGAAAAAGAGAAAATTTTTCGGGCGTTTTCTTACAACATTAATAACGTTGAATGAAATCTGTTCTTTAAAGACATCTTGAAAGATGGTCATATTCAATTTTTCGAAAATATGAATAGGTTTCGTGTAATTTTGCGCAAAATGTAGACAACTTTAATTTTTGTCTCAAACACGGTTCCAAATTGTTTTTCAAACTTTTGCCATGGAAAGATGAAGGAACACTTAAAAGAAAGTGGTCTCATTTTTGTTGTGCTGAATTTCCAAAAATTGCAAAATCAGAAATAAAGCAAGAAAGTATGTGCTGTTGTAGCACCACTATTATCCAACTATTTCCATGAAGCTTCCTATGTGATGGAGAAAATTTACTTCGATTGGAAGGAAATTATGTCGAAAAATAACGGACTCCATTTGTATTTTTAATCATCACTAATAAAGCTGAGTTACAAATTCTGGTTCATATTCGAAAGACATTTGTATATTGTATTATCATTATTAAACATTAGAACAGTTAAAGGAAAAATATAGATAAACCGTGCTGGACCAAGAGTTAACGACACGGAATAATGCAATGATGAAGCCATTGCCGTTGTATTCCAGATGAATTGTGAAAACGGGAAGTTAATTTACCTTTTCTCCTGCCTTTGCGCTCGTTGGCTGGTGGCGGTGGTGGATTCTTGGACTGAGGCAGGCACTGATTCAAGATGGCCTGTGCTAGCAGGTCTGTGTCCCTATCTGTCACATTCCACAGCAGTCCTACCAGGCAGGGGCTACAACACCACACAGAACACAAATATTTTATATGTCTAAATACATTGCTCTTATTATCTGTAAACACACAAGTGGGCTGATAAAGAAGGAAAGTCATTTGAGAGGGAAAATATTTCCTAATTTGAATACTTTTTCACTTGGGGGTTTATGTCATGAAACTGCATGAACTGGTGTACTCTAGTGTATCCATGTTTATCCTTAAGTTTAGAGACAGATTCTTAACTTGACTAGTGGTTACTTAACAAGACTGTTTAATCTATAAAATTACACAACTGTATGATAAATAGAACGATTTAAAAAGTTATCTCCATAATTACATTTTTGTAATCTGCATTTGAAGGTTTCCTTTCACTCTATGGATGTGCCAGAATTTATCCCATGAAAAAAGAGAGCCACAAATGAAAAAAGTATGGGTACTACTGCTGTAAGTTAAGAATATTACTTGAATTTTCACATCACTTACATAGTGGTATTTCATTCACACCTTTGAGATCAGACAAATTTGAAATAAATTAAATCAAAGAAAGTCAATAACATGTGTATGAAGAATGTTCAAGAGCACTACATAACAATACACTCTTTATCAACAGAAAATGTTTCAATGTAAAATGCAGGAATACATGTGGATTTTCTTTTAGGGCAATGCACACAGCACAATGGGACGAGAGATAAATTAAAACAAATTATTACATGAAATGAGCAATTGATAGTTTAAAACGCTGAAAACCAAATATCCAGAAATAAAAACTGTTTGTGTCCTATCTACCTCAAGGAATTGGCAATGCTTCCTTCTTTGAGAAATTTGACTTCTCCTAAGGTTAGAGAAAATAACATTTGTTTAAAATAATTTCTGGCTTCATTCATTACTTTAGCCATCACATTTACTTGGTAATTGTCCTCTATTCCAGAATCTTCACTTCCTAATTCAAAAAGAATTACAAATACTAATCTGCATTAAAATCTACTTAAAATGATGAGGCAGCCTAATGCTTTTTAGTCATTACTCCTCAAAAGACGTACAAGGAGTAAGTCTATTTTTAAGATAGAAACTAAAATTAACAAAAAAGTAAAAAACTCAATAAAAATCACTTTTTTATACAACCCTGCAATTCAAATTTACCTATTGAATGTGAAAGTAATTCTTCCTTTTTGAACCTTTAATATTGGTTGCTTGTAGTTCTACATTAAAGTTAATTCAATGCTACTCACCAGGCAGCAGCTAGGTAGGCTTGCAAAGTCCCATCCACTTCGACACTGCCCTTCATTATCTTGTAGCCAGCGCTTTGACAGCCAAACAGCAGAGATAGGGATCGAATTCCTCCCTCCAACTGATCCACATTCCAATACTGACCACCACCCCCATGGCCCATGTACCTGTCAGACAGTTAATGAGTTTTCGAGAAATTTGGAGACATAAACAACTTACTCATTCTAGAATCCACCAACAAACCAGCAGGAAAAGGTAGAGAGTGGAACAATACACTTTATGGATAAGTAAATTAAATGAATTTGTTTGTTGGTAATTTGAATGGTCACCACACACCAAAATAAAAAAATCATCTACACTAATCCCTTGATTTGTTCTTTTGCAATTATATTTTGTTCCCAAAATTGAAGGTATTGTTGCAATTACTAATGTTCAATTATGTTGAAGACACCTCTCAGCCATTCTATAAGACGTAAGTTGTTTCAGTCTGGCTAGTTTGTTGGATATTGCAACTTGCTTACAATATAGATGCAACAAGAAGTACTTTTAAAGAACAATAGATACTTTGCTGTCTTTATCAGTTGAGTCTTATTATGTCAGAACATGTATATTAGGAACCCACTTGTTGCATTTTTAAAATTGCCTATTTTGACCTCACAACGAAACGTATTAATCTCCTAGGGAAAACACACTAATGGAAAATAGTTATTTTATGTTACATTTGTATAGAATCCATAAAAGAATGTGAAGTGACAAATTGATAGTTACAGTCTACATGACCCAAAGCAATACATTATTATTAAAATTCACATATTAATCTTGTGATATCGTTTAACATATTACATATTTTTAGGCAAGGCAGAAAATACTTTCAAGACTGACACAAAAATGTCATTGTCAGTGACAGCCTGACTCCAGGCTTCTGGAGACAGCTGTTGGCCAAGCAGACCCTTCCACTTGGGGACTCGAGGAAGCAAGAAGGAAGACATCCTTTCCTCCATGTCTTTCAAATCTTCCCCAGGATTAATGATGTAGAAGCCAGATTGATAATCTACATTCAGCAATCCATTCTCTATGGAGTTTCTGTGAACTAATAACAATAATTCAATTAACAATCAAGACAATACAATCTATAAGTAGAACAAAATAATCTTGTAAGAATTTACAAATTAGTTAATAAGCAGCTGTACCGGAATAAAGACCATGAGTCACGTGGACAGATGGAACCCTGGTAGCAGGATGTTTTCTTAAAATTTCCAACTGCTCAATTGGAAGACACTCCAATTTCTGTTCAACAGAAATAAACTTTTAGTACCAGAAAAAAAAAAAGGTGGCAAGGGAAATTCAGAGCAAGGAATTAATTATCTAGGAAGCTTATTAACTAAAAATATGAAACCTGAACTGTAGGGGGTAATCTTATCAATAATTTATTTGCAAGCTAATGCCATACAGTAAATGCTCCTGAAAAAAACAACCGCTTGGGATACTGTTCTTTGAGGTGCAGAAATCAGGTTCTTGTGGTTAAAAGACCACTGAATGTCTGAGGGGAGAATTAAAAAAGGTGGCCAGTAATAAGTGTAAAAACAAGCAAAAATATTGAAGACAAGTATAAGGAGAGGAATGGCATTGGGTGAGAAGCAAATGCTTATTTATGGATATAGAAGGTCCTTTAAAAAAAAAGTGGAAGATAAGGAAATAAAATCAAAGTTATGAAAATGTTAAAGTAATCACAAAATAAAGAGAAAACCATACTGAAACATGAGAAATGAAAACTTGACAAAGACAGTGACATCTATGAACAAATCCTAAAAATGATCACTCAGAGAAGTATTGCACATGCATCTGTTATGGAATGCTTGAATTAAGATGGATTGCACATGCATAACCATACAATGAAATGCATGAACTGAGAATACAGATTGTACCATGATAATGAAATATTTTATATCTTCTGAAGAAAAATATTTAAAAAAACTGTGACTCATTTAAATTTTATTAAAGAGTCAGGATTTTGATTATTTAAATAAAGTGATTGATATATTTTATTTAAATCAAATTATTCACAAAAAAAAGATCGTCAATAAATCAAAAATTTTATTTATTGTATTTTTCAAAGAACGATTAAAATTTTGAAGATCAAATAAAAGGAAAATATATAGAAAACTAAAAGGAAAATATTAGAAAGAAGGCATATTGGAGTGGAGAAGAAGATATTTAAAAAAAAACAAAGTATGTGCCTGCCAAAGTGTGCAATGTGTGCATTAACACTTGCAAAAGAGAACAGTGTATATTCATGTCATTTTTCAATGATGAAAAAATTGCTGTGATTTGTGATTTCTATAAACTGGATAATTATAATATTCAAAATGCATATTTATGTCAACTAATTATGTCTTTCTTGCAAGAAAATGTATTTAAAGAAAAAGAACCAATGTTTGTAAAAAAAGAACAATTGTTGAGCACTCCAAAAAATTTAATGAGAGATTAATATTTTTTCTAATTATTTGCAGAAAGTGGCCTTCATATGTATAAACAAATATTACAGAGAGATTTTACCGATCCATGATTTGAGAGTTAGTTTATGAAAGTTCTAGTAGAACCCTTAATATCTCAGAACTAGGTCAATGTTCTACTATGCCCCATTGTTTTACTGAGCTCTTCAATTCTTTGTCTTTTTTTTCACACACTTAGAATTTTTTACCTATTGTGAATATTTAAATTTAAATTAGAAAAATCCAGATTAAAATATCAAAACATCGCGATTACAGCTTAAACCAAAACATCCCATTGAAACCAAAAAATTCAATTCAAACCCAAAAAATTTAATACAAACCAAAATAACAAACTTAAACAAAAAAAATATCAAACTTAAAAAATAAAATAAAATCAAACTTAAACAAAAAAAAAAAAAAATCAAACTTAAACAAAAAAAAATAACAAACTTGAACAAAAAAATATCAAACATAAACAAAAAAATTCAATTTAAATAAAAAATCCAACTTTTTTTAAATCAGACTTTTATTAACTCTGTTATGGGTGAACGTATTACACTAGAACTGTTCATCAGGGTAGACACTGCCCTCCTTGCCTACTTCCAGAAACTGCCACTGAAAGGCAAAATATCAATTACCAATTACAATAAGTAGTTTTAATATCCAACTAATATTAGTTACAAAAATTTTAACTAGTAAAATTTTTGAGTCATTAGTATAGTATTGTCATTAATTATAACATTATAAATTTATTTAATTTGAACAACATTTTAATAAGATACTATACGTTCTAGACACAAAATGAACAATGGGTATGTTTGTTTGGAGCATTTGGTTTAAATTGAATTCATCCAAAATAAGGATCACCATTAACAATTATGGTCACATGCCATCAAACAATTTTTACCTCATCAATTATCAATAGGACAGGTCCTCTCTTAATGTTCTTTAAGATGATTGGAAACTCTTTCTTCAACTGACCAAATTCTCTTTTTAACACTGCCAATGCCGAAGGTGATTTCAATTCATCAACTACTCGTGCTAAGACAGCAGCCAGGACTCCATCACTAAGGTAGTCAAAATTTTCAGCAGCCTTCAAAAGTAGACAGAGCTTTTCTGGAGACAGAGGGGCTGTACCACACTCGGTAGAAATCTTCAATGCAACTCCCTCCACTCGAGCCCTTAGTTTCTTCTGCACTTTCTCATCATTTAATCGCCCAGCCAGAAAAGGATTAATGCTTGCAAACCACTTACTGTTCATGAACTCTATTATAAACTGCAACAGAGGAAATTTGCCAAATTAATGAAAATCGCATAAAGTTTGTTATAGTTGATTCAAAGAAGAGTGTGAGTGAGTGTGTGAGTGAGTGAGTGTGTGAGTGAGTGTGAGTGGGTGGGTGGGTGAGCGAGTCAGTGAGGGAGCGAAGGAGGGAGCGAGCGAGCGAGGGAGCGAAGGAGGGAGTAAGCGAGCGAGCGAAGGAGGGAGTGGGCGAGGGAGGAAGTGAGCGAGCGAGGGAGTGAGCGAGCGAGGGAGGGAGTGAGCGAGCGAGGGAGTGAGCGAGCGAGGGAGGGAGTGAGCGAGCGAGGGAGTGAGCGAGCGAGGGAGTGAGCGAGCGAGGGAGTGAGCGAGCGAGAGAAGGAGTGAGCGAGGGAGGGAGTGAGCGAACGAGGGAGGGAGGGAGTGAGCGAGGGAGGGAGGGAGGGAGGGAGGGAGCGAGGGAGGGAGGGAGCGAGGGAGGGAGGGAGCGAGGGAGGGAGTGAGCGAACGAGGGAGGGCGTGAGCGAGGGAGGGAGGGCGTGAGCGAGGGAGGGAGGAAGGGAGCGAGGGAGGGAGGAAGGGAGCGAGCGAGGGAGGGAGCGAGCGAGGGAGCGAGCGAGGGAGGGAGCGAGCGAGGGAGCGAGCGAGGGAGGGAGCGAGCGAGCGAGGGAGGGAGCGAGCGAGGGAGGGAGCGAGCGAGCGAGGGAGGGAGGGAGCGAGCGAGGGAGGGAGGGAGCGAGCGAGGGAGCGAGCGAGGGAGGGAGCGAGGGAGCGAGCGAGGGAGCGAGCGAGCGAGGGAGGGAGCGAGCGAGGGAGGGAGGGAGCGAGCGAGGGAGGGAGCGAGCGAGGGAGGGAGGGAGCGAGGGAGGGAGGGAGGGAGGGAGCGAGGGAGGGAGGGAGCGAGGGAGGGAGGGAGCGAGGGAGGGAGGGAGCGAGGGAGGGAGGGAGCGAGCGAGCGAGGGAGGGAGCGAGCGAGGGAGCGAGCGAGGGAGGGAGGGAGCGAGCGAGGGAGGGAGCGAGCGAGCGAGGGAGGGAGGGAGCGAGGGAGGGAGGGAGCGAGCGAGGGAGGGAGGGAGCGAGCGAGGGAGGGAGGGAGCGAGCGAGGGAGGGAGCGAGGGAGGGAGGGAGGGAGCGAGCGAGGGAGCGAGCGAGGGAGGGAGCGAGCGAGGGAGGGAGCGAGCGAGGGAGGGAGCGAGCGAGGGAGGGAGCGAGGGAGGGAGGGAGCGAGCGAGGGAGGGAGCGAGGGAGGGAGGGAGCGAGCGAGGGAGGGAGCGAGCGAGGGAGCGAGCGAGGGAGTGTGCGAGCGAGCGAAGGAGGGAGGGAGCGAGCGAAGGAGCGAGCGAAGGAGGGAGGGAGCGAGCGAAGGAGGGAGGGAGGGAGCGAAGGAGGGAGGGAGGGAGCGAAGGAGGGAGGGAGGGAGCGAAGGAGGGAGGGAGGGAGCGAAGGAGGGAGGGAGGGAGGGAGCGAAGGAGGGAGGGAGCGAAGGAGGGAGGGAGGGAGCGAAGGAGGGAGGGAGGGAGGGAGGGAGGGAGCGAAGGAGGGAGGGAGCGAAGGAGGGAGGGAGGGAGCGAAGGAGGGAGGGAGGGAGCGAGCGAAGGAGGGAGGGAGGGAGCGAGCGAAGGAGGGAGGGAGGGAGCGAGCGAAGGAGGGAGGGAGCGAAGGAGGGAGGGAGGGAGCGAAGGAGGGAGGGAGGGAGCGAGCGAAGGAGGGAGGGAGCGAAGGAGGGAGGGAGGGAGCGAGCGAAGGAGGGAGGGAGGGAGCGAGCGAAGGAGGGAGGGAGGGAGCGAGCGAAGGAGGGAGGGAGGGAGCGAGCGAAGGAGGGAGGGAGGGAGCGAGCGAAGGAGGGAGGGAGGGAGCGAGCGAAGGAGGGAGGGAGGGAGCGAGCGAAGGAGGGAGCGAGCGAAGGAGGGAGGGAGGGAGCGAGCGAAGGAGGGAGGGAGGGAGCGAAGGAGGGAGGGAGCGAGGGAGGGAGGGAGCGAGGGAGGGAGGGAGCGAGCGAAGGAGGGAGGGAGCGAGGGAGGGAGGGAGCGAGCGAAGGAGGGAGGGAGCGAGGGAGGGAGGGAGCGAGGGAGGGAGGGAGCGAGGGAGGGAGGGAGCGAGGGAGGGAGGGAGCGAAGGAGGGAGGGAGCGAGCGAAGGAGGGAGGGAGCGAGCGAAGGAGGGAGGAAGTGAGCGAAGGAGGGAGGGAGTGAGCGAAGGAGGGAGGGAGTGAGCGAGCGGGTGGGCGAGGGAGTGAGCTGCTTTGATTGTGTAATTGTTAGCGAACTGTTTTACTTAAGTTCATGGGTTCAAACCTGATCAAAGCTGTGAATTTTTAAGGGTGAAAAAATTCTTCATAGGCCTTCCTTCAGAGGGGAAGTAAACCTGGTTGTCCATG
Source organism: Gryllus longicercus (assembly GCA_038098605.1). Lineage (NCBI taxonomy): Eukaryota > Metazoa > Arthropoda > Insecta > Orthoptera > Gryllidae > Gryllus > Gryllus longicercus. The sequence goes on from JAZDUA010000360.1 coordinate 56,927, forward strand.
CTGTAGTGTTATAGTATGTAAAAGAGCTTCAGGCCTAAAAGAAGTGTGAGCAATATTAAAATCGCCATTTTTATCGCCTGAGTGATACCTCTTTTCTCTGCTAGACATTGATAGGAGTGTAGCTAAGTTTGTGTGGTCAGGTGGAAGAGCAGGCCTGGTGGTATTATTATGTAGGAAGTATTGCTATGGAAAATAAGGCATTCATTGAATTGTGAGAGAGACAGAGTAAGAGAGTGAGAGTGAGAATGAGAGAAAATGAGAGAACGTGTATGTGTGTCCATCTGAGTTTACTTGTTTGGTTTTTAGAGGATAGATCTAAATCTTCAAAAGACACCGAGCAGCCTTTGCTATCCAGCATGACATTTTCTCTCATTAAAACCAAACCACCTTTCTCCTTCATCTTCCCTGGAGAACCACTATAGGCATTACACCAAGTGGATTAGAGTGACTCAGTCTCATGACATATCTCTTCTAAGAAGAACAGTTTGGTATTTGCCCAGAGTGATTTCACTTCTTCCTTTGTTCTAATTTCTTACCTCCAAAAGTACCAAGATTGAAACATCATGTCCTACCCACCAACATGTTTAAGAGGAGGCAAGCACACATGCTTTCGTGACTCATCAGGATAATCCAAAGCATCTCAATGACGAGCCATTGTTAAGGGTGGAAATGAGGGCACTGAAAAAACTTCTGCTCAGTGTTCTCGACAGCTAGTTCACTTTCAACACAGAACAGGAAATCCTCCAGTTTGAAACTATGGAGGAAGGCTCTAAAGCAGGGCTCATCGCTCTTTCGCTCCCTGGGCTCTCTGTGGATGGCTGTCATCCAGCATGAGCACTACAAAAAATGTAAACTCAGGTACAAAATAATTCAGTCAAGTTATGCTTCTACTTGCTCCCACTGTGACAATGTATTTTTACATACGTAGTACCTATGGAAGACTACGTGCTAAGAAACCTAATTCTGATTTCCTTTGGTGGTCTTAGTCTCACCTGTTTAGACATTAGATAACAAAAATTAAACAAATACTAATTGAATCAAGGAAGGTATTTCAATGGATAACTACATCAAAAATTCTTTGAAGAGCGAAGCTGAATAGTTGTAAATTGAGTAAATAAATGTATATAATAAATTTATTAGAATTTTAATAAATTTAATCTCTATAGATTGATAAATCATTATGTGAAGGCTCATTTCCTCATGATTGGAAATCCTCCTACATCATGCCATCACAGACTATCATCCTATTCCTATACTGAGCACTATTCCAAAGCTCATCGAGTGGTTAAATACTGATCAACTAAAAAATAATTAGACAACTTGGCTTCATGAGCAAAAGGAATATCGAATTGAATCTGATATACTATACACGGTATATCCAAAATGCCATGGATAATATGTCAGGTAGACAGTATTTACACTGGCTTCTGTAAAGGATTCGATTTTGACCAATCATAGTTTACTTATTCAGAAATTGAAAGTTTTTGGTATCTTGGGTCCCTTCTTGTGTTGGTTCTCAGATTATCTCACCAATAGAAGATAAATTGTGAAACATGGCAATATGGTGACACAGAGTTTTGAAGTGTTATCTGGGGTTCCACAAGTTCCAATCTGGGTCCACTGCCCTTTATTATCTTTGTCATTGATCTGCGTTTAGTCTTAAATTATCTCCAATTTTTCTTATTTGCAGATGATTGTTAACTCTTTAAGGTTATTACATCAGAGGAAGTTTCAAACATGTTACAAAATGCACTCAACATATTTGCGAAAAGATGTTGCCCCAAATCCTCATAAATGTAAATTTATTCCCTTTTCATTTTCGATTACCTCCTTTCTGCACTCATTCAATTAACCATACTGGACTCGAAAAAGTTACTCTTAAATGAGATTTAGGCATCTTCTTTGACTCGATGTCATTTAAGAGTATGTTGAGTATTCATCAAATAAAACAAACCAGCTGCTTGGATTTATTATAACAACATGCAATGAGTTTATAGATGAACAAACCTTGAGAACACTTTACATTAAGCTAGTGAGGTACATGTTAATGTTTTCCTCACAACTCAGGACAACTGAAGATTACTCTGGTCCCCTACATTCACAATCCAGGCTCATATCATTAACCCTTAAGTGTTCGCGTCATTGACATATGTCACCCCCACTTCCTTTATTTTTCTCAGAACTCCCTCCCTCTCCCGAACTACACTTCGAGGAGGCCAGTATCTGTCCATGCATGTCTGAACTTGAACGCCAGTCCTTCAGAGCACACTCAGTATGATTCTTCACCTTCAACCGGTAACATCTCTTGGCCGGTTGACAACTGTCCCCCATGTGACCATTCATGTAACTTTTTAAGGTAAGTGTTTATTTACATTAACATTTTATTTTCTAGTTTTATTATGCTTTTTAAGTAAGTTATTCTTTCCTAAACTTTTCTTGGCTCACCCTACTCCCATTTTGTTTATTTTTATTTTTTATTTCGAGATATCTGATTTTATTATTTTTATTGATATCAAATTTTAAATTTTTATCTCAATTTTCAATTATAATTATTTTATAACTACATGTTTTTTCTAAAGATTGCAATGTCACAACAAAAAAGAATGAGAAGTGAATTTTCATCAGATCCCAAACTTTGGAAGCAGTGACTCAATGAAGAGGAAGAAAGCACTTTCGAAGAATCCGATTCAGATGAGATTGACCACCTATCTGAAAGTGAGCATAATACTGATTCAGAGCAGCCAGCAGAAGAAGACAGTGACTCTGAATGTGAGCCACAAAATTCATTTTATATCGGGAAAGAAGGAAATACAAAATGGATGACCAGATTGCATAAAAAAAAGTTTAAAACCCGTGCAGAAAATCGAATAAAGAAGCTTCCTGGTGCACAAGGATAGTCTCTAAGATGAGTTCAGAAATAAAGTTACACGCGCTCTTTTTTGATAGTAATGTTTGATATAATTGTACAGTCAACAAATGTTTACAAAGACAATCTGAAATGTAAATATTCACGTGAAAGAGATGCCAAGCCTACAATGAAACAGAACTCCGAGCTATGTTTGGGCTTTTATATTTGATAGGGAGCTATGGAATGTCCGAGACAAATGTTCAAAAACTATGGGACAACTCCAAAGGCAATGGTTTCGAGTCTTGCTATCTTTTGATGAGTAAACAAAGGTTTGCTCTTTTACTTACATGTTTACATTTTGATAATATACATGACAGAGCTTCTTGTCAAGAAATTGACAAATGTGCTTTTATCAGAGAAGTTTTTGAAATAGTAAATAATAATTTCCCTAAGTATTTTATTGCCAGTGAATATACCACTATAGATGAGCAACCATTAGCATTCAGAGACAATTGCCCTTTCAGACAGTTCATCCAAAATAAGCCTGCTAAGTAACAGCATCAAAACATTTGCACAAGTAGATGCTAAAATGGTATATACTTTCAACCTAGAAACATAAGTAGGTGTTCGCCAGCAGGACCTTATCATTTGAGTAATTCTCCAATGAATGTTGTGCTGAGGTTGGTTGAACTAATAAAAGGCTCGCACAGAAACGTAACAGGAGGAAATTGGTTCAGCAGTATACCGTTGGTCAATACATTGTTAGAAACCAAAGGGCTCACTTCCATTGGTACCATCCATAAAAAGAAACCAGAAATCCGTAAGAATTTTCAGCCAAACAAGACTCGCTCTCAGTTTTCATCAATGTTTGGATTCCAAAAAGACTGCACACTTGTTTCTTGGGCAGTGATTCTTATATTATCCTTGCATCATACTAGTTGCATTGATGAAGAAACTGAAGACAAGTGTAAGCCTTATTGCTAAATACAATGTGGCAAGAAACACATGTTGATGGCCAATGGTTGTATTTTTCAACCTCTTGAATATTTCAGCCATCAACGCTCTTTGTATTTATAAATCAAACACAAAGAGTAAAGTGAGCAGAAACACGTTTTTACAAAACTTGGCATGGGAGCTGATTAAACCTCAAATTAAACGGAGGTCCATAATATTACAACTAACAATTGAATTGAGGCGACAAGCATATATCCTACTTGGCACTTCAATACAGGAGCCAGCCAGGAAGAGAAGGCGCTCGAGGAAGATGCTATGACTGTGGGCGACAAAGAGATAAAACGACAAGGAAATGGTGTGAAAAATGTGAGAAATTCCTGTGCAATGATCACTTGAAAAGTGTTTGCAAAAATTGTTTTTAGTATTGTAATTTTTTTCTTTTCTTAGTCTGTTTTATTCTCAAGTAATTGTATGTTTGTTTTTAATTTTGTTGCTGAATTTTATAATATATTTCTTTAACTTTTTATGACTTATTTATTTAAAACCTTTCTAGATATCAAAATGGAGCACAAAGCTAATAATTAAGTAAGTATATTAATTATAGAATGCTAAAAACAACCGAAGGTCTGTGGGTAACACCGGTCAACCATGCGACTCTCCATATAAATATTAGAGGCATGACTACCGTAGGGTTAAAAATTCCTTCCCTCTCCTCAATGAGATACGACTGTGACCTCATATTTTTGTTTAAGCTAATTAGAGGAAGTATTGATTGTTCTCTTTTGCTGGAACCGTTGAGGATTTGAGCCCCTACTTTGAGGTCAAATGATACTCTCTCCATATGTTTATACAGAACCTCATACACTGTCAACAAACTTATACTGCAATTTTGAAAATTAGCTTATAATCTCAATATAAATGTTTGGGAGCCTGTATACTCCACATTTTGTTATGAAACAAAAACACTAGTTTATATGTTTCAATAGTATGTTATGATGTTCAAATCAAGAATATAAGAAATCTTAGTCATTGTGAGGAGACGTGTCACTCATGCATTGTCAATATATTTGATTATTGTAATATTTGTTAAAATAATTATTGTTAAATTTATGTACATGGCCAAGAATCTGTTAATAAAAAAATATAAATAAGTCATTACCAACTATCTAAAAGTACATAGTTGCATAAGGAGTAAATGTATGATTCTATATCTAATTATCATTGAGTATTCACTTGCATTATTTTTAAAACAGGGGTTCCCAATGGTGTTGGTATCAACCTCCTTCGTAATGAAATTTTGAAAGGCGTCAATGTGGGTCTGTAGTTGAATATGAACCAGTGATTGATAGATCCCTTTGATTACAAAAACTATGAAACTTTCTAATTGTTTACTGATGTAGAGCAACAAAACATATAATAATAAATTACAAATTTACCTCTTCTTTCCTACCTGTCATTCACTCTTAGGGTAAGGGGGCTTAGTGCAACTGGTGCACTGCACTGGTCCTCCCATGTAAGGACCCTGCGAACGGATATCGACAGAGAATAAAACAAAACGCACTCCATGCTTAATTTCTCCATTTCACCATCCATAATCTTATAACAATGAAATTTAAAACTCAATTTCATATTTAATGCAGATAGAGGCCCCATTTCAACTTTCTGTACCCAAGCTTCTGAGAATCTAGCTATGCAACTGCTTAGGTTGTTAAGAATAATCAACAAAATAACAATGTATTCACAATGATACTCTGACATCTAAGAAAATACTCCCTCCAATACACACTGGAGAGATAGTATGGACACATAAAACCGCTTAACATTTTGTAACCATTGCACAACAAAGAAGATTAGAAATGCAGCTACTCAGAAGCAGAAGTCTTTGATTATTGAAAATCTAGATATTTATTACAATATTGGTATATGAAATGGTTGTCTTTGAAACATGTATGTGCAAATCTTTGAAATATGATCATGTATTCTGTTTATTGTAGAGGATACTATAAGGGGTCAATGAAAGGAAAAGGTTGAGAATCCCTGCATTAGGGGAATTATGGAAAACACTACAAGTTTAGGGCATTTCATGACTTGCTAATAATATTCTTACACGTTCAATAAATAACGTGGGTAAGCAATAACTAAAACCTGGGAATAACTAACATGAATTATTTTCAAGCTATTAAAATTGCTGCTCATTCCTCCCAGGTGAATGTATCACTCTTTGCTGCCCAATTAAGAGTGTAATGTCTCTTTGGATTAAAGTTTTAACCAATTTAAAATGTAATGACTATGCAACCACTTGACATTACTCCAGATTTAGAAAATGAAATACAATTCTTCCCATTCAGTTTTAAATATTAAGATTTAAATATATATCTGAGTCATTCAACATTTCACCACTACTATCCGTAACCTTGAACAACCACAACTCTTGGTTCCCACTTTACACTCTGAGTGCTGGTGGCAGCTTTTGGTCCAGATTTGTCTTTTGATGAGCTCTGCTCTATCACATTCATGACGCATATGAAACCATGCACAATTCAACTGAAAGAATCTGATGATAGATGTGTCTCCTATTTGAGGTTGCGTCCCACTGTTTCTGTCATTCTTCTGGTGGTTTAACAGTCTAGTCTCTCGTTTCCTTTATCATAATGCCTCTTGCCACAAGCCTCTACATCATGAAGTCTGTAAAAAGGAGACTCAACACTGGTGGTGGGCAAATGTAGAAAAATCTGCAGCTAATCTGGCACACATATCTAGCAACATCACACGATCAATGGGAGAATCTTTTATGGCATTTTGCAGACAATGACGACCAAACTTATGTGTCAATTCAATGCCATCTACATTTGCTTCCGCACACTTAAGTTTAGATGGCATTGTAAGCTTGAAGTTATTGGCTGGAAAAAGCCCAAAAAGTTCCTTCATTCATCGCAGAGAGTATATATCATTGTGTGATGTTGCTGAGGATAAGTGTATTCAATTAGCTTGCAATTTTTTTCATATATACCCCCCATCATGCTTTCAACATCGGAGTTAACTCTCCTTACACAATTCATGCTTCATGTCAATAGGGGGCATCTCTGCAATGACACATATGGCTTCACTTGAGACCGTCAACTTCTCCACACCAAAACACAGTAAATGAAAATAAACAATTATTTTCGGAAAAAATGGTTTCAATATTTTTCTTTGGCTTAAGTGGATAGATACTGGGCAAGAGAAAACAATGAACCTATTAAATGTATTCAGAAATAAGTCTGGTCTGGCATAAGTCCGGTGCCTTGTAACAAATGCAATAGTCCACAGTACACAAGGTACAACGCATTTTTGAAAAGAATGTTGATTACAGGTTTGGCTGAGAGCAGCAGAAGAAATGCAAATGTTCATCAGTACAGATTGCCACTAATGCCATTCCCTGCACCCTACTCTTCATCAGTGGCGGATTGTGAACAAATGTTCAGGGTAGACAAATCAGATCAGATTGATCCCAGTAAGGGGGCATGGGGGGTCAGGCCCCACCTCTATCCAATTTTTTTGTAATTTTATTCAAAACAATTGTAACACTAATATCAATATATTCCAAAGCATTATTTCCATAAAGCATGCATATACTAGATTTCAAGATATTCGGATTCTAAAAAAGTGTTGCAAGTTTGTTGTTCTGACAATAATTTGGAAGTTGGATTCCATTTTTTTCCAGACATTTCAATTCACTAAATTACACAGATGATCTTTTGACACTTCATGTTTTTTTATAGCTTTTGATAAATTTTTCATGTCAATATATCCTTTGCTATTAGAAGTTATTCCTTAATTGACAATAAAGGCCAACAATAAAGCTTAGCTATAATTTCTCTACCTGTTAGCCATTTGTTTTAATCATACCCAAAAGGATTGAATTTTCTTGCATTTTTCTCGCCAGCACGATGTACAATCATTCTCAACGTAGGAGTAGGTCGACCACTATCCAAAATTTGTCTCTTTTTATGTCTTTAAGATGAGCAAGATGAGATGTCTTTAAGATGCACTTTAAGATGAGCACAAATCATTAAATTTTATGAGCTCTTATCATCAGGTGTGTACTGGTAAAATATAAAAACTGCCTTTGTATTAATTACAATGACTCTTCCACTTGTGAAATTAAAACCAATAGTGTTTAACTATACATACAAAATGCCCTAATCAGAGCAGTGTATCTCAAAACATTTATAGCTTTTTCTATTTGATTTTTCTTACCGCTTCTACCTAGTGGCCAGTCATAAACTGTGACTGATTTTAAGAAGCATTATACATCGATCGCTTTGTCAATGTCCAATAAACAGCATGTACTACAACATAACTCCTCCTCGCTTCGCAAGTCACGAATTTATTGACAATTTCCAAAGTACTCATGGTATTACCTATGATAATTTTCATTTGTATTATTTATACTGATAAATTTCATTTTCAAACCCTTTCAATTTTAGTGAGTATTTAATATCACAAATCATGAATACGGATTTATATATAAGTATTTTAAAATCAATAATTTGTAAGTGAAAAAAAAATGCAGTTAAGGTCTGTTGCTAGAAAGCAAGGAAACGTAACAGAGAAATAATATTAAACATTTAGACAGTAATAATTAACTATAACAGTCCTTTTTTGGACTCCTTTTCCACTTACTCCTTCTAATGGCATGTTGGAGAGTACGATAATAATAAAAATGAATGTGTAGACTACACAATGAACAAAACATTGAGAAGATGTACAACTTTGACTGTTGGGCGAGCCTTGCTGAAAGAACTTGGTTTGAAGCTACACTGGTTTTCACCATCTTCCTCTTTTCTCTATAGCTTTGTCTAATCTGGTGCTTATACTATGCTCAAGAACTTTACGTATGCACAAAGATCGGTATGATCGGCTCTTTGGGAAGTTTTTCAGTTTGGGAGAAGTGACATCCCTCAAGAAATCACCCTTTGCTGTGTGCGTGACTGCAATTTTGTGTATCAAACTTAATGGATACAATTCTGTACAAGTATGCAACAAGAAAATATTTTCGTAATCTGACCAACTTACATAAATACAATTTAAAAATACCAAACACATCCAAACATACTAGAAAGTGAATGTCTTTTATCAATGTAAGTAACAACAAAAAAATTTTATCGACTTAAGAACTTATGGTTAACAGTAAGAACCCATTTTGGATTCCTGAGGTTGTCATAAATTTAATGAGGTTTGACTTAAATCCAATGAATTCAAAATTACCATACAAAACTTTAAATTTTGGTAATTGGTTAGAGCATCTGACTTACTTCTATCATCACATCCACTTCGGCTCGTGCCTGCCAAAAGTCCTTTTTCTTATCACGCAAATGGTCAGTGTTGTTCTTGATGATCATCTCTTGAACTTCTCGCAAAACCACATAATGTTTAGCTTCAGGTGGAGGGGCAAGCCTTATGTGTAAAGGCTTAAACTCTGGACTGGGGCCACATTCCATGCGAACAATATCCAAATGGGGAGTCCATTTTTTTGCATTTGGTCCACCAAACCTCCAAACAGCATCAACAACACAACTCAGCTGGATTATGGTCCACTCTAGATTGGGAAAAATTAGACACCATTGCAATTACTTTACAATCCATCCATCATACAAACCTATGAACAAGAACAAAAACATGCATAGGATAAATAGGGGGTAATCTTTGTATGGTAAAAGAAGAATTAAGACGATCAACATTATAGTATGTAATGTCTGTATCCCAAGAAACTTCAAAGAATTTTAAAGAAGATGAACTAGTTTCATTAGTTGAAGTAGTTAGAAGACTTGGTTGAAGAGGCCCATTAAGGTGCAAGAATTGAAATAATATTTTTTTATAATATTATGAATTTACTCAAATATTACACTTACAAATGAGATTTTAATCCTTTGTAAGTGCAGTCGGCTGCAAGAATTTTTCTTCAGTCGGCAGCTGAACTCAATCTAGCTATGTAGTTAGTGTCGAAAATCCTACCCTTATTGGGACTAACATTATGGCCTCCAAGTCAGAGGCACTGCAGTGAGACAAATAGAAGCTCTGAGTCGCTGGCGGATCCTAAAAGACCTAGAGTTCATTCTGTTCTATGGCTCAACAGTCCAGAATGAGCCCTGGCTGACCAGTGGAGACCCAGCCTCTTGGCCATGGGATAAGGGGTTCATGTGGTTACCAATTATCAATAGTAAGGACTTATCTACATAATAAATATTATAAAATGATAAAAGAAGGTTTAAGCAAGTTTGTCGAGCAATATACAGTAAAAAAGAAGTATTGTGTAATAATTAAATTTAAAATTGAATATTGGTAGCACAACCCATTACATTATCAACAAGTTTCAAAATTCAATGAAACCAAGTTTATGCTCGGATGAATGAAGATTACAAAAACATCCGTAGTGCAATAGTGATACAAAACAAACTTATGTCGAAGTATTTTTCTAAAAAAATATATACATTAAATGATGCATCAGCACAATGTTGAGACTCAAGTGACCTTGCCTACAAAATGTTGATAAACTGTTTCAACTCAATGTAATCGTTATGAAGAGCAAAGAAGTTACTCTATGGTTCAAATTATGTTCATTTTCTCTTGCTGCTTCTGTATATTTCATTGCATTCCATACTTCTCATCAAGCACCTTCGTTGTGGTTATATACCAGACTCGGGTACAAATCTGGTCAGTTTGGAATATTACCAATTCCAAGGAAAAGGGAGAGGAGCGGTGGAGCAGCCACTGTACATTTTTGAATGGACTGTAGTATTGCACTGGTCTGAATTGCAGCTCTTACTTTTGTGATTCTAAAAATATCCTGAAACTCTTCATTCCCCACCCCACCACCCACTAAGTGCAGCATGCCTTCTCATTGTTCCAGTGTCCAGGTAACTAGTCACTTTTTTTGAAGAGAATAGAGAAGTGCAATTTTTATATGCACAATATTTATTACTGCAAGTGTAACTTGTACAATACCTTCTGGCATCTCCTTTAAACGATTTAAAAGAGAATTATATCCATCACTCATTTCTCCAGAAAAGTCAACATATTTCTTATCAATTACACTGGAGTTGTTAGGAGATTTTCTGAAACACCATACACAAATAACTGCAACATAATTACACACATACATACATACATAAATAATTAAAATTGTTTCATTAATACTTAATTTCAAAAGGCAAAAAGAAACAATACAGCAATCATTTAAAAAGTAAATTGAAATTGTTGTAAAGCTTTACAATCTATTTATACTCTTCTTGGGCAGAATATGCAGCAAAAGTATTGAAGCTAAGTTTTAGGTTTGGACTTTATCACAGCCTGTCGTCACAATTTTTTTTTAATGGAGTGTAAATCATGTGAACTTTTGTTTCTGTATTTTAATATTGATACAGATCTGCATCCAATACACTTTTGATATATATATATATTGCCAATTGTGTGAATCTGAATAAATGAATAATGTCTTTTCAATACAAGCCCTAATGATCAATCCCTATTGTGCAAAGAGACTCCTCAAAAAAAAAGGTGTAATGTTTATTTTTTTAATGTCCCTTTTGCATCTTAATAAAGGTATAAAAATCACAAATCAATTTTTTTTTTTTTGTCTCTTATTTTGCAGTAGATCTATTGCTAATACTCTTATTCCCAAGCTCCAATGTGTTCACAGGTAGCTCAATCATAATCAAGGCAGCTGCATGTACGTGAAGTGTATGACCAAGACATCACGTCCAATAAGATAACAACATGTTGCAATAGTAACCATCTTAGAATGTAAGTTGTGGCATCATGAGTGAACACATTAAAGCTAGGACCGCAAAACACTTCCCCTTATCTAACTAAACAAGCAGACACAGTGCATTTATCACTAGGTCACTATGACAAGAACAAGAGAATCAACAAACTTGAGAGAAAATCAGAAGCATGCTTGGCCGGACTATTGTGTATACACAAGCTATATTCTGCGACATGACTGGTATAACTGCAAAACTACTGTTACACAATACATATCCATGTGCAAACATGACTTAACTACCTATTTCTCATCCACTGCAATCTGATTACAAATTGATGTAACTTAATGTTAATGTTCAGCAATTTTTTTTACCTCTGCTGTTACGCTTTTATATGCAACTTCAGTGGATATAGAGGTCTCCCAAGCTCTTTAATTTTTTTTTCTGCCCTCAGATTTGTAAAACGATTACTTAACAAAAACTTCATTTTGCCAGTGATACAATGTACAGGACTAATACACTATTACATCACACACCATGACAAGAACATCTTTTTACAAATATTTGCCAAGACAAAACAATGATGCACATATCACTGCAAGCATTTCAGGATAGACTGGCAGGTGAGGCAACCACAAGGAAAAATGAATTCAGTGTGAAAAACATTGAAAATTTTTTTTAAGAGAAAACTAATTGACTATTAACTTTCATAAAAAGTTCTTGTTCTTATTTAATAGGTTCATTGTGTGTCGATTCAACATTTATTGACATTTTCAGCTAGTGCATGTGTCTACCAAATGCCAGTGAACTTTAAAGTTTATGAAAAAAGTAAATAAATGACTTTATTTAGAGGAATTAGGTCTCCTGATCCTGAGGATTCCCTTTCCGATAACATGGAAGAAAAGGTTTGCCTGATTGGAGTGTGAAAGAGCACACAAGATCCACAATGTCTTGCATATCTGCTTGTGATTGCTTGCATTGGCCTGTGTGTTCAAAGCATACAGCTCTCTGGTCCCCCCCTCCCCTTTCCCATGCCCCACATCCACAAAGGCTCAATCGGAGCTGGTTCAAACATGAGAATGACCCCAGGTGCAATGTATTCACAAGGGCACTGCACCATGCTGTGCTTTCAGCAAATGAAATCTACCTTACTCACCGAATCTGCCTGACCAACCAAAAAGAAAATTCAAAAATAATAATTACTTTCACAACACAATAAATTTAAGTTATAATTCATAGGAGGTTCTCTCAGCCAATGAACTACTAGCACCCACCTCTGATGAGCATGCAATGGAGTTTCATTTGAAAATTCCATGTCTCAATAACAGAAGATTGAGGTAGAAGAGATCTGATAAATGACAAATGATGGTTTACACCTAATTTCCCCATTGCAATAACAGTGTTGAATCCAATTATTAAATTATGACCCTTCCATAAAAATGACACATTTCATCTGATAATTAACTGAATTTAATGAATATCTATAATGAACCTATTCTACATTACTACTTAATCTAAAGACACTCACAAGACTTCCAACTATACTTAAATACTGTCATATTCACCCCATAGTTCGATGATATTTAATCAAAGCTCTGTGTCTCAACACAACTGCATGAGATTCCACAAGGTTATAAATTCCATCTTCTTTATCACCAACTTGGAAAGAAAGATCTGCAAGTTGTCTACAAAGACCTGCAGAGAGAGTAAAAACCATTTTTAAAGAATTGGTTGTGAAGGAAAAAAATGTAAATTATTATACATAATTATTAAAACATAACAAATTATGAACTATTATTTATAAAGAGACAAGATCACAGTACATTTGCTTTAAATCAACCTGCTTTATAGTAATGAAAAAAATTATAAATTAAACAAAACATTAATAACTATAGTTCACACTGTATTATCCTTAAACATTTACATTAAAAACCACCTACAAAATTCTGCAAGCCTTTGTAAATTAGAAATCAAAACATTATCCACACATCTACAATTACATATCCATTAATTATTCAAAGAACTGTGATACAACTTACAGCAACTAAACTTGCAAACAGCATACTACAAGCAACAAACTTATGCTCTAATATGGTAAAGGAAATAATCTCTACAAAAGTTTAAACTTTCATGGAGATTATTTCCTTTACCATATTATGGATTACCACAAGATATCTGCTACCACCACTATGCTCTAATGATTAGAATGAAATTCATTCAGAAGTAAGTGAAATGTTCATAAATGTTTCAAGGGAAATTGATGTAATATTTAGAAGCATCAGTGACAGAACATAAAAATGTAATATCTTAAGGCGATGTGGATTGCTTTTGGAAGCTGTTCACAAGAGTAGGATCCTAATGGCCAAATGTTTTGTGAGAAATCACAAGAGTAGGTTTCTGTATTCTGTTTCGTTTGAGGATTTCAAGAAATAAGAACTTACTGCAATATGTGTATCCAGGAGGAGAGCAACGTGCCACCCTCAAGGCCTCCCGCAGATATGCTCGCCTATCATCAATGCTTCCGAATGCACGAGGGTTAGCCAGCAGCTGCTTCAGAGCAGAATTCAAGTCACTGCCATCAGCTGATGCCATCTGCAAAATATTTATTATGCTTATTTACAATCTGACCACAGTCCCTTGATGAAGTTGATACTTGTAGCGCACATATATTTCACAAAATATTCAGCAGGCAGCCAGGGTCAAATTTCGAATGAGATAAACAATTATAATAGCTGTGTTCTTAAATCATGAAGCTCACCGTTAGAATTGTTTCGTAAATACCAAATTCTGGCTACATAACGATTACTATTATTTCACAATTACTATTTCTCATGTTTTTAATCACTACCTCACGACAGCGTAAGCCGTTCCCTCGCACTTTTAAACAATCCACTTAATCAGACATGATTCTAAACTCTGGTCCAGCACTGGCTGACACTACCCACTATCCCCCACTTACATCTGCTCACAACCAACCAACTTCAGTCAAAGAATTAAGATAATACGGCGGATGACACTTGTTGAAACACTAATGTACTTAAGCCGGCACCGCTTGAGGCGCTAGTACCGACCTAGATAATTCAGAGGATTGTACAGAACTGATATATACTCTCTGGTACAGAATACCAACCGGTTAATACCGGTGTACCAACTACCGGTCTAGGCTTTCTCAAGCTAGTTACAACAATTATCGCGTTAAGTACTGCGAACTAGAACTTTACTAAGGATTTCTTTGAGTAAGATGGCAATGTGAGCAGCTGATATCTTGTCTCCAGTCTAAACATGGTGTTCGAGTATATAGTGGACTAAATTGTAATCAGAGTGGCAAAATATCTACAGGAGTTTGAAAATGTGTCGAAAGTATTTTGTAACGTTTGATAGTTGTAGTGATTCATGTAAATCTTATCATGTAATTTTGTTTTCTATTCCAAAATGTGAAGACATTTAAAAGGATAGTCTTTATGCCTCAGAAAAGAAGAGGAAATTAAAGAGTTTTATTTATTTACGTCAAAAACACTTGAAACTGTGTGTGACGTGCTACGAGGAGAAGTTAATTTGAAGCTACATTTATGTCCAGAAGCAAAACAAGGGGCCATTTCAGCATTTGCTCAAGGATCAGGGAAACTGGATCAGGTAAACCTGATCGAGATGGGGTCATTGGCCAGGAAGCTGAAGTACAATACTTGTTAAAGGTTCTTTAGCATTATATAATCCAAGTGGTAAATACTACATTAAATGTCAATGTTAAAATTAATATTACTTTCCTTTTGGATGCTCGGTATAGTCTCCAATTGTACAGAAACAGTTGTGCAGCAGAAACGACTTTACTTGGGACTTATATTATAGAGCTATTTTTATAAGAATGGTGCGTTTTGAAAGCTAGTGCTGGCAACACAAATGAAGGTTCTGTGGTCGTTACGTCTTTGAGCCTATTGCATTCTCCTTTCTCCATTCGTTCGTTTGCAGTTGGCTAACTTGTAAATGGCTTCGTGCTTCCTTTTGTTATGTCCTCGCCCGACGAAAATATAGTGCGCCACGAAAAATAATTGAAATTAGGAAGTGCAGAGCTGTGTGCTCTTTTGCAAAAATTCTTTTTTTAAAACATTACATTGAATTTAGTTTTTACGTGATAAATATTTTGTTTGTATTAAAATCAACAGTCAAAGTAATTCAATAAAACAAGTCACATTTGAGTTATGAGAGCATAGTACCAAGTTTTGAGAGGAGGGGTGTTATAATTATAAATAAACGACCTCTTCACTTCACAAATTAACGAGCCATTGGCTGTGAAACGCGCAGAAAATGATTTGAACGTCCTCCCAAAAATATTTTTTCTTTCTATTTACATTCGTGGTATTCTTTTACTGAATGTGAGAGTATGTTAAGACATTTTTCCACATGCATAATTAAATTTCAATATTTTCCGGACTCGCGTACGCGCTTATACGTCAGCGAAACTCTCAGACTTCTGTATATCTTCACGTGAGCCGTAAACAGACACTTTTCGTAGAGGCGCGGCTGAACACCTGTCGTACGGAGGAATATTACTCTGAATTAAACGTGATGTTCACTTGCTTAGCGATCTGTCACTGGCTCATTCTTCTAAAAATTGCTCTATATATCCGCACGTTTTCTTGAGTCCCGGAATATCTATCCCCACTCCTTTCCCAACATTAGTTGAATTAAGAATAAATGATAGCGAGAAGCGTTCCCCTCTTGTTTAGAGATATTTAAGAGAAAATGCACCAATTAACTTGGGTGTGCACATGCGAACGTGCGAATAGGCGCGAGCCGCAACTTGCACATCAATAGCACACCGTTCATTTTCAATGGAGTAGAGAACGATTTATTTGAAACGGAAAACTGCATTGAAACAGTTTTCTTTTCAATTACTATTAATTTGTTGTTACGGAACCAATTTAAAAATCTAATAATGTCTAATAATTTACAGTTCCTTTATTGCGAAGAATATTCGTATCATCTGCAAAGAGAACTGTTCTTCCGTTCCTAATCATCGAGGGCTGTGTCTTGATTGGTCAGTGTCTTCGTGTGGATATAATATTAATTTTAACAATGTCATTTAATGGATTATATACCATTTGGATTGTATAATTCTAAAGAACCTGTAACTAGTACTGTATTTCAGCTTCTGGATCAATAACCCCCATCTCAATCAGGTTTTCGTCCAGTTTCCCTGATCCTCGGGCACATACTGAGATGGCCCTTTGTTTTTTCTTCTGGACATAAATGTAACTTCAAATTAACTTCTCCCCATAGCACTTCACACACAGTTTTTGACGTAAATAAATAAAAGAAAGAAAGAAAGAAAGAAAGAAAAGAAAGAAAGAAAGAAAAGAAAGAAAGAAAGAAAAGAAAGAAAGAAAAAAATAAGAAAGAAAGAAAGAAAGAAAGAAAAGAAAGAAAGAAAGACAAGAAAGAAAGAAAGAAAGAAAAGAAAGAAAGCAAAGAAAGAAAGAAAAGAAAGAAAGAAAGAAAGATACACACTTTTTGGGATCCTAATTAACATAATCTTGAATAAATGTGTCATGTTTATATAGCCAAGGCCCGAATCGCCCATCAAGACCTAACAATATATTTTTCCCGGTGTACAGACGACAACGGCGTCGGCTGCTTCGGTGGCAGAAGTGAGAGGCGCCAGCGGTCAGTGGGAGCGCATAGCGATGAAGTGTGAAAGATCTGCCCCCGCAGATTCTGTCGATAGGTGTCCAATCCAATCACCTGTCACCACGCCGAGGTTCAACGCGGAGGGTGCAGTCGCCTAAATGTTCGCGGATGGTGGAGTGCCAGTCTTGCACTTGTTGGCCCGTGCTTAGCGGTCACTGCAGGAGACTCGCTAGCCAAAGTGGCTGCTCGACGCTCGCAACCCGGAATTTTGGATCTGAAAGCATCTATATTTCTACTTCTCTCACTGCGAAGCCTCTTTCTCCAAATCTTTCACGGTATTTGAACGAATGGTGACGGAGTGGAGCCTAACTTTGTCCAATCAAATATCAAAAATAGGCGAACGTCCGTTAACATAATTGTGAAAAAGGTTGATTCCGAAAATGGTAATTTACAAATATTTTTTATCTGGGAAGGATCTAAGCCCTGGCATCCCGTAACGACTAGGCCTAGCGGTTGAATCTGTTGAGCAGGCTCCTTTCCAAATTTCCGTATTCAAACTAGTGGTGCTATAACAGAACATACTTTCTCGCGATATTGTTTACGGCTATGTAATCTTATAATATGACAATTTCTGTCTTACACTTCAACTACCATTTAAAAAATTCTTACACAAACGAAGCGTGAATATATATATATATATATATATATATATATATATATATATATATATATATATATTCTAACAAGCCCACCTATCACACACAAACTGTACCTTCTGCACACACACCTCGTGCACTGTAAGCGGGTTGTTAAGATATTATGCTCGTGAAGCGAGCTTAGAATCTCAGGAAGCAGGATCTTTAGGGTACGAGAAAGGTCTGAACCCTTGACACAATAAAAGTCACACAAATCACACATAAACGAGCATATAATTCACTCAAAATTCTGTGGCATGAGTTGATAACAACGAAAAACAAATCAAAAATAGAATTACACTTTCAAAAATGATCAAATAAATACAAATAAGCAACCTTTACAGCCTATTTAATAAATGAACACTTAATCTTGTTCAGAACTAATTTTCTGAAGCAATTTCTCTAACCAGTACTGGGAATTTCCTTTGAAAATTCAATACGTCTAAATTTAAGTTATTCTAGTTACAATTGCACGTGAAATTAAGCTTAATTTACAATCTCTTGCCTTTCTTTAAAATATTACATACAATAAATAATATGTGGGCAAGCGCACTACTCTCAATTTATCTTTTAATTATAACTGCTAATAACAGAATAATGACTGCTCCAATAGAATGGTTTAAGGCAAGCAATAACGCATTAAATCTCCCACTGCAAAGCTGCAAATTATTACCACCCGTGTCCTCAATTTTCTAATACTTCTGGAACTAGTCTTTCCCTGCCGACGTGAACTTGACCTAATTTCGCAGTTCTACAGGTTACCTCGAAACTGTCCACTTTCCAACCTTGAAGTCACGTGCTTGGTCCCGCACCGCGTTGCTCGATTCCGACCTCTGCGTAGCCTGCGCTGTCCTCTTGCGTCTTCTTCTATCTTCCTGAACGGCGTCTTCTCCCCGGTCGACTCGCGTATTCTTCCGTCTCGCTAATCGGCCTCTTCTCCTCCCACGGCTGCTACCGCCTCCGATTACGCCCAATTTGTAGAAAAATGTCCCTTGCACTTCCCTGACTGCCGGTGCAAGTACCTCGCTCGTTCCTAACTTTTACTCTGTTAATCAAGAACTTTCAGAGCTTTCCTCACAACGGGCAACTTTTTACTTCCCGCATTAGTTAATAGAAGAATACTTCACTAATTCCTCACTACTGCGCGGACGACTAGCTAGACGTCTTTGCAACGCCGGAAACTCCTATCTAAACAGTCGTTGCGGCGGCAATTACTACCTAACCTGACGAGCGCTGATGAAAATCTGCTTACTTGCCGAGCGGTGACTTACTAGAAGAACTGCTGACCCGACGCGTGCTGGCAGAAGAGAGATGTTGACTCGATGCGTGATGGCTAGGAAAGAGGTCTTCCGCTTGCGCGTCCGCCCATTTATTGGCGTTGCCTAGGGGAAATTCTCTGTAGCGGGGGTAATTTCTCCTCCTTCAACCCTTCACCAGTAGAACGTTGCTTGATAGTTCGTGGCGACTAGTACGAGCAACGGATACCAGGCTGCGCGTTTTGATACTCTGGTTTTTCGGCTGCTCTTCTCGCTGCCTGTGAGCGTTCATGCCGATGAAACGGTGGTGTTATGGGGTTGTATAATCCCATAACGCCACAATATATATATATATATATATATATATATATATATATATATACATATCAAATGCTCGATTGAAAACATATTTTGGCCATTGAATTCAGTGCATTCACGTTCTACATAAATGAACCAACGATGTACGATGCGTATTTTAGCCGTAAATAAAAGTATTAGTATATATTAACGCGAAAGAAAAGCAGCCGTCATTACTGCCTTCTGTTATTAGTGCGGTGTTACAACAATGAGTTACGACAAGTAACAATGACCGCTAATTCGTATGGGATACACATTTTGCCAAGTTGCCATTGTTGATACCGTTAGCAGTAAAATGAAAATGGATAGAAAAATATAATTAAATATAATATTTTTATATTCATCAAAATTGCCCGGTTTTTACATGCATTACTCTTCATTCTCACATTTTAGTAAGCAAAGGGAAATCATCAATTCGTTTTCACATTTAACTCAATTAAAGGACGCAATTTAAAATAGGTTTTAAATAATTTCTAAAAGATTAATTTTAAAACTTATAATCTCGAATGTAAGAAACGGACAAAGAAATATGAAATATATACAAATTCTATCTTAGGGAGCATCCAAGTGCCTAATACCCACTCTCATGTTCTTGCAGAAATGAGGCTAATACTGTATTCTCATCATTCACCAAATTAAATACATGTTTTTAACAACTTAATATTTCAATAAATAGAAGAGATTGTGTAGGTGTACAAGTAATTTCCTTCCCCTTTATTGAAGGGGCAAGAACAGTTACAACAGTATAAAGGGGAATGAAAACATTAAATTTCCAAAATGATTTTCAACTTCCAATTACATTTTTCATATACCATAAGTTGCCTGAAAACTGAATACTCTTTGTTCTCTATTCAGAAAGTGAGAAATTACAATAACTTACGATAGTATGTTTGGTCCAGTTACCTGTCAATACCAGTGAGCTCTAGTAAAGTATAATGTTGGGCACTGGTCAATATTTAGCCATTCATTCATTTATAAATTAGCAACAGCTGCTTGTACGGGTCCGTGTGCACGGAGCATTTAAATCATTATTTTAAATAGTTATAGCGAAACAAATTTCAAATCCACGTTCGGAGGAGGAACATTCATTACATATGATCTTCTATTACGCCTAGAGCGAAGTTTTGCAGCTTGTTATTGCCTTCTGCAAACTGATGTGATTGGTGGATAGACTGGAGAACCTGTCACAAATCTTCATTCTTGCTCCTATCGTAACACTGTCTTCTCCCTCTTCGGAGGAGATTTCGCATTATGTAATGATTTCATGCGTTTCCATGTCTATATAATTATCAGTTTTTGCATACCTTTCTTCGATGTAAGTGATTTATTTGTTTAATTGGTCCATCAATGAGTGTATCGCCTTAATTTTTTTAATTTCCTTCCTGTTGGACTGGTAAATGTAAGAACGTCGTAAGTTGAAGATAGACTCCGTTCACAAATAACAGGTTTTACTGAGAAGTCTGACACACCAGTTGCTCCGCTTTCCATCTGTGTAACTTTGTCACTTTAAGGGTCGGTTTCACCAAACGAGTAAGCGTTTACTCTGGAGTAAATCATGTTTACTCGAGAGTAACGTCTTAGAGCATTTCACTAACAATTTACTCGAGTGTAAATCGCTTACACTAGAGTAAATTCGAGAGTAACTTTACACTGTGAAAATCCGTCGGGTAAAGTACGGAGTAAGCTCAGTTTTCAACGGGCATGTATCTAAAGTGTTGTTATGGCTTGACGATTACGAATGATAGTATTTGAAGACGATTCCAGCAATGATTCGGAATATTATCCACTAGCGCGAAGACAAAGGGTGCGGGAGAGAATGGATTGGTTTTAATTATGACGATCGAGATTTTGTCATGAGGTTATGTTTGACCAAATCAGCTGTTTAACTTCATCAGATTCATTGTAAACTGTAGAGAACTTGTAAATTTCTTTTTCACCCATGTGCATGGGCGACGCTGATTGTCTGGAGTGTATGGAGCACTCCATATGCCGAAAATATCTGCGTATGGAATTCCATACCCAAAAGTATTGAAAATAAAAATTATATTTTTTGGAAAACAGAAATAATACAATTTTTTGAGGCAATAATAAACATTATTGTGATTTGAAAATAGACACAGTAATTATAAATATTATTACAATTTAACCATGAATTAATACCATGATTAAATCCCTTTATTTAAGTCATGTGTAAAAGTCCATGAATATTATATAAATTCCGAAAAGCAAATATAATATTTAAAACTAAATGCTGTGTCGCTGCGAGATTATCTCGCCGAGATATAATTGTTTATGTTTACGAATCAATCGAAAATGTAACTGATACATTTCTCATATAAACAAGAAACGTCTTTCTTGGACCTAGCTAACATTCGAATAGCGAAGTAAGTTTATTCAGGCATAGTACGGTGACGATTTTACGTCTGTGCTTCAGATTTGAGTAAAAAATTAACGGTTTTTAATTGTTTACTTTCATTGTCTTCAATTTCAATTTACGCAATAAATATGAGTAAAAGAAAGAAACAAGGAAAAAAATTATATTTTTTTTCAATAAATTTTAACGTAAGTATTAGCATTTTCATAATTATATACCAATAGTTTTGTTAAAAGCAATTATATATTGTATGTATGTTTATTTTATTTAATTTAGGATACATCTACTTTGTCATCAGATGTTCAGTGAAGCACAATAAATAAGCCAGAAAATACTACAACGAAAAAACTAAGCCATTCTACTCCAGGTACATTTTAATTTAAAAATTATTAATTTCAAACTCTATATAAAATAGAAATAGAGGAAAATTTAATTATATTAAATTTAAATGACATTTTTAATTTTTGAATTCCAGTACAAGTCTTAATTTAATTTGCATTCAGTTGTATAAACATTTTTTGAATTGCCTATAATACGGTAATATTATTTATATTTTATTTAAAATCTTTTAAATATTAGTGTATTAAATATTTATCTTTATTTTAAATCTTTACGTTAATTTTCAGGAGAAAAAATACCTGCTGCGTTTAAACGTTGGCAAAATACTTATAAGTGGTTGACACTTAACGCGGAAATGAAAGCTATATATATATATATATATATATATATATATATATATATATATATATATATATATATATATTGAAACCCAGAATATGTGTTTCATTACACTAATTAAATCATTAGTGTAAGAAATTAATCGCTAGTTTGAACTGCGCGGTGCGCGCGCTGAGCGCGGCGCGCCGGGGCTGGCGAGCAGCCGATGCCACCGCCGACGGTGCCACCGCCGCCGGGAGGCTAGCGTGTGAACATCGGTTGGAACTGGGCACCGCGCACGTGCAAAAGTTCGTTACGAGAATCGCGGACGAGAGCGGTTGGCAGAGCGCTGACCAGGGAGACGTTAGGAGAGCGGCGACGAGTGCGGACGTGCGGCGAGAGTTCTCCGCCGGTGTACGGACGCATATAACATTGCGACGTATTTTATGTGCTATTAGGAACCACAAAGTAATTGACGTGTAAATAGAACATTAGAAGTATCAGTATAGTGAAAGATTAGTGTTGGTAGAATAATTGATGTTATTCTTATTAGTTGGCGAGGTGGAAACATTCTTGAAATTGCGCGGTACAGAACTGTGACCAGTATACAGAGTAGGCGCGGGTTGTGTAATTAAACCCACTGACGGACAGTGATTCGAGGAAGGTGCGAAGCCGAGATATCAAGATCCTGGTTGGGGAAGAATTGCTGGAGCATCAGCCGTGGACGATTACCACGCCATCCGCTGCTGACGGCCCGCAGCAGTAGCAGAGGTCGACAACCCCGTCGGCACGAGCGGCTCTACTAACATCACAGGTATCCGATCGGGGCCCCGCAGGTATGAGAAATGCATTTCACTCTTAATCTTGGTACCAAGGCAGAGTGTAAAAACGTTGTCTGATTATGTAAATGACAAATTTGATTTAAAATAAATCTTGTTTATAATTGTATTTCAATTTATGATTAACCACCCCAACGTTGCACCAACTTATCCGGGGACCCATTCACGTAAAAGATACCCTCTCTTAGTGTTGTATTGCAGTGAAAATACCCGGCACCACCAGGTATGTCACAGCTGGCGCCCGAACAAGTGGAAAACGTATAGTTAAGAAATGCGGCCTTAGGAAAGTTGGTGAAATGTTGGAAAATAATGTGCATGTAATTGTTGTATAGTAATGCAGGGTATAGATGAGAAGCAGGCAGTGCAAAGTGTATTATTATAGAGTACAAAAAAAATAACAATACATGTGTTAGCAAAAACATGCACAAGTCAAGTAAGCATAATGAAATGTTGATAATTACAAAAATGTTGTTGTGTAATTAATTGCGGGTTGACATAGGCAATTATTTGTGTGCATCCAATGTATAGTTAATATTGTAGTTACTGAGGTTATGAAAACCACACATATACATATTACAGATAATATAATGTAATAGAATTTCAAATTTTGTAAGACATATTAATAATATTTGAATTGCTTGGCAACTTTTAATAACATTGAAATTAAAGAAATGGGGAAGTAGTAATAATTCTTGTGAGAGTATAAAGGTGGTTAATAGTGTTGTACAAATTGTGCACAAAATTTTGTTTGCTGGGAACGTTCACTCAGTAGTGCATTATTTATTGGTGATGGTAAAGTTTGGGGAATTTAATAGAAAAGATACCAGGTTGGGAAACATATAGCAGCATTGTGAATGTATATTGTGAATATTTATATGATACTATTGAGGAAAATTCAGGGAGAAGATATGACATGTAAATGTGAGTGATGATTATGCACATAATATAGCAATAAGTGTGTTGAAAAGTAATTTCAATTAATAAGGGATTTACTATAATTTGAAAGCATTTATGTAATAGTGTTAATAAGTTTATTAGCAGTGTATATGTGTAAATGGTAATAATATATGTGTTGTAAAGAGTATGTTTATGCATTGGTAGGTGAGTGGAGATTTATATGGCTACTGACCTAGTGTTATTGTGTTTTTGGTGGTGAATGAGGGTTGTTCGTCATTAATTAGCAATTGAAACAGGAGTGAATTAAACCATTCGCGAAGAATATACAGTATTGTGGCGGGTATAGTTAATTCATAGGATAACTGTGGTATTGTTGGTAGGTGAGACAAGAGGAAAATTTGTGCGGTATTTTAGTGTAGTGAGAATCGATCGAACAGCTCAAAGCAACAGAATGGAGGCGCAAAATGTAGTGCTGGACCGGGAAGAAAAGGCGGATGAAGTAGGGGAAATAGATGTAGGAATCGATAACAGCAGGTCATCGGAAAGTAGGGATAGTGGTATTGGAAGTCGGTTGGATGATACGTCAGGGGACAGCTTCAATAAAGATGTACAAGTTACATCAACCCCAATGAACCAGGCAGTAGGAAATCCAAATCGGGGGGGTGGAGAAGATAATAACTCAGGCATTATGAAGATGTTGATGAAGATGTTCGAACAACAGGACAGGAAGGCAGAAGAACAGAGTAGGAGGATATTGGAAGGACAGAAGGAACAGATTAGGAAGTCAGCTGAGGAGCAGAAAACATTCACAGAGGAGCAGAACAGGAAGTTAGCTGAAGAACTGAATAGGAAAGTAGAGGAACAGAATAAGAAGTTGGCTGAAGAATTGAATGGGAGATTAGATGAACAGGATAGGAAATTCGAGGAACGGATCAGCAAATTACAAGAGGAATTAAGTGGGAGAATAGGACGCGCCGAAGAACAAATTGAGTTAACGAAGAATGATATGACTAAAATTGCGGAGCGGGTAGAAAGTCATGAGCAATGGACTGCCGAAGAATTAGGGAAACAGAAAAAGGAGTTAGAATCCCAAGTAATTAGTCTGGGGGGAGAATTAGAGAATAAATTATGCCAGCAATTAGATGCTAAAACCGCTAAGCAGGACGAGAAAATTGAAAGGATGCAGTTAGTAGTCAAGGAAGAAATGCAGGAGAATAAGCGGGAATGCGAAGAGAAGGTTGTGTTACTACGAACAGAGATTGAACAAATAAAAGAATGCAAGGCATCCCCAATTGCAGCAAGCGGGACGGTACCATTTACCCCTCCAAGATCACTAAAATTTTCAGGAGACGGGAAAGAAAATCCATGTATATTTATGAAGGCAGCGGAACGACATCTAGATGTTATCAATACTTCGGAAAGGTGTAAAATACAATTGTTATATTTAATGTTAGAAGGCAACGCAAGGATATGGGCCGATACATTTGATAAGTTTCCCGAATCAGTAAAGGCATTTAAAGATCGATTCCTTGAGCGGTATTGGAATGAGGAAATTCAAATTAATTTTAAAATCAGCTTAATGAATAATCATTACAACCAGTCAATGGGAAGTTTGCGGGAATACGCAACAAGGCGTATTATGGAATACAAAACGCTATCCCCACCGATGAGCGATCAGGAAATAATATGTGTACTGACAAGACAGTTCCCAGTTACGGTGCAGAATCTTTTACGTAGTGTGCAGCACACCGACCTGGAAAGATTCCAGAATGTGTTAGGAGGGTACGACTTGACATTTGCAGGCGTACCAAAGAACAGAAATGAAGGGAATGATAGGAGCAACGATTACCAGAGAAACCAACGCGGAAGAGGGGGAGACGGATGGAGACCAGAGCCGGGGAACCAGAGACCGGACTGGAACAGATCTAATTCAAACCATACGGAGACGCGAGGCGGGGGCGGGAATGCACCCGACCGATTAGCACAGCCTAGCACAAGTAGTGATCAAGGACACTATTTAAACTAATAGAGTCCGCGGTGATAGGTGGCCCCATTGCGGACGCGGAAATCGATGACGTAAACGCGGTCTCCATAAACGCTATGCAGCCGGTAACCTACGATACCCAACCGTGGCGGAGATGTAAGAACTCAGCGGTCAGAATCAGGAAATGTCCCACGATATCGATAGAATGTGAAGGTATAATTAAAGAAGCTTTAGTGGATACAGGGTGCACGACTACAGTAGTATCAGAAGAAATGTATGAGGAGTTAAAAGCAACAGGAAAAGAAGTAATGTGTTTGCCTATGAATAGGGCGTATGTGATTGGGGCAACCCAGAAGAAGTCAAGCCCCATCACAAAACAAATCATGTTTCAAGCCAGGATTGGCAACCAAGTATACGAGATGGTGGCCCTGGTAGTCAAAAAATTATTGTATTCGGTAATCATAGGGACGGATTTTCTGGTCGATCACAGAGCAAATATAGATCTAGAACGGCAGGTGGTAGAACTGGGGAGCCAGGCGGTAGGATTTGACTTGGGGATGGACGAAGAATACGAAGCGTGTACGGGCGTAATGGCAGAGGATTCATTAGAAGAACAGCTGAGGCAGCAAACGGAGAAGCAGATTGAGAAATTTGCGGAAGAACAGAGCAAAGAATTAGGTAAACAGAAAAGATCCGAGGAGGAACAGAATAGGAAGGCGGAGGAACGGAATAGAAAACTAATAAAAGAACAGAACGGGAAGGTGGTTGAAGAACAGATTAAGAAGCCAGCAGAAGAAATGGGAAGAATCACAGAAGAACGGAATAGGAAGCTCATCGAAATATGCGAAAAACCGTATGGGAAAGCGGAGGAACTGGATAGGAAAGATGAGGTGCTAAAATTTCAATCATGCCATCAAATAGATGCTAGGGTAGCGGTAACAGATAGAAACGAGGGGATGACGAACCAAATCCATGAGGAAGTCAAGACAGCGGAGGGCAAAACGGTGGAGGTCCAAATCGAGACCGAGGAGGATGTTTATAAAGTGAAAGTGAAAACGGAAGAATTGAAGTTAATAATGGAAGAAGAAATGGAAATGAAAATAGAAGAAATGGAGCGTATAGTAGAAGAAGAAATCGTGGAAAATATACAAGGGTGCGAAGAGAAAAGAGTACAAGAAGAGTTTAAACAGGAAGAAGACGGGAAAACGTCGCCAAGTGTCAAGTATGGGGTGACACCAATTATGCCTCCAAAGTCGATGAAATCTCTGGGAGATGGGGCGGAAAACCCTAAGGTAGTTCTGCGAGCAGAAGAACGGCACCTAGCATCAAACAACATATTGGAAGGATACAAGATCCAGTTATTACACCCAATGTTAGAAGAGAACGCCAGGACATGGGCAGAGAATTTTGGTATATTTCCGAAATTTTTGAAGGAATTTGAAGACAAGATTTCCGTACGAAAGCGGAGCGAAGAAACCCAAATAAACATCAAGAGCGACCAGAGGAACAGCCATTACAACTACATTACGGGAAGTCGTAGTGAATACAGAACGAAGAGCATTATGGAACCAACAACATTATTTGCCCCTATAAAATATCAAGGAATTAGTTGCATGTCAACGCGACAGTATCTTGTTACCGTGCAGAGCCTACTGAGCAGAGCAGATCATACCGATTTAGGAAAGGGTTTGAAGATATTGGAGGGGTACAACTTTATGTTTGCAGATGCCCCAAAGTATGGGAATGAAGGAGATGTAGGCAGGTCAAGAATGGAGCGAAGTCAGGGGCGAGGGAAGAGTGATGGTATGGTCAACAATTGGTACAAACGTAGAAGAGGTCGCAGCTGGAAATGGGATGATACTTATCAAGATGTGTTCAACACGCTGGAAGCTATGTCCTACAACTGTGACTTGGGAAATCAATGTCAGCAAAATGGGGATGAACTGTCGCACAAGAGACAAGACATAGTAGGACATTACAAGCTTCAAATCGGAAACCTGGTTCAACATGGATGGAAAATAGTGAAGTGTAAATAAGTGTAATGTTAGGGTTAATAATAAGTAATCACATGTTAATTCGATTCTAGGTTATAAGTGTATATAGGGCGTCGAGCAATATGCAAGAGAGTGCAACCATCGGCAGTGACAATATTGCTAGTGTGAATTTTTTCCAGAAGCGAAAAAAATTCAAAAAAAGAAAGGGGGGGGTGATGAAACCCAGAATATGTGTTTCATTACACTAATTAAATCATTAGTGTAAGAAATTAATCGCTAGTTTGAACTGCGCGGTGCGCGCGCTGAGCGCGGCGCGCCGGGGCTGGCGAGCAGCCGATGCCACCGCCGACGGTGCCACCGCCGCCGGGAGGCTAGCGTGTGAACATCGGTTGGAACTGGGCACCGCGCACGTGCAAAAGTTCGTTACGAGAATCGCGGACGAGAGCGGTTGGCAGAGCGCTGACCAGGGAGACGTTAGGAGAGCGGCGACGAGTGCGGACGTGCGGCGAGAGTTCTCCGCCGGTGTACGGACGCATATAACATTGCGACGTATTTTATGTGCTATTAGGAACCACAAAGTAATTGACGTGTAAATAGAACATTAGAAGTATCAGTATAGTGAAAGATTAGTGTTGGTAGAATAATTGATGTTATTCTTATTAGTTGGCGAGGTGGAAACATTCTTGAAATTGCGCGGTACAGAACTGTGACCAGTATACAGAGTAGGCGCGGGTTGTGTAATTAAACCCACTGACGGACAGTGATTCGAGGAAGGTGCGAAGCCGAGATATCAAGATCCTGGTTGGGGAAGAATTGCTGGAGCATCAGCCGTGGACGATTACCACGCCATCCGCTGCTGACGGCCCGCAGCAGTAGCAGAGGTCGACAACCCCGTCGGCACGAGCGGCTCTACTAACATCACAGGTATCCGATCGGGGCCCCGCAGGTATGAGAAATGCATTTCACTCTTAATCTTGGTACCAAGGCAGAGTGTAAAAACGTTGTCTGATTATGTAAATGACAAATTTGATTTAAAATAAATCTTGTTTATAATTGTATTTCAATTTATGATTAACCACCCCAACGTTGCACCAACTTATCCGGGGACCCATTCACGTAAAAGATACCCTCTCTTAGTGTTGTATTGCAGTGAAAATACCCGGCACCACCAGGTATGTCACAGCTGGCGCCCGAACAAGTGGAAAACGTATAGTTAAGAAATGCGGCCTTAGGAAAGTTGGTGAAATGTTGGAAAATAATGTGCATGTAATTGTTGTATAGTAATGCAGGGTATAGATGAGAAGCAGGCAGTGCAAAGTGTATTATTATAGAGTACAAAAAAAATAACAATACATGTGTTAGCAAAAACATGCACAAGTCAAGTAAGCATAATGAAATGTTGATAATTACAAAAATGTTGTTGTGTAATTAATTGCGGGTTGACATAGGCAATTATTTGTGTGCATCCAATGTATAGTTAATATTGTAGTTACTGAGGTTATGAAAACCACACATATACATATTACAGATAATATAATGTAATAGAATTTCAAATTTTGTAAGACATATTAATAATATTTGAATTGCTTGGCAACTTTTAATAACATTGAAATTAAAGAAATGGGGAAGTAGTAATAATTCTTGTGAGAGTATAAAGGTGGTTAATAGTGTTGTACAAATTGTGCACAAAATTTTGTTTGCTGGGAACGTTCACTCAGTAGTGCATTATTTATTGGTGATGGTAAAGTTTGGGGAATTTAATAGAAAAGATACCAGGTTGGGAAACATATAGCAGCATTGTGAATGTATATTGTGAATATTTATATGATACTATTGAGGAAAATTCAGGGAGAAGATATGACATGTAAATGTGAGTGATGATTATGCACATAATATAGCAATAAGTGTGTTGAAAAGTAATTTCAATTAATAAGGGATTTACTATAATTTGAAAGCATTTATGTAATAGTGTTAATAAGTTTATTAGCAGTGTATATGTGTAAATGGTAATAATATATGTGTTGTAAAGAGTATGTTTATGCATTGGTAGGTGAGTGGAGATTTATATGGCTACTGACCTAGTGTTATTGTGTTTTTGGTGGTGAATGAGGGTTGTTCGTCATTAATTAGCAATTGAAACAGGAGTGAATTAAACCATTCGCGAAGAATATACAGTATTGTGGCGGGTATAGTTAATTCATAGGATAACTGTGGTATTGTTGGTAGGTGAGACAAGAGGAAAATTTGTGCGGTATTTTAGTGTAGTGAGAATCGATCGAACAGCTCAAAGCAACAGAATGGAGGCGCAAAATGTAGTGCTGGACCGGGAAGAAAAGGCGGATGAAGTAGGGGAAATAGATGTAGGAATCGATAACAGCAGGTCATCGGAAAGTAGGGATAGTGGTATTGGAAGTCGGTTGGATGATACGTCAGGGGACAGCTTCAATAAAGATGTACAAGTTACATCAACCCCAATGAACCAGGCAGTAGGAAATCCAAATCGGGGGGGTGGAGAAGATAATAACTCAGGCATTATGAAGATGTTGATGAAGATGTTCGAACAACAGGACAGGAAGGCAGAAGAACAGAGTAGGAGGATATTGGAAGGACAGAAGGAACAGATTAGGAAGTCAGCTGAGGAGCAGAAAACATTCACAGAGGAGCAGAACAGGAAGTTAGCTGAAGAACTGAATAGGAAAGTAGAGGAACAGAATAAGAAGTTGGCTGAAGAATTGAATGGGAGATTAGATGAACAGGATAGGAAATTCGAGGAACGGATCAGCAAATTACAAGAGGAATTAAGTGGGAGAATAGGACGCGCCGAAGAACAAATTGAGTTAACGAAGAATGATATGACTAAAATTGCGGAGCGGGTAGAAAGTCATGAGCAATGGACTGCCGAAGAATTAGGGAAACAGAAAAAGGAGTTAGAATCCCAAGTAATTAGTCTGGGGGGAGAATTAGAGAATAAATTATGCCAGCAATTAGATGCTAAAACCGCTAAGCAGGACGAGAAAATTGAAAGGATGCAGTTAGTAGTCAAGGAAGAAATGCAGGAGAATAAGCGGGAATGCGAAGAGAAGGTTGTGTTACTACGAACAGAGATTGAACAAATAAAAGAATGCAAGGCATCCCCAATTGCAGCAAGCGGGACGGTACCATTTACCCCTCCAAGATCACTAAAATTTTCAGGAGACGGGAAAGAAAATCCATGTATATTTATGAAGGCAGCGGAACGACATCTAGATGTTATCAATACTTCGGAAAGGTGTAAAATACAATTGTTATATTTAATGTTAGAAGGCAACGCAAGGATATGGGCCGATACATTTGATAAGTTTCCCGAATCAGTAAAGGCATTTAAAGATCGATTCCTTGAGCGGTATTGGAATGAGGAAATTCAAATTAATTTTAAAATCAGCTTAATGAATAATCATTACAACCAGTCAATGGGAAGTTTGCGGGAATACGCAACAAGGCGTATTATGGAATACAAAACGCTATCCCCACCGATGAGCGATCAGGAAATAATATGTGTACTGACAAGACAGTTCCCAGTTACGGTGCAGAATCTTTTACGTAGTGTGCAGCACACCGACCTGGAAAGATTCCAGAATGTGTTAGGAGGGTACGACTTGACATTTGCAGGCGTACCAAAGAACAGAAATGAAGGGAATGATAGGAGCAACGATTACCAGAGAAACCAACGCGGAAGAGGGGGAGACGGATGGAGACCAGAGCCGGGGAACCAGAGACCGGACTGGAACAGATCTAATTCAAACCATACGGAGACGCGAGGCGGGGGCGGGAATGCACCCGACCGATTAGCACAGCCTAGCACAAGTAGTGATCAAGGACACTATTTAAACTAATAGAGTCCGCGGTGATAGGTGGCCCCATTGCGGACGCGGAAATCGATGACGTAAACGCGGTCTCCATAAACGCTATGCAGCCGGTAACCTACGATACCCAACCGTGGCGGAGATGTAAGAACTCAGCGGTCAGAATCAGGAAATGTCCCACGATATCGATAGAATGTGAAGGTATAATTAAAGAAGCTTTAGTGGATACAGGGTGCACGACTACAGTAGTATCAGAAGAAATGTATGAGGAGTTAAAAGCAACAGGAAAAGAAGTAATGTGTTTGCCTATGAATAGGGCGTATGTGATTGGGGCAACCCAGAAGAAGTCAAGCCCCATCACAAAACAAATCATGTTTCAAGCCAGGATTGGCAACCAAGTATACGAGATGGTGGCCCTGGTAGTCAAAAAATTATTGTATTCGGTAATCATAGGGACGGATTTTCTGGTCGATCACAGAGCAAATATAGATCTAGAACGGCAGGTGGTAGAACTGGGGAGCCAGGCGGTAGGATTTGACTTGGGGATGGACGAAGAATACGAAGCGTGTACGGGCGTAATGGCAGAGGATTCATTAGAAGAACAGCTGAGGCAGCAAACGGAGAAGCAGATTGAGAAATTTGCGGAAGAACAGAGCAAAGAATTAGGTAAACAGAAAAGATCCGAGGAGGAACAGAATAGGAAGGCGGAGGAACGGAATAGAAAACTAATAAAAGAACAGAACGGGAAGGTGGTTGAAGAACAGATTAAGAAGCCAGCAGAAGAAATGGGAAGAATCACAGAAGAACGGAATAGGAAGCTCATCGAAATATGCGAAAAACCGTATGGGAAAGCGGAGGAACTGGATAGGAAAGATGAGGTGCTAAAATTTCAATCATGCCATCAAATAGATGCTAGGGTAGCGGTAACAGATAGAAACGAGGGGATGACGAACCAAATCCATGAGGAAGTCAAGACAGCGGAGGGCAAAACGGTGGAGGTCCAAATCGAGACCGAGGAGGATGTTTATAAAGTGAAAGTGAAAACGGAAGAATTGAAGTTAATAATGGAAGAAGAAATGGAAATGAAAATAGAAGAAATGGAGCGTATAGTAGAAGAAGAAATCGTGGAAAATATACAAGGGTGCGAAGAGAAAAGAGTACAAGAAGAGTTTAAACAGGAAGAAGACGGGAAAACGTCGCCAAGTGTCAAGTATGGGGTGACACCAATTATGCCTCCAAAGTCGATGAAATCTCTGGGAGATGGGGCGGAAAACCCTAAGGTAGTTCTGCGAGCAGAAGAACGGCACCTAGCATCAAACAACATATTGGAAGGATACAAGATCCAGTTATTACACCCAATGTTAGAAGAGAACGCCAGGACATGGGCAGAGAATTTTGGTATATTTCCGAAATTTTTGAAGGAATTTGAAGACAAGATTTCCGTACGAAAGCGGAGCGAAGAAACCCAAATAAACATCAAGAGCGACCAGAGGAACAGCCATTACAACTACATTACGGGAAGTCGTAGTGAATACAGAACGAAGAGCATTATGGAACCAACAACATTATTTGCCCCTATAAAATATCAAGGAATTAGTTGCATGTCAACGCGACAGTATCTTGTTACCGTGCAGAGCCTACTGAGCAGAGCAGATCATACCGATTTAGGAAAGGGTTTGAAGATATTGGAGGGGTACAACTTTATGTTTGCAGATGCCCCAAAGTATGGGAATGAAGGAGATGTAGGCAGGTCAAGAATGGAGCGAAGTCAGGGGCGAGGGAAGAGTGATGGTATGGTCAACAATTGGTACAAACGTAGAAGAGGTCGCAGCTGGAAATGGGATGATACTTATCAAGATGTGTTCAACACGCTGGAAGCTATGTCCTACAACTGTGACTTGGGAAATCAATGTCAGCAAAATGGGGATGAACTGTCGCACAAGAGACAAGACATAGTAGGACATTACAAGCTTCAAATCGGAAACCTGGTTCAACATGGATGGAAAATAGTGAAGTGTAAATAAGTGTAATGTTAGGGTTAATAATAAGTAATCACATGTTAATTCGATTCTAGGTTATAAGTGTATATAGGGCGTCGAGCAATATGCAAGAGAGTGCAACCATCGGCAGTGACAATATTGCTAGTGTGAATTTTTTCCAGAAGCGAAAAAAATTCAAAAAAAGAAAGGGGGGGGTGATGAAACCCAGAATATGTGTTTCATTACACTAATTAAATCATTAGTGTAAGAAATTAATCGCTAGTTTGAACTGCGCGGTGCGCGCGCTGAGCGCGGCGCGCCGGGGCTGGCGAGCAGCCGATGCCACCGCCGACGGTGCCACCGCCGCCGGGAGGCTAGCGTGTGAACATCGGTTGGAACTGGGCACCGCGCACGTGCAAAAGTTCGTTACGAGAATCGCGGACGAGAGCGGTTGGCAGAGCGCTGACCAGGGAGACGTTAGGAGAGCGGCGACGAGTGCGGACGTGCGGCGAGAGTTCTCCGCCGGTGTACGGACGCATATAACATTGCGACGTATTTTATGTGCTATTAGGAACCACAAAGTAATTGACGTGTAAATAGAACATTAGAAGTATCAGTATAGTGAAAGATTAGTGTTGGTAGAATAATTGATGTTATTCTTATTAGTTGGCGAGGTGGAAACATTCTTGAAATTGCGCGGTACAGAACTGTGACCAGTATACAGAGTAGGCGCGGGTTGTGTAATTAAACCCACTGACGGACAGTGATTCGAGGAAGGTGCGAAGCCGAGATATCAAGATCCTGGTTGGGGAAGAATTGCTGGAGCATCAGCCGTGGACGATTACCACGCCATCCGCTGCTGACGGCCCGCAGCAGTAGCAGAGGTCGACAACCCCGTCGGCACGAGCGGCTCTACTAACATCACAGGTATCCGATCGGGGCCCCGCAGGTATGAGAAATGCATTTCACTCTTAATCTTGGTACCAAGGCAGAGTGTAAAAACGTTGTCTGATTATGTAAATGACAAATTTGATTTAAAATAAATCTTGTTTATAATTGTATTTCAATTTATGATTAACCACCCCAACGTTGCACCAACTTATCCGGGGACCCATTCACGTAAAAGATACCCTCTCTTAGTGTTGTATTGCAGTGAAAATACCCGGCACCACCAGGTATGTCACAATATATATATATATATATATATATATATATATATATATATATATATATATATATATACACACACACACAATTTGCATTGAAGCTAAAGAAAAACAGTTGCCAATTCCTTCAAGTTCTAGCTGCCACGTATCTTTAAAAGCGTTCGTTGAAGATCGCTTCAATTATTGGAAAAATGCAGTCATTGCTTTCAAGAAACACGAATCTGGAGAATTACATTTATCTTGTGCACAAGCAATATGCAGTTCAAAAAATAAAAGTGTTTCTGAACGATTATCTCAAAAACAAAAAGAAATGATGGACAATCGAAATGCTTTGAAAAAAATATTTAGCACTAAATTTATTAGCAAGACATGGTTTAGCGTTAAGCGGAAGTGACAATGACAAACAATCAAACCTCATACAATTTTTACAAACAAAAAGCAACGATTCGGTGGAACTCGCCACTTGGTTAACTAGATCACAAAGTACGTGGTTACATCATGATATTATTAATGAAATATTAGAATGCATGTGAAATGAAATCCAAAGACAAAAATTACAACTTATAAAGTCCGCAAACCTGATTTCGTCAATAGAAGATGAAACTTCCGATGCTTCACGAATGGAACAAGTGTCGATTTGTCTGCGGACTGTATTGGATGATTTAACAATTCAAGAGATTTTTGTTGGTTTTTATCAGACACAGTACAACATCAAACGCTTTATTGAAAATCATTGAAGACATTTTTATGCGATTTGACTTAAGTTTCAATCATTTACGAGGACAATGTTATGATGGGGCATCTAACATGAAAGGCAAAATTTCTGGTTTGAAAAGTCATAATTGAAAAAGAACCTCGTGCTTTATTTGTACATTACACAGTACACACCCTTTACCTTGTTGTACAAGATGTAATGGTAAATGTCTATAATGCAAGAAACTTTATTGGAATCTTCAAAGAACTAGTAAATTTCTTAAGAAATTCGCCAAAGCGATTAGCAATCTTCAAAAAATTTGCAATTTGAAACGAGTTCTACCATATCTCCATTTTGCCCCACCAGGTAAAAGATCTTATTAATGTTATAGTATAAATATTAAAATTTGTATTTATATGAATGTCTTATAATTTCATTGTTTATTTAGGTGGTGTATGCGAGTCAAATTTCTTAAAACTCTTCAAGCAGGAGACATTTATAAAGCCGCTTTAACATTTTTCGAACAATTGGAATACGACAGACATGCAGACTCTAGCGTCTCAGCAAAAGCAGCTGGATTTCGAAGAAATTTGATGTCATTTGATTTCTTCTTTTTACTGCATATTTCGATTGCAATGTTTGAACGTATCGAAATGTTAAACAACCAACTTCATAAACTTGAGTTGTGCGTTAATGAAGGTTATAAAATGATTAAAATTGTTGAAGATCAAATGAACGAAATGCGAAATTCACAATTTGAAATCTATGGAATAATGTTGTTAAAGAAGCGGCACATTTAGACATTGATGAACCGGAAATAAAACGAGCAAAGCAAGTTCCTAAACGGTATAAATATTCGTCTACAGAAACCAAACAATTTTTCTAATGAGTCCGATTATTATAGAAAAATGTTTTTTGAAATATTAGACCAAGTTCTTATGTCGTTTAGAACCCGCTTTGATTCTGATACTATGTCATTTTTAAATACATGCGAACATTTTGTAATTGGAAAGACTTCTGAGAAGAATTTAACTTGGATCGAAGTAAGCTTATACTTCATCGTGACATGATTTTAAATATAGCATCGAAACAAAATTATCCAATTACTTCACTCCGCGATATTGTAAAATTTTCGAAAGAATCTTCGGTTCTACATTTGTGCTATGAACTCGAGAAGTTGGTAAAGTTTTTACTTGTGCCGAATTCTTCATGTACTTGCGAAAGGTCGTTTTCAGCAATGCGACGGTTAAAAAATTATCTTCGAACAACAATGGTGCAAAAACGTTTAAATTCATTACCTCTTTTACCTCATACGCTCATTACCTCTTTTGAACATTCATCAAGAAGCAGCGAAAGCATTAGATATGACAAAATTAATTAATGATTTTATAAATAAAAACAAAGTACGAAAAGCAACATTTGCAATAAAATAGTTTATTGCAATAATATTGAAATAAGTTTTGTAAACAGTGCGTAAATGTTATTGTAAACTTTAAAAATATAGGGTATATATGTTATTTTAAGTTAATAAGAAAAGGAAATTAAATTGTCAAATCAAATTGTTGTTCAAAATTACATTGTTATGTTAAAAATGTGTATTTTTAATTCTCTCTCTTCAACCTACCCCCGTCCCGTAATTCTAATTTACTCCATACGCCAGAAAATTTTACTTCGCCGGCCCTGCCCATGTGGATACGAAATAAAGGTAGTACGTACCGTATACGATAACAAAAGGAAAAATAATTACTACAGGGACTACAAGTACTAAGAAATATTTATTTATTTAGTAAAAACTGTATGTGACGTATGGGGGAGATTATTTGCGCACATTTTCTTGAGTTTCAGAATCCTTTTACAACATTTTAACTACAAATAGATGAAAGGTGAATAAAAGTTTAAAAAATAAAACAAACAAATATTAATAAAATTTAGAAAAACGCAAGATCAGCAACATTTGAAAAAATAAATATTTTCGTTCCCGAGATCTAAAAAAATGATTTGCACCGCCATCGGTAAACGAACTGCAAATTTGATCTTTCTGCATTGCTAAGAAAATAGTAACTCATCTCCAGAGAAGAATGAATATTTATTAAGAAGTAAAGATACATAAAATAAGAAATAAACTATGCTAACTTAAATCACCATAACACCACACAAGATTATAACGCCAAAAACTTCGAAACTGAAATGAATGATAGAATATCATCAATTAATAATCATATTAATTAATAATATCAATTAATCAAAGGTTCGCATTGGTTCCCAGCGTCATTCTCGCTCACATCCTCTTGAATCACTCTCAAATATTGCGTGTTCAGCTGATTCGCGGAGTAAATCGGAGAGTATGTACTTAGAGTAAAATACTAGAAGCATAGTGAAACGCTTATATTCTACTCGAGAGTTACTATCTTAGAGTAAATACTTTCTCTCGGGTAACTACTCTCAACTTTACTTGGCTGTTGGTGAAACCGACCCTAAGTCCAATGTAATTTTGAGGTTCTTAAAACCTTCATGAACTATAAATTATTTTTTGCGGGGTCTACCGGACACGAAACATGACGTAGAAGAGATAATACACACTACACACTAATCACTATATTCTTCAAAATGAAGTCCATCAGTACGTCTATTTACTACAAAAACAGAGTTCAGAAAACGGCATATATAAGAAAACGTATACACGGATGCTGAATACTCCGGAAGACACCGTAATATTGATCGAACTGACTGCAGAGCAGGAGTGAATTTGATAATCAGTCATAACTTTGTACATATCTGGGAGACAAGTGATTGACCTGTAGTTCTCCGCCAAAGAACTGTCTTCCGTTTTGGGTAGAAGATACGTGATGCCGCGTGTGAGCTATTCCGTGATTTACTTTGGATTTTCTAAAATTTATATACTATAACATAATATAATGATGTTCATTTCTTAATTCAATAATTTGGGGTCTTATAAATCCCAGGTGATTTCCTCAGGCCTGGAAGAGGTCCCCTTCTGAGAATTCGTGAACATGTTCCAATGCTTCCACAAGTTCATCGACAGCATCAACTTCAGACTGAACGCAAGACCTTGCGTCTTTGTTGTAGGATCTGCTTTCTTCCGAGATTCCTGCCCAAATTGTTTTGACGTAATTTTTTGCAGAAGAGCCAGCACTGCCCTGTTTTTGAGCCCTATTGGGATAAAATCTCTTCGCGTCTTTTTCAAACGATTTATTCTGAACACAGAAATCTACTCTGGGTTTGTAACGTGCGTTTGTAACGTTCTAATGTGTTGAGCCCATGTTTGGATTTTCTCTTTTAGCTTCTGAGTTAGCCTACTTGACTTATTTTCAATTTGTTCAATTTGATATTTTTGTTCAACATGGAGTGTTTTTTCTTGAACTGTAGAGGTGTGCGTTGATTTAGAAGATGCATCGGCTGAGAATAATATTTCACGCTGACTGTCGCACGGTGGGGCCAAATGCCAAAAAGCTGGCCAAAAGTCCAAAAAAAAGTTACTAGATAGGGATTTTGTCGTTGCTACTTCAATAGGTTGGTATTTGGGCCGTTGAATTCCGCAATTAGTAACGGTTTCTCTCTTATACTTGAGGTAAGAGATCAGTTCAAAGTTGGGCCTCGAGCGATCGATATCGGTCAGCTGTGAAACGTGTTTTCAGAACCTTTGTGTTTCGAAGGATAGAGAAGCGTGCAGTCGGCCGAATTCAATAAAACAAAATGGAATCTATTCCTGAGAGTAAGTAGAAACATAATATGTATACTTATTTTTTTTTAAATAATTTGTTAATGTAATAATTAACGTTGATTGTTGGCGAAAAATGAAAATGCTATAATCAAAAATTTGTGTTTAAAATGAAAAATAACTATGTGCACCGTCGTGCGGGGCTAAAAGCTTAACATGACATTATTCGAAATGTTATTCTCTGTGAGAATCACAAAAAAACAGCTGCCCGTAGCTGCCGTTTTAGTGCCTGTGACAAATTTTCGTAGCGCGTGCAACATGTAGAAATACAAACTTTTGATGATTTTGTTCGCCATATTGGTCCGCCATTTTGTTTTTTTAGCATTTTTATTCAATATTTATTAATCAGCATGCTTATAAACCCAAATCAACTCATTTTTAATTATAAACACGATCATTTCGTGTTAAAAATGGAAAAAATTGATGATTTGGTCCGCCATATTAGTCCGCCATTTTGTTTTTTGGCATTTTCATTCAAGGTTATTAATTAGCATCCTTAAAAATTCAAACTAACTCTTCTTTACTTATAAACATAATAATGTTGTGTTAAAAATACAAACTTATGGTAATTTTGTCCGCCATATTGGTCCGCCATTTTGTTTTTTTATGCATTTTTATTTAATATTATTAATCAGCATGCTTATGACCCGACCCTTATGACCCCTTATAACCCGAATGAACTCATTTTTAATTTTAAACACGATCATTTTGTGTTAAAAATGAAGAAAATGATGATTTTGTCCGCCATATTGGTCCGCCATTTTGTTTTTTTGGCATTTTCATTCAAGATTATTAATCAGCATCCTTAAAAACCCGAATGAACTCATTTTTACTTATAAGTATGATCATTTTGTGTTAAAAATACAAAATTTTGATAATTTTATCCGCCATATTGGTCCGCCATTTTGTTTTTCGGAATTTTTATTACAGATTATTAATTAGAATGATCATAAACCTCTGAATACAAAGTTTCAGTCAAATCGTACAACGCTTTCGACTTTTGACCAGCTTTTTGGCATTTGGCCCCACCGTGATGTCGGCTGTCCGTTTCATAACACGTTTTCGTCCTTGCAGGTACGGAGCTGTTTACTGTTTGGCTGTGGGTCGTCGGTGTTCTTGTCTGGCCCCAAAATTATCTGAGATGTCAGAGATCCAGTTGCATATACGATGGGATTGATTTCAGTAATATCTAGATCTCTACCTAAGGTTTGTAGGTACCATCTCATTTAAGACATAATTCGCTTTCTCTATCACTCTTTTATCTTCAGCATTTTCCTATATTCTTATCAATGGGGCACGAGATTCGAATGGAAGTAGAGTTCGTTCTATCTCGTGTCGAAGGAGATTTACCGGGAAAGACGGCTCGGGGCATCAACTGATGTCACTGCAGTCCCTCTGATCGGGAGGTCGTAGGTTCGAGTGCCTCGGTGGAAGGATTTCGACATTAGCTTGATAGCTAGGTCGAATTGAGTTGCTGACTGGGGGAGAGTTCTAGCGGCCAACTGCTCTGATCAGTAGTTTTCCGTGATTTC
This sequence comes from Gryllus longicercus, assembly GCA_038098605.1. Lineage (NCBI taxonomy): Eukaryota > Metazoa > Arthropoda > Insecta > Orthoptera > Gryllidae > Gryllus > Gryllus longicercus. Next base: position 98,104 of record JAZDUA010000360.1, read on the forward strand.
TCCGATCCACACCAGGCGAATGCCGGAGCAGTACCATCAGAAACGGGCCATGGACCGCGCGTGATCTCACCTTCCTCTTCCTTGTCCTATCCTTACCCCTTACACACACACACCCTTACACTAACATGCAATACACTACCACACATGCCGAGATACCGGTAGGGAGCTTAGAGCATATCCCGCAGGTGGGAGATACCTGGTTAGCCAACGGTAGGTGGTGCCCTATCTCGCCATATAGTGGGGGACTAACACACCTCTCGAGCAAAAACAATGCACTTACGGAACTAACGACCTTGGTAGTGGACATGCCCGGAATCACTACACAACCAATAAATCTGATATGATGGTGATGAATGTTGAAATAGACGCACGCGATAATACAGTCACGCACAACACAACCCGCGATTCTTTGGTCCGAGACTGCACTGTAATACTGCCTTAGCGATCTCGGCCATCGGATCGGCATTATTATTATTATTATTATTATTATTATTATTATTATTATTATTATTATTATTATTATTATTATTATTATTATTATTATTATTATTATTATTATTATCATTATCATTATTATTATTAGGTGATGGGGAATAAAATATAGCATGCGGTCCATTACCTTGTGCACAAGGTGTTGCCGCGGCATTCAACTGAAGTGATAAGAGGAATCGCGGAAACAATCTGTCAGAGCAATTGATCTATGATTTCAATGAGCGCCACAAACCCACCCACATTTCAAGCATATTTTTACCACTTGACCAAGTTGCAACCTCTCAACCAGCGGCGTGCGTAAGCTGCTTCCAAACTCGACGCTATCTGCGTTGGTAACTAGATTTAGATTGATTCAGTAAAAAAAAAAAAAGTAAAGACTGTATGTGACGTAGGGGGGAAAAGATTATCTGCGCACGTTTTCTTGACTTCCAGGATCCCTTCCCATCATTTTAACTATAAATAGTTGAAAGGTGAGTAAAAGTTAAACATAAATAAATAAAATAAATAAATAAATTTAAAAAATCACAAGATTAGCAATATTTGGAAAAAAGTCATATTCGTTTCTGAGTTATAGAAAACTTATTTGCATAGGTACACGAATTTGATTTTTCTGCATTGCTAACAAAATAGCAACTCGCCCTTACCTCTACTCTTAGCATTACAAGCAAAAGGAGAGTTCAACAAAACGTGCGCATTTACGTCCACAAGCAAAACAATGGGACATCTCAGCATTTGCTCAATGGATCAGGGAAACTGGACAAAAGCCTGATCGAGATGGAGGTCATTGACCCGGAACCTGAAGTACATTATTTGTTACAAACATATTAAGTCTTTAAAAAAATACAATACAAATGTAAACTAATTCAAACTATTCACTGTTTTGTTAAAATAAACATTATTTTTCTTTTTGATAATCAGTATAGTCTTTAATTGTATAGAAACAGTTATGCATCAGAAAAGATTTTACTTTTAAATTAAATTTGTGAACCGACTTTAATTGTTTAACTAGAGTATCTGCCAGCTCTTTCTATTATTTATCACTTTTACTTAAGTATTTCTCAATACTTATTTGCATTTTTACGAAGTTTAAAGCGTATTTCACAACTTCACGAAATATAAAGAACAATATAAATCAATCTAATCGAATCCAACTAAAATATAGTGCAAACATCCGTGTTCAGATCAAACTGTGTGTAGGAACGAGATAATTGTTTCTTTTGCAACCTTTTCGAAAAAGTAATGAGAGATTTTTTCACAGAAAATTAAGAAATCAATCAAGAAATAAAAATAACTAGTAGTGAATAAGTTTCGACGATCAAAACCTTTTACTAACATTTCTTTACATGTCAAATGGTTACGTCCTGCCGTGATTTCTTAGTTACATTTACTTCTTTCTGTTGCGGAACGTTGTGTGCATACACCACCTTTTGCAGTGCAATCCGATAGTAGCGTAAAACTGACCTGTTTATACCCATGTTATATTAACACATTACAGAGGCGGTGGGCAAGTTAAAATTACAGGTGTCACTGAAACCAGGCATAGATGTGACTTGGACAGGGGGACAAAGGGGAATAGTTGATTCCCTTAAATTGTCTATGTGTCTACGAACAACACGAATGCCTAAACTATGCTTAGGATTTTTTTCCCAACTGAATACTCCCCGGACGATATGGCCTCATCTAAATATCTGCGATTTTAGTTAACATTCATTAATTTTTTGAGCGTACATGAAGCCACCGGGATATTTTCAAAATTTTCTCAAAAATGGCCTAATTTTTTATTTAAACTTCTTGTAAAAATTGAGTAAAATACATCAATCTGTTATTAACATTTACATTACGAGCATTTTTATACGTCATTGTATTAGTGAATAAAAGTGCTTTAAATGGTTTCTTGTGAAGTTTCTCGAAAACTCAAACGTTTGCAGTGAAAATAAGCTCAAAATTGCCTATTTTCAGATGCAGAAACGACATGTTCTTAACAAACGACTCCAATTTTTTCTTAAAACGTTTTGTAAGGATAGAACTAAATATAATGAATTACATGATTCACACGCCATGTTGATGTATTCTTTTAATTTTTCACAAAGTTAATTTTTTGAAATGTATCTCACGTCGTTAATATTTACAATGCGGGTATTTTCTGTATGTTATTTGTAAACCCAATTGTTTCAAATGATTTGTTATGAAATTTTCCGAAAACTCAAAACTTCCCTGTGAATATGAGCTCAAAACTATGCGAGCTCAAACGATATTTTCTCTCTAACGTGCGGCTGCAATTTTTTCAACTGAAAATAACATACAGGAATGTTATATTCTTTTATAATATTAATATACTTTTGTATTATATAATAAAGACATATTTCAAATATTTTTTGGGGAAGGATAAATTGAAAAATGAGAAATGTCGTTTTGGTGCCGATAGCATCTGGGACGAAGGGGTATGTTGAAAAGCTAACCTAGAATAAAGAGATTAGAAAACTAAGTAGTGCGAGAAAGTCTATGGTATTTTGTAGCATCCCTATTCATATTTTTTTAACTTCAAGCATAAATTAAACGAAAACTACTATTTTTTTCAAAAAATTAAAACTTTAAGACCCTTTTCAAATAGCTGATTTTTTAGATCAGATTTCATTTAAGATGAAATTTATCTTCACTATTGTGCATTTGCAAGTAACGTGCGGAATGTTCGAGAATGCAAGGCTCGCGAAAGCATGGGACAGCACCAAGCTTTCCTAGTTCGTATCGTTTTTATATACGAAAACTTTTATTGAAAAAGTGAAGCCTTTTTTGAGAAAATAATTGCTTAAAAATTATCCACAATTTACACAAAAATAGGCGAAAAATCCTAACACTTCTGAAAAATTTTACATATTATAACTGAGACTTGCACCATTCCTTGGAGTCTCCTTTTAGGGTTGCCAGATGGGGCGGAATTCCGCTTTTAGGCTGGAAAACGGCTCTCTCTCTCTCTCTCTCTCTCTCTCTCTCTCTCTCTCTCTCTCCCTCTCTCTCTGTCTCTGTCTCTCTCTCTCGTGGAACAAAAATTGATTCCGCGGAAATTCATCAAAACATGAGCAAAATTGGTCGTGTTTTCAGATAACGACGAAATTTTCAAAAATCAATCACAACGACAGTGGGTTTGATGTTATTCATTAACCATTAGTTAATTCATTGAAATTTACTTTGAAAAGTGAGAAATGTTCATTTTTAGACCTCTAGTAGAGGATGTATTCTAAACGTCCCAACGCCTTTGTTGTGCACAACATAAGTATATATCACATTGGCAGTTGAGTACTTGCAGTTAATTTTAGAAAACTTCATTTATAATTAGTCAACTTTTGGAAACATGAAATGATTACTATAAAACACATTATATTAAAATATTATATTGTGCTTAATATTTTCATAGAAATCAAAAAATAATATTTTATTAAATATTTCAACAAGTACTAAAATATTGTTGCACTGGTCTCAACCCAACAAAACGCATGTTTGAGATAGATAGATAGATAGATAGATAGACAGAAAGATAGATAGATATATAGATAGATAGATAGATGGATAGATAGATAGATAGATAGATAGATAGATAGATAGATAGATAGATAGATAGATAGATAGATAGGTAGATATATTTTAGGTCGCTTCAACCTCTTGGGTTATGTTTGAGAGTTTTACCAAACAGACGGATTTGCGAACACCAGAACCTGAACCTGAAACAAAGGACTTGGAAGAGGCTAGCGACGAATATCTTCTGAAAGTTGTCAGGTTACTTGCTGAGGTGGAGCCCACCAATGAATCTTGCGTTTAAGTTACAAATCTTACTTAACGAAAGTTACAAGCTACAATCATCCAACAATCATCAAAAAATAAAAATAAACATGCATTTCATAGGGTCAGAACCTCAAAAATAAATTACTTCCTCTAGCGCCTTGTGTAGTCATAATACGTTTATCGATCGCTGTTACCAAAAACCGACTGACGACCAAATGTCTATCTGACTGTGCGCCTGTCTGTGCGAGAAAGCGAAAATAATGCGAGAAAATATGTGGTGTTGTAACACCACAAGTCATAAAATTGTTCCACAGATGGGCTCTCTGAAAACGGGATCCTTTGGCACCAGGAAGCTGAGCTTGGGGTCAATGGAGTGGGCTTCCTAAATAGCCCCCCCCCCCCCGCCATCAGAAGATGGATATCGACCGACGAGCAATGGGAGCAGCAGGTGCACCGCTCAGGGCCAATAAGCTTCAGGATGTCAATGATGTCCATCGTCTCCCATTATTTTAATTATAGTTTGATTGTTCATTTTATTTATTCAATGTCAGTGTAGATGTCCACACAACACAGTGACAAGACTGTGGTACTGCTTTTAATGCATCAATATAATGCACAGTGGGGCAGGAGAGTACCTCTACAGTAACACCTTGCTGGTGAGAGTGTTTTGCAACAAAAAAATATAACGGTAGTTCGAGCTGCAGCTTGAAACAGTAAATTGCGTACTCACCAAAATCATAGCAGGTGCTGAAAGTGCATTTTCTTCACTTGTTTCCCGGTGATCTAGTTGCTACCAACATTAATGCAATTTTTAATAGGAGGCCCTGACAAGGCTCACTGCAGAGATACTTTTGTGGCCCAGAATACGATAGCAACAAATAAATAGTAATTGTATAAATAACGGCATGCTTCTAAAATTTTGTGTACGGTGTCGGCTGTGTAAATCTCTGCAGTCCTGAGTATGGCCACGTCAGGAAAGCACTACGCACTGAAGCGAAGTACCTTGGGGCGAGGCGCAGGCAGGCTCATCCTCCTAATGAATTAATCTCGCTCACTCCCTCGCCGGCGCGTGCGCGGGCGTGTGTGTGCGTGTGCGTGTGGGGGGGAGCGCATTCCTCGCCTGCGCCCAGCGCCAGGCGCCCATGCGGCGGCGGCGGAGGCGGAGGCGCACGCGGAGGCGGCGGCGTAAATCGGGCGAGGAATGCGTCACCTTGAGATAACCCACAGGCGCCGCGGCGCCCGGGGGCAGATGGCGCAGAAAAAACAGCCTCGCTCCGCCGCGGCCGCGTCTCGCGAGCGTTTCATCCCTCCGCCCTGCGTCGCCCTGCGTCGTTCCATTCGCCCCCCGCCTCCCATCCCCCTCCCCCCTCCCACGATACCGCGCTCCACGCCCCTCGCCCCAACCCCCTACCTATCGCGCTCACCCCTCACCCCCGCCCCTCACCCACCGCCACCTACCCCTCGCCCCTATCCCCGCCACTCGCCCCACGCCACATGCCCCTCATAGATAATTTATTATTTCTGCAGGTAGGTATACAACCTGGTGGCAGAACACTACAATTTACATATTACAACTAACAATAGTAATATAATGTAATTTTAAAGCATTTTAAGACAATAATAACAATAATATAACAAAAAAGACAATAATAACAATATCAGCAATAACTGTACATTTTATGACAGTCCTGCACGGAATTTTTAACTAATAAATACACTACACTTCAATTCACTTCTCTCTCTACTTCTCTATTGCACTACATTTCACAACATGTCACGACACTCCAATTCAACTACTACTTTAAATATAATTGTATATTAATAAACCAATGCATTTAATAGTGATTATCATAATTCAATTATAATCAAATTATAATTAAAATAATAACTACTTTAATAAGCCTAACTTTCTAACTAATACATTTTACAAATGACCTTAATATACTTTTTAAAACTTTGAATACCTAGAAGAATGTCCATGGCTGTAGCAGGCAACTTATTCCTGTCCGTTATTGTTCTATATGTGAAGGAAAATTTTCCAACATCTGTTCTCTGTAGCCTGAACTGAATTTTGTGCTTGTGATCCCCTCTACTAAAGTATCGAGTCGAATGAAAATATCTTGCCAAACTGGATAACCGGCATACGATTTGTACATGCCTTAATCCTCCTGATATCTAGAGACTCCTATTCTACTTTCTTCCTATTGCTGCGGAAAGTAAGTTTACACGCTCTTCTCTCTACTCTATTCAAATGTTCCTTTCGTGAATTTTTATAAGGGTCCCAACAAATCGCCGCATTTGCATTAATGGACGAACTAGAGATAGGTAAGCTATTTCTCTCGCTTTCGCAGTATTTTTTTTTTAGTATTCGCATAGTAAAATGTAAAGACCTCCAGACTTTTCCTACTACAAAGTTTACCTGATTTTCCCAATTTAATTTGCTATAAAAATTATTCCTAGGTATTTACAAGCCAGGACTCTTGGAATATTTTCGTTGCCTAAACGGTATTGACTTTCACTGTATTTGCGGCTCCTACATAACGTGATGGTTTTGCTTTTTGAACTATTTATTAACACGCAATTTTTCTGCCCCGAAATGTAATCTATCTACTCGTAGAACATCCTGCAAAATATCCTCGTCTACTTTTGATTGAATAACTCTCTCAGTTATATTATACAGTCATCTGCAAATAGTCTTACCTTGGAACATAAATTGTCTGGCAGGTCGTTTACAAACGCGAGAAACAGGAGGGGTCCTTCCTTGAGGGATCCCTGAAATTACCTCTGCCAAAGTTGAAAATTGTTGTCCGACTCAGACTTTCTGTTTCGTATCTCTAAGAAGCTCATCAATTCACGCCACAACTCTGGGGTCAATACCCGAATGCAGTAATTTATGAACTAGTTTATCGTGTGGGACAACATCAAATGCCTTCGCAAAATCTATTATTATGGCATCCACCCTCCCACTATCATCAACTTCATCTGCTATATCCTGAAACAATGATACTATGTGACTCTCGCAAGAGAAACCATTCCTAAAACCATGCTGTCTCTGAAATCGCCATTCTTTTTGTTCCCATTCTTGTCTAATATAGCTAGTTATCAAATGTTCCTTCAGCTTACATACAACTGACATAAGACTAACCAGTCTATAATTTGCTAAAACAGTTTTGTCAGCATTCTTAAAAATAGGAACAATAGTAGCTGGCTTCCAATCTTTTGGCATGCTTGAATTGTTGATCGAAACATGAAATAATCTTGTTAGATAGGTAATATTGCCTCTCTACTGAGTTTAATTATGTCCGTTGAAATGGCATCTGGGCCCTGGGACGGAGTTTATTATTTATCCTATCCTCTCCCCATTAATTCCACACACGTGCACTACAATATTATTGTAGTGCACGAATTACACGTGCACTACAATATTACACATGTCGAGAGACCAGTCAGGGTATTAGAGCTTATCCCGGCTGTGTAGGTGCCCTGCGGGGGGGGGGGGGGGGTCTATGGTAGGAGAAATCCACCGCCAACCGAAGTGTAGGTAGATCGGGGTTGGATCTTTCCATCCATCGGGGAGGACGACCGCTACCTCCCGGGATAAAAAGATTTACTACACTAACGGGACTAATCGCCGCAGCATTTGAGTTCCCATAAATATCAGTCAACCACTCCCCTTTGACTCAGAAAGTGTGTGTGTGTGTGTGTGTGGGGGGGGGGGTAAAACAAAATTATGCAAACTTGAGTTTTGAAGGGCCTGTTCCTTATTTTCATCTTTACTTTCCCTCTACCACTTGCGCAGAAGAGAGATCGTTACATAATGTTGCGCGAAAAAACGGCTAATATTCGACAGAAAAACTCTTATGGCTGGGCCCTGATAACGAACTAGTGGTGCTACAGAATAGCACAGACTTTCCCGTACTAGTTTTCTATTTCCTGTGGTGTCGGCTAGCTATACGAACTTCCCACACTCTTACCAGTTGCCATCTATCGTCACTCAAAGTACATTTTTTAAAAAAATTTCTTAATTTTTCGGTTTTTTTAATAGTAGAACCGATATTACTTTAGGAATATTAAAAAATAATAAAACTTCGTCCTTAACGGCAATTTTCTTTGAAAAAATTGGAGCCATTTGTAAGATAATGGCTCTTAAGCGCCACTGTAAATCGAAATTTGAAGCTCTTTTTCACAGAAACGTTTTGAGGTTTCGAAAAATTTCATATGAAGTCATTTGAAGAAATATAATTCACAAATACATTAGGTTTTTTACGAATTTCTGGAAATGTGCAAATTAATGGCGTGAAAGACCTTTCAAAATAATTACATTTGCGTAATTTGAAAAAAAAACTAAAATAAAATTTACGTCATATTAAAAAGTACAATTAGCACTATCCTTTCGAAAAGTTTGAAGAAAAAATTTGGAGCCGTTTTGAGAAAATGGGTTGGATCGTTTCTCAAAATGCGGTAGTTAGAGTTCATTTTAACAGAAAATTGTTGCGTTCCGGAAAACTGGAATAGTAATCAACTGCAATGTTGGTGCTGGAAGAAGCGTAGGTTTCAAATTTACAAGTTCATAAGTTCGTATAAAAGTTTATTACGGTACACTGCGCCGCAAAGTTCCAATTTCTATGAGGCACGAAAACAACCGAAATATGACATCGTATGACATAAAAGTATAAAGTTAACATTAATTTACATCTGTTGTGAATATAATGCTGAAATCCGTAAATCGTTTCAAATTAGTGGTGCTAAAACATCACATGCTTTCTTCTCCCTATTTTCACGCAAAATTGCGTGAAAAGCGTTCAAATGTTCGCAACATTGGACATGACCTTTTTAAAATCTCTCTTTAAAGAAAATATTTCACTAAAGGAAAAACATTTCTATCTTAAATATTTTAGCTGCAGGAACACTCAGAAAAAAGTTTGAACTTTTGCAATTTTCGAAAAATCAGGCTTTTCAACGAACAAGACACTTGCACCTTTCTCTTAAACGTCCTTCACACTGTTCAACAACAACATTTAATAAAAAAATATTTGTGACATTTTTTTGAAAATTTGGAAAATGCGCCATGGGCGACTTGTAAAGTAGCCCCCAAAATTGAAATATCGATTTCAAATTCAAGGGGCCCCGACATCAGCCAGATCGAATGCGGAATATCAATTTTGGCGAAAATTGAGTGAACGATTTAGCCGCTACCGTTGTTCATAGACGGACGGACAGATATTTTGCCGTCAGTCGACTTTTCGGTACCAAGGATCCATGAATTATGGCTACACCACGTGATAGAGAGTTTTTTCTCAATTTTGCAAAATTATCCACTTTTTCGTTACTTCGGCCCTGTAATATGGATTTTTCTGTAGATATGCGCCGTTTTTTTTGCGTATCATTACATAACTTTCTCTCTACCCCGTAGGGAGAAAGTAAAAACAAAGTGAAATAAAATATATGAAAAACTATTGAGATACTCACAGAAATAATAATATCATATTCTGCCATTCCTCCAAGGCGATCAATCTGTTAAGTTACATACTTTCTAGTTTGAAACTTCTCGTTTGTGGCCGATCTGTTAAGGAACTGCTCGTTGCTGTGAATTTCCCACTTTTAAAGTTTAAATGGTCAATATTTTAGTGTGTGCGCATAGAACACTTGACGAACTCGGCAACTCTTCAATCTTTTGATGGATTTCTTATACTTCACTCTCTACCTTTTTATACACGACTCTATCTGTTTCTGAAATCTCGCCTCACTATTCTCTAGGCCCTTAATATCACCTTCTGAGTCTGGAATTTATTTTTCACACCCATGTTTAGTGAATCGACATCACTCTTTGCCTCCTTTTGATCGCTAAGAAGTACATTGATATTTACAGTCCGACACCGAATTTGACCAATGACTTCGTCGTTATCAAATCTATCTAGGCTTCTAACTAACCAATCACTTCTTGTGCCTTATTGGTAACCCTATTGTCAACCTCTTATATTTCACTAGTTTACTCGGGGGTCAGACTGTCCGGTTTTCAAATGTCCTGTTTTTAATTGTTAAGTACTTTCTGGAAACTTAGCTTCTAAATTTCAAGAAATTTGTTGAGAATTTTCATTAAACCTTGCTTCTAAATTTCGAGAATCTATTGAGAACGTTTACTAAGTCGATGCCAACTCGATGTAGACTACTAATTTTTATGCCATTTTGATTCATAAAAACCGTAATTAAACCATCATCATACACGTATTCGTTTGGGCTATTTCATTCGCTATCGTACGTGCACTTGTGGTTTCACTTATAGTTTCTTGGATACTTATCTTTATGATATAGTTATTTACGACATACGTGTCGTAAAACTTCTGTTTACAATACGAGATTGAATACCCAAACAAGGCCTTTAGGCCGTTTGGTAAACAATTGAGTATTGTAATCAATCGACACGAATTTCGTACAAAGTTTTATTTACTTACTAAAAATGGTTATATTTAATGTGAAATGTCCAACGCCTTAATGTAATATTAAAATTTTTTACGCCTATAAGTGTCGACCTTGTTACAAGGACATCAATTGAAACACACTTGTTGTGTACTTTTCGACATGAGTGAATACAGATTTGAAATAGGAAATAGAAATAGCAGCAAATGTTGCTATAGAAACATTATTACCTAAAAAATTAAGAAATAAATTTGAGCGTGAGTTAATTTTTAAAGATAGGTGTAAAAAAACTTTCATTCCAAAATGGAAAGTTTTGATTCCTTAATTAATTTAATTAATTTTCTAGCCAGTCAGAAGGAGAAACCAAGTAGTCTTTGGACCCACTACTCTATGTTAAAGAATACAATATCACTGAATGACAATATTGATATCAGTAAGTTTACTCAGCTATTAGTGTCTTTAAAGAGGAAAAGTAAAGGATTCAAGACAAAGAAGTCCGAAATATTTTCAAAAGAAAACTATAGGCAAAGTACTTAATTATGAAACTGATTAAAATTACATAATATTTGACTTTACCTAACCAAAGTGGATATAGAAATTTAACATCCTTAGCAAACTAAACAAACAGCCATCGATTCATCGCAAGGCAACTGTTTATCAACAAAAAGCATGACGATGTTAAAAACAAATCAGATACAAACAAATCTGAATAAAAGTAACTCTTATTCGTTTTCGGGATAAGTGTTATTAATTTATTATTTTTAGTTATTTAATCATTTAATACTAATAGAACAATTGGAGAAATGCATATTAGTTAATTTAGCATCATTTTCCTGGCATTCCACTAAAAGAAACTCCTTTACGGTACTTAATTTACTGACGGTATGATTGTGCATCTCAGCATTGACTAATAAACCCCTAATGAAATTACCTTATATGCCTGTGACTTGGTAAAACAAAACGCAAGACAAAGTTTTGTCTTTATAGAAGGAATAAGTATAAATTAGCTTACCAAGCTCTTAAAATAAGCAAGCATTACATCTTCAGTAATCACGACTACATGATTTTGTATTTGCTATGCTTTAAATTCCTCATATACTTTTCGTATTGTACTTTTGAATTTTTAGTGATCAAATCCTGTGTGGCTTTTGCAGCTTCGTCAAACATCTCTTTAGGTACGATACAGAAGAATGATTCGGGTCCATCTTCCTAAAATCACGGTAAAAGATATTATTTAAATACATATATCGTAAACAGCACTCCACAATATATTACTAACGTGACCCAGCAACAAAATTAATTTGTTTACTACCGCAGTAATGTAAATTTTTAGCTTAAATGGTGATGTTTTATGGTGACCGATAATGTTGCAGGGCACCGCTAAGCACCACTTCGTTTTTTTTCCTTTCCGGGGTACATACACATTAGTACACAGCATTCGAGTAAAACTTGAGCGAGCAGCGCGCGTTGAGTGAGGATCTACGTCATCACCACTGCCACTGCCTAGCTAAGCCAACTGTATACCACACGCTATTTTTGAAGCATTTGTTCTAGACTAGCAACGCCCTCACGAAGCAGAAGCAATCGAGCGAAGACGCCTAACCCTCGATAATATCCGAGGAGTTTATTCCGGAAAATACTGCTGGAGAGCAATCGCCGCTTCTGGGAGCAAAACAAACAACTACTGGAGGAGGCGCGGCTCCAGCCGCTGCCGCTTTCAGACGAGGAGATGTCGGACGAGGAGATGACCGACATGGGAACCTCAAGGACCAACGAAGAGATATTCCGTAGCGCACAGCGAAACCTCCGACGCTCTCTCGACCCCTCCCCTGACTCCCCACCCGACCAACCGACCAAAGTTTTCCTGACGGATGACGGCTTCCGCCTAGTCACCAAAGGCGCTAAACCCCAACCCCCACAGGAAAGTCACCCTATCGAAACTACAAACCCCTTTAACCCTCTCTCTCAACCAGACCCACCGCAAACGAACCCCGGAACCACAGATGAACCTAACACACCAAACGAAGCACCGCCTGAACAACAACCATCCCAACAACCGACAAAAACGAATAAAGGACGAATTGGACTGTTTCGAATTGACCTGACAACGATACTCGATCCGACAGAACTGATCAAAGAATTAAAGAACAACTGTAACAATCACCTGACTGCCAAATGTACCCGGACAGAACTACTGATACAGCCACTCACTGTGACTGCCCACGGGAAGATCAGGGACCGCCTGGACCAGATCTCCAAAGACCTTAGACTAAAAGGACTGTACTTTACAACCATCTCATACCATTTCAACAGAGCAACAGAAGAACAATGGGACAAATTCATTATTAAAGGACTACCGACAAAATACGACCTGACTGCCATCAAGAACAACCTGACCGCCCTCAACATCACAGCACACCATATCACTGAAATGCAAAGACGAGACACCGACGGGACACTGACCCCAATAGGCCTATACACAGTAGACACAAACAAAAAAGAAATGACAGAAATCAAAAAGACCTTACGCTTCATTGACTATTTCAAAGTGATCATCGAAGACTATAAAATGACTGACAGAATACCCCAATGCAGGATCTGCCAAAGACTTTATCACACAAAGGCCTATTGTAGGAGACAAGCGACTTGCGCCCTCTGTGCTGGCTGCCACCCAACTGATGACTGTCCCTCCCACACATCCAACAACCCATTTACCCCTAAATGTACCAACTGCTCCCAAAACCACCCCGCCTACGACCAACAATGCCCTATAATAGTAAAAGCCAGAGAATTACGGAACACACAACTGACCAAATCCTCAACCCACCCACCCCCGTCCAATATGCCCCAAAACTTCCCACCCCTAAGACCCCAGAACCAATCTTACGCCTCTGGTACCAACCCAAACCAAACACAACAAACCTCAGCCCAACAACAAACTACCTCATCAACCAACCAAGATATTAAAGACCTTCTCTCCCTCCTCCAAAACCCAACAGTTAAAAAGATAATCCTTAACCTAAAACCCCTCCTCGAAATCCTTAAAGGCCCAGAGGATATAATTACAAAACTGATAACAGCAGGTATCAAGTTAGTTGAAATCCTCAACTAATGGCTCCCCCCCCAAATCCTAATCCTTTCCTCATGGAACGCGCGAGGCGGCATAAACCAGAAAAAACCCATCCTCACCCAATTCCTTAAAGACTACTCCATCGGGATACTATTTTTACAAGAGACGTGGCTGACACCCGACAGATCCTTTTCCATTCCCAATTACATCGTAACCAGAACCGACAGAACCTCATCCGCTGGAGGCGGTACGGCAATCCTAATCCGAAGATCCATCCCACACACCCCTTACCAACTACCTCCCACAACAGCCCTAGAATGCACTGCTGTTGCCATAGGCTCCTCCACATCCCAAATACTCCTGATATCCTGCTACAAAACCCCCCACATACCAATTCTCGACTCCGACCTAGACACCATTAAAACCTTCCATACCCTTTCATCATCGCAGGCGACCTCAATAGTAAATCAACGTCATGGGGCTGCATGACTAGTAACGGAACCGGCTTACGACTTGAACATTTCATAGCCACAAACCCCCAAATCCAACTGAAAGTACCCACTGAACCTACCCACCTAGTTCGAAACAACCCTCATGACATCCTAGACATTATCCTCCATTCCTCACAAATATTAATAACCATCCCCCACCCAAAATACGACCTATACGACTTCTCTGACCACCTCCCAATCATCTTTACAAGCTCCTCAACCCCCAACTACATGCTCCCCAAACCCCTATCAATACCAAATACCGACTGGAAGAAATTCAAACACTTACTATCTAAGAAAATCCACGTTCCCCCCGTTATCCTTACCACTCAATCCATAGACAACTCAATAGACCACTTAACCCACCACCTAAAACAATCGTACCGGAAAACTACAACCTACTCCAAAAACACACACCCCACCCTCCCTGACGAAATCCTGACGATCATACGACACAAACGACGAGTTCAACGACACTATTACAAATATAGACGAGACGACGACAGACGAGAATTAAAAAGGACACAAAAGACTATATACAACCTACTTAAACATCACGAGACACACAAGTACGACGACTTACTAACTGACAATAGCAGCCCCAACAACATCCATAAAGTCATAAAGGCAATCAGAAACCATCCCACTCCCATTTCCCCTATTCTAACCACCAACAATACCCTAACCTTTGATCCCCAAACCATCACCAACACCTTCGCCCAATCCCTAGCCGAACGCTTCCGCCCCTCCAACATCCCAATCCCAGACAGTGTTCTTTGGAACTTCCTCGAAACCCCACCTCTACCTCCCGACCAACAACGGACCTGGACGACGAACGACATGGAAATTAAGAAAATACTCAAGACGATAGACTGCAGTAAATCGCCCGGACCCGATGGAGTCCTCCCATCCCAACTCACCTACCTAACAAAAAACGCAATAGACCTGATCACCCTAATCCTCAACTCCTGTCTAAAACTGTCCTACTTCCCATCCGCCTGGAAGACCGCTCGCGTTACCATGATCCCCAAACCCGGCAAGGATCATCGGCTCCCATCTAACCATCGTCCCATTAGTCTATTACCTATCCTCGGCAAATTATTTGAAAAAATACTTCTCCTCCGTCTAACACCTCTCCTCGACCCCATCATAACCCCTAATCAATTTGGCTTCCATGAAGGTCGCTGGGCGGCCCTCCAAACCTTAAACCTCTCCCTAACCATCGCCACCCCACTTCAAGATAGAAAAGAAATCCCTGCTATTTTCACAGACCTAACCCAAGCCTACGACACCGTCTCCCACCCAATCCTACTCATGAAAATTCGACCCTATATCCCCGACCATATTCACACCCTACTACAAAGCTACCTAAACCATCGCTCCTTCCACATCCGACACCTTTCAAAAACCTCCTCAAATTACCCTATCCAAGCCGGCGTCCCCCAGGGCGCTGTGCTATCCCCAATCCTTTTCTCCATTTACATAAACGACGTTCCACGAACACCAGGCGTACAAACCCTCCTATACGCCGATGACCTTGCCTTCCTAGCTTCCTTCAACTCCCTAAACAGATCCCTTTCCTACCTACAAGATTCCCTAAATAACTTCCACCTCTGGGCTTCCCAAAATTCCATCATCATAAATCCCTCCAAATCCCAAGCAATCCTGTTCTCCTACAAAACGTACCCATCCAACCCCCCTCCTATAACCATCGTAAACGAACCAATCCCCTGGACGCCAGAAATATCCTACCTCGGTGTAACCTTCTCCCGCGGACTCCTTTGGTCCCATCACATTCACAAAATCATCGTAAAAGCAACCAGGATCACCAACACCCGACACCCTATCCTCACCAATCCCCACATACCCATCAAGAGAAAAATTCAAACCTACCCGTCCCATCCTAACATACGCCCATCCCACTTGGTTCGCTACATCCCACACCAATCGCACCAAATTAACCCGCGTGGAAAACCACAACACCCGCCTCATCTTCCGCCCACCCATGTACACCATTTACAACTCCATACGACTCCAAAACAAAATCCCCCATATCCTCACATACCTCCACAACTCCGCAATAGCCCAAATCCAAAAATACATCAACAATCCCCTATTCCGAAACCTAATCCTTCCCCACTACCACATCCTCATAAACCCACCACGACACACCCGGAAAAAACACTCCTTGGACATACTCAAACTTCCCCCTCCTATAACCTAAGCCAGAGGACATTAACGAACCACGAAATACATAACCGACTGACAACGAACCGACAGAATAACTGACACGCTGTATACGCCGTCCACAACAAAATACAACTCCGCCGCCTCCTTTAGCGAAACCCTTGCCAATCTCTTCCCCCACCCCACCCCACCCTATCCCATCCCATCCCAGTCCTCCCCCTCCCACCCCCGTCATCCACAACCCTAATAAAATAACCCTTCTCTCCACAGAAAACTAACCCTCCACAAACAACCCAGACTCCCGGTCCCCGTCCTGTACGGGGGAGAGGAGTCGAAAACCCCACAACAAAAACCCGCCAAAAACGCCCACCGTTCGAAGAGACCCCGCAAGGGGTCAGGCGAACATGATCTTTACACCATGTGAAGCGCTTGAGCGCTTGAGTAAAACTCTTGAGTGTGCGTATGCGCGTATATGCGAGATTCCGTCACTAGCGGTTAGACAACTTCGCGTGCGCCAATCCAGACGTTTGAGGTGTCATTCGATGCGTCTAGGTCACCTGATGGCCAACTGGTAATTTGTTTTCGGATCCGGTCAGAAATTTCAAATACATTTCCAAAAAAGTGTTTTTTTGTTTTAACGCTGCAATCTTAGTGATAATGTCAGGAACTAAAGCAATGCCTCCTAAATTGACCTAAGTAGGTGGCAATGATTAAATATCAGTACCAAAAATGTTTAGCATAATACATCATAATTTTCTTTCACGACGTTGGCATCACTGATGTTGAATTGATGCCTTATTTTACGTGGCGAGACTCGAGCCATCAGGCCCGCTCTTCCGGCTGTCCACGCAAATTTCGCTACAAATAAATTTGCGAAAACATAGGAACAGTATCGCCCCGGAACTTATTAAACTTAAACAATTTCAAGTGAATACGGAGAAAACAAGACTGTAAGTAATGCTAGAGAATGGATGAACGTTATATTCGACTTCTCACTTTTGCGTCTTACATAAGTATGCAAATACCGATTTTCAAATAAATGTGACCCACAACTTAGGTTAATTAAACTTAACTAACACCTTATTCACATAAACATAGAAAACAGTCCCCTTTTAATGTTATATTTGCATGCAACAATAGATTCGCATACAAAACAATTAATAGAGCAATTGCAGAAGTAGAAGTAAAGACAAATTAAACTGAGTCTGTGAAGTTTCAACGTCTTTAAAAATTTGGGAAGAAAAATATAGACGTGTGAAGGAAATTCGGGGAAGATTCAAAGGTAGTTGCTAAAGATGTTGCGACAGAATTTTCGGTACTAATTGGAAATGATATGCATTTTTGCATTTAGCATTTTTACTAATGCAAATGTGGTAAGTTCATATTATCAAAATAGCTTAAAAATATAGGTGTACTACAATTCAACTATTAGCATCACAACCTGCAAGTATTTGTTATTGCGTTTATAATTTTGAAATTGCGATAAGACCAGATGCCGTATGGAGGTAACACAATGCCATTGGATGTTGGGAACTTTTGAACGGAAGTATAATATTATCAACTACTACGATTCATTGGTAAGACCAATGTCTGATACTGAAAGGACATATTTGAACAAAGCTGGGCATGAAAGAAATTTTCAACACATGAAACTATTTTTAAAACTGTTTTAGCGACGGCGATGCTACATTTTAGTTGTACGGAGTAATAATAGGGAATAGTGTAGGGAAAGTTATGTAATGCTGCGGAAAATGGATTTCGAGATTTTCACGGAAATACGTTTTGCGTTCCCCTGATTCCAAAGAAGTGTTTTCTTTTGTCAAAATGTCCGTCCGTCCGACTGTGAACACTACTGGGACCTAAACCATACGTAGGAGTTTTTTCAAATTGAAGAAACCCCTGTTCATCTGGCTCGAGTCGAAGCTCTGAGATTTTGAAAAACATTCTTCCTCAAACTTTCATTCATTTTTTTTTCAAAACGGCTCGAATTTTTTTCTTCCAATTTCTTCTAAGAACAGAGTAACATACACTTATAAAAGAGGCATAGATCCGATTTTCTCGTTTAACTCTGAATTTTCGAAAATTTTAAAAGTATGCAATTTTGTCGGTGTCTTCCTACAACTGCAAAATTAAAGATAGAGATTTTTCTTTCAAATTAAATGTGTTGTTCATAATTTGTTTCTTTATTAAAATCATGTACTTATTTTGAAAATTTTAGTAGTTTCTCGCAATAGTGCGTGAAATATTTGTAGTTTAAAAAAATAACCAACACGATTTTCTCAAAAACGACTCCAAATTTTTTCTTTAAACTTTTAGTAGGGGTAGAGCGAAACGTACTCTATGAGATGACATAAATATGAGTTTGCTCTTTATTCTGTGTTTTTTAAAAAATAAAAAAATAATTTTTTGACTTATCTATAACGTTGTTAATATTTATGTTAGCGGCGATTTGTTCTCATTATGACATTGTTGAATACATCTGTTTTAAATAATGTCACAAAGTTTCTCGAAAACTCAACCGTTGTCTGTGACAACTACCTCAATATTCCGCATCTTCAGAAACACTCAAACGCTATTTTGAAATGAAATTTTTATGAAAGATCTCTCACACCGTTAATGTACACATTTCCAGCAATTTTGAAACACTATTTTATTTGTGAGTTTAAGTTCTTAAAATGACTTCTAATGAATTTTTCCCAAATCTCAAAAAAATTTCTGATTAAGAGGTTCAAATTTCGAATTAGTGCTTGAACGCCGTATCCTTAAACACAGCTCGAATTTTTTCAAAGAAAACTTGCCATTTAGTACGAGGTTTTATTAGGAAACCGAAAATTTTAAAAAATAAAATAAAATAAAAATAATAATTATAAAATAAAATGTACTTGGGCGGCGATTGAAGGCCGATTGGGCGGCGATTACATTCTGTCGTAGAATATATTTATTTCTGAGAGTTCATTTATTCGAAAGAGCGTGTAGCTTGTCTCAATTGGCGTTTTTTTATAGATATTAAATACTTGTGCAAATGTAGGGTATCTCTTGGGAATATATTTTTTAAACCAGTCAGAAGAAATGCAACAAGACATAAAATTTACTTTACTAATGTGAATATTTACTTCAATTTTTTTCTCTCGCGAAGTAGAATAGATTATACTCAGTTTGCATAAAAACATAATATATTTTCATTCGGAGCATGCTTCCCTTGAATTATATCAATAAAAGTTCATTGAGGCAATACAATATTGTTAATTTTAATTGAATATTAAAGTGCATATTTAAGATGTTTTAGGTCATAAAAGCATACGAGTATTTCGAGTTTTTAGGGCATTAAAATCCTTTTATGATTCATTACGTTACTAGGTATGTTAATTACTATAACTTCTACTCTAATGTAAATGGAATGCACATAGATAAGTTATTAACAAAATTTCAGATAACAAAACATATCACCCCATGTAATAATTCCATTTTACAGTTCCTAAATTAATTTGCTTTGGCTTTTTATTCATTTTGCATAATCAGAATTAGGTGCTTACAGTAGTGCTAAAAACTACATTGCCTTTCTTACAGTTGTAACCTGCAATATAATCCTAAAAATACACCAATTGATTTGTAAAATTCAATTGAGTTATAAAGGTAATGGAATCAGAATCATCTTATAATCCACATAAAATATATCATTACCAACTCTACTTACATTTGTTTACAATTTTTGAGAGCATATTGGATTAGAAAAATACAGAATTCCCATTTTCTTTAGGTAATGCAGTTTTCTGAGCACTACTGTACAATTAATAGAACTTATAAGTCAAAGTAATGAATGAAATTGAAAATTTAGAAACATCTGAAATGATAATGTTGTATAAAATGCAACTGTCTTAATGCAACAAGAACTTTCATTAATGGAGATATCGATAGACCTCTTTCGTCTTTGGGATTTTGTCAATCAGCGGCACAGGTGTATTCACTACTGTTGGTTTATTTACGCGAAACCGCGTTTGGAACTTTTCGTCATTGTACATTTCCAGTGGATTGCTCCCATCAGCTTTTTATATTACGCACGATGTGATGAGTATAAAACTCAAAATATTCTGAGAACGTAGGTTTCCGCGGCCGGAGTCCGTATTTAATTGGCTGTTCGAATGACGCTGCGTCCATGGCAAAGGTGCCGACGTTTCGGTCGCCATTCTGCGACCTTCCTGCATTACGCCCTGAGGAAGGTCGCAGAATGGCGACCGAAACGTCGACACCTTTGCCATGGACGCGGCGTCACCCAGACAACCAATTAAATCAGCTTATTCTGCGAAGTCTTGGCCGCTTTCATTTAAAAGTGTTTCCTTATGTATTGTTTTAACTAATAATACAAAATTTTGCTGTCTGATAAAACGCGAGACAACGCGACACAAACGTGAGACAACGCGACGCGAGACAACCATAAGTGACACTTAAGGGAGCTGGTTGCCTCCCTTATAGAAATGAGTGTTTTATAGGAATGAGTTCAATCAAGGGCTGTTTATGAATAAGGTTTGTTTACTTAAGGGAACACGCATTTTAATTTGGTAGAACCGAAATATTACTTCAATATTGTAGAAGAGTAAAACGCACTATATTGACATGTGAAATTTGAAACTCTTTTTCACCGAAGTCTTTTGAGTTTTCGAGAAACTTCAATTAAATCATTTGAAGTACTTCTACTTACAAATTCAATAATGGATACAAATTGTAGGAAATGTAAATATTCACGACGTGAGAGATATTTCAAAAATGCATTTGTATAATTTTTGAAAAAACAATAGAATAAGGCAAAATGGTTTTATGTCGTCTTATACAGTGCAATTTGCACTAACAGTTCGAAAATTTGCACAAGAAAATTGGAGTCGTTTTTAAGAAGATGGCGTTTAAACATTTCTGAAAACTCGAAGTTTTGTGCTCAATTTCACAAGAAACGTTTGCGTTTGCGAGAAACATTATAAGACACATTTCAAGCACGTGTACTCATAAATTCAATAATATATACAAATCGTAAAGGGAATATTGGAAATGTGGGAGAGATGTCAAGCTGTCACCACTGGTCGACCAAGGCACAGGCTCTCGAGACATGAATAGGACGGAGAGATGCTAAAAAATTACATTTCTGTAATTTTTGAAAAAACAACAACACCAAAACAATGGAATAGAGCAATATATCTTTTACCCATCTTGTAAAGTACCCATAGCGGAACCCGCCAGACGTTGTTCTGCCCCTCTCCTTCCAGCAAAATTATAATAGAATGTTAAAAAAATCTCATCCTGTAGATTACGACGTGAGAAACATTTCCCAAGTTTTAATGCCCTAGAACGCTTTGTTTGGGAATCATCTAATTATATAAATTCTAGTGAATTTTATAGCCGATGTTTTAATAGTTATTCAGCTCTTCGGGGCGGAGATGAATCCAACAATTCAGAGATATTTAAAATTGGTTCTGCCGTACTTCATTTATAAAGGCTGCAACCAACTTTGTTTTATATGTATAAGTTTTACTAGGATACCCGTGCGAGAAATCTCGCTTGTTCTAACGTATATCAAGGAAAGCAATTCTGAGCCAAAAAATAATAAAAGTAATATATTCACCTGAGAGTAATAAATGCCTTTTGTTACCATATTTTTTAAAATCGTTAAATTTTATTTTTATTTCATGTTTTCAGAAAAATAATTCCCCTTTTTGGACTGTGTTGTTCATAAACGTGTATTGACTTAAATTAGCAGAGTTTGAAATTTGAGGATTGAGCAATAAAAACGGATAAATAGATTTTGAATAAGAATAATGTGCACGTTCAGTATTTAGTAGATGTGTATGGTATGGTATTGTTCGGATAATTTTTCTTGAGCCGTCGTTTCGCTATTGCGAAAGGAGGGGGGAGTTAGATTATTTTGACAAAAATAATTTTGTCATATTTGTAGTTCGTTTTTCGATGCAAAATAGTTTCATTACACGGGAGCGAACATTTCTGTTAACAGATTTAGGCTACAACTCTCTTTTCTATCATTTATTCTTCATTCAACCAATGTTGGCAAATGAGTGGGGGTCGATATTCCGGGGCTCAAGAAAACGTGCGCAGTTTCTTGAGTGTACCCCGTATACTTCATACCAAGTGTATGAGTACTGTAGGTTATGTTACAGAAACAAGAATGTCAATACTTACATTCGTTTGTTGCGTGAGAATCCCACCGATGAAGCCAGACATACTATTTTTTCTAAGGGCATCGTGAAAGTGAAACTTGTGGGCCGTTTCCATCCAGTTCCCTCCACAATTAGGCACAAAGCATTTGTAGATCACGCAAAACGTTAAATGAATGGTTGCACTATACGCATAAGAAATACCCTTCATTGGTGTCAAGGTATTATTAATAGTATTTCTAGTTCTTGCTACAAGAGCGAATTTTGAATTAATAATTATGCAAATAAACGTCGTCAGTCTTCGCAAACCACGGTGTTCACAGAAATCATAAATAGTATAAGATAGAGAAATCTAAGCCTTCTAAGCGTGACTTCACAAAGATGGCCACCATCACCAATGGTTCAAATATAGGTTTCATTGGTACTATTCGATAAGTACCGGACCAGCAAAAATTCAATAGGATGTCTATGAATATTTCATCCTGTAGATTTCAATAAGTGGAACGTTTTACGAGGTCTTTGGCCTCAATATTGTAGTTTTTAAGGCCCTAAAATGCTTTGTTAAGGAGTTGTTACTATTTAGCTGATCGAGAACTGCGGGTTGCATTTGGCATGGATATTTTTGTTTTTTAAACAAACTCTATATATTTTCAAAGTCAAAGTGCAGTTTGTCACGTCACTGTAAAACCCTTATTCTTTAGAGACCCCATTTATAAAGATCGTGTGTGTGTGAGAGCCTCAAAAGGTATGTAAACTGCTGAAATAATATATGAGACGATAGATTTAGCTCTACTCCTACCAACATTTTAAAGGAAAAAATTGAAGCTTTGTTTGAGGAATTTTTGTTTTTGATATTTCCAAAATGTGCACAGAAAATATCGTAATTTTCAAAAACCTGTACATGAACTTAATGATATAAAAATGGAAAACAAATTTCATTTGAAGGAAAAATCTCTACCTTCAATATTGTAATTGTAGGAAGACGCCCAAAAATATTATGATTTTTGCAATTTCAAAATTTCCAAGCGAAAATTGAATCTATGCCACATTTTTAAATGTGTTCACTCTATTATTACAAGAAAATTACAGACAAAATTTGGAGCTCATTTTTGAGAAATTTTGAAAATATCCCAGGGGCTTTATGTAAAGTACCACCAAAATTTAAAGAATCTTATTCAAAATCGCAGAGCAGGTAATACCAGATGGACCAGGGAGTACTCTGTTTGAAAAAAGTCTACACAAAGTGTTGTTTTCAGACGACAGACGGAGAGAGATACGGACAGGCAGACGGTCAGACAGGCGGATAGACGGACGGACGTGTTGAAGAACAAACTTTTCCGGTATCAGTGGACCCCAAAACGTATAATCCCATTCAAATTTCGAAATCGATTTTTCGCGAGACACATTGTAAACTCGTTACATGAGGTCTTGCCGTGCATGTTTAGGATAGACTTAAGAATTAAAAAATAAAATAAACATACTATTACTTATACCCATTTTATATAATAAAACGATAATAAATTGAAATGTATTAAAAACAAGTGTTCAGAATAAGTTTTTCCCTCCGCATTTACAATTAGGTCCTTTACAATAATTATCATAGGTAATACCACGAGTGCTTTGGGAATTCTCTGAATGAGTGTGAATGTGAATTTATCTGAGTATTTCCAAAGCACGAGTGGTATTTAAGAAGACTATTTCACGAATGCAATTGTGTCCAACAGCTTTCCAAAGAGGGCCAAATATTGAAAATAACTGAAAACTGTGTTAAAATCAAAGAGGTTCTGTTATGGTACATACACAGTTTATTGGATATCGACATAGCGATCGATGTATACCGCCTTCTAATATATAAGAGTCACAGTTTGGACAGAATGGAGAAGCGATAGGAAAATCGGATAGAAAAAGCGATAAAGTTGTTGAGATTCACCGGATTGGGGCATTTGTGTGTATAGTTAAACCCTATTAGTTTTAATTTCTCGAGTGGAATAGTCGCTAGAATATACGCAACAAAAAATCAAATTTAATACTCTTGAGCTAACATAACAGTAACAAATTATATATTTATATATTGGCCAAACTAGTGAATATAACCATCACACCGCATTAGTGACGGTGTTTTCCACGAAACGTTTCAAGCAGTTCGACAGACCAACGCTTCTGCGCAGACCCTTGTTCTCATCATTCTTCTGTATTCTAGTGTCACTTATTTGAACGTTTTCTTATGAAGATCACAAGAGTAGATACGGAGAAACGGCTCATCGGGGGTGAAGCCGCTTTGCCACCCCACTCCTCAAGAAGCATCGCGGCGTCGCGCTCAGTTGTGCGGACCGGCTAACGTGGCTACGAAAACGCTACGTGGAGCTACGAAAACGCACAGATGAAGCCTCCAGTACGCGGGAACCCACGCGGCGGAAAGGCAGGGCCGAGGGCGGACGAGGACGGACAGGTCTTGGAAGCGAAGCTGTGGGCTGACGTTTGTTTTGCAGGTGTTTGCGCTCGGGCCAGTAAACCCGCGATCCGGGGAGACCTAAATATTTGGCCTTCCGGGGCCGCTGGATTTGTGCTACCGCCAACCGCGCCGTTCCATCCCTTCCCCCCACGCACGGCTCACGTTGACGAACGAGCGTTCCTCGAAACCAAGAGTATTGGCGCTCAGCCACCAAGCGAGGGCGGCGAGACAGCTGCTGCTTAACTGAAAGGCTGCCACTCGCGCATACGCTAAGTCATTTGCGAATTCCAGGAGCACGACGCGCGCGCTGTTGTTGCACAGCGCCAGGAGTCTGTAATCCGGTTGGACATGCAGAAAAACGCGACGCGTTGTTGACATGCGTGCTCAAACGCAGGGAGTGTATTCCGATTTAAATACAATGACTTGTGACAGATCATTAACTGAACGCGGTTATCTAGTCGGGAGCTTTGTCAATACTTTAATTTTTCGTTCTGAACTTCCCCGTTGCATTCCCGCGTCCACCTGATGATCTGTGGCCAGTCACTATATTTAAATCGGACAGTACGTGCCTAATACGGTGTCTCCGAAGCATTTCGTCACGGAAACAGTCGCCAGCGTGGAAGTATTTTGGTAAAAAACGAGTAAATCACTTCTGCCCAGCACATGAGCATTCCCTCGTTCCTTAGAGAATCGGAAGCAGACTTAAAATCCGGAAAAACCACCGGCTTTAGATCTTCGAACAGAGTCGATGTTTCTTCTCGTACTACGACAGTTGAGCAAGAGGGGAGAGAGAGAGAGAGAGAGAGAGAGAGAGAGAGAGAGAGAGAGAGAGAGAGAGAGAGAGAGAGAGAGAGAGAGAGAGAATGAGAAACATCGCCTTAAGAATTGCAAATATTGATTTGTTTCAATTATAATATTTTTTAATAAAATAGTTTACACGGGCCGTTATGTATTTTTTGGAGAGGTTTTGAAGGCCCCCTAGTAATAAGTTGAAACAAGACAAGGCGTTGAGGATGAACGTGTAGGATGAACGGGTAGGTTGGAGTTGGTTGACTATTGTAACAATAATGAAGCGAATAATACACTAATTGAAAACAATCGTCTGTAAAAGAACTTTCATTTGAAAAGAGAACTCAAAAGTAGCTAAATAATTTCTGAAGTGTATTACGTACTTAAATGGATGAAATGTATTTGAACTGAACTAGAAGTACTGTCAGGTTCGTAAGCGCCTCGAGAAACCGTACATCGTGGGAACTTGCGACGGGGTAATCGTGCCGCTCTCCGTAAATCTGCCCGTGCTTTTTACTTTGTCGCTACGGAGTAAAGAGAAAGTTATGTAACGTTGCGCAAAAAAAACGAGATTTTTCCGACAGAAAAACTCTTGTTACAGAGCCCTAAATTTAGAAACAAAATCCTCTAATACGTGGTGTAGCCAGAATTCGTTTTGTGGGTCCTTGATACAGAAAAATCGCATGACGGAGAAACGTCTAGCCGTCTGTATGGCGGTCGGTGAAAACGCTAGCGGCTAAAACATTCTGCGCATTGTCTCCAAAATTGATACTCCCCCATCGATCTCTCCCATTGATAAATTTTGAAATGTGTAATGTCATGTACAATGTTTCGAACATTTTAGTACTTTTCGTGTAATTTTGTGTGAAAATACAGGCCAGAAAGTACCCGCTGTTTTAGCACCACTAGTTATTATTGTGAAATTCCATATTCACGAAACATTTAAATTGAGTGGATTTTATTACGTATACTGCAATTATCATTTGTGCTTCTTTTGCTACGGCTCTACCGTGCTGGTTTTTAATATAACGAAGTTTTTATTCAAGAAACACTTTTAACCTTCTTTCCTTTCACATTTATTGACAACACTTTCACGCAATCCCTGAATGTAATTTGCGAACAAATCAAGTACATTTGTCTCTTTTAATGTCGGTTCAGATACGAAGTCAAAAATACATTTTATTCTGCGCAGTCCCCCTGTGCCCAAGAGAGCGGCCGAGGTAAAGCGCCCGGCTGTCGGTTTTATATCTTGAAACTTTATAATCGATCCAGAGGATGGATTGTGGGATAAAACTGCAGGTAATTAAAACATATTAAACTACTTTTAATGGTAAAATTGCAATCGTCATACCTACAAACCATATTTTGGGTCGTTCTTTATCAATATCTACAATACAACCTACACTATGTCGCTGATGGCTCTCCACGTAAGACGCAAAAGGAGCTAATTTTCGCCTCGTGCTTCTAGGTCCGAGCACAGGTGATCTCGCTCGAGAAAACTCACACCGTAGTGAATATAATTTATGAAACTGAAACAAAAGCTCTTCAAGTGTAATACTGTTTAAAAGTGTGTGATTGAATAAATTTTACGCTTGGGCCTATCCGCTCAAACATTCGAAACTTGGAGTCTAGATTTGATGCGGATAGATTCAGGCAGAAAGGCAGGGTGATACAGTACTCGACCATCCTGTTTGACGTAAAACTTCGTTCACTTGGGACAGTAAAAGAATTCCTATCGTACTCCTCAATATCCATTCCCTCCGGCATCCCACACCATTCTCATCGGCAAATTACTACTCAGAAAGATCACTGCTACATTATTACAGTATAAGATTCGTACAGAGTTCACTAATAAGACTGGGCCCACGATGCAATATATTTGCCTTTTACTTGAAAATAGTATTGTTCTAACTAAATCAGAAACAAATTATGGTCACCAGCAGACGGAGAGGCGGCGTCTTCAATTACTCCAAACTGCGTTGCTCAAATGTTTTGACCATTACTTATTAGGCAGGAAAATTGAATTATGAGTTTTGGTAAAATGTAATGGTCCAGCACTGGTTGCTTGACCATCTCGAAAAAAAAAAAAAGGATACGTCCTACATGAATTCCCTTATGTATTGGCAGTTCAAAAACATTTTTAATGCGGACATTTTTGTTTTCCTCCGTGCGCCATTTTTCGCACTTGTAGACCTTTACTCTTCTCTAAAATACTCAGTGCTGAATTGTTCTAACATTTTGGAATAAATGATATTGGATTCAGTATACTCTGGCCTACAAATAAAAATATTATTTATCTACCTTATCTTTTTCCCTATGGGAAATGTTTGCAACCATATCTCTTAAACGCGAATGAAATAATTTCGATTTTCAGAGAATAATTTCTCAGAGAAGGAATACAATCACAGCCTAATATTTTCAGTGCGTTTACACATAACAGTATAGTTACTTTCTGTAAAATATCCATGGTAAATATCTTACCTCTTGAAAATTACGTCCTCTTAAATTTTGGAATTTTCAATTTTTTCACATTTTGAACTGTTGGGGGACCAGATAATTCCAGATAAAATCTGAAAATTGCACAGGTCGCTATGTTACCAAATTTCAGTAAAATTTTCAACTTTTAGATTAAGTTCAAAATATTTTTTTAAAAATTGTAAACTTACTCAAAATAAGTCTTTATTTTTACATTGGGAATAACTAGTGACAGATAGTAATAATTATTTTGAAGCTACTTTAAACTAAAACCTACACAGATTGAAAATATTTTATTACAATTTATTATTAATAAACATAAAGTAACGACAATTTATTATTAATAAATATGTTGCCTAATTTATAATTTTTAATATTACTTTATTTTACTTTAAATCAAAATTATTAGTAATTGAAAATAGGATCATCTTGATGTTAGAAGCTGAACCGGCTAATATAAAAGTAGTTTATAAAAGTTTAAAAAATCAATAACTTCAGCGTTTTGTTTATTTTTTCGCGTTTAAAATTGCCAATTATCTTATTATTTCTGATCGTTTCATCAGAGATATGGATGGTTGCTGAGTACTCATTTCATACAAAAATTGTGACTGAGTTAAGAAACAATTCAAGAGAATCAGAGGATATTAGGTCAGAAGGTGCCTTCGAAGCTACTACGAAACTTAACCACCTCTTATCTCTTCTGAGAATATTAACAACCTGAGGATTGTGCATCCGACAGAACCAACGCGATGCCCCGAGGATCGCTCAGGCTTCTGAAGCGCATATGCGTTTTTCGCTTCATTGTTGTATTCCCTTTCCATCTAAACAAGTCGCATTTTCGGTGTTTCTGAGACTTTTTGTACAGTTGTGTGACCGTTGATCAAAATGGAATGTCAGTGGTGTGAGTTTACCAATGAAGTTTGTGTTACTACATAAAACTGTGTATGGAGTTTTTTCAAAGGACATTAAGTCAATTGAAGAAGAAGAAGTGTTTGAAGAATTTGGTGAAGAAGAAAAAGTGTTGTTTTCGTTAAGGATAAACTCTAATATCACGTCTGTTTAATACTTTAAAAAAATTCAACTCTACGGCCAATCTTGCTCAGACTCTTGCAAAATTCATAAAAAGACAGTAACAAAGGGATTGATAGAAATAACTTATTATTATGGCTCATTGTTACAAAAATAAAAATGCTTCGATCAATCTCATACCCTGAAAATCATTGTGTTCAACATGTTATTCGAACATTTTTATTGTTCACAATAGAGATGATGGAAGTTCAGATAAAGAATTCAGTGACTTCTCAGAAACATTGGAAAACTTAGATTCAGCATGTGCCATTTTAGGATTATCGCCTACTTGTAAAATCAGAAAATTACATGAATAAGAAATATCTGTAGCTTTGAAAAGAAAAATTGATAAAGTTTTCACAACAATTAAAAAAAACTGGAAGTTTCATTCGAAAAATAAATTCCGACATCAAATCCCCAGAATGCTCAAAATTTACATTCCAACTACGTTGGTCTGATGGAAAAATTATAAAATAAATGTACTGTCGCTAACAAAGAAAATAAAAGAAAAATTATCAGTTTACTTTCCTGTTCTTGGAGTAGAAAGAAAGTAAGCAATGAATTTAAAGTGTCGAAATGTATGGTAAAATTAGCAAGAGACCTGGTAAAAGAAGAGGGTATTTTACCTGACTTACAAAAAAGGAAAGCTTTAAATTTGCTAAATGAAGAAACAATAAAAAAGTTACCAGATTTTTATAAACATGACGAAAACAGTTGTCTGATGCTTGAAAAAAAGATTGTGTTTCTCTAAAAGACAATGGTATCAAGATTCAGAGACAAAAGCGGTTAATTGTTTGTAATTTAAACGAATTATTTTGGGAGTTTAAGAAGACCAATCCTCAAATTAAAATAGGAAGACCAAAAATTTGTGATTTAATACCCAAGTGGTGTGTGATCGCAGAGAGTTCTGGAACTCATAATGTCTGTGTCTATACTACCAGAATATAAAGTTTATTATTAATGGCGCCAAGCTGAAAGTTACTTAAAGGAACCTTGGAAATTCTGGAATGCAAACCGAATAATTTTAACTGTGTGATGGGAAGTTCTCAAAAATGTCCAGGAAAAAAGGCGTCGGTTGATTTGTTTGAAGAATGTGAAGAGGACTGAATGCCAGTCAATATAGCATATACGCAATGGGTGATCCAAGATAGAATCGAACTGATGACAATGGTAAAACCAAGATAAGAGTTTCTTGATATACTGATCGATAAACTTGAAACTTTTCATCAGAAAAGGTTCATCATTTTATTACAAAATCGTAAGATCAATTGATACAAGATGAAGCCCCAAGGGTTCCACTGGGTTAACAGGCACGCAACAATTCATCCATTTGCATTTTACTATAAAGATGAAGAGGAAAGATAGAACCATAGCTTCTGTGTCATTAGCGATCACCCGGAACGTAGTACCACAACGGTTTATGCATTTGGAACTCAACTCACCAATTTCATTAAAGAACATAGACATTTTGTTAAAAAAAATAAATAAATAAAAAAAATTTCTGATGGGGCTACAAGCCAGTTCAAAAACAGAAAGAATTTTATCAATATATGTTACTATAAAATAGATTTTGGACTTACATTGAATGGCACTTATTTACGTCATATCGTGTCAAAAATGCCTACGATGGCGCAGGGAGTAGTACAAAGCGATGCGTAACGAAGGTCAGTTTACAACGACCTCAAAACAACACCCCAGGACATGTACAGTTTCTGTAAAGCACACATTAAAGGGATTACCTACGTTTTTGTAGGAACTGGAGAAATTAATATAATTCATTCTAATATCTTAGAATAAAAATACACTCACCTTTGGAAAATTAAAGGAACCAGATCTTCCACTGCTTTATACCATAATCAGAAAGCACAATAAAATACAAGTACACATCATCATCAACCGAAAGTGAACATTAAGTTCTGAAATTGTATTGATTGACACAAATTGACACAAAATTGACACACATTGACACAAAATACAATTCATTCTCTTTTTGAACATTTTGTAATTCAATGTATTTAAAATTAACTTTCTGTTATATAACATTGTTTTTATAAAAATGTTTGAATATATACTCTCTATTGTTAAAAATATAGTTTTCTTGGTTATCTTTTAAAAATTAAATCTTACTTTTGTCTCGTGTTCTCAAAGTAGAAATGAAACTTAATTTTCCGAAAGTTTACAATTAAAAAAAATACTTTGAGCTTAATCTAAAAGTTGAAATTTTTACTGAAGTTTGGTATCATAGCGATCTAGTACCTGTGCAATTTTCAGATTTTTATCTGGTTCCCCCAACAGAGATATTGCAGTTCAAAATATGAAAAAAAATGAAAATTACAATTTTTAAGAGGGTGCAATTTTCAAGTGGTAAGTTGCTTACCATTGATACTTTACAGAAAGTAACTGTACTGTTACGTGTAAACGTACAGAAAAAAATACGGCTGTAGTTCTATTCCTTCTCTCAGAAATTATTCTCTGAAAATCGAAAGTATTTCATTCGCGTTCAAGAGATTTGGTTGCAAATATTTCCCAAACAGAAACACATAAGGTAGGAAAATAATATTTCTATTTGTAGGCCAGAGTATACTGAATCCAATGTCATTTATTCCAAAATGCTTGAATAATCCAGCACCGAGTAATTTAGAGAAGAGTAAAGGTTTACAAACGCGAAAAATGGCGCACGGCGGAAAACATAAATGTCCGCCATTTGTAAACAAAATTTTATAAAACAACATAAAAGCGTTTTTGAACAGCCAAAACACAAGGGACTTTATGTACAAAGTATGCATTTTTTCGAGATGGTCGAGTGACCAATTTATTAAATTCTGGACCATTTAAAATGGATTGACCCCTAGGCGACTGCCGACCACGGTCCACCTCACTTCATCGTGCTTCAACCCGTTCCACCACACTCCATGTCCCTCTCCAACCCGCCCCGCTCTCCAACCTGCTGCGCCCTCCACCCCGCTCCGCTCTCCAAACCGCCCCACTCTTCAACCAGCTTCGTTCTCCAATCTGCTGCGCTCCCCTACCTGCTTATGTTTTCTTCCCGTTCCGCTGTCGGAACTTGATCTGATGAAGCGTTTTTATCCGCGTACTATAAGCATTTTGAAAGTAAATTCCTGCCCGCTTTATTCTTAGTATCACAAATTGCCTTCAACAGTAAAATCAGACTGAAATCTGTTTTATATATTGAAGTATAAAAATGAAATTTACGAACGTTTCTAGGACAAAACCAGGAGCAGTCGTGGGGTCGATTTATTCGTAACAATCTAACAACTTGGTTGTGGCAGTGGACGCAAGAGTTTACCCAGAGCAGTAAAAATCTCCCGTTCGTGGCCGGATTAATTTCTTATGGGGACCTATGCACGAACTAATTACAAGGCCACGAAAATAATGAAATATTGAACATTGTTATTCGAAATGAAGATGAAAATAAACTTTAACTTTTGGAGTTTTAATACTCAATATTAATATTGAGACCCCGTCTCCGTCTATAGGAAGGGAGCGCGTCCGTTAAGGATTAAACAGTCGGCCGTCCGTTTAGAACAATCGAAGCAAATGAGTTGTAGTTGAAGTTGTCACATTAGGGCACTCTTCCAAGAAATGGTATTTCTTGTTTTTATATTTTCTTATAAGAAGATGGTATTGCAAGGACTATTGAAAGATTGATACCACAAATGCCAATCGAGTGTGTTATTTGCCCCATGTCGACCTAATGTCATTAATGCCTATAATTCGATTTCTCTATAGTGTCCAATGACATTAAGTCATTGTTACATCTCCCGCCTCAAAAAATGAACCATTTTAACATATTTCTCAGGCCAGGAGATCCGTTAAGGGCGTTCGCGCATTAATTAAAATGATTCATTTTATAAGGAGGTGTAACAATGAGTTAATGTCATCGGCCACCATAGAGAAATCAAAGTATATACTATCCACCCCTGTCGCTTGAGGGAAGCGAGAGACGCTGTGCCGAAGCCGAGCGAGAGGCCTGCGCGCGTGCTTGCGGCTGCCGTGGGCGGCCGTCTCCGCGCGGAGGCGGGGGCGGGGCCGGCGGCGGCGGCGCCCGCGGCGCCTGGCGCCCGCCCCCGCCCCCGCCCCCGCCCCGCCCGTCCCCTCCCCGCTCCGGCCCCCCCGGCCAGCGGGGCCTAATCGGAGCAGGCGCCCCCGCCCGCGCGGCCGCCCGGCGCCGCATAAGTCAGACGGGCGCCACAAAAACGCGCGCGCCTCGCGTTGCAAGGGCCGCGCGCCCGCTTTGAAAGAGGCGCCTGTGGTGGCGGTCGGCGGCGGCGGGCGGGCGGGCGGGCGCGTGGGGGCGGGCGCGTATAAGTGGCGTCCGCGAGGCGGCTCGCGCCATTCACACGCGAGTGCGCTGGCGGTGCGTCCGCTGTCGCAGAGGCAGCAGCAGACGGCAGCAGCGGCGTGGGCGACGCGAGGCGAGTAGGGGCCATAGGGCAGAGAGGGCAGAGGTCGGCCGGCTGAAGCCGCGCGCAGGAGACGTTCGTCCCGTTCCGTTCCGTTCCGTCCCGTGGCGTCCCGTCCGCCCGCGGGCGGTGGCCGGGGAGGAGGAGGAGGAGGAGGAGGAGAAGCAGGAGGAGGCAGTATGCGCGCCGCAGTCGCGGCCGCCATGTCCACCTTCCTGTACACGCTGCTGGGGCTGGCGGCGGGGTCGTCGCTGCACTGCGCCGAGCGGAGGGACATCTCGCCCTGCTCGTGCCGCGCGCAGGAGCCCGGCCAGCCGCTCAAGGTACGAACGCCCGCGCCCACACGCTCGCTTTCTGCCCACTGGAGGTGTGCAGTGCCTAGGCATGGGCTAACCGTGCGATCTCCCGGGTCGCAATGATGGGACTGATGGGAAAACAAAAAAAATTGATAAAAAGAAATTAGAACTCGAGAGTGCTATTAAGAGTAAATAATTAGAACTTCATTGTAATTTTATAAGTCGCGGTACAGTGGTCTGGTATTATATAAAATTTTCAATTATTTTTTACCTTAAATGTGATTGTAGTCATTATTTATCAGGTAGGACTCTATGAAATGAATCAAATGACAACTTTAAAATAGGTTCTACTGAAATTGATTATTATTATTTCATGTATTTAACAAGACGTATTAAATACGAACTGATATAACAAAACTTTTTAACGTTTAAGATCACAGTGGAAATTGTATTATTTGGTCACGAAATACATTCATTCAATTTTCATACTTTTTAATTTTTTCAGTGGGGGCCCCGCTTCAGCATTGCCCCGGGCCCAAAACTGTCTAGGTCCGGCACTGGGTGTGTGGAGCGGCAATTACAATTTAGGAAGAAATTGTAGTGAAATCAAATAGAAGTTATATTACGACAAAGAATTAAAATTAAATTGATAATTCAGTCAAAGTTTGATTTACGCAAGGCTCAGTTCTCGCACGATCCAGTTTCGAGAACTTGAAAGATAGTCTCAGTTTTCGTATAACCCTAGTAAATAGTGCGTACTAAACTGTCCGTCTTCCTGCGTGACAAGGCCACTCATTTTCCGCAATCGAGGCCTCTCATAAACCACCCATGCTGGCTCCACTCAGTTTGCTTTCGTTTCTCGTTGAGTGAACGTCACCCCGCGCGACTTCCCCAAACCTTTCGTAATATTCCATTGTGTTATGTGCTTGTTTAATGAGTTGCTTGTTTACTGCTAAATAACCCTTCCTGGTTCCAAAGAAATTTCGATCGCTAGCCCTTTCATAAAAGGAAGGAACTGAAAACTAGAAAAGTGACGAACAAAATTTATTTTTTTAAATATAATTTTGAGTGTCTGGAGCCGATTAATTGGATTTACATAATTTCTTATGGGAAATAGTTCACTTTTTCCTACTTTCGGTTTTCCCCAGAATTTTGGAAGCAGATTAATCATGAAAACCATCGTTCCTTTGTATGAATGCTTTCCTTTGATAAAATACTTTTTACAATGTGTTATTCAAAATTAACGACCAGCAAAATTAGCAAACATTTCTAACATACATTTAAGCATTCTCCAACCGAATTCTCGGATGAGCGGTATTTTTCAGCCCACAAAAAAGAGACGGAAGCAGTACTGAGATTTTTAAGAACGGAAGCGCTCAGAATTACAAGAACAATCGAGCTAGCCAATTAAATAAATTAATTACGGATATGAATAAATTAAAGAGGGGTAGTGGGCCTCGTCACACTACATTTGATTCTTCCCAAATTTCCTTATCACTTCCATATTTCCCCCCTAAATTGTTAAGAGATTAAAACTTCACTAACTCAGTCTATTTTGTTCCTTTTACTTCTGCAATTGCTTTATTAATCGTTTTGTATGCGAATCTAGCGTGCATACGAATCTAACACTAAAAGGCGTCTGTTATGTATGTTTATGTGAATAATGTGTTGGTTAATGTTTAATAAAAATCTGTGACTCACATTTATTTGAAAATTGGTATTTGCACACTTATGTAAGACGTAAAAGTCAGAAGTAGAGCATAACGTTTATTCGTTCTCTAGCATTGTTCAGTTTTGTTTCCTCCGTATTCACGTGAAATTCTTCAAGATTAATAATTTCCGAGGCAATACTGTTCGTAGGCTTTGGCAAATATATTTTTTTAAATACGATAATTCGAATCCAGATTGAAATAAAACTGCAGTGCGATTTACTTGGTAATTCAACTGTTCACATAAAGATGTCAACATCAGTGTTGCCAACAACGTGAAAGAAAATTATGGCGTATTTTGCTAAAACTTTGTTTGGGTACTGGAGTTTAATCAATGCCACCTACCTACTTAGATCGATTTAGAAGGCGTTGGTTTATTTCCTGGCATTATCACTTACATCGCAGTGCCAAAACACGAAAAGAACGTTTTTGGAAATTTCTTTGAATCTTATAGCCGGATCCGAAACAAATTACCAGTACCCATCAGGAGACCGAGCCGCGTTTTGGGCCCGGGGCAATGCTGAAGCGTGCTCCCCCTGAAAGAATTAAAACACTCCATACGTCACGATTGGTTCACGGGAAGTGGTATAAGTGCGAATGACAGAAGCGCACACACGCACATCTGCACACTCAGAGTTTTACTGAAACACTGTATAGGGATTTTGATTTATTTCTTGACTTTACAAACAGATTTAACATAAAATCCTTCTTTACTACCTGTAGTTTTCGTAAAGGATGAGTGTTTCCCACGCATGTGCGAGGGCGGCAGCCTGCTCTGCAGACGCCAAGAGCCCCTTTCAGCCGCTCCCCGTCCCCTCCCTCCTCCCCGGTCCTGGAGCGGAGCCAGTGGAAGGGCAGGTGGAAGGCGGCGGCGGCGTCTCGGCGGCTGAGAGCATGCCGAGCGCCTGCGTGCAAAGGCAGTGTCGCCGCGCGCCGCGGCGTAGCGGAGCAGCCTGGCGCCCGCCCGGGGCTGCGTTATCGCCCACTTATCGCCCGCCAGGGCAGGGCAGGGCGCACTCCAAACATTCGGCCACCACTTTCGGACTCGCGCTCGCGGCCCCGCCACATCGCAGGCTGCCTCTGGGATTACTCAACGTAGCCTCTAGGCGACAGGACCTTCCGGCTGATACGTAAAATATACGAACTCACCCAGACATTTTTGACCCACTTTAACCTTTACTTGTCTCATTTTTCAAAATAATCCTCAGCAAGGGTTAATTTTCTAATAGGAACTCTTGTTAGAAAACTCTGTATTCATTGAATTCACATCCTTGCAAAAGCAGTAAAGTAAAATTATAATGGATGTAAGCAAATACATGTTTTAAAAAAGAAAAAAGTTATTAAACTCATTTTTTAGAAGAAACTACTAAGTACTTTTTTGTCATTGCGTGGCAATATCGATTCCAAATACTCTTTTAACTCACCAATGTGTTTCATTTCGAATCTATATTGTGCTCTAAAAATGTAAATAAGCACTTAATTGCTTTTTCTAAAAAATATTCGACGTAAACATTTTGAATTTCCCCTCCCAAAATTCGTCTCAAAATCCACTCCTGACAAGGTACTGCTAAGGGAAAAATCTCAGAAGGGAGAAAAATCTGCCGTCAGTAGGCGAATACATGCTAATCTACCAACCTTTTCCTAAACTATGTATTTCTTGGCGCGGCCGTCACACATTCTCCTTCCAGACTTTGACCTCCTCAGCACCTGAAATCAAACCCCCACAGAAAATCGTCCGCACCCTCGCCTCTACGCTTACTTCTAGGACACCCGCTCACATTTCCCCCTGATGCGCTCACTTAATTATTTATTGGCTAATTATTTGTTTATTATTTTACTTATTA
This sequence comes from Gryllus longicercus, assembly GCA_038098605.1. NCBI lineage: Eukaryota > Metazoa > Arthropoda > Insecta > Orthoptera > Gryllidae > Gryllus > Gryllus longicercus. The sequence goes on from JAZDUA010000360.1 coordinate 135,750, forward strand.
ACTTATTCATGACTTATTTACTTATCAATATACTAACTTGACTTAATTACTGATTAACTTATTTGTTATTATTAACTTATTTATTTCATTTCCAGACTAGGTTTCGCTCGTACTGTCAGGCTTAACCAATACTGTTTTTCCACTCCTTAATTTCTGTTTCCCTAATAGTACGAAACGCTCCTAGAAATATTCCTAATTCTTTCATGAAGTGAAAACGACTATCACATTATATATTATGTGTGAGCGTTACTTTCTACGTTCGAAGTAGTAGTTCTTCAATCCAATCAATTGTCCTCTATGTTTCGGTAGCACAACAATTTAAAGGGATGTAGATCCAATCTTCCTTATCACCGCAAATCACATAGATGCCATTGCCATTCTAGTTTTCGATCCACGTTGCATCCTCTCCCCAACCCTAAGCCAAGCGTATCCCCCTCTTGCGTCACTTCTAGGTGTGTGAACGTAACCTTCGCTACCCCCATACCGGACTCGTTTGAATTTTCGCCACTATCGAGCGTGTTTCGCTCATTGCTGCAAGGATATCACGCCTTTTAATAATCGAAAGTCTGTTAGAAATTAGCAGTTCTATTCCACGTATTGTGCTAATCTAGACTCCGAGAATTAATTTGTGATAATCTGTTTCGATGCATTTCAATTGATGTATCCTGTCAACACTCCAGATTTCCGCCTCATAATCATAGCTGGGAGGATTAGCGATTTAAACATTATGTTCCACGTGTTTAAGGCAATTCCATTACTCTGCGCACAACGCAAACGATTTCTTTGAGCGCAATTCTTTCTTTACTTTGAGTCGTCACTATGTTACTATTCCAACTCTCGTTCATGGACAATTTTGCACCCAGATACGCAAAAGTTTTGACATGGTCGATTTCATCCTGCGATACGATATCTTTCTAGGTATAATGAGGTTCTTCTGTATCACTATACTTTACAGGAATTCAGAAATGTCACGATATATGTTTCATTCATGATTATGAATTTTCAACACCATAGAAATCTGTATCACACCGTAAACAAAAAATATTGGAAATGTGTATCGCTCCTTCAATTTTTTAAAATTCCTCTTATTAGAACATACAAATCACATATTCGAATGGCACCTGCAGTCCATTGTTGTCTCCCAAGCTGCCCTCGCCGTGGAAGATGCGAATCCCTCACGATCGCCTGTATCGGCCAACGCCCTCGTGGTAAAGTCCTACTCGTCGGGCCGTTTTCTTTTTAACCTCTTCAGGCCACAAGAGAAGGAGCCATTGCATGGACAAATTAGGTTTTCGGAACCGTGTATGGTTTGTTAGGATTTCCGGGTGCGTCAAGAGCGAAGTCCATGTAAATCGAAATCCATGTTTAAGTAAATGTATTGCATTTTTTATCGCGATACCTGTATGGCTGTGATCTTCCCTGGAAGGAAGGCGAGATCCGGCACCGAACGTTTTTTCCACAACCAGCCGTCCACGTTTTATGCTCTCTCCGTGTGTGGTAGTGTAGTGCATGTAAGTGTAAGTATATGTGCGTAAGAGGAGAAGAAGGGACAAGGGTGAGGAAGGAAAGATGGCGCACGGCCCGTAGCCCGTTTGTTAGGGGACCGCTCCAGCATTCGCCGGGTGTTGTTCGGAGAAACCAAGAAAACTTCTTATCAGAGCAGCCGGCCTCTGGAATTGCCCTCCAGAGAGCGTCTGAACTCGGCCTAGCTATTTAGCTTGTGTTGATAATCCTCCCACCGTCGGGACTCGAAGCCGAGGACTTCTCGTTTAGAGGCACTACAGTAACATCAATTGCTGCCTTGGGCCACCTCACCCGGTCCACATATGTGAAAGCATTAGAACATCTCTGAGGCGTCAGATTATATAATACATCATGATGAGACGGAGGTAACGAATTGATACTTGTTATTTGTCTCTGAAATCGATTTCTATGCCACGCGAACAGCACTTACATGTCTATGTTGTATAAAATTCATCGATTGAATGTTGGCGTATATCGTCGCCTTTTACTTTTTTTATTTTTATTTCTTGCCTGGCTCACTTTAGTGAGGAAAAAAAATGTTGTCATGACTTTTGCTGAAACTCTCCTATTAATATCTTCTATATATTTATCTGAAAGATCATTCCTCATCAAAATGCAACTTTTCAACAATTCTCGGAGTTGAACGCTAACCATATTTAAAGCGTAGATGAAGATTATTCTTTTAGAAAAATACTCGTTTATGATTATGAGAACTGGTGCATATAAAAGAGAAAACATTTAGAATAATTTGTCGAGGTAAATAATTCGTAATTTCTCAGATTTTAGATTAATCCTTGATAAACATGAATAACTGAGATACCCGCAATAAATAGTATAGATTTTTATGAATGAGTGAAAACTCAGAAATTAGATTTTGCGTTTTGTAGCTCATGAATTTAGGATTTGGGCTAAAGAGATTTTCGGGAAAGATAGTCGAAATATCAATAAAAGAATAATTACGTAATGTTATAGTTTCTTAAAGAAAAAAATGTTTACAATATAAATATTAAGGATCTGGATAGAAATTGTTATAAGGATATCAACGTGTTTTGGTAGTATGTTTATGTCTGTGTATTGATATGAATCTTTATATGACTTAAACATGTTCCAACTCTACCTTATATTTATTATTATTATTATTATTATTATTATTATTAGCGTATTTTCCCAATAATGGAAAACGTTAAGCAAAGATTGACTCGTTTTTGTGGAGTTCTAATTAGTTTTTGTGGAGTTCTTCTTAATTTTCCAATATTCTTTCATTCTGTTGGAGAATGCCAGTTTTCTTTCTTCAGACCATTTCGGTCTGTAGGGTTTTGATTTAGGTTGTTCTGGTTTGACTTCCCATTTGTTCACTTTGTTGCGGAAGGTGTTTTTGTCTGAGGTGTCAGTTATGTCGGCGTGTCGCATGTCTTTTTTTGTTTCTTTCATCCATGGTGTACTTTTAAGTGAGGATATATAGTTTAGTATTCTTTTAGTTAGTCGAGTATTTGGTAGCCTGTCTATGTGTCCGAAGAATTTCAGTCGTCTTTTCCTGATGTCGACTTCTATGTTCGAGTACTTTTCAGTTGTCTCAATAGATTGTAATCTGTATCCATCGGGAGTGAGTCTCGCACCTGGTATCTTCCTAATGATTTTTCTTTCTTCTTTTTTGATTTCTTCCTGTTCATATTTCTTGCTGAGCGTGAGTGTTTCGCTAGCGTAAAGAGCTGCCGGTTTGATGACAGTATTATAATGCCGAATTTTGGTTTTCTTAGACATGCATTTTTTGTTGTACCGGTTTTGGATTAGTCCGAATGCTTTCTTGATTTTCTGGAGGCGGGTTTGTTGTGAAATTCTTTCGGATCCGGTTGGTTCGATGAACTCACCCAGGTATTTGAAATGTGGTACCTTTTTGACCGTTCCATACCTTGTGTGCATGTTGTCACCTTTGTGGGATAGGACTTGAGTTTTCTCGAAAGAGATCTGTAATCCTACCCTTTCTGCACATTCTTTGAGTGTTTCTAATTGTTTGATAGCGGTCTCTTGGTTTTCAGACAGTATCGCTATATCGTCGGCAAAGGCAAGGTATGGTATGCAGAGGTTATTTTTGGGTATGCCGAGAGTGATAGGTTTCCAAGCATCTTGTCTTTGAAGTTCTTTTTCCCATTCTTCCATTACTTTGTCCAAGACTAGGTTGAACAGGAGAGGAGAGAGGCCATCTCCTTGTCTCACGCCTGTCCGAATTTCGAAATTCGAGATTTCTCCCATGAATTTCACTTTAGAATTTGTTTTTGTAAGTGTTTGCTCGATAAGTTTCCGTGTTTTGTGGTCTAGTCCTCTTTCTTCTAGGATCTGGAATAGTGATGGTCGATCGATAGAGTCGTAGGCCTTTTTGAAGTCGACAAATGTACATGTTACTGGTTTGTTTCGAATTGCTCGCATTTTGATTAATGTTTTTAGGTTGAAGATTTGTTTGGGACAGGATCGGTTTGGTCTGAATCCTGCTTGAAAATCTGATAATTTTGTTCGAGTTGTTCTTGTGTTCGTTTCAGAAGACAGGCCGAGAGAATTTTGTAAATAACTGGAAGGAGGGAAATCCCTCTGTAATTGTTTACATCTGACTTTTCTCCCTTTTTATGTAGTGGGTGAATGAGTGCGGTTTTCCAATCGTCAGGGATTTGTTCTGTTTGCCAGATTTCTTGGACGATCTGTGTGATTTCTTTGAGTGAGTTGGGTCCAAGGTTTTTGAGCAATTCTGCTGTAATTCCATCTTCACCTGATGCCTTGTTGTTTTTGAGTCTTTTGATGCGGGAGTGGAATTCGTCTTGACTTGGTGGTGACGAGTCTTCATTTGTGTGGTCAGGTTGTTTCTTTGGGAATCTCCTTGTAGGTTCCGGACAATTCAAAAGTTTTGAGAAGTATGTAGCCAACTCTTGGCAATTTTCCTTGTTCGTTAATGCCAATTTTCCATTTTGCTTTCTGAAACATAAGTTGTGTGGTGTGTATCCCTTCATTTGGTTGGCGAATACCTTGTAGAAGTCGTGCGTGTTATTGTTTCGAAAGTTATCTTCGATCGACGTCAGTTGGTCATTGATGTATATCCGTTTGATTTGTCTTAAAGTTTTGGATGTCTCTTTTCGTACTTCGAGGAAGATCTTGTGGTTTTTTTCAGATTTGTTACTGTTGTAATTTTGGAAAGCGTTTTTTCTGTTATTGAGGGCAACTTCGCATTCTTTATTCCACCAGGGATGTTTCGGTCTTTTGGTGAGGGGAATCAAGGATTTGGCAGTCTCTTATGATTTTGTCCTTGAAATTTACCCAGTTTTTTGCTGGTTGTTCTTCCCATTTTTCAGCAATTTTGGAGTCTTGGATTTTGTGTATGTCGAATTTTGGAATGGTTGGGGGTTTCTTGTTGAATTTTCTCTTGGGGGTAAATTTGATCTTGATTCGGGAATGGTAATGGTCGGAATCTATGTTTGCTCCTTTGCGGACTTGTACATCGTGAATTTCTTTCTGGTAGAAGTAAGAGATTGCAACATGGTCGATTTGGAATTCTCCTAATTGTTGGATGGGGAGCGCCATGTTTTCTGTTTCTTGGGGAATTTTCGTAGTGAGGTAGACATAATTTTCAGGTTGTTCTGTTGGCATAACTCGATGACCCGGGTGCCATTTTTGTTAGTGAATTTGTGTGCAGGGTAATTGCCTACTGTTTTTTTGTATCTGTATTCTCTGCCAATTTGTGCATTAAAATCTCCGAAGAGAATTTTAACGTCGTCTTGTGGAATTTTGGACATTTCATTTCCGAGTTCATCCCAGAATTTGTCAGTCTTTTCGGGTTCTTTTTTGTTGTCTGCATTTGTGGGCGCGTGAACATTGATGAAAGTGTAATTCTTATTCGTATGTTTGATCCTCATGGTCATGAGTCGGTTATTGATGGATTTCACGTCTTTTACTGAATCAAGGACCTTTTTGTCTACAACAAAGGCCATGCCGAATAGAGGTGTCCCTTTGCAAATCTTTTTCTTAGTTCCACTTTTGAAGATCCTGTAGTTGTTGTAGTCGATTGTTTCTGAGTCAGTAAAGCGTGTTTCTTGTAGGGCGAGAATTTGGATTTTCTGTTTGGTAAGTTCTGTTGTGAGATTGTGTAGTTTACCGGTTTGAATCAGCGTTCGAATGTTGAATGTGCCAATGTATGTGTGGCTCATTCGTGGAAGTTTACCAGAGCACTCCGACTCGCTCTCTCGTACAGGTCCAAGCTCCCCAGAATCCGAATGCTTGGTTGCCGTCTGTTGACGGGTGGATCGTCCACCTGGGGTACTTTTGTTTTTGCTTGTACGAATCATTGTTGCTTGTGATTGATATCCAGCTGATGCTGGTTGGGTAGAACCAAGGATTGTTAGTTCCTGGAGCAGTAGTTGCAGCCGCATCCTCTGGATGAACAGACGCTGACCAAGTTGCCGGTGGTTTCCACTACAGACGCCTCTTGGATTTTCTTCGCTTAGTTTTGGTCCGCCCTGAGTATTTTATTTCCTCAGTACCCGCCATATCTGGTGAGCATTCCCCTATCCGCCACCTGGGGAGGCGCCCGATGGGAGACTAGCAACTCCGCTCGAGATTATTATTATTATTATTATTATTATTATTATTATTATTATTATTATTATTATTATTATTATTATTAATTCAACTTGCGTTTCGGCCCTTTCTGACCAGGCTACACGATTAACATGTGTAACTATGGGATCCGCTTTTCGGCTGTATCTCGGTATGACAATATTGTTACCCCTAGAATTGTGAATGATAAGGTGATAGGATGACGATGAGGGGTGAAGGAACTTTCACGCTACGCTTTCAGAATTCTTTCAGATTCAGTCAGCCTACACACTGCTAGTTGTGTATATTTCGCCAATTTTCATTCCCGCCTGAGACATAGCATAATATTCTGGGGAAATACATCTTATAGTTCCCAGACTTTTAGATTACAAAAAAGAATTGTACGAAAAATAAGCAAATACCACCCACGTGATTCTTGTTAACCTCTCTTTATCAATTTTTACCATTATATTATCATTACCTTGTCTCTTCATATATGAATCAGTCGTTTTTGTCAAAAATGACTTACTTAAGAACGGGAATATATCTTCAGCAAACGCTGATATCTATAACTACAACACTCGAACTAGGTATCATATTCATCAGGTGACAGTATCAACAGCTCACTACACAAAATTCACATATAATACATGTACATTATTTTACACCTTGCCAGATGACATTAAACGATTAAATTCGATACAAAAGTTTAAGTCGCAAGTAAAATCTTTTCTGCTGCACAACTGTTTCTATACAATTAGAGACTAAACCGAGCATCCAAAAGGAAAGTAATATTAATTTTAACAATGCCATTTAATGTATTATATACCATTTGGATTGTATAGTTCTAAAGAACCTGTAACAAGTACAGTATTTCAGCTTCTGGGTTAATAATCTCCATCTCAATCAGGTTTCGTCCAGTTTCCCTGATCCTCGAGCAAATGCTGAGATGGCCCCTTGTTTTGCATCTGGACATAAATGTAACTTCAAATTAACTTCTTCTCATAGCACGTCACTCACAGTTTTGAACTGTGTTTCACGTAAATAAATAAATAAATAAATAAATAAATAAAAATCGCAAATACCACCATGCCTACGTAGGACTCGAACCTGCAGTCTCCTCGGCGCAGACGACGGTTGCCGAAATCGTCTGCTCCGCGGGCCAGGCTTATAATAATAATAATAATAATATTAATAATAATAATAATTATTATTATTATTTTGTTTATTCTCAAAGTTTTTGGTTTCTCATGGATACCACACAGATACAATATCAAAGCATGGTAACACAGACATATTTAAAATCTACAAAACAAATTAAGGCATTCTAACACATAAACATAAAATAACTGTTTTCAGATTGTAAACATAAAATAACCGTTTTCAAATGCTAATAACAAATACAATTTCAAGAATGAGCTTTCAAAACCCAACATGTCCTCCCATGAATCTCCTGACTAGTGAGCAGGTACTGATTATAACCGACTTCTGGAGGCCGATGATAATGCTCTTGTCCAAGCAGAGTTCTTCCAGCGATCTGCAGAGAGTTTTTGGTATCACGCCAGTTGCTGATAGTACAATTGGGATAGTTTTCACTTCTGACACTCGCCATTGTTCTTTAACGGCAAATACTAGTTCTCTGTATTTGTCGATTTTAGTCTGATATGTTGTCATCATCTTGCTGGTATTGACGACTGCAACATCAACAAACCAAACTTTCTTTGCTGATTTGTCCCAAAGAGTAATATCAGGTCTGTTGTGCTGAATTGTCCTGTCTGTCAGAATACTGCGGTCCCAGTATAACTTATGTGTCTCATTTTCTAGTACCGCTTCGGGATGATACTGGTAGTATGGTGCATCCACTTTCTGAGGTAGCCTGTGCTTTTTAGCTAGTTTGGAATGGATGATGTGGCTCACTTGATCGTGTCTCACTTTATAGTCAGTGGGAGCTAGGCAGCTACAGCCTGATATAATATGCTGAATGGTTTCATGATCTCGACCACACATGCGACATTCATCAGTTAGTACTCCTGGGTCTTTGATGATATATTTTAGGTAATTCTTTGTGGGAATCACCTGATCTTGTATTGCTATCATGAAACCTTCGCTCTCAGGGTACAAATATCCTTTACTGAGCCATTTGTACGACATTTCTTGGTCGACATTTGGATTGGCTACTGCAGCAGGATATGCACCGTGGAGTGCTCTCTGTTTCCAGGAATCCATCTCTTGCTGCAAAGAGAGCTGATGAACTTGCATATCTTGTTTTAGATTGAGGGGTGTGTAATTGTCATATGCCTTTTCGACGTACCTGCCTTTTCTGTAAAATACTTCCTCATGGCTATTATCTGTTTGGCATGGAGATTCGTGAACTTCACAATACCACGCCCTCCCATTTGTCTAGGCAGTGTGACCCTCTGTATCGCACTTCTAGGATGGGAATCATTATTATTATTATTATTATTATTATTATTATTATTATTATTATTATTATTATTATTATTATTATTATTTTATACATTATTCACAGTATCTACTGGTCGGTATGTCAACCACACACAGGAATGATGACCAGGTGTGTGGTTGCTTTACTGAAGGTTCAGATGGCTTCTGACAATACGGCATGTATTCAAAATTACACACTTTTGCATATTATATACATTCCTGGCATCCAAGTGAAGACACTCCAGTGCCCGAAGTGTCATTTTTGGGATCACTCCTGTAGCTGATATTATTATAGGCACAGTTGTCACTTTACTGAAGTTCCACTGAGATGCGACTTCATGGGCGAGATGGGTATACTTCTGGATCTTCTCTTGATATTTTCCCGATATGTTGTGGGTATTGGGTATTGATATATCGATAAGGAATTATTATTATTATTATTATTATTATTATTATTATTATTTATTTATTTTATAATAATGGGTCCAGCTCATACGTTGTCATTTCCACAGCCTGAGTTTTCTCCATTGTCGCGTTCACAGTTAACTCCTGCAGGGAGTGCGTGTGAAAGAGCGTAGTTTAATTAGCGTGTCCGGTTCTACGAATTTCGCGCCACCACTGCACCGGGAGGCAGTCTCTGGAAGCCTGGACGACGATCTTGCGCTGTAATAATATTACCATTAAAGAATCATCATTAGTCTGCGAGTGAAAGTTCAAAGCGGATAGTTTTCGATCAAACGCTGTGAATGAACGAACGTAAGATAGTGGAGAATGGCGGGTCAATTGAAAGATTAAGAAACGCATGTCTGTAGATTCTCAAATTTGTGTTCAGAAAAAGAAGATATCCTTGAAGATTTATAACAGTCACTCGTTAACAAAGCACCTCCGAAGCTATTTTGAAGGCGCCTACGTTTTTCGTTAAAACGTAAACATTGTCAGATGATTGGTGTCATCTTACCAAATGTGATCCCTGCGCCTGGCACAATTAATTGAGGAAGCTGCATTTAGTTGCAATGAAACAGTAACTACAAAACCTGAAACTCCTGCAATCCCTGTAGGCACTGGGGATGCGCCTACTGTGCTGCAGCGACCGGCGGCGGAAGCCGCGCTGTGGCTCGGAGCTCGATCACTCTCGGCTCTTGTCACATTCCACGTGCCGCCGTGCGCTCTCGCACGCTGTGGAGTTTGCCCTCTCGCGCTCTTTCGTAGTTTGTAGACCGACACACATTTCACATAGTGGAGAAGAGTTTAAAATGGAATATTATGGTGCAGCAAAATAAACACATTTCACACACAATCCAAAATGTGAAGAAATCATTCAAAGACGCGCGTATATTCATTAAAAAAATATTATTGCAAGTTTTTTGGCTAGTTGCTGCATCTGTTAAGAGACGTATCTTCATGATTTCTTCTCTTCACAAGTAAAGATATACCATAACACATTGCATTGTTGTGCAATTAAGTCTCGCCAGCTTCTCAGGATGAGCTACCATTTTCTTTCTGGATAACTAATCGACAATAGTTTTTGCTCGAGAATCGCCTAAGTATTATTACATGTACATGAACTTCTTTGCGGAAGCAGCTTCAAAGAATCACCGGGATGCAATAACCTATGGAAGACACTATATAAAAACTATTTCCGACGTTTGTACATGTAACGTATAGAGTAACTCACATCTTTATGAATCCTTAATTTTTCATTCTTCTTGAAGTAGGCATAGATACAGTTTTGGAAGGTGTTGCAATATTGTGAAAAATTTATTACTAAGAAAAAAGGAAGGTTAAAGGAAATTCTATGATTGCTTTGAATATTACTAATTCCAAATCCTCTGAGATTTGTCTAAACCTTCCATGTAAATGGTATTAAGCTTAATACTTGACGATGGATAAAATTGTTATTGTGCTTTTTACCTTCAATACTTTAGAATGATCAGTTACAGAATACATGTCGATAGTTAGGATGTTTTAACACATGGAATTGAAAGAAAGAACAATGAAATGTTTTGTTTCCCGTGTTTATCGCAAATGAGATTTATAATTTCTACAAAGAACGATGCCGTATGTTCTCCAATTACATTAGAAAAGTTATATTGTTTATTCGAGAGTTATTCCGGAATGACAGAAATTGCAAAATTATTTGAATATTATTCACTGTATTGCTATTGTAAAAAGTCGATATTTTGATGTATCGAAAAATCAGTACCACCATCTCGATCAGGTTTTCGTCCAGTTTGCCTGATCCTTGGCCAAATGCTGTGATGGCTCTTTGTTTTGCTTCTGGACAAAAATGTAATCTTAAATTAACTTTTTCCCATAGCACGTCACACACAGATTTTAACTGATTTTGACGTAAATAAATAAATAAATAAATAAATAAATAAATAAATGTGTATCAACAAAATCGTATCAACCAAATTTTAAATATATCTTTATTTTTTCAAAATGTTGAATAACGTACGTTCGTCAACCGTAGACTGAAATGTTATTGTTACCTCTCCCCGACATCACAGAATTAGTTCTGCGTTCGGAGAGTTCTAACGACCGCCTGCTCTGATCGGTAGCTTTGCGTGGTTTCTCTGATTTGTACGAGACGAATGCCGGAGCAGTCCCCGAACAAACTCCCGGCCACGTAATGTGCGTGATTTTCTCTTCCTCATCCTACGTCCCTGCACTACCTTTACACTCACACACACAAACATACATATGTGCATACTAAATGGATGCATGCATGTTGCGGGCGTACCAAATGGATGCATGGATTTCGGGATACTAGCCTGGAGCTTAGAGTTGGCTCGGATGAGACGGTGAGTGAGAGAAACCAGAAAATTACCGGATCGCTAGTCGCTAGAATTATTTTCCAGAAAATGGTTGAATTGGACTTAGCTATGCATCTAGAACCGAAAATCGCCCACCGTCCACACGAATCCTGGATAATTCGGGTCAGCGATGTTCCCGGGAGGAGAGCGCCTCCGGGTCGCGTCGTCCGTTGCCTTACCGCTTCGACCCTCCCCAGTGCTATGGTTGTACGATGCAAAGTCTCGCCATTTCTCAAACGTCTGAAAGTTGCCGTAAACATGACCAGTTGACTGCCCGCAAACTGCTCTAACCGCTCTTGACAAACGTTTTCTCAACAAAATCTTCTATTATGTCAATTTCCTCGTCTTACAAACAAAGGTGTGTATGGGCATCAACTGATGTCACTGCAGTGCCTTTGACCGGGAGGTCCTAAAATTCGAGTCCCGTCGGTGGGAGGATTATTGTCAGTTAAGTTAAATTCAGCCTCTGCCTGGAGTAGTAATATTCTAGCGGTCGGCTGCTCGGATCGTTGTTTTCCTTGGTTTCTCTGATCAACACAAGGCGAATGCCCGAGCAGTACCCCAACAATCAAGCCACAGACCGCGCGCGATCTTTCCTTCCGCTTCGTTGTCCTATCTTCCCCCCTTTCTTACATACACTTACACTCACATTCACTACACTATCACATATGTCGGGAGACCAGTCGGGAGCTTAAGATTTGGTTCCGACTCAGGCGGTGGTGCCACTCTCGTGGGAGGTACCTGTTTCTGGAAACCCCCGATTCGCCTACTTCGGGCGGCGCCGGATCTCGTCATTCAGCGTGGGAAGATCACCACCCCATCCCGCAATAAAAATATGCTCTACACTTAGCAGTAGGTGAGGCGGCCGGAATCACTAGCGAATCAATCCTCGTTAACATATTGTCTCAATTTTTGGGGATATTCCACTGTTCATATAAACTTTATCATATAATAACCAATCCACTACTCATCGATCTAAGAACGTTTTTGATTCAGAACACTCGACCTCTCCAAACGTTCTGGATTTTTATTTAGGGTCTACTACCAAATGCGCCACGTTGCTAGGCAGGGATATCTTAGTCTGGAGATCATTAACATCATTGGTGAACAGCAAGTGCATTAAAATTCAGGCGGCTGGCTGGCGAACTGACTAAGGTTTCGACACCGCGCCTAAGCAACGCTGATTAAAGTCGGGTACGATTTTTGAGCCACGATAGGGACTATCGCTCTAATAAGCACACCAATTTCAATTCACAAATTTGCGTTTTCCATCGTTTGCAACCAAACACCATTGTCTCCAATACTTCGAAATATTCAGAGAGCTTCGACTCCCTTTATGAATAACCTTCTGGGCTCCATAAAATAAAATAAAAAATCACTAAGAAATTGATGTTCACTATTTTTAAGCGTTTCTCAGTAAAATGACAAACAGTGTTCATCTAATTCAGGATAACACGATGAATTAACTAAAAAGTCATTCTATGTACTAATCACTTCGGGATCGGGGTAACTTCCACCTCAGTTTCCGCTATTGAGGCTCGCGCGAAACGGAAACCCAACTGGCAACCACCCGCACGAATCCGGGTACCTGCGGCACCTGTTCGTCTCTCACAGCACCATCGTTTGAAAGAAACGTTGTGGGTATCGCGAAAGTGGGTGACCACGCGGGCGTCTCTAATTCTCAACCAGGGGGAATAGACATGGAGGGCTCTTGCGCATCGTATACGACTTCAGCCAATGAGCTTCAGGCACCAGTTTGCGTCACAATAGCAGCTGGAATGCTAAATGCAAGCCAGATATGAAAATGATCACCTTATTACAAACAATTGAAACGTATAGTATGTGAAGCATTTCTTTTAAATACTGCATCTTGAACACCATCGTGTTATTTTTATTTGGTCACCATTGAAAATTGTCACGTTATGCCAAGGTCAAACTGTTTCTCAACACTTCTCTCGGTCCATGCAACATGGCGGCCAGTGTGTGGTCTGGCTTTTCAAAGAAGTGCCCGTCCTATGGTCGAGTAGTTCGTGAACCAAAATGCTGCGCAGAACGAGCAAAAATCGGTGCGCCGGAGTAACACACCCGGCGGCAGGAGGTAGCTTCCGCCTTGCCCCGTGACGCAAGGGTCGCGGCCGCGTGGACGGCGACGGCCTTCGCCGCCAGCTCCAGCCGCAAACAACGAGGCTTGCTCGGGGGCAGGGAAGGCCGTCGGGTGTGCGTTGACGCACGTGCGTAGCAAGCGAACCTTTGCCCCCGGGGCCGCCCTTGCTACGCGCTTGGGGAGGATCGACACTCCCTCCCAAATCAATTCCGGCACACGACATACGCCTTTCATCTTCCGTATACTGCGATTTATCCAACTCTGCCGCTGGAAGGGATCAGCTGTTGACAGGTTCATCCAATCGGGAGCTGGAACGTCACCACAGTGACGTCACTATGGTGACGTTCAAGATCCCGATTGGATGAAACCGTCAACAGCTGATCCTGTTAGGACCAGAGTTGGATAAATTGTGCTATATTAAAATATAATAACGATTGGACGAAAGTTCTTGAGAGTAACAGGTGTCCGAATAGTTTTGGGAGTGACTGTACGTCTGCCCCCTCCCCCCTTTGAACGAGGGGTACGACGTGAGCGTGAATGTTTTCAAAATTTGAAAGCGTAGGATTCCGCAGCGAGAAGTAGTGGATACTTGGCTCTACGGGAGTCCCCACGTCCCAGGTACAGTAGACAACGTTTCGGCCTCATACTTTCCCCTTCCTCAGGGCGAATTGCATTTCGCTGTGAGGAAGGTAGCATATCACAATCGAAGCTTTGACTGTCACTACAGTCAGTGCCTAGGACGCGGCGTCTCCCAGAAATTTCCGTTTGCAAATTTAACTCCGATTTAGGTCCCCTGGCATAGTGGTTAAGGAAAGCGATAACCGCGAGCTGAGGTGACTGCGGGTCCGTATCCCGCCTTGAGTATAGATATTTGCTTTAGTGTTGTGGTGTGGTGAGGTCTATCCAAAGTATCATTACACCTTCAAAACCCAATTCATTCCAAGTCCTCTCCTTGACAGAATGTTGTTGTATGTAGTGTGAATGTGCCTGCTTGCATGCAAAGAGTAGCATCTTCGGAATGAATCTATAGACCGCTACGAAAGCGCCACCTGACCATCTCCAAACCCCCTACCAGTAATATGATTCAAACGCCGCCGCCGACTTACGAGACAGCGGTAGAGACAGTTCTCGGCCGCTTAGAAGCCACGTCCGAATGACGAATTTGAGGCAAGTTGAGGCAAGTTTAAGATATCATAAGGTGTATCAAGATGGAGTTAACTGAGGATAGTTATGCCAAAGTAAAGATAAGTGACGTAAAGCCCGGTGATAATATGTACCTACGACATTTATATATGTCGATAATTGTTAATATTCGTGTTTTGTTCACGACGTTTTTTATGTTCTCGAGGTTTTATTTTTAGATGAACAGCATCATAATTACCAGAAAAATACTGTAATTATTTTACATATCAATAACTTGTACATTATTTCAGTCGCGGAGAAGAGTCTAAAAGGGAGGAAATTCTTAAAGGCGAAGGGTCTGAAAAGGAGAAAATTTTACTTTCCCGCATTCAAATCAACTGGAGACGTGGTTTCAAGTGTGACGAATGGCAAGCAGTTTCAGCGCTTAGAATTAACCGAGCTACGGAACGCTGTTATTTTTTCTGTAATACTGCCCGTTAATATATCTGAATAACGCAACAACATAGAGGAATGAAAAGGTACTCTTAATGGCTACTGACAGTTAACTGACTCTTAATGGCTACTGAAATTAACGGCTGCCGTCCGTTAAGAAGCCAAATGTTCTTCAAACTATTTATTGAATTTCGAAATCAGATGACAAACAACGTAAGTAACATACACACACAACATAAATAACAAAATCTACAAAAGTAATTTTCAACAATTCAATTGTAGTATTCTTATTTTTAACTTATAATTTCTCCTTATAGAGAATCTGAACATTGAAGAATTATTATTATTGCTAAACTCTAGTCATCATAAAAAGTTGAAGGTGCTAACGTGGACGTGTTTCAATCTCTTGATGATGATGGAACCTCGTTGGTGCTGAATAATTGTTTAGAAATTTCAATTCACTTCGATACCGAATGATCAACACATTTTTCTATCACTAACGAGGACTCCCAACCTCCAAGTTGTTCAACGCGAGCAGATCGGCACCATTTACGACGGCAATGTGGCCGATGATCGTTGAAAACAATGGCCTGTTTAGAGCTCAAGAGTGTCTAATTTTAAAATTTCCGCTATATTTTTGAAGTGATTCTTATTGTGTGTATACCCATAACTTGTTTATTGAATATCCCATTTCTATAATTATGAAAAAGCATCTAGTTTCTAGGTTAGATGGACTTAGGTTAGGATATTTTTATACAAATTATATACGTTGAATGGAAGACCGTCTTTGGGTATTAAAAACATTCTTTTATTTTGTTTTTGTGCAATTCAGGGTAACTAGCACTCCGTTGCTTTTATTTTCTGTATCATCAATAGTCAATGACACAAGTTCCTCTCATCGCCAGACCCTAAAAATACCAAAAACTACAATAATTTTTTTAAGTACCGGTTTGCTTCCAGTAAAAATTTTCTAATGTGTTCTAACGATTAAATCTTGGCCCCCTTGTAACTCTCGCATCTGCAGAAACAATCGTATTGATTTGAAATGGAAGATGACGATGCACTCTTACGTATCAAAAGGAAATGTGTTTATCATTTATATTATTTTTTCTAAGAAGAAAATGGTATTACGAAAAATATTAAATGACACCTGGCAATATCACAAAAAGCAGACTTGGTTGGTTATAAACCTTGGCTATCGCCTCCTTTTGCAAACTTCAACTGCGTTTGTTTTTGTGTGTTTATGAGCCTAATGATGTTAATATACATTACAAATTGTAAATAACAAATATTAGGCTCTAAATTAATTGCAAACCCAAGATTTTCGAGTTGCTAAATGTGGTCTCGTTTTATTTTTTCTGTCTAGTTTAACAAATATGATATCAAGATATATCCTACATTTGCCCAAGAATTTTATCAACAAGTTTTTTCTGATCAATGAACGCTCACAAATGATCAGTTTCTATGAATTTCTGAAAAGTTTTACGGATAAATCTCTATTTAACGAAATATGCAAAATATGCTCCTACAATTGCACGAATTTGCAAAAACAAGAAAAATCGGCCAAATATGCACTAACATATTAATTTGCATAGCTTCCAATTCTAACTAAATGTCAAGAAATTTCACTTCGCTATGCCCTGAAACAAAGGACAAAATTATGCAAAATGATTGAAGTCCGCTGCCTAATGATAATGATACAAGGCCGGTGCCGTGGCACAGGCGATTGCGGCAACCGTAGTCTGCGCCGAAGAGGCTGCAGCTCTAGTATTGTCTTGTCATGGTCGTATTTGTGATTGTCCCTTCACCCCTCATCATCATTCTATCACCTCGTTATTCGTAATTCAAGGCATAATAACCTTGTCTTAGCAAGGGATACAGCCGAAAAGCTGATCCCCATAATTATACACGTTAATCTCTTTTCATGGTAGAATACGACTGGGCCGTCAAAGAGAACGTGTAGCGTGGTCAGTAATGGCCGTTACACAAATAATAATAATAATAATAATAGTAATAATAATAATAATAATAATAATAATAATAATAATAATAATAATAATAATAAAAATCTCTAGAACTTCAACCGTAAGATCTCGTCCTAGCTCCCAAGTCATTGAAGTTGGCAAGTACAAGACAAATACGTATTTGGAGCAACCGGTATTTTGCGCACAGAAATGAACAGGATGCGACAGCCACTAATCTTCTCCTTGTAGGAAGCTGTTTGCAACCAGGGGTAGATTTTATAATCAACCGGCACCTAACACCTTTAGTAATGAATTAGGGGAATAAATATAGTTACTAGTGGTGCAACAGAATGGCACAGACTTTCCCGTATTAGTTTTTAATTTCCTTTGGTCTCTGCATGCTACACAAACTTGCCACCTGCCATCTATTGCCGCCCAAAGTACATTTTTTTGACATTTTCGTAACTTTTCGGTTTCCTAATAGTAGAACTGAAATATTATTTTAAGAATGTTAAATAACAGTAAAATCACGTCCTAAATGGTAATTTCCATTGAAAAATCTTGAAGCCCTTTTTAAGAAAGTGGGGCTTAAGCGCTACTGTAAATTCGAAATTTGAAACTCTTTTTCACAGAAACTTTTTGAGTTTTCGCAAACCTTCATTTGAAGCACATTAACTCACAAATAGAGTAGTGTTTACAAATTGCAGGAAATGTGCATACTAACGGCGTGAGAGATCTTTCAAAGACTGAAGAGAACATAATATCTGGATGCTCTATTATAGCTCCCAAGCAATACCTGAATCGTCACGTATTGGAGATAGAGATTTTTCCTTAACGAAATCCGTTCTTTAAAGATAGATCGTAAAATAAGGCCATGTTCAATTTTTCAAAAATATGAGTAGTTTTCATTTAATTTTGCGCGAAATATTTCAAATTATGAAAATTTATTAAATATTCTTCTTCTTGCCGTTTTCTTGACCGCTACTTCGGTCTTCCCGCGCCTAATCTTCTCCAGTCTTCCCTGATCTTCCAGGAATCAGGAGGAAATTTCCACTTCTCGATTATCTTTCTGATCTGGTCTTTCCGTCCTGGTCGTGGTCTGCCACGTTTTCTCCTTTTACTTGGTTGCCATTCTAAGGATCTTCTGAGGAGTCTTCTCTCGTCCATTCGCTGTACATGTCCAAAAAAAGTGAGTTGTTTCTTTTCAATTTCCTCTGTAATATCGTGTTTCAGATATATTATTTCCTTAATCTAGTCATTCCTAATTCTTTCCCTTCTAGATATTGATGCAGCTCTTCTGAGGAAATTCATTTCCAAAGCTCTCAATTTTCTTTTCTGTTGTTCTGGAAGCTGCCATATTTCTGCTCCATACAATGTAACAGTTTCTATCATATATTTATATATTCTAATTTTAGTTTTCTTGCTTATATTTGGATCCCAGATAACTGAATTCAGGTCTCCTAAAATGTTTCTTCCTTTATTGAGTCGGGTTCTACATTCCTTTTCATAAAAACCCTGTTTTCCTATTGTTGTTCCCAAGTACTTTATGTCCTCTGTTGTTCTAATTATTTCTCCAGTTTTCATAGTCAATACGTCATGTGTACTGCCTAGAGCCCAATATACTATTTTTTCTAGGTTGAGGCTTAGTTTATTAATTAAATAATTTAAAAAATTAAAAATTTGTTTAAATTTTTTGCTTGAAAACTGCTCCTATTTTTGCTTTAAATTTTATTCTCATTTGTATCAAGGGACGGTATGATATATGGTGCTAGCCCCATTTCCGCCCAACTCTCCAATTTATTAAAATTACAAAAAGGTAAATATTTCAAAACAAAATTGAAGAAAAATTACTCAAACAAAGTCTGTTGTAAAAAATCAGATCTTTAAAAAAGGCATGTATAATTTGTTTCAAAAACTAGTAGATTTCGCGCAATTTGTGTCTGGAATTTATGAAATTTCTAAAAAGAAATATTTTCTCAAAAAGCGCTCCAAATGTTTTCTTCAATTTTTTTCACGGATAGATGAATCGGAATGTCACGGGCCTCATTTTCGTTGAATTCTTTGTAAATTCGAAAATTGCAAATGTAGTAATAAACCGAGAAAGTATATGCTATTGAAGCCCCACTAGATCCTCTTAAAGGCGGACCCCCATACGTGGCAAATATCTTACTAATTTCCAATGCGCACAGAAATTGAAAGAAAACTATGTAGTCTCCGACCATGTAAGAAGTGCTTACGGTTTCGTCAGATGACCAGAAACGTGGGGAAAATACAAAAACTATGAAGCAGTTTCGATTTTCAGTGAAAAACAAATGTTTGATTGTGCTGTTCCGCGTACTCCCACGCTGAATTCTCACACTCATTGCGCCAACGCGTGCAACGCAGCTGACGTCAGGCATCAACAAGGCTCTAAGGAAGTGACCGGACGCCATTAAATATTTGCTATTCGCGAGTTGCGTTTGGGAACAGCAAATTTTTAAATGTTACTGGTATGTAAAGAACTTTTGTTCTGAATATATGCTATGTAATTGCAGAATTCGTGAAGCCTGCTTTCGTTAAAATATTTAATTTATTGCAGTGTTATTGGAGAGTATTTTATTTGTCGATCTTTGCCGGTGTACGTCCTACATTTATGGAAAAGCATTTTTTTCTTCAGCGGCGTTTTTGCTTCTGTAGGCCACTAGTTTTAATATAAATTCATATTACATCTTCATTTTAGATTTTGTTACCTTATATTATTTTCGACTTGAATGGTGTCAGTATTTTATTAATAGTGAACTTCATTTTTATGATTCATCGCACTTGGTTTCCTAAAAGAATTAAAGAATCTCTAAATTGAGACGTCGCCTTCCACACACACTGAACACTACTTAACAGGCGATCATCTCCATTATCACCTCGATGGTGAAAAGCTCACAAAGTCCCAACGCGTAAAGATGATGAGCCATACTCCTTGTCAAATACTGCAAAGCTCATATTGTTCTCTCTCGCCTTATCACGATAAGACATTAGCATGAATGAACCCTCGACAGAGACCGTGTTCCATAGGGCAAAACAATACATAGGGAATGGACAGAAGATATTCTGCTTTTACCACGTGTAAAGACACTAAATTATTTCTGGAAGGGTACTTTCATTTTCTCGAATTGATGTTTTTGACTTCTAACTTACTCGAGAGAACAAAATTCCCTGCAACTAACATTCGACCTACTTTAGGTAGAAAATTCATTTAAGCGGGTATCTTACATGAAAATAATATAACCATAGTTGTGGGTATTGGTAATCCAGTAATATGTCTTATAAACAGGATTATCTTATATCAGAGTTCCTCTAAATAACATTAATAACAAACTACAAGATAATATTCAAATTAAAATATTGAAAGAGCAACACAAGAAAACGTGTTTTGGAGCGAGGTCTAAATTAAAAATTCCATGTAAGAGATATCTGGGAGACAATGAAACGCTTGCAAAGTGCTAATGTTTAAGACTTTACCAAAAAATAGTTTTTATTCCTCAAAAGCAATCATTATTAGTTGCTAGAATTTGTCACTCACGCACTTCTGTTTTTAGACAAAAATAAGCAAACGCACTTGCTATTTGACGCACTTGTAATAGTTTGTAAGTAATAATTAGTCTTGCCAAGGAAAACAGTGTGAGTGAAAAGAGATGGGGATATTATTATATAAAATCTGTAGACCATCGCCGTACTCGACAAAATATGTGTATGCATAAACTGCGCCACTTACATGCATAGTATTAAGAAGACTGGAAGCACTTGCCCTCCGATCGCCCGCAAAGTCTTTTAATTTCTTGCGGCTAAAATGATTTAAAAAATAGTGTTTTGCGCAAAATCACTTGTACGGTGTGCTCATGAATCTCTGCTGCTTTTTAAAAAACCGAATATATTTTACTCAGACAGGTTAATGCAGTTGCAAGTGACATCTCCGACATAGAGAGCATTGTTTCTATGCATGTTGATCAACACCAAAAAATATATTTCATCCTAATTTATTATTTTAATCATACTCGTGTCCCTTTCGAAATTGTTACTTTTATTCCAGCTAATCGCAGATGACGAAAACTTAAATATGCAACTTGTGCAAGACACAGTGATTCAAAGTGTCAAAGGCCTTGGAAAAGTCAAACAAATACTGAGATGGGAACTACCGACGGTTATACGTTGACCATCCCAATCCAAAAAAAGGAAATGGCAGTCGTGGTGCTGTGACCACCATATCCAAGTAGATGAATCGTAAAAAATGAATGCCTCGAAATGAAGTCTTCAATTTGTCATTCAGCAGTCTTTTCTAAGATTTTTGTTAATAAAGGAATTTGAATAATGTTGAATCCAATCGCTAGGCTAGGGAAGGCAGTTGTCCCCTCAACCACAGAAGTAACAAATTGCGAATTTTCATCTCCTGTTTAAAAAAAAAAAGTTTTTTCCCATAGTTATCGTAACAAAACGGTTATGGTAGTGACTGGAGGATACATTCAACTTCTATCAAATTTTAACATTGCCCTTTGAGTAACAAGAGATATGAAAACAATTGCTCAATTTAATACTTAACAAAATATAATGTAGAAAATCAGACATTAAGTCAGTGTTGTAGCATGTACACACAGAAAGAATATTATATAGCCTAAATATAATTCTCAAAATTCAAGCAATTAATTCTTTAATTACGTGCGTGATGCACTTTCAACCTATAGCACCACACGTGATATACGCAGGTTAATCAATAATATCTGCAATCAATTTTTATTATTTATTGCAACAAAAGTACGTAATTTTTATTTATAGCATTTTTCAACATAGTCACCCTGCTTTTCAATGCACTTTGTCCATCGATGAGCAAACTTTCCAAAACCTTCCAAAAAAAAGAGTTTTGTATTGCGCAGCAAGCTACGTATGCATAGCATCCTTTACCTGTTGATAGGAGCAGAATCGACGGCCCCTTAGATAATGTTTAAGTGAATCAAACAGGCGGGAATCCGACTAGGCGAGATCGGGACTGCACGCAGAATCCTCCAACACGTTCTACCGCAGCTTCTGGAGAGTTTGAGCGGTGCGGGCGGCGCTGCGTGGACTCGCAGTGTCATGCAAGGAAAGATCTCCTTCCGGCAATGGACCCTTCGTTTGTTGCGAATTGCAGGCTTCAACTTGTTTAACAGTATATTACTGTAACGTTCTCTGTTTACTGTTGACCCCTTTTTCTTCCTCATCTTTCTCGCACGTTCGGCCACTTTTGAACTGTTCTATCCACTGGTAAACACTTCGCTTCGGTATTGTCCCCGTATTGTGCTGTAAGTCTTCCATGAATTTCCGCTCCTGGTACTCCTGCAGACCACAAAAAGGGGATTGCCGAACGCTGTTCTTCTTTGGTGCAAACAAAGTGTGGCGCGACTATCTCTACGTCGTAATAGCCCAAGGTGGACTGATCAGATAACGCTGTAACCTACTGCAGACGAATTCAGCGGTACCATCTAGTATCTGATGAACATATAAATTCATATAGCCAACCTAAAGAAAATTGGAACAAAATTGCAGATACTTATTGACTTACCCTCGTTGTTTGAGCCTTGCTTATTGGAATCAATCAAGCATAAAATCCTAGATGTTAGATACGTTTTTGTTTCCCTCATTAGAGACAAAACGTCGAAGGAACCGGTGCCCCGCTGAAAAGTGGTTACATCTAAGCACAGCCGCCGCACGGTGGAGACTCATGGCAAGCTCAATCAAGCAGAATATTGAGAGGTGCTATTGAGACGTATCACCTACAAGAATGTTCACGGTGCGTCGAAAATTAAGAAAAATACGACTCACAGTAAGCAGCCAACACACATATGCGACGTCTCCGTACAGAATGCAACCGCGCGCCGCTCGAACTCACGCACCGTTCACGTTGTAGTAGATGCGAGTTGTTAGTCCGGGCTGACGAAATAGTGAGCGAGCTGCCCGTTCGCTTGAATCCGCTGATGCGTTCCTATTCAACCAGCAGCCGGACACTCTCCCCTGTTTGTCAGCCCTTTTCCCTCTCCTCGCCAAAGAACTACCCCATTATTTTCGGCTTCCCCTCACGTGAGAGCGGGTGGTTGGTTTGGATTCTTCGTCGGGCGAGAGGTGCGCTTTGAAGGCTGCAACTCCTCTCAGAGCTGCTCCGACAAATAAAATGTCCAAGAGAAGAAAAGAATGGAGGTTCAGCAATCATAGGAATGGGAGTCACCGACCAATGCTTCTTTGCATTATTAATTGGTTAATGGATGGTTTCTAGACTCAACTGTTATTGCCTTTAGTTACCAACCATTGTACAGGCTGTCGTATCTGTGAGGGTGGCGGTGATCTTCCCTCGTCGGAGGGCAAGATCCGGCGCCTCCCTACAGGTCAATTTGCGGGGGATTTCCTCATCGTATCTCCACCATCGGGGTGCCGCCCCAGCTGAGGAAATCTCTAAGCTCTCGACTGGTCCCCTGACGCATGTGGTGGTGTAGTTCTACACTACAGAATCACACTAGCCGGGAGATCAGTCAGGGCCATAGTTTGTCCCGTCTTGGGGGTCCCGCAGGTGGGAGATACATAGTTGAGGAAAACCCCGCTCTAGATCTCGCCCTCCAAAGGGGGAAGATCACCATCATCTCGCGCGAAAACAACATGCACAACACTTAAGAAACAAATTACCTTAGCAGTTGACGCGCCCGTAAGCACCAATCAATCAATCCTGTCTCTATGTGTGTGTTTATGTAAAGTGAAAGGCGGGAAGAAGGATTAGGACGGAAAGATATCGCGCGGCCCTTGGCTGGCTTGTAAAGGTACTGCTCCGACATTGACCTGGTATTGATCGGATAAACAAGAGAAAAATAAGATCAGATCAGCCAGCAACTAGAACTCGAATCCTCCACACTGGGGACTGGAATCGATTTATTAGCTAGGTATTTAATGTCTATATTCGCCACCTCCGAGACTCAAAATCTAGAATCTTCTATTCAAAGTGCTGCCAAAAGAACGGAATTGCATGCCACAGAACGCAGCCATGCGTTTAGGATTTGACTTAGCAAACGCATCATCTGTATCATACAAATCAGATGGGAAACAGCGAGGAAGGCATAACAAAAGCATCTTGCTAGAAACCCGATAAAAAGCAACCACTGTCAATTTCGTAGAATGAACAAAGTTATAAAGATCGAAATACACAACATCATACAAGTTCCAGCGTGCGAAAAGGGAATCACAATTAGATTACGGGATGACAACTCTGAGTATGTCTTCAAGAAATAAGTACTTAATCGATAGTATCAGGGGCTGAAAACGCCGGATTTCTTGGTATAAGGAGATTCTGGTAGTGATGTGTATGCCAGAATGTTTCGGATTCCGTATCGTAGTGTCGGGAAGCTAAAGAGAAGAAATGATGCGCTGTTGAGAAATTAATAGGAAGAAAACACCCTTTCGAGGTGAAGAAAGCAAGGTTATCGTTACAGGAATGAAGTTTCTGGTACCGTCATTCGAGGCGGCGTGCGAAAGCGTGCGAAAGTTTGAAGTCCCTGGTGAGGGCAACACAGATGGCGTGCGACCGTGTTTATGCTGAATAAACTGGTGTGAGCGTTGCAGGATTGCGAGTGAGTGAATAGGAGGGCTGAAGGAGCACTCGTGGGCGTTGCAGGTGGCGTTCGGGCGTGTTTGTGCTGAATGGCCTTGTGTGTGCATTGCAGGTGGCGTTCGAGCGTGTTTGTGCTGAATGGCCTAGTTTAGGCGTTGCAGGATGCTTGTGAGTGAGTGAACGGGAAGGCTGAAGGAGCACTCGTGGGCGTTGCAGGTGGCGTTCGGGCGTGTTTGTGCTGAATGGCCTGGTTTGGGCGTTGCAGGGTTCTTGTGAGTGAGTGAACGGGAGGGCTAAAGGAGCACTTGTGGGCGTTGCAGGTGGCGTGCGAGCGCGTGGCGGGGCTGAGTGCAGTGTTGGCGGCGCTGGCAGGCCGCTTCCCACCGGAGACGGAGGTGGCGCTCCGGGTGGCGTATTCGGAACTTCACGACCTCCCGGCGCACACCTTCCAGCAGCTAGGACTCTCAATCCACACCCTCATGCTCAACCACGACAATTTAAGGTGAGCCAAAGCCCGAGTACAAAATTAGAAGTAAAAAAATTGTATTTTTTTAAGGTTCTTATGCTTTTTACTGACGTACAAACAATTCAAAAGTAACGTATGGGGATGATACCTTTTTCTTCTGTATCACTTTTCTCTTATGTTTGTTGTTTTCTGACATGACTTTCTTATGTATTTAATGTACCAACATCAGTCTTACTTTTTTTTAAATTCTCTGTTCAAATGGAGTGCCAATTTGGGCGAGTTTGGTGATTTGTGCACTAATTCAGTCATTTTTGAAATCTCTTCAATCATCTTAGTCGTTTCACATTTGATTTTATTCTGTGAGAGAATTTCGCAATTTGTTGCAGCAATCTTACAAGACGACTTTCTTGAATAGTTTGATCTTAGTAATGATGCACGAGCAGAAAATTTTATTGGAACTGACGCAAAGTTTGTTCCATTTCTCTTCTTAGATATTCAATATGTTATTAAAATCAATATAATCTTGTTATTATCGGTATTAGTCAGCAGCCCCTGAAGGGCAATAGAGGCCTTTTGCTGTTCCCTCGCCTGCTCTGTGGTATTAAGTTTAACCTACCTCGATCAGGTTTATCGTCGAGTTAATCTGATCCTTGGAGCAAATACTGAGATGGGCCTATCTTTTCTTTCAAGACAAACATATTCTTGACGATCTGTGCCCTTTTTCTTGAGTTCGGTGGAGAATGCACTTATTCAAATAATCGTTCTACATATTCTCTTGACAGTAAGTCGATTCCCCCATGCAGTGCATGGTAAAGGTAAGAGCTGTATATGATTTGCCTTCGCTAATAGTTTTCTTTGCGTGGAAACGAATATTTTCTTACAAATTCTTGTCAAAAACCACTACTGCTACCTGTATTTATAATTGAATTTAATAAATTCAGTGTACGAGTTAGGGCAGATACCCTAGAGCTCCAGAAGCCGTTCACGGGTTGAACGTCTTGTATTTGCACAGTTCTAACGTCTTGTATTTAGAAGTTCAATTAATAAAAATAATGAATAATAAAGGTTATAGGCTGGTAAGGTAAGTGATATTATAATTAGTGTTGTTAAGTTTAGTAATAATTACTTAGAAACTTCAAATTAAATGGCCAAAAGATATGTTATGAGGATTATGAGAAACAAATATTTCTTTGCTGAGCATTTTATATCTGTTCATCAACAGAGAATTTGGCAAAATTCGTCACAAATAGAGAATAATGTCACCTCTCACATCCTTGGCTAAATTTGTATCTCTAATGTATAAACATTAATCCTTCATGTAGATCGCCAAATCTGTTTTCTTTGCTATCTTGGAGGCTCTATTTATTTATTTATTTTAGTGAAAGGAAAATAAATCAGTTAAAATCTGTGTTTGACGTATGAGGAGAAGTGTAATCTATTTGCACATTTTCTCGATCTCCAGAAACAATACATTGAGAAAAAATCTACACCACCCAACAACACTAGCACTGTTGGAATGAAAGTATTTATGTGAAAAAAAGTAATGTTGCTGAGTATTTCTGACTAAGTCAATTGTGTGCGATTATGTACTAAACGCCCACATTACCTCAGCAAAATGAACGAAACCCTGTTCGAGCCGTTTTCACCAACTGCCTGTACGCAGCAACCAGTATTTTTCTCAGTGTCATCTCACAAGTACAGGTTGAACGCTGGCTGAAATCCCTTTGCCACCCTGAGGTTAGGTGTAGCGATCCCGCCGGAGAGCCCCGAATGGTTCGGGTGGCTATGGGTGCAGGGAGGCTGGACATCAGGCGGCAGCGGGGCTCGTGACTGAGTCACGGGGCCAATTGGCGCAATCGACCTGTCGATCGTGGGAACAGCGCAGGGAGCCGCGTCGCGTCGCGTCGCGTCGCGACCCCGACCTCCGACCCGGCCTCCGCCGCCGGTCGGCGCTGCTGCGACGCGCCGCTCGCTCCTCTGGCCGAGCGCCAGCCCCCGGCGCCACCTGCGGCCCCTGGCACACGCTCCCTCGGTCGAACACTATACAATTTCTTCATTTCCCTTCGTTCCTCCGATACTTGCTTTATTAACCCTCTTTCCTCGCACTCACGTTTTCAGTTTTGCAGCAGGTATCATTTGCTGTTAAATTCTAACAGACTACTATACTTCTCATAAAGTTGATGATCAGGACTCGAATATTCGTGATCTAAAAAATCTTTGAAAATTACCTATAAAATGACTAGAGAGGCTAGAGAGGAAAACGACCTATTTTATATAAATATTCCAAAATGTGTATGAAAATGTTTATTTATTCAATGAATTTTACAATGTTTAATAAAATTTATTTATAAAGAATTATATTTAATATGACGTCTTTATTTTACGAGGTTAATGTAGGTCCTTATCTCTGATCTTCCAACCGTCAGTTTTAAAAGGACGAGGCAGTTGGCGAAGATCCGTGAAATTTTGAGAGTTCGAAAAACAGAGTACACTGCAATAGTTAATTTCGCCGTAAACTGATGATACAATAAAAACTTTGTTTTAGTATATCATTGTAAATTCAAGAAACATTCACTAACTAAAAGAACAAAAAGGAAACAAAACGTAAAAATGTCAAAAATGTCTCATATGTTCACAAAAATTACTTAAAAGTTTATAAATTGTAAAAATGACAAAATAACTACACATTTCTATCTTCTATATGTCGTGATAAACATTCATTTACACATTAGCTACGTCTAGAATGCACCAACAAAAAGATATGTTATCCGAATCCGAGCCCTGCTCATTGATTCAGGACAACAATGGTTCTGATACTGCGCAGACACTCTAGAGGTCCTAGGGGTCGAGTCCCGTCGTTGGCTGGTTTTTGATGTTAGATAGACAACTATGTTGGATTCAGATGCAATTTGGAGTATTCTAGTGGCTGGCGAGGCTGATCGGTTGTATTTCGTGCTTTTTTGTTCTTGTTCTTGTTTGTCAGTATTTGCCGAATGGTGGAGCAGGACCCTTACAGATGGGCCATGGTCCGCGCGGTCGTTCCTTCATCATCGACACCTCTTCTCCCCTTACTCACATACGACCCTTCTTCTCCCCTAACACATATACACACGTACACTTGCATTCCTCTTCACTACCACTACTAGGGAGAATAAACCTTTTCCCTACAGGAGCGCTGCCACGTTGATGGAGATTTCTGGAGAGGGAGACGCACGCAAACCGACCTGTAGATAGACGCCGGATCTCACGTTCTATGGGAAAAGAACACCGCCACCTTCCGACATATAACATGCACTACACTTGCAGAACATTCAATGCAGTTAACGCGACCGGAAACACAAAATAATTAATGAAGCTGATGTTTTGTTACCATGATTGATTGACAGTGATTCCGGGCATGTCAACTATTTCCGTCCGAAAGTAGATTATTAGGTCCGTAAGTTTAGTGCATGTTTTGCCTCGGAAGGTGGGGTAGTGTTACCCTCTCTCATAGGTCTTCCCTTCTGGTCTTATAGATACAAAGATATTTCATATATGTTTAGGGATCATTGCAATTGCCGCGCCCAGAATCACGAAATAATCAATGACGTTTTTCTTACCAGATTATCGGTTCAGGGAAATTTGCCTTCCGACGAGTGCTGTGGAAGTTCCCTGGAAACAAGCGAGGTAAAGAGTGGCCACGTGCTACGCAGCAGCCCGCTGAGTTGTTCGAGTGGCTGCCGCCAGTCGCGCTGGTCAACGTCCCACACTGCTTTACGCCTTTAGGCCCTATACTATCTGAGATCCCCGACTGCTTTGGCGAAGACGCTTATGTATCATTCGTTCTTGAGACAGGATGTATTTAAATTATAACATTGCGTAATACTTCGTTAAGACTAATCTTAGGTAATTTTTACCCCTATAATATTTTGCAAATACTTTCTTGTAGTTGAGTCATCTTACACTTGCACAAAACTGAACGCAACCCGCAAGTCATTGCGGGATACCTCGATATTTTATCCCCAAAAAAATTATTCGATGGAAAATGTTATTGTTTAATAATTAATATAATGATAAATTATTACCTAAAAAGAGTTGTAGGTTGGGAGAAGCAATAAATAGTGACTTCGAATTTCTAGATGCTGCAATACTACGAGTCAGGCTTTTCTATTTCTTTACGTTTAACCTTTGTTAGTCAGAAAGGAGCTGAGATAAGATGCATTTGTATCAAATTGAGTCTGGGGTTGCAATATGAATCATTGGTATGCAGGACAGATTGGCATTTATCCGCCGGGCTGGAATGTCTTCTCGGATAATTCATTCGTGGGCAACTAATATATTTTGCTTCGCAGTCTATATCAATTGTTTTCAGTATGTTTTATGACCTAATACCCTGAGGTTTTGTTTTAGAGAAATCCTGAAAAAAATCAAAATACATCAAATGTCGTTTGCCTCTGTTTATAATATTTCAGATACTGCGTTTGAAAACAATATTCCATGCGCCCAAAATAATTTTATAAGTGGCAACAAAAACCATTCATTACTCTGCGGTGAACAACAATAACATAAGATTTGAATTACGCGCGAACTAAAGCTTTTCAAAAATGTTGACATTCTCATATTGCGTGTTATTCATTCTTATAATGCAAACTCGATTGCTACGTAACATCATCCCGGGTTTTAAATAATAAATGTAATGATAAATATAAAAATTGGTTTCAAAAATATTATACTTTTCGGTACAATATTTTGTAATGGAATCGAGACAATATCCTACTATTTAATATATTAATATATTTAATGAATTTATTATTTCGCCTTTTTTCGGCGACTCCTGTGCACACGTTATTTGATCTAAATATATTCAATTCATATAATTTTGAGGAAGTAATAGTATAAGGGTAGATAGGACCAACAGGAAGGACAGACAAGCAAGACAGATATAGCATTGAATGATCTTATGAAAAATAAAAACATTTTCCAGAATCAGGAACTTTCTGAAGAAAATCTGGAAATGGATTTTTGCACATTTGTGATATTGCGAAGGAAGCAGGAGTAAGTGAAAATCGAAATCCCACCGCGCTGCTTCTCGCCCTTTGGCCCCTCCAATGAAGCACGGGCCGGGCGCCGGCCCACCCCGCTCCGCTCCGCCCCGCTCCGCTCCGCCCCGCCTCACCCCGCTCCGCTCCACTCCGCGCCGCGCTGCGCCGCGAAAACAAGATAACGCGGCGGAGCGTTGACTCGCTGGCCCCGTGACGCGCCTGCACTCACCCGCGAAATCAATAGGCCCCTCCCCCTCCTCTCCCACCGCGCCCGCCGTCTCGGCTGACGAAACCTCGCGCGGGCATTCATTGCACGGCTCGCCGCGTTTGTGGTGGTGATGTAGGTTCTCTGGAACACCGTAACGAAACTGTCTTCACACACAATGAAATTATATTTCTGCGAAAGTTGCTTTTCTAATACCAATTCAGAACAATTTATGTGGGAATTCAGCTAAATAATGAAACAAATTTATTTACTTCTATTAATCTACTCTGATTCTCAACTATCGAGTACAGTTTGAAATGTTTTTGTATATGTTTACCTATAAAAATTGTGTGGTATTACATGTAAAATTAAAATGTATACCCCATTTATTTTATACGTAAATTAATAAATAATACAAATTCTTATGTCATTAATATTTGAAATCTAATAAATTGTCAAAACATATCAAGAGATATGTAGCAAAATATACTATGCAACATATGAAGAAAAAATAGTTTCTAAATGTTTTATTAACATCATGTTTAAATATAAGTTCGCATTGTAGATAATTATTTATAAAATTTCCACACTAACTGTTTCTAAACTTTTCAGTGGATGTCATTTGATGTTTGGTGCACGCAAAATGACCCGTCTACAACTCTCAGGCGACAGTCCGCGTCGAAACGTGAAATTCGTTTCCAAGAACATGCAATGCAAAGGAACTGTCGTTGTTTTACTCGTACAGTCAGAACATCTACTTCCTTGGGAATTACTACCTTTTAAACGTAACCACTACTAAGTGTAAAATAAATATTTTATCCCGGTTGTAAATGCATTTATTTTTCGATTCAGTAGCACATTTTCAGTATTGTTGAAGGGCATGTTCTTTCGTTAAATTTAATTTATCCACTTTGGTTATCAAAAGTATAAAAAAAAACGTTTTATAATAAGAGTATTAGAAAACTAGTGTCCTCATAATTCATTGTCTCCCATTAATTACATCAATATCAGAATGTCACATTTTTATGAGGATGGATATGGTAATTCATTTTAAACAAAAATTCTAGTTCATTGGAATTTTTACGAAGTGGACAAAACATTGTTTAATATTACAAAACTCAGCCTAGCGGCCTGGTTTCATAATTTCCTTATCACGTATTGCAATAAGATGTTTTACGATATTTATGTCATAAATGCCTATTAGAGAATCATAGTTGTGAAGGCTTATGACCAAAACTCGAATCGCGCGAACAATAATTAACGTGTGAAATATTAGAACGCCCCTCCGCGCCGCGCCGCGTCGTTTGGATGCCGATGAGGAGGCGGGCGCCTCGCCTCGTCTCGTCTCGTCACGTGCAGAGCCGTCGGCGGGCGCCGCTGGCTGCGACCGCCATCGCCTCCGCCGTCGCGTGAGCGGCCGTTCGGCCTGATTGCCTCATCGCCGCGCCCCCGCGCGACCCCCGAATTTCGGAACGCGAGGTGGCGCTGCATCGCAATCCGGTCCAGAGTCTCTGTCCCTCCTCCCCAGCCCGGACAGGGGCGTCCAGAAGCCAGGAGCGCTGGATCGACGGGGGTGGAAATACTTCGTATATCAATCAAAATATTTCCATACATACACACGATAAAACCATTATTTTAATTCTTCCTAAACTGTAGTTATCCTAAACTATAGTATGCGTCTCGTAAGTGTAGTACACGTTTATCCTGGGAGGTGGAGGAGTCCCCCTCCGGGGTCGCAAGATTGGCACCGACCCGTATGCCGCGTCGGGTTACAGGTAATTTCCCCCTCCAAGAAACTCCAATATCGGGGTTCCGAGAAAAGCTGTGTCTTTGTACTGATCCCCCGCCATGTAGGATAGTGTAGTGTGTGCGTGCGTGCGTGCGTGTGTAAGAAGATCTTCTCCAAATTGTGGTTGAATTCGACCTACCTGTGAAGAAAAAACTGAAAATCGCGACCTGCCTGTTGATGATGATGCAGAGATAACTAACGCAGCTGGTGTTTTTTCTTTGTGATTGAAGTCTTGGGAAGCAACCCACAATGTGCCATTACCAAAGGCGAACCATTGAATAAGACCATCATTCATTTTTCATGTTTGATAGGTAACGTAAAGTAGCTGGGGACGTAAAAGTAGTAGATATAAGAAGCAGAAGGAGGAAAATAAGCTGAACTAAGAGAAGGAGAAGGAAGAAGGAGAAGGAAGAAGAAGAAGAAAGAAGAAGGAAGAAGAAGAAGGAAGAAGAAGAAGGAAGAAGAAGGAAGAAGAAGAAGGAAGAAGGAAGAAGAAGAAGGAAGAAGAAGAAAGAAGAAGAAGGAAGAAGAAGAAAAAGGAAGAAGAAGAAGAAGGAAGAGGAAGAAGTAAGAGGAAGAAGGAAGAAGAAGAAGAAGAAGAAGAAGAAGAAGAAGAAGAAGAAGAAGAAGAAGGAACATTTCTATTTCCAGTGGTCTATAAAATGCTTTTTTTTCTTCACAAATGGTTTACTTAGTTTAACAAGAGACGTTTGTACGAAGTACTTGACTGGTTCTAGAGGTCGCAAGTTCTAATACTAGGGTTTGCCTCTACCCGAGGAGTCAGTGAGGTTTTATAACGAAATTAGATTCAATTTTTAACAACACTGATGCCAATACTTGTGGTTTGGGGGTTCACGTTTTGGGGTGGAATACAACACAATATTCAAATTTAATCTGTTATCTGTTAATTGAGACTTTCTTCCTTTTGTTTCCAACTTGTAGTTTGTACTTCTATGTAATTCTCTGGAAATAAACATTCTCATAGAGTTGTATAATCTAAGAAAATATTTTTTAAAGATATCAGCAATTGCAATTCTTTAATGAGGGTAATACTCTTTTTACCTTTAAACAATTTTATTTTTACTTTCAAATAAACGTCCCTCAAAGAAATGGTGTGAATGTAATGGTGTCAGGTAATAGGCGTTCTGTTGTGAACGTTGGTGGGAAACCTATGAGATCAGATTCATTTGATTGTTTGAAAAATTGGATCTTAGATATAAGTGAAACTTTCTGTGCCCTTATGAAGGGGCGGAGATCGATGTAAAATCGAACAACACGTCAAGAAACTGAATGTCTGACCAAATGGTAGAGACAATGAATTGGATATTCCTTCAACTTTGACTTTCCTCTCAAACTAAGAAGAGCAGTGACAAGAGAGCCGAGTCGTGTAAATTTCTAATATCTTACGTTTCGGAAATATAATTCCGTTCATATGAAGATAATTATAATGAGTATTGAAAAAAATCAGATGTGTAAAATAAAATAAAATAAAAAGAAATTTAGTTTAGAAGACAATGTATCTTTATCATCGTGTGTAATATTTGATTTTATTCCATTTGTTTCAGTAAAGTACCTAAATAAAATGAGAGGATGCCTGTTATATCGAAACTTTTCCCCTACTTAGTCCTATAAAACATAGAAATTAGAAATTGAAATGATTTGGAGGAAATGCAACAATTTCAGTGGCGCATTCAAGGGACATGTAGTTTCATCACGACCCCCCCCCCCACCGAAACGGATATCACAATTCACAAATACCTAAATTTAAATTTACCTAATTTAAATAGGCAGCATAAATAAATAAAAATAAATATTAAATTCACAATGAATGAAAACTTACTTTTAAAACTATCTTCATATATAGAGATCTGATGGGCTATTTCTATTACTAAATCGTTCACGATCATTTATTTATGATTTTTCATCTGAAATATAATTTAACCCCTTTAAAATGCAGCGTACATAATTATCATGTTTAAAAGAAGTACATTTTTCTTTCTCTGTTTTAGCCTAAGAAACAGTTAATAGCGCAATCAATGACTCTTTTAATTGCTGTGATAAACAAGGAATCAACTGATCCCGGGGCCATCGCAGATGTACGTGTGAATGATAGATCCTGGTGAGCTGGCAGCCGCCGACTGTCCAGTGCGAATGCGAGCGTGAAGTGGGAGGGCGCGTGTGGCGCGGAGCGGCGAATTCTGGAACCTTCCGCTCGGCTCCGCTTCGATTTCGTTCACGTGGCTCAACGATTTTTGATAAAAATTGCTAGAAATGCTAGTTCCTAACACAGGCCGGAATGGATTCTCGAATTTAACAAATAATTCAACTTTCTTTTATATTTCAATAATACTACTCCAAGGTTATTTGAGTTCACCGAGACGCACATAAATTTTCCAATATTGATAATCTTTTTTGTAGGCTCGTGGTCGCGTTCGCAGTCGCGTGACCTCGGCGGAATGGAAATTCCCTTCAGCTACGATTTAAAAAATCGGATTTCCAATTTCCAAAATCTTCACTTTCGAAATTGACGATGTTTCATGACAAGTACATTAATAAGGGTCTCTTTTGAAATAAAAATAAATTAAGAATTGATTTATTTTGCTTTCTCGGCTATTTGTTAGGTCGAAATATATATATATATATATATATATATATATATATATATATATATATATATATATATATATATATATACACTTATTCATATCGATAAGTGTACATTATTTATTAAATATTTAGAACATTAATTATTCTTATATATGTGTGGGTATTTTTTTATAATTTATTCTGAATTTTATATTAAATTTTTCTGAAAAAAGCTTCAGCTTCCTGGAGTTTTTTTCCTCTCAATGATGGATGTGAAACTGGATCCAGATCCCTTAACGTTGTGTAAGGATTGAAATTTTTTGTTTTAAGGTTTTTGGTATTTCTAATGTCGTTTCCACTTTCCCCTTTATTTAGGGGTATTCAGTTTTATCTCTCCTTTTCCTTAAGAGAAGAAACATTTCTGTAGTGTACACTCGTTGCAATGAGAGGAGTGCATACTCGTTGAAGAAATGTAAGCGGATTGTGAAAGCTTGAACCTACAAACCAAAAACAATATTGTTTAGCAACATCCTCAAAACGCGTTGCTTCATCCAATTACTTGCGAAGATCTTTAGGGTATTATCCTTGACGCACCCCACGAACGAATGAGCTTCATACTATGCCGCAAGATCGGAGAGCCGCAAACCAAAGTGATGAACTGCGAGACTAGGGCTGCACAGACCAAAGGTTATTTTATGTTAATCGTCAACTATGTGTCGCCAACTTCGACATGCGTAGCGGAGCGTCAACTGCGTTCTAAATCCAGTAGCATAACACATAAGAGCGTTATGGTTTGTGTTAGGTTAGAACAAAGCCCTATAATCCTATGCTAATACAACTGTTGACACTGCAGTGTCTTTGACCTGAGGTTCTACGGTTCCTGTCCCGACGGTGGCAGGACATTAGGTAGGTCACTAGGTCGACGTTTCGGGTCACGGATAAAAGAGATACCTAGATGGGGAAATCCCACAATCCGCCGTGTAGGTCGTGTCTCACTGATGAGAGTGGGGGAAACACCATCACCTCCTGTGACAAAACCATGCCCTACAAACACGGGCCACGGCAGTCGTCGCGTCCGGAGACCCGGAATAATGGCTCGCTGGCGCAGGACGGCGCGGCGGAGGCGTCCCGCTGCCCTTGGGCCGTGGACGGGCGCCGGCGCCGGCGCCTCCGCATTAAATTCGGCCTGCGCGCGAGGGGATCTGGCGCGCGCTTTTCGTTTTTGCCGCTCTATCAAGAATCGCTCGCGCCGCTTCTTCTTCTTCTTCGCGTTGCTTCTTTTCCGACGGCGCCGGGGGCCAGGGGGGGCGTGACTGCGCAAAAAGCTCTGGCGCCTGGAAAGACGAGAGTGCTGTGGCAACGCAGTGGGAGGCCGAATTGAAGAAATACACAGTTTTCGCGTGGCACTGTCGTTGACCGCCGAGCCCGCATCGAATGACTACGGCAAAGGCATCTGGACAACAAGAATCTGCAAGCTTTCTTGACTTTCCTGTCGTTGTGTAAAATAAGGATACTTTTAAGGTCGATATTCCAATCTCTCCCCGAACAGCAGTCGGTAGAACAGTAGTTGGTAGACAGTAGTCAGTAGAACAGTGTTCGGAAAGAGCATCATATGTATTGTAGTTTTGTGTGTTTTGAAAGGGTTCACTTTTAATGAATCTCGACGGCTAAAACTTAGTACTTCAGAGCACGGTTAAAGAGGTAAATGTATTGGGACCTTAAGAAGGAAATGGAGGGTACAAGAGGCATAAGCAGGGGATACGAGGGGTAAGAAAGTGTTGGTGAGCAGGGAGAGGGTCACAGATGGGAAAGCTGCGAGGCGAGAAGAGAAAGGAGACACAGATGCAGAGAAGTGGGACGTGCAGGCAGGGTCAGTTGTGACCGGCGTGGAGAGAGGGAAGATGCGGGTGAGTGGTGAATTGGCAACACGGGGGAAAGAGCGCAAGAAGCGAGATGCTTGGTTGATGACGCGGCCAGGGATGGAAGGGAGGGTCGCAGGCCGGAAGCAGAGAACGCGAAAGAGAGAAGAGGATGCGTGTGGCAGAAGCGGAGGAGAAGAAAAGAGAGGCGGTTAGACCGAGGGGGGCGATAAGAGATGCGCGAAGGTCAGAGGGTGGAGAGAGGGGGAACGGAGGGGCGGGCGAGAAAGGAAGAGGGCGGGTAGAAGAGGATAGAAGTGGGGGAAGAGTGGGAGTGGGGTGAGTGGTGTGGGGGTAGGAGGAGAACGCTCAAGGGAGGGATTGGGTAGCGATTCTTATTGTAAGATCAGGCATGTCTTTCAATGCTGGCTGAGTTTCTTACGTATTATCAGGTATTGTGGTAGTATTGCCCAGAAAAAGTCTTTGAAGATGTTTCTTCCGCTAGGCAGTGAATCGTTCTTTGAATGACGCTGCAAGGAGGGTGTGGCTGGAGGACGGGAACGGGCGAAGGTTGAGTAGCGTAGTAGGTGAATGGAGGCGGTAATGTCTGTGGTTGGAGTGGTTGTCAACAGTACCGGCTGCTTTTTATGAGCCCCAGGGCGGCTCCCTCCCTTGAAAAACCAACCTCGGGAAAAGTTGCAGAAAGTATAAAACTTGCAATAAATCGACTCTCGTTTAAATTGTACATACCATCAGCACAATGCACAATGATATTTTCTTGCCATCAACACCAGGCGAATGTCGGACCAGTTCCCTAACAAACGGGCCACGGACCGCGCGCGATCTTTCCTATATCTTCCTTGCCATATCCTCACCCTTTACACACACTTACACTAACATGCACTACTCAACCACACATCCCGGAAGACCGGTTGGGAGCTTAGAGCTTGTCCCGGGTGGGACGATGCCCTGTTGGTGGGAGATACCTGGTTGGGGTAATTCCACTAGCCGACGGTAGGTCGGTGCAGGAGTTCGCCAACCAGCGGGGGGAAGATCTCCGCCACCTCTCGAGGAAAAAAGCATGCACTACACTTACGGGTCAAACGCGCTCCTTAGTTGACGCGCCCGGAATCGCTAACAGGCAAGCAACGAATCTGACGCACACGCCGCCCCTCCCCGGCCGCCAGTGGTTGCGAGGGGCGGAGCGTGAGCTGAGCGTGGGTGCGTGCGTTGCAGCGCGCTGCCAGAGGAGGCCTTCTCGGGGCTGGGGCGCACGGAGTACCTGAGCCTGGCGGACAACGTGCTGACGCTGGTGCCGCGCGCCGCGCTGCGCCACATGCCGCGCCTGCGCACGCTCGACCTGGGCCGCGGCGCCGTCGCCGCGCTCCACCACGGAGACCTCCAGGTAACCTTACATTAGCTCTACAATTTAATGTACCCAAGGAATCTTCACCCCGACCGGTACATGAATCCGGGCCTCCTGGCTTACGTCCCGTTGCTGTGAGCTACCGAGACGACAATTCTTTGAACAGTGGCATGGTCTATTTGTATTGCCCGTTTACTAGTGATGTTACTAGTGTTACCACCCAGTCACCTTTTTCGGAGGCAATTACGTTCAGAAATATTTGCCACAACAGTAAATGTATCCAAGTTGTGACCTTGTTTATGACTAACAAAGGTACTGAAATAATTTAATTTCATCAAAGAATTGTCACCCCGACCGGCAGTCCAACACGGTTCTCCTGGTTTACGACCAGTTGCACTAACCGATTGTGCTATTAAGACGACAGTCTCGATGGTTCTTTGAAAGTTCGACAGTTCTTTGAACGGACGGTTCTTTGAACAGTTTCACAGTCTAATGTATTGCCAGTTCATGATATAGAATTGTCGCCACGATGTTCCCTTATTGGAGTTGCAATTACAGCCGGAAATATGTTCCGCAACAGTTCGAAATGTATCCAAACTGTCGTAAAGTCATAAATGTATCCAGTCGAAAAAGTATCCAAGCTGTTACCTTGTTACTGAGTAACCAATGTATTTTGTCAATTAAACTGGGCGCAACTAGGAGACTCGGTCGGAGTGTCAATTCTTTGAAAAAAAATAATTATTAAAATTATTTACAGAGAAACAAGGCGACAACCTGTACACTTTCACAGACAGGTCACAAGGAACGTATTTTCAGCTGTAATTGCCTCCCCAACTAAGTGACAAATCTTATATCCTTATTATAATTACCTTGGATCCATGTTGAACGGATTATAATATTTACATTTTGAATTCACAATATTGAAACATTAGGAAGTTAGTGGGAATCCCCAAAATCTCCAAAATCAACTCCCTTATGTGCAAATTATATTTCTCCCCAAGACATTTCAATTTTACGTTTTGTTAAAATAAATAAATAAATAAATAAATAAATAAATAAATAAATAAATAAATAAATAAATAAATAAATAAATAAATAAATAAATAAATAATAAATAAATAAAAAATATTTTTCCCAGTATGATGGTACCTGAAATAAATCCTCACAATAAACAAATTTAAAAAGAACTAACAACCTTACCATTGATTAAATGGATGTAGATATTGTTAATTCCTTATAACACCATTTTTCAACAATCTGTCCCTCTGTCATTTCAATATAAGAATATCAGCTCCCCCACTTGTTCACGTCATTCTTAGAGTTTTCTACAATATCCCCATCATCTTCATTTAAACTATTCTAAAAATAATTAATTATTCATAAAATAGTTTTCTGCTTATTTTGGGGGAAAAGCGAAAACAATTTTTGCATCTTGAAAGTGGTTGGATCAATAAGATTATTAAAGCCTTCTTGAGACAAACATATAAACTTATTATGTAAATTATATGAAAATATACCGTTCAGAATCTTGGAACGCAAAAATGTTGAACATCGATAAAAATAAATTGACAACTCTCTTGTATATTTGAACCCCTCCGTAACATGGGTTATTATTATCAGAATCGGTTGAAATTTTGCCCCGATTTTCGTTTTTATATTCTTCTATGGGCAAAGAGCAAAAGCTACTTAACAATTTTTCAGGACATTCTACTCAACTGTGTCTTCAATCATGTGAGTGATTATTTTACACTTATTTATACCGAATTATGGGGAATGATCGTAGATTAACAGATAGAAATTATTCACATTTATTTCACTAAAGTTCACAAACTAGTTTTTCAACCTTCTTACTCTCTAATAATCTCGTAAACTGGACAACTGGAGAATGTTCGTATGTTATCAGTGTATTTACATATATAATGCAATAAAACTCGCTTTAAAATTTCCTTTTTAAGAAATATTATTACATGCGTAATTTTGTGATTACAATTTGATCTATTGCAAGTTTAATTATAAGCTCAATATACCAAGGCAGTCAAAAAGTAATATCTCCATTTTTCTTCTACTTAAATAAGTTGAGTTAAGGGAAAACTTCGAATTTGGCACTATCCTCAAACATTTTTCTACATTTCACCGCGGAAGTAACTTAATGCGTCAAGAAGAGATAGGCACAGGCATCCTCAGAAAAATGGGCGACATCGTAAGAGACAGCGTTGTGAGATTGAATTTTTGAATGCAGAAAGCGAAATGTGACAGATGAATTTTGTCATATTATTTCCCTTATTTGGTCTGCAATCACCGAGCGGGCCCCACGAACAATGTCATCTATTAGCTAAATGTTGAATGGAGCGATAGGAGTTATCGATCTCCCTCTGCGTTTCTCGTCAGCCAACGGTGTTTGCCCTTCTGCTTCGTTACAAACATCGTCTAACAAGTGCTGGCATCCACTATTATATCACCGTACACATTTTTCAGTCTTTCCAGAATGCGAATGGTCATTTCACCTACTGCCTTCAAGAATTCAATCACACAACAAGGTCTCTTACGAACATCGATGTCGGCAATTGTCCAAACGCCTGCAGTGCTCTCCCATGTTGACGCAGAAAGTTACTGCAGCGGTGGATTGTAGAAGGAGGTTTCCAAAATAGTTCCAAATTCATTTTTTAACTGCACTAATTTTATTTAAGTAGACAAAAATAGGAGGCAATATTTTCTGATTGCACCTTGTAATTTTTAGTGACGATATCTGAAGAATATAAATCACAGACAAACAACAGACTTAACTGACACTTTGTAGCATTAACAACAGCTCTTCTAGACCATAAGGCTGGCAAAATATTACATTTCGCAGAGCTACGTGGCTCGGCGATATACAACTGTTTTAAAACCATTTATAAATAGCCATTTGACGTCAAAATACACAAGGAGATTGTAAGGATGTTGTCTTTTGCTGTGTGTGGCAGGACCTGCCCGAGCTGCAGCATCTGGTGCTGGCGGGAAACGCGTTGGCGCGCCTGGACGCCCAGTCGCTGCCGCCCGCGCTGCGACACCTGCACCTGGGGCGCAACCGCCTCAGCGCGCTCAACGGCACGCTCAGGTCAGCCTCATGCCTTTGACAGCGTTTCTCAGAATAAATATTACCTACTTTTAAGGCATGGACGGGGTCGAAGATTATATCTGTTTGTCAATGAGCAATCACCTACACCTGGGGCGCAACCGCCTCAGCGTGCTCAACAGCACGCTCAGGTCAGCCTCCTCATGCCTTCAACAGCGTTTCTCAGAATAAATATTACCTACTTTTAGGACATGGACGGGGTCGAAGATGATATCTGTTTGTAAATGAGCAATCACCTGCACCTGGGGCGCAACCGCCTCAGCGCGCTCAACGGCACGCTCAGGTCAGCCTCCTCATGCCTTCGACAGCGTTTCTAAGAATAAATATTACCTACTTTTAGGGCATGGAGGGGGTCGAAGATATCTGTTTGTCAATGAGCAATCACCTGCACCTGGGGCGCAACCGCCTCAGCGCGCTCAACAGCACGCTCAGTTCAGCCTCCTCATGCCTTCTACAGCGTTTCTAAGAATAAATATTACCTACTTTTAGGGCATGGACGGGGTCGAAGATGATATCTGTTTGTCAATGAGCAATCACCTGCACCTGGGGCGCAACCGCCTCAGCGCGCTCAACAGCACGCTCAGTTCAGCCTCCTCATGCCTTCGACAGCGTTTCTAAGAATAAATATTACCTACTTTTAGGGCATGGAGGGGGTCGAAGATATCTGTTTGTCAATGAGCAATCACCTGCACCTGGGGCGCAAACGCCTCAGCACGCTCAGTTCAGCCTCCTCATGCCTTCGACAGCGTTTCTAAGAATAAATATTACCTACTTTTAGGGCTTGGAGGGGGTCGAAGATATCTGTTTGTCAATGAGCAATCACCTGCACCTGGGGCGCAACCGCCTCAGCGCGCTCAACGGCACGCTCAGGTCAGCCTCCTCATGCCTTCGACAGCGTTTCTCGGGATAAACATTACCTACTTTTAGGTGGTGATAGTGGTGACGGAAGATGATACCTGTGTGTCAATGAACATGCGCTGGGAAATCTCAAATGGAGTCGCCCATAAATTAAGTATTCTTAAGAAAGTGAATTTGGAGTATTTTGAATACCCCCCACCCAACTTT
Source organism: Gryllus longicercus (assembly GCA_038098605.1). Taxonomy (NCBI): domain Eukaryota; kingdom Metazoa; phylum Arthropoda; class Insecta; order Orthoptera; family Gryllidae; genus Gryllus; species Gryllus longicercus. The sequence continues at coordinate 177,819 of JAZDUA010000360.1, forward strand.
AACTCGCGCTTGAACCCCCTAAATAGTTACTTAACGTTTGTGACAACCCCGTATGCAATACGTAAAAATAAATGTGTAACAGTAAACACTTGTATTATTTTATTTGTTATATTTTAAAATTTATGTTTGTTGAATATGGTCGGGATTAGTTGGCGATGCTGATTGCAAATAACAGTGAGATTGGGAATAATGTGTGAGGACGCTTAGGTGCGAATATTTCCGAAAATAAGCTGCGCACACGCCGCGCCGTCGTGAATGACACATGGGTGCGAGATCACTGTGCCAATTAAATTCAATTTTAGAATATTCTTTAGATCAATTATGATTTTTTTCGCAATTTAAGAGATCCAGTCATTACTATTGGTGAAAAATATTTCAATTTATTGTAACTATTTATACATCTTAACTTCTTATTTCATTTATACATTTTTTAAAAAGGGTTAACATCGCAATGGTTTAGTATAAGATTGAATAAATTAAATTATTTCAGCAATAGCTTAAATGTTAAAAAAATATATACCTGCGTTTAGAAACACTAAACTAACACCTTACGTAACTCAGAGAAACGCTGCCTCAACTTCCACCTCCGTCTTTAGGGTATAATAAATGGACTACCAGGTTACAAATAAGATATTTGCCACTCACCAAAAATTTGGTACACAAATGATCAAGAACTTTTGTGAATTGGCGAAAAAAGAATGCACTAAACGACAGGCCTGTGTTGCGTATGGCTCTTAGTCGCGCCCGATTTTAGACCTCACGACTTTCGCCCGCAGTTAGAATTGCAATCTACTTGCTGTTCGCAAATGACTCAATTGATCTCCCGAATCTACAAGCTTCAAGAAGCAGTGATCCCCCACAAAATTTTGATGATACATAGGCTGCGAAGATACTGAAAAAGTACAATAAGAATTCTTTCTGTGGTTATGTATGATTCTGCGGCCAAAACGGTGAAACAATATTAATTAATCTTACTTAGTGCCATCGTCCGTCACTCACGGCTCCTTCCAGGCCACCAATCGAGACAAATGAAGTGTTTTTTGTTGCGCACCGGTCTTATTGTGGGGAACTGATGATTTGTTTTCGGATCCATTTAGAAGAGTATAAGAAATTTCTCCAAAAAGCTGCGCTTTTGTGTTTTTTAGCGCCGCATTCTAGTGGTGGCCGCGCGAACCAGGTGTCCCAGCGCCCTCGCTACGGCCACAAGTAGCTGTGTTGGCAGATACGTATGACGCCAATCTGGCGGCCCACGGCACCCAGGCGATGAATAACAGGTTGCTAGAGATTCTCTTGTTCGAGCGCCACTGTTTAAAGTATGCGGTGTAGGGCTTGGATCACTTTAAACAAAAAGGTTCATCGTCAGCGTGCCATTCCATAGGATAATTTATAATAATTAATAATTAAATAATTTATAATAAATCATTTTCTGATTTTGTTATGCAGCATATACGATAGTGCTGATGAGATACTCCCTTTTGTAGGATAAGTTCAACATCAATATTATATTGTAATATAAATCTATAAGAATGGAACAGTATGTTGTAGAAAGAAGCATCCAAATATTTTTTTTCCTTTAATACGCCGCCTGCTAATTCATCAAAAGAATGTACTCTTCAGAAGAACTGTTCTGGAAGCGTTCGGATTAGATTCTCCAACACTGTGTAGCAGCCGTGGCCGAAAGAAGACCCCACTAGAAAATAGGCGATTAGATATTTTTATTTATTTTTTCTCATTAAATTTTATTCTAAAGAATTAGATTAGTTTTTACAACTACACCCGAGGATGAGAGAACGAGACAACTGATTTTTAATACATGAACATATTTTTAAAACAGTTTCAAGAGTCAGCGGCTCTACATTCAGCTATCTACTAATAATACGAGAAGCAGGCTGGTGTGTTTTTTCTGCTAGAAATGACTCACTCTTAACAGACCAAGAGCGCGTGCATTTGCAAGAGCTTCAGAGCAGCGGTTCCAACCGACGACTCACGAAAGGTTCACGAGCTTCTTGAAGGAGTTCACAAAATAAAATTGTAATGGCGGAATTTTAAATCCCAAATATAAAAAGAATAATGGAGTAATTAAAAATATATTAATTTAAAATTTATAAAATTAAAGCTTAGCTCAGAACCAGTTGGTGTTCACAGATGTTGAAGACGATTTCATTTTTCAGCGAGAATAAATATTGGATTTTATTCTGTTCATTTTAAGCTATCAATTTAACTGTATTTAGGTTTGTCGTAAATGGTTCACTGATATTTCAGTTTTAGTAATGAACTACTATACAATATGGAATAATATTAAAAAGAACCAATTGTATTGATTTTTTGTCTTTTGCTATCACGAAATCACAGGTTGTTCGCCAGCTTGCTTTGGAGTTCGCAGAGAAAGGGTTGGGAACCGCTGCGTTGTGTGGACTGGGCAAGGGTGGCGGTCGCCCCCGCTGAGTTGGGCGCTGGCTCTCCGTCGCCGGCTGCCCGGCGGGGGCGGGGGCGGGGGCGGGGCCGTGGGCGGCGAGTGCCATCTGCGCGTGCGGCGACGATTATCGTATTACGCGGCGCGCGTGTCCTCGGCGGGCGGGCAGGCGGGCGCGGCTGGACTCCGCGGCCAGGGAAACGCTCCAACTCGCCTCGACACTTCTCCTCTCCTCTGCTTTCCTCTCATTTCATCTCCTCCTTTATCTTTTCCTCTCCTCTCCAGTTATGTCATCTCATTTTCTCTCTTCTCATTTCCTTTCCTCTTCAATTCTTTCCTCTCACTTCTTTTCTTTCCTCTTATTTCCGTTCCTCTCATTTCCTCTCCTTTCCTCTCCTCTCATTTCCTCTTTTTTCTCCACCGGTTGAGTGGGCTCAGTGGAAGCATTACCGTTATCCCTGTAGCGACTCTGACGGGATGTCCGAGGTTCGAGTCCGCTGTTGTTTTAGTTAGCTCGGTCGAATTCCATCTCTGTCTGGTGGAGAACCCTAGCACGTCGGTTGCACTGATCAGTAGTTTTCCGTTTTGTTGTGATCAATGACGGACGAATCCTAAGATACGGTCCTTGGTCATCCGAGATCTTTCCTACCTCATCCTTGACCCTTTCTTTCCCTCACACACTCACGTATACCTACATGAATTACACTTCCACACATGTCAGGAGCCCCGATGAGGGCTTCCATCTTGCCACAGCTGGGGCGAAGCTCCGGTGGGAGAGATACCTCGAGGAAGAAACCCAACTAGTTGACGTGAAGGTCGGCGCTGCATCTCACCAGTGAGGGAAGAACGCCACCACCTCCCACATGAAAAATTCACTACTCTTACAGGAGTAATGACCGCAGTAGTTGAGGCGACCTGAAACATCATTCAATCAATCAATCAATCCGTCCGAGGAGCTTCCGCGCATCGTTACTTCCGCGCCCTCCCGTTCGCGGCGCCACAATTGCACACACGGCAGCTCAATTTAAACTAGGACGTTCTGTTTCTCAATACACCATGTGAACTTATTGATCTACATAGCTTCTTTTGTTTTGACACGATTTGCGGGTCTCACATCCAATCAATCGTAACAAATGTGTCAAAGGAAATATGATTTCTTGGAGAGGTAATTAATTGTAATTTTATCTTATAAATATTGATATTTGTTGAAATATTGACTAAATTTGCCAAGTAAAAATACAATCCTGTAAAGATCCCCTTTCTTTATATCGATCGTTCGTAACTCGAAAACTGTGCTTAACTCGATTAAAAAATAAAACAAAAACATACTAACCGACTCGGCGACACAAAACAAATACATGCCAAAACTCTCTGCAAAGGACTTTGTAATTAGGTACAATTCTTGAAAAATAAAGCTATTAGATCTTGAAGACGAAGTGGAAGTAAGGAGAGGAAGTGGCTTTGTCGAAGTGGCAAGTGAAAATGGCAATTCATAGCATCGCGAATTAATCATGCCAAGAATTATAAAGTTGGGTGAAAATGAATCTATTAATTTTCTTCTCTGTAATGGGGTGTGGGCCTCATTCACCTGCATAGCTTATTGATAGTACTTCAGCGGCTCATATGGGGCTATACAAAAAATACGTTTGCAAAAATTAGTTTTTACTACCCCTTCATTTTAAGAACCAATTGCTCACAACTTAAAACTCCCCGTAGATGAAGGTTTCCTTCTTAAATGCCCTTCCCGAGTTAAATAAAAGTGCAACTTAAAAGGGATTGTCTTCATATCTTAATACAAGTTTTGAATTTTAGACACGAGATACATTTCAGATTAATTTTAATATTAATTTATAGTTTAAAATATACAATATAATAATTATCAAATGCGTGAAAAACTTTCAGAGTTATTAATTAAATTTGAAAACAATTGAGGCATCCACACTATGGTTGCGGGCAGCGACCATCGCCACTAGTCACTGTCTTTACGTTTCGTGCGTTTAACATCCTTTTTAGCACCTTGTTAACGTAAGGAAATGAACTTTCATATTATAGATTTTATCCGCCTTTTATGTTTTTCAAGATAATGCTGAAATCAATTCGAAAATTATTCCATAATCTGAAACACTCAATAAAAAATGATGACCCATATTTCAACCTTCCTTAAAACCTTAACTATTTAAATAAAATGTCGGTAGATAACTTATGTTTCACAATTCCAATTATATCAACACAGATTTCTTTTATCTCCCACTCATAAACAACGTTTTGCATTCTTATTAATGCAACTCTTTCAATAAGTAATATTTCCGTTTCTCAGCTCCTCTACAGCATAATATGAGAACATCCGTTTTCGGAGCACTTATGACTACAGTATTGACCTTCCTCGTGGAAGATTACATTAGTTAGTGCATGCCAGAGCTTGTTGGACAGCGGCCGGCAGTAGTGAGTAAGAAAGAACTCAAGAAAGAAAGAATGAAAGAGACAGAGAAAGAAAATGAGAGAGAAAGGGCGGGCGAGAGAAGTTAGAAGAGAGTGCAAAGTGACTTTTATTCAGTGTCAATACTAGACGTAAAAATCTTCTCTTTTTTGTCGATTCTCTTCGCTGTATTGAGTCTTGCCTCGGTCAGAAATACCCTCACCCTCTTTCTGCTTAGTTATCAGAATTGTGACACAAATACTAATCAGGCTCTAAACAGAATATCTAACTTCGTAGAAATTTGTAAAAAAGGGGGTCTGCTTTGTGTCATCGCCAAGCTTTATCTTTCGAGGGTTGCTGCGCGAATCTGCAGGTTGAAAATTTTGTTTTGGTGCGCGTTAACTGCCGATGTCATTAGCCCCGCAAAAGGAGAGCATGAATATTCCGGCAAGTAGCAATTTTCCTCCTCCGCTAGGATGTGAGATCCGGACTCGACGTGAAGGTCAATTTGCAACGTTTTATCCCTCCGCTTGCGGGGAATCACCTCTATCTGGACGACTTTAAGTTCCCGACTGGTCTCCCGGCAAGTGTAATAGTTAAGGGCATGTAAATGTGTGTAAGGAGAAATGATGGAACAAGGATGAGGAAGGAAAGATCGCGCGCAGCCTGTAGCCCGTTTGTGAAGATACTCGTTAGGTATTCGCCGTGAAGTTGCCAGTGAAAGCATGGAAAACAGAAAATGATCATAGAAGCGGAATTTGACCTAGTTGTGATGAAATCCGTCACCGTCAAACCACACGACTTCCGTGTCAGAGTTGCTGCGGTGGCAAATGTTGTCCTGGGCCATCTCAGCAGGTCAATCCGAAGCAGTCAATGCTCTTTTCCTCATAGACAGACCCGACTTTCGAGATTTCCAATGTTTCGAATTCGGAGAAACGAGTGCAGCCAGGATTACTTCAATAATAATAATAATAATAATAATAATAATAATAATAAAATCGAAGACACTTGATAACGCTGCAAACTTTGTTGTAGAAGAGATTGAACTCAAATAACCTATTAGCAAAACAGTCAATTCACCATCGCACTAAGCAGATGATGATCCTCCAGGAAGATTCTGAAATGCCTCACTTTTCTCCCAAGAGAACGCAATTTGATAAACTTCTAATGTTCTGTGTGATATGAAATACAGAAAATCGTTAGTATAGTACGTTATATGATAGTGAAATCATCTTTACACGGAGATTGTTGACTGAACGTCACTGCAGGTGGACACTGGAAATAAACTGAAATTGGGAGGTACATCCGGTCTGATTTTGTTATTGGCAAATATGCTCAAGTTTACTGAGTTTTATTTATATTTAAAGTACAAAATACAGAAAGCTTCCTTGCGCCCTTAACTAACTTATATACAAAATGTCACTGTTGAATGTGAACTGACAATGAGACGGGAAGCAGAAAGATGCTGAGTCAACCATAATCTGCAAGCCTCTTCTACTTTGTACAGTGTTACAGCTAAAAATTTTAAAAACGACCTGACGTTTTGGTTGTTCAATTAAGGATATGCTATGAAATGTGCCTGGTTGATGACCGCATAGCCAGGGGACTACTTCAAAGAGGGTGTTTTTGGGGACAAACAATCCGTTCCGCGAAAAAATAGTTGTTAACGGAGGGCACCGCTTCGTCGAAGCGACAGGTTTTATTGTACGTATTAATACAATGTAAGCAATACTGAACTTTATAACAATTAAATACAACATTATGTCACATTGTACCGAAAAAGAGCATCTCAGAGGAGACGTTCTTCTGTACTCAAGAGTGCTTTGCGATCAGTATATACTCGCGTGATCTACCGCATCACACAATTCCTTGTTCTACCGGGATTTCTCCACGGGATGAGCATCTAGGCTCTTACCCCCATCCAGTGCAAGAACTCCTTCAGACTGGCATCTGGATCCCGCCAGAACCAGTTACTCCTTTTTGGAACCTTCCCATTCAATGCCTGGATCGGGCCGCCCAGACTGCTCTGAGTTACTAGCTTTTCCAGGCCAGTACCGGAGTCACATGTGCTGGGTCAAGCCCTCCCTTTTGCCCAGAGTATAAGGTCAATGCGACGACGAAGCCAAGAGGCAAACTGGGTGCCACCCGGGCCAAGGACCGCCGGGGGGTGTATCGGAGCCTCCAACCCGTCTCCTTACTGCCTCCAACTTGAAGCTATCGACGTGAGTGGCGCTGGAACGTATGCAACCCGACAGAGAAGTTCATACTTCGGTCGGGTTGTTGTGGATTATTAGGCCCGCCGCTGGCTGCACAGAGGATGCCGACAAACAAACCCCTCACCCAATCCCACCAAAAGGTCGGTGGCGAGCCATTCACTCACTGCCTCCTCATTGAAACTAACGATGTGAATGCCGCCGTGAAATTCGGGATCCAGGTGGCCGTTTACAATCCTCCACCAGGAATCGTGACCTTCACGGTCGGTTCCCCCATCGCGGGGACATTGCGATCACCATCTAGCTCGTGAGTCGGATCTGCCTGTGTACAGGCACACCACGCGAAGAGCTACTTGAGAGTTCGCAAGCAAAGCTCCGCCGATCGAGAGGTCTCTCACGCGCCGAGACAAGCCTCTTACCTGTTTTATAAATCATGACTATCGATGGAACGAGATGAAACTCTCCCTTTTTCAGTCATTCTCTCATTAAGACTCTCCCTCCTAGGCGACGAATGGATCGCTACCGGCTTCTCTTCTGACGGGCGTGGCAATAACTCTGGAAACGATAACATTCATTTCATTTTCGTACCATTTAAGTTGGCACTCTAACGGCCGTGAGAGAATCAGAAAAAACTGCTAAAAAGATGGGAGATATCGTAAGCATCACGATATGAAAGTTGCAGATTTGAACACCGTGTTGAGTTTGACATCTGCCATCATAGAGAATGGAATATTTAGTTACTGATATTCGCTCAGTAATACAATTCGGCCGGTGGAAGCCGTTTTCTTCATAGAATGTAGACTTACTTGAACTCTGCCGAACTCTTCCCAAACTTCTGAACGACAAAATCACGATGAAACTGCATCCCAAGTGAGAACCAACCGAGTGGCAACGCGCGGGGCTCCAAGCTCCTACCCGCTTCCTCACTGCACCGCCTGGCGTCACCGGCGCGGCGCCAAGAAACTGCGCACCCAGACGGGAATTTGTAATTACGAGTGTATATATTTATTTTATTTTTTTTTCGTTAATCGGCCGACTAGGACCACGCATGCAAGCATCCTGCATTTACCGTGGCTCAGTTTTTATTTATTATCGCGGTAGCAGGTGCTTGCAACAACTTTTTGGGGGGACCAGCATTTTAGCTGGATCCGATTTTTATCCCCCACGTTTGTTAGCCCTGGGGGTATGGAAGATGAAATGATGATACGATGATAATGGGGGTGAAAGGACAACACATACAGACATACACAAATGCATCCATGCCCGAGGCGGGACTCTAACCCGCGATCTTCTGGTCCGAAACCACTCCGGCACTACTGCCTTAGCGATCTCGGCCATCTGATCGGCGTATATATATATATATATATATATATATATATATATATATATATATATATAATATAATATAATATATATATATATATATATATATATATATATATATATATATATATATATATAAAATTGGGATCGAAATTGCAATCCCGCTCGCGAGGAAAATCAAACATCGATACTCCGTTCCTCCTCTTCTTTCGTTATTTCTTGTTCGGCCAAAAGGCCTTTCAAGAGCTTGAATACAATGTAATTAATAGTCACAATAGGTTTTGGCACCATCGCTAATTGTTAACTCATTAAACCATCACTAATTTTGTTAGTTTATAATAGTTGTATAATTTCATAGAATTTTTATTTTAATTATATTACTTCTCGGGGTATAATTAATGTGGAATCAATTTCTCTTTCGAAAATTTGGATTCTATTCTGCTAGGGTTCCTCCTCTGTGCACCAATCGGTCACCCCTGCCATCCGTAGGATCTGGCGATAGGGTGATCCCCTTTGCATGCTGAAGGAGAGTTTAATTTTGACAAACATTTCGATGAATGGAACATGTGTGGATTTCAATTTTAATTAGGCAGAAATACTCAAGGGTCAGTCACGCGAGCGAAACGTTTTGAAAATTTTGTGTTACTTAGACTCCAGCATGATTTACGCTAATGCGAAGATCGGGGCTTTGCCTTAACTTGCAAAATTTCCAAGCGATGCGAGCAAAAATAGCCTCAGCAAATTGTCGATTTCCACTAATAAGCAAACTTGACCTTATAACTTACATTTAATCACCACCAAAGCGTCTCACCACCATCCAGCGCATGATTTTGCGGTTTGGCAAAAACTAAGTTCTCGGTCGAAAAGGGCGAAAAGTACTGCGAGTATGTGGATATTGGAGATAATTGGGCAGCAGCGTTTTATAAAGAAGCAAATGACAAGGATTTCCGTGCGTGCGCATAGTCTGACCTGTGATTTTCGTGTGCCCTCTTAGTTTTCCTCTTACTTGGCCTTTCATTTCACAGAATCGAGGGCTTACATAAAGCGTTCCATGCCTTTTTGACTATTTGTCGTTGAATGAGTATCCGAAACTTCTCGTAGATTTGTACTTGCTTGTTGAGTGCTTTTGCTAAATAAGCCATTGTAGGTCCAAGGACAGTTTTATGTATCAGCCCTTTGATTTAGAGGATGAAAATCAGAATAATATTCGTGATATAAATTGGGCAATAACACGCTATGCCACATTTTGGATGAAATTGAAATATTAGTGTATTTCGGCGCCCAATATATGTTTACGTGTTTTTGGACATAATGCGTGTATTTCGTCTTGTGAATGTTGATAGATTGTAAAACATAATTATTATATTCATGGCTTTAACTCATTTATGGAAATGTTTAAACCTTTACTTTCCTTTTTTCACAAAACTTCGTAGAGTAAGTTGCCCCGAGGACTTCAATTGTGTTTGTTATTATGTGTTGGTGTAAGGAAAGGATTAATTAAAGTGTAACATTGTTTCTCTTGGGGCATATTGCTTCACTTTAATTTTTGTACATCCGGTTTCCGTCAAGCCTCCTGGGACGGTTATGAAAACCGACTCCTCTGAATTAGCGTTGCTGGCAAGGCCGGGTGGGAGCGCGGCGGCGGGGGCGGCGCGCGGCGTCCTTCGTGCTAGCCCACGGCGCCATCACAAGAGTGTGTGTGTGCGTGCGTGGTATCTGTCACTCGCAGTTGTGAGCGGGCGCCGGGCATACTCTGACCTCCCGCGGCGCTTGTTGTGGCTTCCCTATCTCTGCCCCGAGGTCGCTTCTCCTTCAATCTGCCCGCTCGGGTTAATCCAATCACTTGGTCGACGCGCGACTTCGCCAAAGCGCTAATAGTACGCTCTCATTCTGTGTACGCGGCCTTCATTATACAGCTGAGAAATAACAACTGGTTTGGCAACTGGTAACGTTAGATAGGAGTAACCAAAACACAAGTTGGTTTCTGCTTGGTACACTTTCCCAAGAAGTGGTTTCTTAACACAAAGACTCGTGGATTCTAATGTCAAACGTTTATGTTAAAAAGTTACTTAATAAACAAGTTTTATCAGTTATCAAAGATGGTCTCACCTAGAAAACAATTGTATACAGTTTTCCTTTAAAAATGGCTTTTAATTAAATCCAAATGCATTTAATCTGCACTTTTAAGTCTTTACCAATCATCAGGTGAAGTAATACAGTTGTCTGAAGGTATTTCAATTTAAGATGTCCTGACGGTGCTAAGTAAATAGTCCGAAGAAGTTATATTAACGTGATCTTCACACGTTCAATTTGCTTATCTTGCGAATCTAAATAAAATACCTCTATGGTAGAAATTACTTCTATAGTAACGTCATGGACATTTAAGCATACTTGTTTCTTCGAGAATTGATAGATTGCATTTTTTATCTTAGTTTATTTTAATTATTAATTTTCGTAATTTCCATTTTTACAATATTACAAAATAAATATCCCCGCTGCACATTTTTGCGGCTGTGGATTCAATAATCTGCGCATTCCTTTCGTCATTTATCACTCGTTTTGTATATTTAAATGAATTTAAATCAAAAGCCTCCTTAAAAGCCCTATAAGGTATTTAAAGACAACAAACAATTACTAATTTGTAATAATGTTTTTTAAAATGATTGTGTAAATGAACAAGGAGCCTTGTATCATCACAATTTTGTCTAATTGATGATTCCAAAGAGAATTAGTCCCCTTGAGGGAGTAGCAAACGCTAAACGTTTTTTGTCTGTGTAAAAGTGCCTAAAACGCACTTGATAATGCAACGCTTTACAATACAAGTAGTTGTAATTTGAGAAATTATTCAAAATAATTAAAATTATTCAAAAAGAGTTTATCTCGTGACTTGCGAGAACTGCGACTTAAACCGTGAAATAAACAGCCTCTTAAATGTCTCTCTGACGTAGCTTCGTGACGCACGAGAGAGCGGGGCGCGAGGAAGCGACACCTATCCGAGGGGAGGGGGCAGGTCTCCTGCAGGGATGCGCCCGCGGCTGATGATTGGTTCTCTCCCTCCGCGCCACTGCCAATCAGACTCAATTGCGAAGGCGACAGCGGCGGTTGCACTGTCCTCGGACGTGCCATCTGACCGGTTCCAAGAAATAATTTGGTCCATTTCGGACGCTATAATACCGTTCGACTGGCTTCATTGTTTCTCAATCGACCGCTAAGTGGCGAATTTTTGGAAGGAAATGGGACGATGGGCAGTGTTTCATTCAGGAAATGCTTAAGAGACATGGTGATCGGCAGATCTAATGAATGTGTCCTTGATTAATCAATTTGAGTTGGGCGGTCGAACAGACTGGAGCCACCACACCTCAGCGTACCGTTGACATAAGCCAGTCAGCTGTTGGCATAAGTCATGATATATCTGCAGGCAGATAAATGAGACTCTGGTGAAGACCACTACGTTACAAAGTACATCTTTGTGTTCTCAGATAAAGAAATGTTTCAGAAATAAGGCTTGTGCCAGAAGATAGGGTAACATCGAACCTAAACTGAAATTTTGGAATGGTTTTCAGTATTATATTAAACACAATGTAGACAGAAACTACGTTTTGCAAATCCATCGCACTGGCACACGATAAACAGCATTGGATGTTCATTATCTGTGCATCATAATCATCGACTGACCAGGAGCTTTCACTCTTATACCTTTGCAACCTACTCCACGTGATACGCTACTATCAACGATGTATATTGAGGCAATAGCACGTTCTACATCGGAAGCCCACGTCACGACGGGTCGCAACGTCTGTTCTTCGGAAACTACTATCCAAAAATCCATAGTTACCTTCCGAGTCTTGTTTACTCTGTCCGTACCGCTTCTAATATTCTCTATAATGATTCTTATACTTCATATCTTCACAGATCAACTGGGAGTTGCACCCCGGTGCCTACAAGTGTAAGGTGCGCGTTCAGACATCTACCCATATTCCAATTTTGAGACGTAGATATTCCCCACCTTACGACCCCAGAGAGTCCACAACAGACCCCCCAAAAAAGGTGAAAAAAGTATCTGATGAGTCGACAGATCTCAGAAGGTACCCGTAGACCCCGCACTGACCAGGGGAGGATCCAGCCGATCAATTTGTAGGGGGCCATCATAGATTTTTCTCCTAGGGCTTTTCCAGCCAACAGCCGCTTGCCCCTTACGTCCCGATGGGTCGCATATTCCACCACACCCTAGACCAGACCAGAGTTGTCCAACTGGCATCTCGCGTTTTGCCGCATGCGGCCCACTCTGCCACACATCGAGACCGGCAAAACGATTTACTCAAACGCGAAAGTCCCGTGCGTCCGTGAATTATTCCAATTTTCCCTGCGTTATGGCATCGTACGGCCTAATATCACCCATGGTTCCACCCCTCCTCCGTCTTAGAGCAAGCAGGCAAACTGCGAAGATCAACAAGACGGGTTCACGCGTGGATCGCCCAAGTAATGCCAATTTGGCCCGCAACCATATTAAAGGTTTTAGTTTGGCCCTTAAGGCCTTGCAAGTTGGACACCCCTGCACTAGACACCAACACACTTGCAGGTACCTCTGATCTGTGGTCAGCAGAACGCGAGGCCCTCCACGATAACACAAATAAGGGAGAACAGGTACCAACAACCATGCCCAAGGCGGGACTCGATCCCGCGAACTTTCGGACCGAAGCGCTCAGTCGGTACACACTTTAAGTTACCTCGGCCACCCAGGTCGTCCAAATATTTTTGTTACATAATAAACGTTTGTTATTATATTGTACACTATTTTTGTAGTATATATATATATATATATATATATATATATATATATATATGTGTGTGTGTGTGTGTGTGTGTGTGTGTGTGTGTGTGTGTGTGTGTGTGTGTGTGTGTGTGTGTGTGTGTGTGTGTTAATGTACAATATTATTTTTTAAACAATTACACAATTCTAACATAAATACTTGTTTCTATGTATTTAACGAAATAAAGAAGGATAACAAACGACAGCTCTAGGTCCTTTCGAGGGGTGGGGCATGGCCCCCAGATACTGCCCAGTCCGTGACGCGCCGCTGCGTGCCGGTGGTTCCAGGGGCCTGTCGCAGCTGGAGTGGCTGTTCGTGAACGGCAACCAGCTGGCGCAGCTGGACGGCGAGCTGCCGGCGGAGTGCGCGCAGCTGCTGCTGCTGCACGCGGCCTCCAACCGGCTGCGCCGCCTGCCGGCCGAGCTGCGCGCGTGTGCGCAGCTCGAGTCGCTGTTCGCGCAGGGCAACGAGCTGGAGGCGCTGGGCGGGGCCCTGCAGCGCGCGCGCCGCCTGCGCCGCCTGCACCTCTCGCACAACCGCATCGCGCAGGTACTGGGCACGCGACATCCACGGCGATGCTTTATTAACAGCGATGTTTTGTGATCGATTGTTTTTCTTTCCTTTTCCTATGCTTTTTCTGAAGAAAAAATTCCCATGATCACAATACTGTAAAAGTTAAAATATGAAATAATAACTGATAATAACAGTTATTCATGTGTTGGAACCAAAGGAAATATATTTGCTTTATATTCATCGACCAAACTTTCTCGCCCGATATTACCTCCATGGCTCTGTATTTCCTCTTTCTTCATATTTATTTCATTCATTGAGATATGGTCCACAAATATGCTGTGGACGTAGGGTCTGCCCCTTGTTATCGTATCCTTATTCGGGGAATTGATAAAGACGAACTTCGTCAAATTATATTTTAATGCACACGAATTTCATGTTTTCATTTTGAACATCGATGTCGCATCACTAGCAGTTACCGCCACGACGTTTTACCCGCAGGAGGCCTGAAGCACCCGGAAAGCCTTTACTCTAATATTGTGATTGCAGTTTGGCCGACCCTGACCACTACACCCAGGTACCTTTTCCTTCCACAGACATGAAACATTTGAGAAAGTGAGTATTTTTATCCTTTCTAGCGGAGAGACAATCCAAAACGTTGCACGGGCCTCAGGGACCACCTGCGTGCACTCGTGCAACGATCTTCGTTCAGTGCGTTACGCGGCTTAGAAAAATATTTGTGTCAAGTATGCAAAACGTTTATTTGTTTGGAGCATTAACTAACAGGGTGTAGGGCATGCAATGAAGGAAAGTTGTCAAATATTTAAAGTGCAAGTGCATCATATGCATTAAAAAGAATATTTCAGCCGATACCATTTTTCAGTTTTCTTCATTTGCATACAAACCACTAAATACTTTATGTAAAATTTATTTTAAATTTTAATAATTTATTTAAAAATATAACTCATTATTGAAAATAATTTTCATGTTTTTTTCTGATTCACTGCCTTCATCGAAATTATAAGAGAAATTGAATTAATGGAACAGCAAGCAGAAGGGTCCGTGAGACCAGGTACGTGTACTGACGCTACAGGAAGAAAGGCGCGTGTGCTGCAACGACGGCGAACCGATTGGCGATGCCGGGCGCGGCGGCTGCTAAGATCGTTAGTCCCGTATACTCCGGTTTTTATTTCTTGGCGCGTGTGAGCCTGTCTTGATGATGGAATATCTCAGGGCATTTCGCGTCTTTCTCGATCGTGCCACTAGATGTCGCATTATTGCGACTGATCGAGCAGTGCTGGCGTCATATATTTTGTAGTTCTAGGATAACGCCGAAAAATTCAAACTTTTTCAATTTTTGAAAATTTAGAGCTAACAGAGAAAATCGGAGTTATGCGACCTTTATACGTGTATTCTTCTCTATTCTTACAAGAAATTTAAATAAAAAATGAACCATTTTTGAGGAAATTTTGAAAATGTCAGTCGGGCTTCATGTAAAGTGCCTCCACAAATTAATGAATATTTTTCAAAATATCAGAGCTTCGACTCAGGCCAAAACGACTGGGCTTTATTCAGTTTAGAAAAAAATCGTTCGCATAGTTAAGACGCTAGTGTTGTTCACAGACGAAAGATGAACAGACGAGCAGACGGACGGACGGACGTTTAAAAAAACACTTTCGGTATCAGAGTATCCCAAAACGTGTATTTCGTTGAAATCTCAAAATTTATTTTTCGCAGCATTACATAAGTTTATCTATATCATGAATAATACTCCATATATCGGTACATATACGAGGTAGTAAAAACAGTGCCCATGAACACAGCTAGCAGGAAAAAGTCGGATTAATGATTCTAAAAAGTCGGATGATTCTAAAATGTCATATACATACATCCCTATATTAAAGGTTTTGATACATTGATTCCAGGTGCGTCAAATTCATAAGTTTTAGTTTCATATGTGTAGTGCATGTTTTATTGCTGGAGGTGGCATTGATCTTCCCCTGCTGGCTGGCCGAATCTACGTCGACTTACAGGGACTTTCCCCAACCAGGCACCAGCGTGCCACCACCCCTGCCGGGACAAACTCTAATTTCCCGACTGGTCTCCCGACATGTGTGGTAGTGTAGAGTATGTGAGTATACGTGTGTGCAAGAGAGGGAGAAAATAATAGAGGAAGGATAGATGAGGCGTGCGGTCCGTGGCACGTTTGTTAGGGTTCTGCTCCGGCATTCGCTTGGTGTTGATCAGAGAAACCACTACCAAGAAAAAACTACCGATCGCAGCAGCCGGCCGGTAGAATTCTCCTCCAGTCAACTGCCGAACACCACCTAGTTATGTATCTTGTGCCGAAAGCCCTGCCACCCAACGGTCTCGAACCCAAGGGCCTCCTAGTCAGAGGCACTGCTGTGACGTCAGTTGTTGCCGTGAGCCACCTCTGCCGGTTTAACAAGAGATTGGAGATCGAAGGCAATGTGCTCTCGTGTTGCAGGTGTCGGAGGATGAGTTCCAGGAGCTGGAGGCGCTGGAGGAGCTGCAGCTGGGCCACAACCGGCTGCGCGAGCTGAACGGGTCGCTGCTGCCACTGCGCGCGCTGCGCTGCCTCAACCTCACGCACAACCGCTTCGAGCGCTTCTCGCTGCGCGAGATCCTGGGGCTGCGCCGCCTCTTCGTCATCGACCTGTCGGCCAACAACATCAGCGCGCTGGCGGGCCACGTGGCGCAGAACGTGGTGGACGCCGAGACGCGCGTGGTGGAGCTGCGCCTCGAGCACAACCGCCTGCGCGCGCTCGACGGCGCGCTCATGGGGCTGCACGGCCTGCAGCGCCTCAACCTCAGCCACAACCTGCTCGAGCAGATCATGCCCGACGACCTCATCGGCCTCGAGGGCCTGCGCGTGCTCGACATCTCCTTCAACCGGCTCAAGACGCTCGAGGAGACCTCCAAGGTGCGCCTCCCCTCGCATAGGAGAACGACAATGATTGTTCCGTGTATCCGAACCCGTCACCTAGTTAGTGAGTTAATCACTTATTTTACGTGGCTCTTCCGTCTGACCACACAAATTTCGCCTGCTCCTTTCACCGTCTAGAGAAAGAAGATATTTCTCGGGCGACGAATCAGGCGCTTTTTATTTTGCTCAGAGGCTTCTTTCAGGCTTGAGGATATTGTTATATATAAAATGTGAGATCCGATGCCGATCTCGGAGCGTCCCAGCCTGAGTAACTGCAGTTGCAACAGTGATTTTCCTGAGCTATCTCAGCCACTAAAAAACCTGAAAATATTTAATTAAACATGTTTTGTCACCGTCGGGTGCGATGGCGGTAGTCCATAGTTGAATCTTAGTTGATCGGGAGTTAATAGACAATCGCGCGGGATTTTCGACATCACCTTATTTCTGAGCGCGAAGTACAATCTGATGCTTTTGACAGTTTTATTTTACGAAGCCGAGGCGGACAAGTGCGTTGGGAAGTTTTTCACAACACATTTGGGTGCTCAGTCAACCAATCCTAAGCATTGTTCGTCATTATCCGTGAGAAAATGACGTCGACACATGTCCTTTTTGACAACTAACAGCAAAATAGCTTACTAATATGGTGTTAGCGCAAACAAGTAAAAATATCAGAAAAATCAACTTTTTCTTACACCGGATTTCATATTTCATAAGACTAGCGCTAACTAGCGCGTTCTAACCGTGCCAGAGCCCCAGTGGTCTCTGACGCACTATTCTGTCATGCGTTAGGCTGTTGCTCCGGCGCGTCGATGCGTGTATCGTGTAGAAAACAGACATTTCAGCCTGCCTCTAGTCAACTTTTTAATAAAACCGAAACGCATGTAATGTACGTAAATTCTTCCTGCAACGCAAAAGAAACGGCCACACAAACAGACCAGAACAATTTTTCACACACGCAACTCAACGGGCAGACAATTGCGTCCTGAAAGGTTTCACGAATTATGTCAAGGTTTGGAGAGTGACATGCATTTACCTCGCTCACGGAACAGAAAAATAAAGACCAGATTACACATTAATTTGCGAGAATTCTATGCTCGAGGCCATTTGTAGCGACTTTGATATTTCGTAGAGCATACTATAATGTATTTTGCAAAAACAACCTCTATCGAAAGCAGAAGGGGCGTGATATCAACACATAATTTTATCTCAAAGCAAAAATAATTTATTAGGTTGACTTAAGAAAGCGCATTAAGTCCCCACTGTTCCCTCAAATATTTACTTGGTTGCGAGGTAGCCTTCCTAATTACCACATCTGAGTGAAAGAATACCTACAGGCTAATTCTTTTACAATCATTCAGTAGATTATCTAAGCAAGCTATCGTTAGCTAGAGCTGCAATGTGGGCGGGCCCAGGTAAAGAGGACCTTTTTTAGGCTCAAGATTTTGCGATTGTAAGAAATGTTAATTACTTAAAACTTGTTCTTGAACTTTGCTATAGTTGATACAATAAAAGATTAAAAACAGCCACTTCCAGATGAGCAATTTCCCCCGCTTCGATAGCATACGTAACCCTGTTTCTAAATCAAGATAATCTGTTAGTAACTTTGGTTTCTTATGCAGTAATCATAGACAGAAGTAATATGAATAGTAGTATTATGTGGTAATATGAATTTGTCGAAGGATTTTTTTAAAAAATTATTTAAGGTACTAACACTTCTTGTGTTTGCTATGCACTTTTATAAAGAGGGCCCGGATAAAAAGGTATGCAGGCGGGTCCGCACTATTTCGTTACTCTACTGATAAGGTCGCATAATAAATCATAGAACACAACTGATATTCATGGAGAAAATTACGCTAACTCTTCTTCAAAATTAAAGAAATGACGGGAAAATAACCTTGAGGCTTCCTAAGTGAAGAGCCGATAAAAAATGAAATATAACCAAACTATTCAGTAATTAGTGTGAATACGCGCAATTCTGAAACGTTTCCTCCTCTTAATGTTATTATTTAACAATGACTCAGATTTATTTAAATCCATGACATCATTTAAAGATTTAAATTGAATTATGCAAAAAACATCCATGCCAGAACAATCAATATAGTTTAAATAAAGCTAGGAAAGTTGGGACAAATCTTACAATTTCGAGCAGCATAGGTGCTTGTCGAAAATTAGGTATGAGTAGAAGTGAATGAAATCGTATTGTTGAGGTGATTCAAATATTTTTCCTCCCTATACTATAGTCTTGTAAAAAGGTTCGTTCTTATTAAGCTTTATAAGTATGGCTGAACGAACATGAAGATCTTGTTTATTGACATATAATTGCACCCTAATTAATTACAAATAATAAATTAATAAGTTAAAATTGCAAACAATAAATTAATAACTACAAAGAACAAATTAAAAATAGTGTTATCAGTTTTAAGAAGTGGCGGCTGTTGAGGGTAGGCATCGGGACTGCAGCCCCCCCCCCCCCGAGTCCTTGTCAGAATTATTTAATTAAGGGCCCTGGTAATAAAAAAGTTGATAAATCCAGTTGCTAAATTTAGAAATAAACCCCTCTATCACTTGGTGTAGCCAGAAACCTTGTTTTGCTTGTCCTTGACACAGGAAAATCAAATGACGCCAAAACATATCTTTCCGTCTGCGAACAATGCTAACGGCTAAACCGTTCAGCGATTTTCTCCAAAATTGATGTTCCCCAATAGATCTGGCTGTCCCACATCCCCTTGAATTTGAAACCGATATTTTAGTTTTTGGGGGTACTTCGCATGACGCCCCTGGGACATTCTCAAAATTTTCAAAAAAAAAATGGCTCCATCGTTTTTTATTAAATTTTATTTTTGGGTAGTGGGAAGGGCGTTTAAGAAAATGGTGCTCGTCTCTTTTCGTTAAAAAGCCTGATTTTCGAAAATTGAAAAGGTTCAATTTTTTTCGGAATCTTCCTAAAACTAAAAAATTGATGATAGAGACTGTTTCCTTACTACAATCTGTTCCTTGGATGAATGGATACGAATAGTAATTGTGTTCAATATTTAAAAATTGTGAAATTTAGAAGCTTAACTCTTCAAGATGTGCGATATAAATGCTCGCGTAGACCTACGCCGGTACTGAACATACCTCAATTCTTTTTCTATTTTTGCATTCAACCCCCCCCCCGCCATTAATTAAAGGTATCAGCCACCACTAGTTAGATGTATAGGTTTCCTGATTAATTCCATTATCATTACTATAGTTGCGCCAGAGTGAGTACAGTGCAGTGTAATAGTGAACTAGAGACAAGTGTAACATAGAGAACGTTGCCTAGTGTAAATAATTGTAGGAAAATAGTTGTACAGTTGCACAGTTGTGGAAATATTACTAAGAGCAATCCTCTATAAGGAGAAGCCGTTGCCCACCCAGGAATTCTCAGATTTTATCATAATAATAATAATAATAATATTAATAATAATAATAATAATTATTATTATTATTATTAAAAAGTATGAATTATTGTTATTATTATTATTAAATTAATAAGCAAACTAATTACAAAAGTGACAGACTTCTTTCACAGCCCTGAATGTTTTAATAGTTTAACTAAAACTAAATATTGGTAATGAACATTTTACATTCTTACTCAAAAGATAACAGTTTTGCACTCTTTGTGATATTATTACACAAATTAAAGGAACATGTAGTAATGCAATGCGACTTTTAAAATAGATGTGCGAAGGTCTCTAGGGAGGAGTGTCAAATTGAGAACCTGTAATTGATAATGAGTAGAGAGGCTTTCTTGATGAGAGAACATGTTTGTTTCAGACTTTTCTCCCATCTTTGGAAGGTCTATTTGCATCCAACAATCTATTGACATCATTGCAGCAAGATTTTCACGGCTTGCCGACTTTATGTTGGGCTGATCTAGCCAATAACCAGATCGAGACCATTGGTCGCGAATTAGCTGCTAAAACAAGATGCCGCATCCATGGAGTTCTGGGCACTCTCAGAATATATTTGTACGGTAAGTATTGTTCTCAAGGGCCCCGTAGGTGGGTAAGCGAATTTAACACCAGGTGATG
Organism: Gryllus longicercus; assembly: GCA_038098605.1. Classification (NCBI taxonomy): domain Eukaryota; kingdom Metazoa; phylum Arthropoda; class Insecta; order Orthoptera; family Gryllidae; genus Gryllus; species Gryllus longicercus. The sequence continues at coordinate 198,507 of JAZDUA010000360.1, forward strand.
CAGCGGAATAGAAGGGAGACTGTGAACGGCATTGCCTCATAACGACGCTTGGTTTTATTTATCTGTGCCCTATTCCCTGCTTCCCTATTCCCTGCAGTACATGAGCCTTGAAAATCCCCTGCTGTTGTTCTCACCGTCACTATTCCTTTGAGCAAAACATTGTATTGGTGTCTTACCTAGGGATCGATAGGTAGAGTAATCTATGAGCAAAGTCTGTCGGCAATATTGATAACGGTTCCCCCGCCAAGTTCACTCACTTCTTGTATTTGTATTTAACCATTGTGTATCCCGTATATGGCAATTGGTCTCGGCACCGTTAGATCCCGGGGTTCCTAGCCGGTCACGCAACCAGGAACCCGCGATGTCTCGAATTCATTTAACCTTTGTGACTTCACGTAGTAAACGAATTCGGCTAGCGGCGCCGGTTTCGCGGACCTGGTCTTTCAGTCCCAGCATTCGCCTGGATGACCGAGGGAAACCACGAAAACCCCGGTAAGAATGGCCGGCACGGGGATTGAAACCGGGCCTCCCGAATGCGAAGTCAGTGAGCTACGCCCTGAGCCATTTCGCTCGGTTTACTTCTGACACACGTACGCAAATGTACATTAAATCGTTCTATTCGGAAGCATGTAGTTTCTTTTTAGAAAAAGTAACATACATAATTTCCGTTGCAACATGGAGTGATATGGTGGACGTATAAAAGTGAGTAGATGGGAGTCTCTGAGCTCAATTTCTGTAGGATGAAAACTGTGCTAACCTAGAGGTAATAATGGACATCGTACGTGGAAAGGTGTTAAATTGCATTAAATTCAAAAGCACTAAAATGTTTTTTAGATACATTGAGGAAATTCAAGATAGAATTTCAATTTTCGTCTACAAACAGATGACCTGTAATTCACAAGAGGTTTCGGGCGCGTGGATTTGTGCTTGGATCAGTGCTTGGCTGGTGAAACTGAAGGCTTGCCAGGTTATTCAGAACAATTTTCCGAAGTTTTCCGTCTGGTCACGCTAGCTAGGAAATGTTTACAGAGGCCTGAAGGAATTTACAAAGGAAGGAAGCAATAAACATTCTTATATCCTCTATAATACTTCAAATTATTTTCGTGCAAAATTTAAAATTCAGGCAATATAGAGCGAATTAAAAATTATGTACCAAGTCTTGTTCCTAAACAAATATTTTTCGATATGAATTTAATTTTTCTGACATTTATGAAAACAATCAAATAGTGTTCGGTGTTCTTTAAAAAGTAAAATAAATATATCTATTACCTTCCGTTTGTGATATAAATTTATTATATATATATATATATATATATATATATATATATATATATATATATATAATTTATTATATTGTATTTTCAGGAAAAGAACATATGAAGTATTTTATATTTGTCCCGTTTTTTAGAAAGCAGAAAACTAGTTGTCTTTTTAGAACTTCGCAATATTAAAGTAATTCATTTCTGACATTTGATAGTATAATTTGAATATTTAAATGGTATAGAATATTATTTGAATGGCTTCGAACAATTTGAACAATTTGAATTTTTTGAACTTCCTTTGAGGCCATATATTTTGTGTGACCGATGTACTAACTACTTTAATTCCTCAGCACCAATAATGCATTAATGAATAAACATATATTTTAAGCAGTTTAAATAGTGACTTCCTTAAAATGAAATAGACGTATATCCTTACAATGCTTCCATCATGCATTATTATGGTATTTATTATCTTTATAAATTCTTTCAACCCAAAATCATATGAATTCCCATAGAAACATGTTTGGTAATTTTTATTTGACAGTTTTGTTTGTGGGCGTTTCTGCCTCTGGACGTTCTGCATTTGTCATTCTGCATTGGATATTTTTATAGGCAGGCCATCCTATCATTTGATATCTCAGATGGATTTATTTACGTTAGAAGGAGCAGTTTAGTTATTTATTTCCTTACTGAACAATTTTTAAACAAAAAAATAACATTAGCCGTCATATTTCTCTTGACCTGAAACTGAAATACTTTGAGATAGTTACATTTATGTTTATCAACTTATATTCTTGTTTCTTCGAGCTAACTTTTCGATCCACTACTAACACTATTACAAAACATAAAAAATATACTAATTTACGATTTCTTTTTTCTAGAAAACCCCGTGCGTTGTGACACCAACTTAATCGAGACAGTTGTGGCAATGGAAGCGAACTTCACCAAATTGTATGGCCTCGCACCATGTGTTGCGGAGAACCTGACTACTTCAGTTGCCGCTTAGAAGAGGATGAGGATACGTGACAACACATCTCACACAAATGCAGACACAGGAATTACACACAAATCTTACTAATTGTTCTGTTTACGCCACAGTATTGTGAAACAGGTTCATGATGATCAAATCTTACGAACACATTTTTATTGACTAGAGATTTCTCATACAGAGACTTCCATTTTCTGTAGTGAATTTTGCTGTGGAGTACGAAGGGGTATTAGTAAGGTATGTTAACGATAGTAGCTTAAGTTGAAGTATAATGAGGCATCCAAAAATATTAGTATAATATCCTTTCCATGAACATTATTGTTTAATAATGAAATTGTGTGGGAAACTTACCTTGCGACAGAATTGTTTAGCAAATTAAAGATATACAACGCCTCGTTTATGAAACCCATATTATGTGTCATTTTGTATCATCAAGTGATCACAAGAATTTTAAATTGGAACTAGGAAAAAGTTTTGTTTTTCATGACAAATAGTGAGGTATTCTCTTAAATATGTTATTAGTCAAGTTATCACTTGCCACCAAATGCTTGTTTCTTATTGTAGAAACGCAAAGCGAATAGTACGCTAGTAAAGCACGTCAAGTGTGCTTGTAAGACGCACGGGTGCTGGACGCGTGCCAAAGCCTGAGGCCCCGCCAAGGCCATAGCCAAGTGCTTGTCGCATGCGACAGATGAGGTCGGGAGAAGGGAATGTCTGGAAGCAGACATTCAGGTGCTCGGTGGTGTCTGTCAACTTGTCGCAAGAAGCTCTTGTGGTGCCGTCGGTGACGCAAGAGGTGTTCAGATGAAAGTGATCTCGCCTCCATTCAAGGACGAGCATCAAGCGCGGACCCTTCCAACGCATTATAGGTACGCTTATCAAGGCAGTTTGGTCAACCACTTGTCGTTTTCAGAAAATAATGATAAATGGGAGCAAAACTCATTTTATTCTGCTCGTAATAAAAAAAGAAACAATTTATGGCTTTAGATAATATAAATATGATACTATAAAATCAAGTCATTCACATTATTTTTGTCCCAAACTGGCTGATATTTCCAAAATAAAAGGTTTAGTAGACGTTTTAGCTTTATCGTTCATCGCTAGGCAGATTAATTTTGCCACCATTGGGTATCCGTTCTCTAGTTTGAGAAACAATTTTTATTAGTGTGATATTGAGCATTTCTCGATTTCACAAAACCGTATCCGTGCGTACATTCCCGAAACATAATTCTTTCTTCTCCGTTTAAAAAAATATACTACTGATTGTATGAAGAAGGGTTTTTATTTTTGTTTTAAATAAAATTTTGTTCCGTTGAAATCGTTGGAACGGCCATTCTACTTTGATAGGCTTGGATCATTAGGCAAAATTATTTAAATTACTTCCGAAAAAACACAATTAAACTACGTTTCGATTTTGTTCAGTTTTGTCCCGGACCAAATGTGGAGGATGCAAGATTCACCACAATCGTGCCTTAGCGACGTTTCTCAGGTTGCCCGAAAAGGAAATTAATGTAATCCTTGGGGAAGAAGCAACCGAGGATTGTATTTTAATTTCTTGTGAAGTATTCGTAATCCATTTTCCTTCAGAACTTACAAGTATATTCTGAAGAGGTATTTAGTAGTAGAGAATTAATAAATGGCATTGCTAATTACGCTTTAGATCTTTAATGATTCAATTTTTAAAACTGCCAACAGTAATGATGCCTTCATGATTTTATTTCTTATATTTCAATATCATTTTGAGTTTAATTTTCCGCAAGAAAAATTTCAGCTTTTAAAAAACATGTGCAATAAAAATATTGTTTTCTTTTAACCCCCTTACCTACACTTGGAAGCAGAACATTTGACTCCATTAAGTACAAGCATGCATTAAACCTTTTCATTCCAAGATCTAGATTTGTTACACGTACCCTTTACAAACCTAATGAATAAAATAATTAAAATCAATTTAGAACGCGTAAAATATTTTTATAGTACCAGAACGTAAGAGTTGATTTTAAATGTGAAAGATTCACCTTATAATCAGAGGTTAGTGCAGATATTTAAATAAAATATATTATGTTTAGTATGTGATTAAATTGCTTTTCTCACTTTCAAAGTATTTTATACCAGAATTTGATATTTACATATCCACGTTCACAGTACATATTCCTTTCAAGGTTCCTTTCTTCTATTTGTACATGTTTCACACGAGCATATTTCTTCTCTACTTTTCATTTACCTATATTTATCTGCATAAGTTTTTGAAAAATCCATAACTAAATGAAAATTAGCAGTGCCATTAGAGATCTTAACATTGCAATTGTGCTGAAACTTTTTATAACATGTTAACTACTTAAAAGCATGCGCTGACATTTCATAATCACTTACGTGTTTTAAGACAAGGATCAATAACAATGTTAGCTTTGACAGATGATGTAGTCTTAACATTGTTCATTTTATGCAAATATGCCTTCGTACATAATGCGAGGCAATCCATATAATTGTACTATGGAGTCAAGAAATAAACATTTGCTATTGACATTTGAGCATTTTCTCAATCTGAAGTGCACGTCATCTGGTTTTGCAAGATGCCGACAAAAATTCTATTGTAAAATTTTCTTTGTTTTATTAATGCCGGCCAAAGGCCCCGAATCCAGTCATTAAATAAAGAGTGAGCCAGATCACATTTTTCTTTATTTTTTCGTTCGCACCTGAACAAACAACACTTCAAGTAGGGCACACAGCGAATAAGAAATATAAATCTTTAATTTATTTCAAGGAACTGTTTGAATAGTCGAATTTGAAGTAGCCAAAAATGAAACCAATTTGTAAAAAGTTCTTAAAATTCTAAAAAGGCCCAGAATTTCAAAAGTGTCTTCAATAACGAGTGGTAACAAGATCACGTAATTTAGTAAAAAATAATACGTGCTTATTTATATTTAAAGTTATTGCAAATCAAACACCGTTCTTCTATTTATGTTCTTATCCCAAAATTGCACGATGTATATATTTCTTGACAGTTGGTGTCAGAAACAGAACGATATTTTCTTCACAGCACTGCTACATTTTCTTATACGGATTCGAGCAGAAGAAGGTCATCAGTATTCTTCAAGTGATTATAAACATAATTTGATCTTAATTTAATATTATTCTATAAAATATGGTTATAGTTTTATAAAATTAACAATTGTTACACTCAAGTAATATTGATTTTGTGGATTGCTAAATTGTACTGGTAATCAGAAGTAAGTTGTAAATATAAATAAAATATATTTTTAAATTCTTCGTTAACTTGTTAGAACTGATGTTAAAAACACTCAAATAATCTATGCAAAGAATGTATCTGAATCAATATTTGTTTATGGTCTTGTATAATTATAGATTACAGTATTACAGAATAAGTTTAAAATAGGTCCATTAAAATAAATAACATTTCTAAACTAAGCAATTTTCTTGCTCTTTTGATTGAACTGAGTCATTATTTTCCGAATCATTTAGAATTAAATGACTTCAATTAACACCATTCTGAGCGAGAATTGACAAGTCATTACTTTTTTATTATTATTATTACTCATTAATTTAATTATTACGCGTGCACTGACTGAAACTAGGAGACATCTCTGTTAGCTTCTGAGATAGCTTCAGAAAGCAAACAAAGGACTGACCAGCAAGGGGATGTAGGAACAATTGATTCTTAAACCTAAATTCTCTCATTATGGGTGTATATGAATGCTTAGGTGATGTTGAAAAGAAAATATTGTTATGGTACAGTCATTTAGAAAGGATGGAGTCGGAAGTCTTTTAAAAAGGTTTAAAACTAGACGCCAGCAAAACGGAATACAAGGGGGGGGGGTCATGAATGAATGGAAGGGTGGTGTAACAGTGGCAATGGAAAGAGATTTGCGATGGTGTAACGGTTAGCGTACCGGACTGTAGTACCCAAGTTGGCGGATTCAAATTCAATTGAAGCCGTGGATTTTTAAGGGCGGAAAAATCCTTCGTACGTCTTCCTTCGGAGGGGAAGTAAAGCCGGCTGTCCCATGTTAGTAGATTTACTTGCATCTAAAAGATCAAGCCTAAATGACGCCTCTGAGCTAAATTGAAATCGCCTGTCTCTCGCCCAAGAAATACCTCCTTTCTCTGCTAGTTGGTACATAGGGAAATTTGCATGTTCAGACGGAAGAGCATGCCTTATGGCCTGAGTCTCGCCACGTAAAATAAGACTTCAATTCAATTCAAAGGGATATCTCACAAGACACTTGGCATGCAAAACAAAATGACGTCTTGGATGCGATAAAACCAAATAGTGCTGTAAACATCACTGCAGTATGTGTGTGTGTGTCTGGGCGGTGAGATAGGAATAAGGAGAGAACAGCTCGATAAGGAAATAATTATAAACGCAAATATCAGTCTCTCAATACTCGTGCCTCGCCTCGAGAATTTGAGAATGGATAATTTTTAGTCATATATTTCTAAAATGGACGAAGTAATGGGGGGGAGTAACTTAAATATTAAACAACTTTGTTTACATTATAAAAACTTACGACAGGAAACAGGCAAAAATATTACCTTTGTAAATCAAGGGATTCGCGTACACTCAAAAGTATAGAGCCCACTTAGAACTCCATCGAAATATTTTTTTTACGTAATCGATAAACGAAGAAATCACATTTCCATAAAAGGGATAACAAGGCACTTAAATCAAATTGTGTGTTCCATGTTCACAGTTTACCGCGGTATGTTTCTTTGTAATAACACTGCCTTTACCCTTTGAAACAATACGAGTGTTGTTGGTGAAACTGCCGAAAATATAAGTCAAAAGTGTCTGGTACCATCTCCTAACCTTCGCTATATCGATGTCTATTAATTTTGCATTGATGATCTTTTCGACTCGAGAAGTGAAACATTTCGAAATTTGAACATTATTGAGAATCAGGCGGACACGGAAGGTAAAAATGCTATTGACATTAATGATCAATATTTTAGAAATATTTCATACTGAAAATTAAATTCTTAAGTAATTTCGCAACAAACATTCAATAATTTATTATGTACATATTCCTGGAACTCAAATTAAAATGGCGCTCGCCGTGCCGGATGAAAACGGTTAACCTGCTACACACACATGCGTGGCGGGCGGTCAACCTGCAGGGGTAGGAAGAAACGTCCGCTCATCGTCTTCACGACGATGCTACCAACGAGGCAAACAAATTGCATTGTTCAGAAATCTCTCGTCCTATTTCAACAAAATGTGGTCCAAAATTTTATAATACAACGCTCAATACATATGTACGCATTCGTCCTCAATAAACGGGTTGTACTCGCGTGTGAGGTGCATAACGGCCTTTTTGCTGGTATTTTTAAAGGCACTAGAAAAATGCTTTACGTTTCTTTTGGTTTTAATTGTATCCCGAGCAGTCCTTTCGTCTCATACACAATCGTTCACATCTATTGATCTCTTTTGCAAGACATCATTCTGGGTATCTATCAATTACAATATACCTAATCAAATGTGAATTCATTGTAGTACCGTGAAGAAAGTAAGTTGAATAGATTTACCGTCAGACTTTTCAGAGCAAACTTCGAAGGCATTTTTGATCTTCTCTCAGTGGTTCACAATTACACTCCTTAAATTCGAGTTGGAGCTCCAGCGACTAGGTGTTAGAGTTGGAATGCGTGGTCCTGATGCAGAAGTAATGGCGTAGGTTCTCTTTGCTGAATGATGGAAGAAGGTAGCAATTTCGGTAATGGATAAAAAAAGGCTCGACATTTTGCAGTGTTTTGTAGTCGGCAGGTACTAAATAAGCGGGGATACATAGAAAAAAAAATAATAATACTCTTTTCTTTGAATATGTTGAATGAACCCAAGCACTAATTAAAACCCCAGGTTTCCAACCTCCCAGTTACTGTGGTAACTACAACACGCTCTAAAACCAGGGATTTTTGCGATGTTTTCGTTTTTTTCTCTATAGCTCTTTAACGCTAAGTCCAATAGAAAATTATTCATAGCAGCTTTAATGAGGATAACATTCCTTACATCGTTTGTATAAAACTGGTTTTCGAAACTAATTGCCAAGAGAGCTATAGATTTTCAAAAACACGCTGTCTACCAAATGTGTGCTATATATACATCTTTATGACATTATAATCAACTTAAAATCAATATAATTGTTATTATACGTATTATTATCATTTATGTCTCGGCGTAAACACTTCCTCATAAATCTAACTATTGCCCAAAATATCAGTATAGAAAGAAATTGATGTGTATAATGTGTTCCTGTTAATGTGCTATGTGTAAAATGTGTTCGTGTTCCAGCTTAACTCTCGAAAGCGGGCACAATGTGGTTTCAACGAAATACAAAACTCGGCATACATTATTACTGGAGAATTGGAATAGGAAAAAGAACACTATTGGGGAAACATCCCCCTAGAAGGTTGACAACTTTTATGATATTTACAAACAAACACATTATGCAACCCGAAATGCACACATCGCGTGTAATGTGGACAAACACTATTAAGCAGCCCTGCCGTTACATGCTGGGCTGTTTAATAAATTACTGTGATAAATACACTCAAATTTAATGGAAATAAAATTTCCTGATTTTTTAATATTTTTTATCGTATCATTAACCTAGGTACAGCGCCAAAACAGCACAAAACAGAGCAAACAAATCTGTAGATTGGTATGGGGTGGTGAGGCCTACCGGCAACTTGATTACTAGGTGAACACGGGTGAGGACAGCTATGCTTACGCGACTTCAGATGGAGCCCAGACCAACAGAATCTGCTCCGTTCCAGTCATTGCCCTGAGGAAGCCTGCGACATGTCAGGCGAAACCAGGGCCTCTCAGCCAACGATGCGGCGTCTTTCAGATAGCCAAGAATTTATGGAATCGAGCAGCGGAAGCTTACGTGTGCATCTGAGTACTAGGACCAGCTCCTTTTCCGGCGTTTGTATTTTCATTTGTAGCGTTTAGTGAACTCTTAGTGAACCTTTATACGTGTTGTATAGAATTTGTTTTATTGTTATAATTTTTAGGTAATCAGTTTTGTGACAGTCCAGATGGACTCGTCTGGAACAACAATTTCAACGTGTTTTATTAGGAACAAACGCAACTTATTTGCATAAACAAGCGACGGTTTCCGGAGCGTAGTGATATTTATTTATTACGCCGGAGCTGACGAACTGTTGAAAAAGAATCAGACCGGAGAAAATAAATAATGAAGATAAATTTTAGGCAGACGTTAAATAAATATACAATAGACCTTACAAAAATTTCAAGAAAAAATATAATTTTTGTCGCAAGACACGTAAAAACTACGAGATCCTACGTAAGTAAATTCTTCAAATTTAATAAACCGACCTTGAAAAGATATTAAAATATAAGGGAATAACCAAACTAAATATGTAGTTATTTAAAAAATAATTTATTAAGGGGCGAGGGAAACAGACAGAAAACACAATTTTCTATCATACCAAGTAAAGTGACAAAGGAAAAAGAAAGACGGCAGTTGTTTTTTGGAAAACTTTAGGGGAGCAAGGAAAAACGAAGACAGAATGTTTGTGGACTCGGATGGTTGACGGTAGCTATGCTGTGTGTATAAAGTGTGGTATTGATGATTAATGAAGGTGGAAGTCGTAGTCAAATATAGAAATGGATGGACAATGGTAATTTGGGGACCAGGAATAATTTGCGGATGTGTGTAATGTAGCCACGGAAGTCATCTCAAGGTAAATTATTATTTCAGACTTTTCTTAATTCGAGATTCTACGAAAACAAATACGGTTGATCCGGAGTTTAGGGTGCCACCGGTTCCTTTGGTTCACTGTTCGGTTCACTAGTTCTCGTGATTCATAAGATTATAGTTGCGCGGTTCACTTCAATCACTGGAGAATAATTTTGCTGGCATTGATTCAAAGCATAAATATATACACAATTTTACTATGCCATATAAAGCTATACATTCTGTTATTACAAAACATTTTTTCTTCATGACGACACATTTTAAGTTTCAATTCACATCTAAAATTACACTTCACAACACACTTTCAAAGCACAAAATAAGATTTTTGCTTACTGCTTGAAATGGATTACAAATATTGACACTATTTTCTAATTAAACAGCCTCCTAATAACACAGGTGTTACTATGACGATTACCTTTTATTATTTACTTCATAACTATATGAATTATAAAATTGTAAAGATTTTTTTGGCGTTGATTTGCGTGTTTTTTTTGGGCATTTCAAGTTTCCTTTTAATAGTTTTGTGTGTCTACCGAGATCGAAGGTATGGATTCAGGATTTATTTATTTGCTCCGAGAGGGACGTTTGAATGTGATTCAGTGGTGTCAGAAAGTGGGTTTGCTTGCGTCTCCACGTGTCTGTAATGTATGCAAGAAAGAAATGAAATTAACTGAGAAAGGATAGAACAGATGGTTTTGAGTGGATTTGCAGTCAGAGGCGAGAATGGTCATAGCGTAAAAATGTCTGTGTGAAAGGACTCTTCTTATGAATTTACTGAACTTTAGTTCATAAAAAGTAAAGCGTGTATTTTTTCAGATAAAAGCAGATTTGGTGATATGTTGATGAATCATTGAAGTTTTTCGTGTTATAAGGATGTTATACGTAATTAGTATGGACGTTACACTAATTTTACTACCATAGTATTTTTAATACTATTAAAATTCTATAATTTCAACGATTATGTGAGTTGTTTTTTTCTAATAAAATACCGTTATATTTAATATAGTGTTTATTTGAAAAAAATGATCGGGATGATTTTATATCATTAAAATGGGGGGTTGGGGGGGGCGATAGCCCTCCAATAATAAAAAAAAAGTTTAAGTAGAAAGTGTTAGTGAAATTCTGTGAATTCTAGAGATTATAAAAATGTGTTAAGTAGATAAGTTGCTTTTTTTTGGTAATAAAATATTGGCTTTGAGTAGTAATGATAGTTTAAGTAGCATGTGAGAGTTAAATAGAAATTATAATTCTTGCTATAACATGGTAAACATTACAACGCGCGAATAGTAAACAAGGATTCAGTTAAGTGAGTCGATTCCCCTCTAGTGAACCGGATCAGTGAACCAAATGAACCGGTGGCACCCTGAAATCCGCATACCAAAAATACTTACGTTTTGTCTGAAACGTTTTTTCTTATTTGTGATAGGTGGCGCTGTAATAACAAAAATTTAATTTCGGCAGAGTATTGATAAAATTATTTCCATTCAATCTGATTCCTTGTTTTCTTTTAATTCCCATTCTCTAAAAATTTCGTCTATTTATAAGTTAAATGATATTGGAGAACGTTGCAACCTTGTTTTTTGTTTTTAGTTTTTAATGGTTGTGATTGATGTGAATTTGTCATTCGGATTTTTATGTTGACTTTGTATTTTTATATATACTTTTACCTACGTTTATTAAAAGTGTTGGAACTCAATCCTTTATGACTCTTAATATTCTCCTGTTTATTCGGTCGAAGGCTTTTCAAAATCAATGAATGTAATGTGCTTTTCTCTATTATTTTGTTTAATATAAAACATAATCTGTGCAATATTTTCCATTTCCGAAGCCATTTTGTTCTTCTAATAATATAACTCCAGGTACCGTCTTAATCATCTTGCGGATAATTTTACTATAGATTTTATGTTGTGTTTAACAGGCTGATACCTCTATAATTTTCACAGTTATTTCGATCAACTAGGACCACGCGTTCATACATCCTGCATTTTACCGTGGCTCAGTATCATATATCGCGGTAGTAGGTGCATGAAGTCTCCCTTCAATTGGGGGGGATCAGTATATTTACTGAATCCAATTTTTATCCCCCAGGATTGTTAGCTCTGGTGTATGAGAGATAAAATGATGATGATAATGAGGAATGAAAGGACAACACACTCATACAAACACACACAAATACACCCATGCCCGAGGCGGGACTCGAACCCGCGATCTTCTGGTCCGAAACCACTCCGGCACTACTGCCTTAGCGATCTCGGCCATCTGATCGGCTAAGTCTTCTATTGTTAGTGAATCAATATTATCTCTCTTTTGTTCATGTTCTTCCTGTGGGTTGTACCATAGTGTTGCATACATTTCTCTTCATTTATAAATTTCAATTGATCGGTATATTTTTCTTTTTGATTGAGTTGTCTTATTACTTTATAGGCCAGTACTTACTTCCTATAAATATCTTTTATTTTTATTTATGAAGTGATCCCATCTTTATGTGCTATACGAGATAGCCTATTGGCTTCATTTCTTTAGCAGTTATATTCTTTCTTAGTTTCTTTATTCCGTGTTTGACGATATTTCAAGTATGCTTTCTTTTTCTCTGCTACTGCTTCTTAAAGTTGTTCATTCCATTCTCTGAGTCCTTTATTTTTCCTGAACTTCTTTTTCTTTCTTAGGCTTTCAAAATCTGCTTTTTCTAAACAGTTTTTTTAAATATTTTTCCATTCTTTCTCTACTGTATCGCTTGTTGGTATATTTGCTAAGTAATTATCTAGTCTCTGTTGATATAGCTTTTTAATACTTTCCTTTTGTAGGAAATATACTTTAAAACCTTCTTTTACATTATTTTCATTTTTGGGGCTTAGGTTTTTCCATCTACTTGTAATTTAATAGTTAAGACAACCAAATAGTGATCTGAGTATATATCTGCCTTAATAAACTCTTGTATATAATTTATTAATAATCATCATAAACCCATATAATAAAGAAACAAGAGAAGGTTGAATTTAGGATTTTAATAGAGTGGCATATGTCAGGGGCTATTGGAAATAAATATGATTTTTGTTTGTTTTTAGATAATTTGTCTGCTTACTTGTGTATTTACTGCCCCATTATTAGGATTTATTAGTAAGTACGGTCACCATATATATATATATATATATATATATATATATATATATATATATATATATTGTAACAGCACAGAGATATTAATTTAACAAGACCGTTCAGCAGTGGAGAAAATGAAATTATTTTAAAGTTCACGCCTTGCTATCCGAAATGAAGGAACATCGCTGCCAGGAATTGTGTACTGACAAGGAAACTTTTGCGTTGTCGAGCTGCTAATCCGGACGTCTCCTTTGTGGAGCCCAGACACTGAAACAAAGTGCCATGACGTCCGGGTATTGGTATGCGGGTGGGCGACCAGAGCAGGGCCCCGCGTCATGGGCCATTTCAGGAAGGCGGCGTCAGGTGGCGCCAGCAACACGGAAGGGCCAAGGTCACGAGACCCTCCTACGCGTACGTGATTGCCAACAGGGCCACCGCGTCATCAGCGAGGGAGAGGGCTTCGAAACCTATAAATACCCAACGTACTATTTAAAGAAAGTTTTTGTCAAGCTTCTCGTATATTTTTTTCGCCGAGCATCTTCTAAAATGTATTCGCCGAGCTTCTTTAAAAGTTCTGCGTGAGCATGCTTGCTTCAGGCAACTCTCATGCGGGCCGTGTTGCGTCGCCCTGTATGTAACAGCATCGGCGTTAACGATCACGCGAGAACATGGTCTGGCCGCGAGGGCTTTGTTTACGGGTCCGATTCCTGAGTGTGACCGGTTGGTGACAGCGATCGGGGGACGAGTCGCCGCGATTAAGGCGATACCGCGCACAACCCGGGACGCCTCCCCGGGGACACTGCTTTAGTCACGCCGTTCCGCAAGCCGGTGAACACCGTGCTTACGCGACTTCAGACGGATCCCAGACCAACAGAATGTGCTCCGTAAGGAGGATCAATTGGTCCCTCGCCCATCAACAGGACTTCCTCGCCGACCAGCGCCACTTCACCAGCATGGAAAAGAGCGTGGTGAGAAGGGGGGGGCGTCGTGAGAAGTAGGTGAGCGTGGTGGAAGGAGTGTGGAAGGGTGGAACATTAATTGACTTGTGTGTGAGGAGAGGAGGTATTTAATTTGTAAGATTGTGAGCCAGGATTCACTATAACTGGGATATATATTTCTACTACCTAATTATATCAAGTATTAATGATTTCAGTTATGTTCTGTTTCAATGGTAGTAAGATTAGGAAATCCCAACCATGCATGAGACCTCACTCCTTATCAATATTTCAGCGGTCAGAAGCAACGTTTGCTGACTGTGAGCCGGGCATGCCTTACAAAGGCAAGGTAGGTTACTATATATATATATATATATATATATATATATATATATATATATATATATATTGTGACATACCTGGTGATGCCGGGTATTTCACTGCAATATATAACACTAAAGGAGGGTATCTTTTCCGTGAATGGGTCCCTGGATAAGTTGGTATAATATTGGGGAAGCTAATCAAAAATGGAAATAAAATCATGAACAAGATTTATTTGCAAATCAAATTTGTTAATTACATGATCTGACAATCTTTATATACTCTGCCTTGGTACCAAGAGTTATTATAACAGACATTTATTATACTTTCGGGGCCCCGACCAAATACCTTTGATACTCGTAGAACAGCTCGCATCGACAGGATTGGCGACCTCTACAGCAGCTGCGGGCCGTCGGCGGCTGATGGCGTAGCGGTCGTCCTGGGCTGGTGACCTTGCGGCTCCTCCCAGACTCGGATCTTGATACCGCAGCGTTGCACTTCTCTCGAACCACCTTCCGTCGATGAATTTAATTACTCAACCTGCATCTATAATGCGTGCTGGTTCTAGTTCCGTACCACACTGTTTCGGTAAGGCTTCCACTACGCTAACTAACACGAACGCGATCGAATGTTCTATCGACGCGAATCTTTTATTCTACTGATACTTTAAACAGCTCATTCACGTGTCTACTATATTCCAGTCGCTAGTAGTTCATTAACTATACCGCATGTTCTCTTTGTCCATGCACTACCGGCGGGATTTACGCCACACGTCTGAACTCTTCGCCACTCCGCTAACGTCTGTCTTCCACGCGATTCTCCTAACGACTCTCCCGGCCGGGAGCACGCCGGCCACGTCCTTCATCGACGGGCGGCACGGCTTGACTGTCCTAACGGCCGCTTACACGTGCTCGCTGCCCAGTTCCTAACCGACGTTCTCACGCTGGCCTCCCGGCGGTGGCACCGGTGGCGGTAGCAAACCGTCACTAGCTCCCCTCGCTGCTCGCAGCGCTTGGCGTGCGTACCGCGCAGTCCAAAATATCTATTGATTACTTACACTAATGTTTTTAATTAGTGTAAGGGAACACATTCTGTGTTTCATCACCCCCTCCTTTCTTTTTTTGGATTTTTCCCGCCTCCGGAAAAATTCACTTTAGTATCATCGTCTCTGCCGATGGTTGCACTATGTTGTATATTACAAGAATCCTATATACACTTATACCCTAAAATCGAATTAACACTTGATTGTTTAGATTAACACTAAGATTACACTTATTTACACTTCACTATTTTCCATACATGTTGAACCAGGTTTCCGATCTGAAGCTTGTAGTGTCCAACTATGTCTTGTCTCTTGTGCGACGATTTATCTCCATTTTGCTGACAGTGATTTCCTAAATCACAGTTGTAGGACATAGCTTCCAGCGTGTTGAACACATCTTGATAGGTATCATCCCATTTCCAGCTACGACCTCTTCTACGTTTGTACCAATGGTTGACCATACCATCACTCTTCCCTCGCCCCTGACTTCGCTCCATTCTTGACCTGCCTACATCTCCTTCATTCCCATACTTTGGGGCATCTGCAAAGGTGAATTCGTACCCCTGCAATATCTTCAAACCCTTTCCTGAATCGGTATGATCTGCTCTGCCCAGTATGCTCTGCACGGTGACAGGATACTGTCGCGTTGACATGCAAATGATTCCTTGATATTTTATAGGAGCAAATAATGTGTTTGGCTCCATAACGCTCTTCGTTCTGTATTCACTACGACTTCCCGTGATGTAGTTGTAATGGCTATTCCTCTGGTCGCTCTTGATGTTTATTTGGGTTTCTTCATTCCACTTTCGTACAGAAATCTTGTTTTCAAATTCCTTCAAAAATTTCGGAAATATACCAAAATTCTCTGCCCATGTCCTGGCGTTCTCTTCTAAAATTAGGTGTGATAACTGGATCTTGTATCCTTCCAATATGTTGTTTGATGCTAGGTGCCGTTCTTCTGCTCGCATAACTACCTTAGGGTTTTCCGTCCCATCTCCCAGAGATTTCATCGACTTTGGAGGCATAATTGGTGTCACCCCATACTTGACACTTGGCGACATTTTCCCGTCTTCTTCCTGTTTAAACTCTTCTTGTACTCTTTTCTCTTCGCACCCATGTATATTTTCCACGATTTCTTCTTCTATTACACGCTCCATTTCTTCTATTTTCATTTCCACTTCTTCTTCCATTATTAACTTCAATTCTTCCGTTTTCACTTTCACTTTATAAACATCCTCCTCGGCCTCGATTTGGACCTCCACCGTTTTGCCCTCCGCTGTCTTGACTTCTTTATGGATTTGGTTCGTCATCCCCTCGTTTCTATCTGCTACCGCTACCCTAGCATCTACTTGATGGTATGATTGAAATTTTAGCACCTCATCTTTCCTATCCGGTTCCTCCGCTTTCCCATTTTGTTCCTCCTCGGATCTTTTCTGTTTACGTAATTCTTCGGCAGTCCATTGCTCATGACTTTCTACCCGCTCCGCGATTTTGGTCATCTCATTCTTCGTTAACTCAATTTGTTCTTCAGCGCGTCCTATTCGCCCCCCTATTGCATCTAATTTCCTATTCTGTTCTTCTGCCAGCTTCTTAATCTGTTCCTCTGTGAATAATTTCTGTTCGTCTAATTTCCTACTCTGTTCTTCTGCCAACTTCCTAATCTGCTCCTCTGTGAATATTTTCTGCTCCTCTGCCGACCTTCTAATCTGCTCCTCTGTAAATATTTTCTGTTCGTCTGATTTCCTATTCAGTTCTTCCAATATCTTCCTATTCTGTTCTTCGGCCAACTTCTTCTGATCTTCTGCCGCCTTCTTCTGATCTTCTACCGCCTTCTTAATCTGCTCTTCTGTTTTCCTGCTCCGTTCTTCTGCGATCCTATTCTGTTCACCTATTTCATCTAATTTCCTGCTCTGTTGATCGAACATCTTCATCAATATCTGTATGGGGTCATTATGGGTATTTTCCCCACCCCCCCGAGTCGGATTTCCTACTGCCTGGTTCATTGGAGTTGACGTAATTTGTACATCTTTATTGAAGCTGTCCCCTGACGTATCATCCAACCGACTTCCAATACCACTATCCCTGCTTTCCGATGATATGCTATTATCGATTCCTACAACTATCTCCCTTACTTCATCCGCCTTCTCCTCCCGGTCCAGCACTACATTTTGCGCCTCCATTCTGTTGCTTTGGGCTATCCGTTCGATCCTCACTTCACTAAATACTCGCACAAATTTTCCTTTTGCCTCACCTAACAACGGTACAACAGTTATCCTATAACTTTACTCTGCCCGCCACAGCACTGTATACTCTTTATCACTGCTATAATGCACTAATATTTCAAATGCTAAATGCTGACGAACACACCCTCACACACCACAGAACACAATAAACATATCCTCTACAATCAGTAGTATTATTGCCACTTGACTACATATATGCTGCTGATAAACTTATTAACATTGTTACAAACTACTCTCAAATTTTAATAAATCCACTATTAATTTGGAATTACTTCTCAATACAATTATTGCTATATTATGTACACAATAATCACTCACAATTACATGTCATATCTTCTCCATAAATTTCCCTCAATAGTACTGTATGAATATTAAAAATATACATTCACAATGCTGCTATACATTCCCCAACCTAATATCCTTTCCATTAGATTCCACACATTTTACCATCACCAATGGATAATGCACTGCTGCATGAACATTCCCAGCAAGTAATGTGCACAATTTGTACAATATTAAATACCCTGATATTTCCACAAGAATTGTTACTACTTCCAAATTCTTTAATTTCCATGTTATTAAAAACTACCAAGCAATTCAAATATTATTAACATGTCTTACAAAATTTGAAATTATATTACATTATATCATTTGCAATATGTGCATGAGTAACTTTCATAAACCCAGTAACTGTTGTATTAATTTTATACTGGTTGCTCTCAAATAATTTCCTATATCTGCCCACAATTAATTACACAACAAAATTTCTGTAATTATCAAATATACCTTATGCTTACATGACTTATGCATGCTTTGCTAATACATGTACTGTTACTTTTTGTTCCCTATAATAATAACCTGTACATTGCCTGCCTATTATCTTTAATCTGCATTACTATACATCAAATACATGCCCAGTACCTTCCAATATTTTACCAACTTTCCTAAGGCCACATTTCTTAACTACACGCTTTCCATCTGTTCGGGCGCCAGCTGTGACATACCTGGTGATGCCGGGTATTTCACTGCAATATATAACACTAAAGGAGGGTATCTTTTCCGTGAATGGGTCCCTGGATAAGTTGGTATAATATTGGGGAAGCTAATCAAAAATGGAAATACAATCATGAACAAGATTTATTTGCAAATCAAATTTGTTAATTACATGATCTGACAATCTTTATATACTCTGCTTTGGTACCAAGAGTTATTATAACAGACATTTATTATACTTTCGGGGCCCCGACCAAATACCTTTGATGCTCGTAGAACAGCTCGCATCGACAGGATTGCCGACCTCTACAGCAGCTGCGGGCCGTCGGCGGCTGATGGCGCAGCGGTCGTCCTGGGCTGGTGACCTTGCGGCTCCTCCCCGACTCGGATCTTGATACCGCGGCGTTGCACTTCTCTCGAACCACCTTCCGTCGATGAATTTAATTACTCAACCTGCATCTATAATGCGTGCTGGTTCTAGTTCCGTACCACACTGTTTCGGTAAGGCTTCCACTACGCTAACTAACACGAACGCGATCGAATGTTCTATCGACGCGAATCTTTTATTCTACTGATACTTTAAATAGCTCATTCACGTGTCTACTATATTCCAGTCGCTAGTAGTTCATTAACTATACCGCATGTTCTCTTTGTCCATGCACTACCGGCGGGATTTTCGCCACACGTCCGAACTCTTCGCCGCTCCGCTAACGTCTGTCCTCTTCGCAACTTTCCTAACGACTCCCCCGGCCGGGAGCACGCCGGCCACGTCCTTCATCGACGGGCGGCACGGCCTGACTGTCCTAACGGCCGCTTACACGTGCTCGCTGCCCAGTTCCTAACCGACGTTCTCACGCTGGCCTCCCGGCGGTGGCACCGGTGGCGGTAGCAAACCGTCACTAGCTCCCCTCGCTGCTCGCAGCGCTTGGCGTGCGTACCGCGCAGTCCAAAATATCTATTGATTACTTACACTAATGTTTTTAATTAGTGTAAGGGAACACATTCTGTGTTTCAATATATATATATATATATATATATATATATATATATATATATATATATATATATATAAAATTATTCTTTAAACAAATATTTACATATGCATTAACGATTAACAGTTTCAAGATTCATTCAAACAAGTGCGCATTTGTTCGCTTAATAATGGCCATGTTATCTTTAAACTTTAAAATGATTCCCATTAAAAAATCTCTTGGGCTTCTCACAATTCCGAATCTGAAATAAAAATGGGGGTTCCTATTTAAGATTTTAATGTTGCCCACCGCCCCACCCGCTGGGGACAGGGGGGTGCTGATTTTAGTATAGAATGATTCCCCTTCAAAACTGTTAAGATTTGGTCTCGGTTCAAGTTTTCGTACATCGCGTATTTTTTAGTGATTTCAAGTTGTCAAGTTAAATGGGACATCCTGTTATATATATATATATATATATATATATATATATATATATATATATATATATATATATATATATATATATAATGTGGCGTTTGAGCCAAGCTCGAAAACCCCACAACACCCACACAGCGTCAGCGAATCCAGAGATCACCAGACCACAGGCGAGCCGAATAAACTACTAACGAAACAGCGCTATCTGTTAGTTGCTGCCCGCGGCGCGATGGCGGCGAACTTCCAGCTCCCGGAAAAACGCGGAAGGGTTCGTCGTGAGGTCACGCTACTAATAAATAGCGGAGCAGCTGACGGATGGCCCCTCTTTCTGTATGAGACGCCGAGTGTGGCGAGTGAAGGCCGGTAGGGCGGAGTCCACATCTTGCCATGGGTCAGCTCTAGTAAGAACTTTCTGTACGAGACACCGAGGTGAGAGGTCCAGTGCGGACAGCCAGAGTGGTAGTAATTAGAGAGGGCAGTTTTATTATGTACGGGATATCTAAGAGTTCGGACATGCGTAGAGAGCTAGATCAGTGAGGATTGTGAGACGACAATTTTGTAGAAAGTACGGTAATTGTTCATGCGAAAGAAGAGTAGGATAGCGGAAGATTCAGCCTTCTGAACTGTGAAGTGTAATATTGCATAAAGACCGTGGAGTAGCTAGTACGAGGCGGAATAGTGGCCGCGAAAGCAAGAATTATAAGCGGTTGAGAGGCGTCAGTAGAACTGTGCAGTTAGCTACACGATTAAGAAAGTTTGTAAAGAACGCCAGAAAACCGATAGGCCGTTAACAAACACGCGTGAGGACTGTGAAATACGGTCAGCTTGCCGCATAGGAAGAGCGCGAAGAAAGAAGCAGAAGCGAGGATTCAGGAGCCGGGCGTGGTCAAGAGGCAAGACGAAAGAAGATTGGACGTGGATCTGGTGGCAGGAAAGAGGGAAGACGGCGTTTAGAGCGACATCGCGGACGGCTGATCTGCGAGGAAGCGAAGCAACGGTGCAGCCGAAAGTGGGCCAAGGACGGCGATGAAGAACGGTTTGCAAGCTGCGCATTGACGCCCGTCAAGGTAACAGAAAGTTTGTAAAACGATTAGGAGCCGACAGAGACTTGAACGATAGCGCTGCAGCAGAAAGGCTTTGATTGTAAATTTGCAAATTCACGTAAAATCTAGATAACGTTAAAGCAATTGAAATAATCTTGTACGTCTGTAATACTGTTCATTCTAATGATAAATGGTACGAGAAAAGCAGTGTTAATCTTTGTTCCTCAATTTTGTGTAATCTTGACGAGGAAAATTTAATTGTAAATAATTGTAGAAAGTAAGCCATTCAATAACGTGTTCTGCTTAAAACCTAAGAGCCTGAGCAGAAAGAGGGATATTTTTATAGAATTTTGGAAATGTTTTGGATTCTTATGTTAAGTACCCTCAAGAATCGAAATATCTGTTTGAAACTCCCCAAGATCATTCAGGTCGATTGGTGAGTATGAATTTTGAAGAAAATCGAATCAACGGTTTAGGCGCTAACGTTGATCACAGACAGATGTTTTACTATCAATTGATTTTTCGGTATCAAGGACCCACAAACCATGGACTCTGGCTAAACCAGGCGTTAAAGGAATTATTTATATTTAGAAGCAGTATTTATTCTCTTTTTCGTTATCAAGGACCGATAATAAGAGGGTCCGATTACTGAATTTCTCTTCTTACGAAGTACCTTCGTAAAAATTACATTTTCTAATATTTTTCAGTCCTTTTTACTATCCCGTATACGTACATGCATACGGAGTATTATACGTAGTATAAAGGCGCATTCACAATGCAAACGTAAACATAAGCATAGCGCAAAGGCACAAACATTAACATAAGGGTAGACTGAAGTATTCACAATGTCTAACATAAACGTAAGCAAAATAAGAATTTCTATTGGCTGTGAGACATAATGGTTTACTATTGATTGGATGTGAGAATCGATTTCAAGGTATCGGCTGTGTTCATTAGTTCTTCTATCAACTTCGCTCCAATTTCGATTCTCGATTTTGAGTTACCGTTCTGTGATTGGTTCATTTCTTACGTCTTACTTAAGCATTAGCACAGAAGCTTGAAGCTTACAAGCTTTTAAGTTAACTCATACGTATTTTGCTTATGGAAACCCATTGTGAATGAGTCCGCTTACGGACATGGTCCTAACTTTTATGTTACGCTATACGAGTACTTATGTTTGTTTGCATTGTGAATGGACCTTAAGGAAAGTTATGTAATTCTGCGGAAAATCGGTTTCGTTATTTCAACGGAAATACAAGTTTTGGGGTTCGCTGATACCGAAAAAGTAGTTTTTTTTCAATACGTCCGGCATTCTGTTTCCGTCTACGAACACTACTAGCGCCAAAACCACAAGTAGGATTTTTTTTTTCAAATTGAATAAACCCGTGTCGATCTCGATCCAATCGAATCTCTGAGATTTTGAAAACAATTCTTTAAAATATTAGGGAACTTTATATGAAGTCCCCCAAACATTTTCAAAACTAAAAACGGCTCCAATTTTTTTCCTTAAATTCCTTGTAAGAATAGAGTAAAATACACCTCTAAAGAGGCATAAGTCCGATTTTCACGGTAAACTGAATTTTCAAAACTTGCAAAAGTTTGGATTTTTTTCGGGCATCATCTTATATCTACAAAATTGAAGATAGAGATTTTTCCTTCAAATAAAATTAGTGAGTTCTTTCAGAGTGAGTTATTTCATGAAAGTCCTGTACATTTTTTACAATTTCAGTAGTTTTCGCGCAATGTTGCGAGCAATATGTGCAATTTTAAAAATTACAAAAAGCAGATTTTCTCAAAAAACAGCTAATTTTTTTAACTTTTGGTAGGGGCAAATGTACTCCATGAGATGACATAACGCATGTTGCTCTATTTTTTGTTTTTTCAAAAATTACAAAAATGTATTTTTTAACTTGTGTCTCGCGCTGTTAATATTTACATAAGCTGCAATTTGTTCGCGCTATTTTATTTATACGTATGTGTGCTTTAAATAATGTCACATAAAGTTTCTTGAAAACTCAACAGTTTACTGTGAAAACTAGCTCGAAATTCATTTTCAGAGACGCTCAAACGACATTTTCTCAAAAGCGGCTCCAAATCTTTTCTTCAAACTTTTTGAACGGATAGTGCTAATTGCACGCTTTAATGAGTCATAAAGTTATTTCGAGTAATTTTTGTGTTTTTTTATGACACAAAGGTAATTTTTTTGAAATATTTTGCACTTCGTTAATAGGCACAGTTCCAGCAATGTGTAAACACTATCGTATTTGTGAGTTAATGTGCTTCAAATGAGGTTTTTTGAAAACTCAATCCTTTTCCTTGAAAAAGAGCTTGAAAGTTCGAATTTACAGTAGCGCTTAAGCGCCATTTCCTACAAAACAGCTCCAAATTCTTCAAAGTAAATTGCCATTTAGGACGACGTTTTACTGTTCTTTAATATTATTAAAATAATATTCCCGTTCTACTATTAGGAAACCAAAAAATTCAGAAAAAAAAAGTACTTTGAGCGGCGATTGATGGCAGCTGGAAAATAGAAAACTAATACGGGAATGTCTGTGCCGTTCTCTGGTACAACGAGTTACTTTCTCGTATACATCGTATATACGGAGTAATATACGTTGTGAATAGAAAGTTATGTAATGCTGCGGATAATCGATTTCGAGATTTCAGCTGAAATACACGTCTTGGGATCCCCTAATACGAGTGTTAATAAAGTGTTGTTTTTCCTATTTTCTTTCTCTCAAAACGTGCGTCCGTCCTGTGAACACTACTAGCGCTTAAACCATATGAAGGATTTTTGATGATCTGCCTCCGTTCAATGATTGAAGCTTTGAAAAACATTCTTTGAAATTTGGAAGAACTTTTTACAATTTTCAAAATTTTTTCAAAAACGGCTCCAATTGTTTTTCTTTAAATTTCTTTTAAGAATACTGTAAAAATATATTTTTAAAGGAGGCATAGATCCGATTTTCACGGTTAACACTAAATCTTCGACATTTTCAAAAGGTTGTATGTTTTTTTCGGTGTCTTCTTACTACTACAAAATTGAAGATGGAGGGTTTTCCTTCCAATTCAATTTGTAGTCCATAATAAGTTCTTTTATTAAGGTCATGGTCATTATTTTTTGAAAATTTTAGTAATTTTCGCTCAATATTGCGTACAATGTGTGCAATTGTAATAAATTTAAAAAAACAAGATTTCTCAAAAAGGCTTTTTTCTTTAAACTCTTGGTAGGGATTGTGCTAAATTTACTCTATTACACGATATAAATGGTATTTTGCTCCATTATTTGTTTTTATTACAAAAATAATTTTTTGACTAGCCTCTCACGTCTTAATTTACATAACCGGCGACTTGTTCACATTATTGCGTTTGTTGAGTGCATGTGCTTTAAATAATGTCATATAAAGTTTCTCGAAAACTCAAAAGTTTGTTGTGAAGAGGAGCTCAAAATTCCGCATTTACAGAAACCCTCACACTCCAGTTTTTCACAAACGGGTCTTTGTCTTAAAACTTCTTAATTTAACTCTTAATTGTGTCTTAAAACTTCATACGGATAGTGCTAATTGCCCTCTTTAAGACGACATAAAATTAAAATTGCTATATTAGTTTGTTGTTGTTTTTTAAAAAAAACTACCCAAATGAGCTATTTTTTAAAGATGTCTCATGCCGTTAATATACGCATTATGCATACGTGCATACGTAGTATTGCACTTGTGAGTGGAAGTGCTTCAAATGAAGATTTTCGAAAACTCAAAAGATTCCTATGAAAAAGAGCTTCAAATTTCGTATTTTCAGTAGAGCTTAAACGTTTTTTTCTTAGGAAACCGAAAAATTTAGAAAACTTACAAAATGTACTATTTTGGACGGTGATAGATGGCACCTGGCAATAGGATGGAGCAAGTCCGTAAAAGTAGCCCAGACCAAAGAAATTAGAAAACTAAGTAGTACGTGAAAGTCTGTGTCATTCTTTACCACACTAGTTTATATTGCATTTCTCGTGTTATTTGATGAAGTTGGTGCGAAATTGCGATGAATCACTTGATTGCAAGGATGTTCTTTTAAGTATCATTAATGAACCGTCCATAAATTACATAATGCAAATTTCGAGTATTTTGAATACCTCCTCTCCCCCTATAACGTGCACTTGAACCCCCTCTAATAATTATGTCATGCTTGCCGAATTATAAGTAAAAATAAATTATAAATTTTCAGAGTTATGGGATTCAGTGTAAGGTCCATAACAAAAATTGTTGAACAAATTTTTACTACTATAATATAAAAATGCACTTGTTTTATAATGGTCTTTAAGTTGACATTCTGTTGACAAGGCTTCTATAAATATGATATAATATTTCTTTGAATAAGAGCTTTTAAGTATTAGTGTTACTGATGTGACATACATTTTATTCAATTCTTTAAAACTATATAATTAGAATTATTTTGATAAGATTCATATGATTTTAGGTTATATTGTATAATGATTTCATAGTCTTTTAATCTGTATCGATTATATTTAGTACTAATAATGTTAATTATCCACTAACCATTATTAATTATTCTATTAATTACTCATTTTTTCCTAAAGAATAAATCATTTTAGTGTGTATCTGAAATTATATAATTTTATTCAGTTATGGTTTTCTAATTCATATTATTTGCCATGAAACGAAATGGAAATTATACCATTCATTTTTGTTTATTAAGAAATGGCACCTACATCTTCATTCTTTTCAGTTGCACCTACATTCTTTTCAGTTGGAAGAGACGCTAAATACAGGTAAAAAGTTGATGAATGAAAATCCAGAAAAATGAAATGAATTTCTTGAGGAAAATAGGAATAGAAATTTAGAATAGAAGTAAAATAGAAATAGAGGACTTTTGGAAGCCTATCTGGTCATCTGGTGTGTCCCACAACCCAGATATGACGTGGATTGAAATGGAATATGAAAGGCACCAGGCAGTGATGGCCTGCACAATTATTGGCTCAAAAAATTTACCAGCACTCGCTATCGTATAGCTAATATAATTCAATATTTTCTTCACAACCCAGAAAATCTACCTTACTTCCTCACTGAAGGTAGAACGTTCTTGTTACCAAAGAAGGGTGACACTAAAGACCCCTCGAAGTACAGGCCTATAACCTGCCTTCAATCTTTCTACAAACTCATAACATCTTGTGTTTCCCAAATGATGATGAGACACATTGAGGAACAGAACATCTGAATGACACATCTGAATCGAAATCTTAACGAATGAACAGAAAGGATATAGGCCTGGATCTCAGAGATGCAAGGAGCAACTCATTATCGACTCTGTAATTATGGGGCAAGTGCTTGAAAAACAAAGAAACTTGTACGCATGCTACATAGATTACTCTAAAGCATTCGACACCGTGCCCAATTCTTGGCTGCTTAAATGTTTGGATGTATACAAGGTCCACCCGTTTACCCAAAACTTCCTGAAAACCGCGATGAGTCGATGGAATACAAAACTGTATTTCTCTAATGGAAAACAATCCGTCCACACAGATACCATACACATCTGTCGAGGGATTTTTCAGGGTGACTCTTTAAGCCTTTTATTGTTCTGCTTAGCGTTGAATCCCCTGTCTACTCTACTAAATTCATCTAATTATGGCATCGCTCTTAAAAAAAGGAACTCAACTCTTCTTCGTGTCTCACATCTTCTTTACATGGATGACCTGAAGCTCTATGCAGACATTGAGAGTCATATGCGGCAATTAATAAACGTGACGGAGAAGTTCACTGACGACATCAAGATGAAATTCCGTTTGGATAAGTGCAGGAGAGTGAATATCATTCGAGGTCATATGCAAGTTATAAATTTGGAAACTGATAATGAACCCAGATTACCTTCATGGAACCCCATGAAACTTACAAATACTTGGGTTTCCAACAGTCACTCCCAATCAAACACACTGTAACTAAGAACATACTAACAACTGAAGTGTGTAAACGATTGCATGGACTCTTAAAAATGCAACTCTCTGCTAGAAACCTTGTGCAGGCCATCAATTAATTTGTTATTCTAGTGCTGACATGCTCCTTTGGCGTTATTAAATGGAGCAATACCGACCTCGACAACCTCCAGAGGACAATTCGAACCGCTATGACTCAACACCGAAAACATCATCCCCATTCAAGTACTGAGCATTTTACCCTTCCAAGGTCGCAAGGAGGGCGAGGTGTTGTAGATCTCATAAATCAACACAGCTCTCAAATTGCTTCACTCAGAAGATACTTCTTGGAACATTGTGGGAGAGTTCAGCAAGCAGTGAGCGCAGTTGATAATAACTATAGTCCTCTGAACTTGAAAAATCTTGATCCGCCTGTTCAGCCAATCACTGAAACGGAAAAGAAGATAACCATATGGAAAGCGAAGGCACTGCATGAAAGGTACCCTCACGAACTGAGTAAACCAGAAGTCGACATCCTTGCGTCGCACGCATGGCTCCAGCACGGGGATCTCTTCCCGGAGACAGAAGCCTTCATGATAGCTATCCAGGACCAAGTGGTACCAACATTCAACTACAGAAAACACATTTTGAGAGATTATATCATTCATTCCGACTCGTGTAGAAGGTGTGAGGCTGCAGGCGAAACTATCCATCATGTGACAAGTAGATGTAGCAGCCACGCACAGTTGGAATACAAAAAGAGGCATGATGAAGTGGCGAAGCAGGTCCACCAATTATTGGCATTGAAAACGGGCTTACTCGACACTTCCGTGCCGTATTATAAATATGTGCCTCAGAATGTGCTTGAAAGTAGTGAGCACACACTCTACTGGGATCGCTCCGTTATCACTGACAGACACGTCGGCGGCAATAGACCCGATATAACTTACATTGATAGAAACCATCAGCAGGTTTTTCTTATCGATATATCAATACCCAATACCCACAACATATCGGGAAAATATCAAGAGAAGATCCAGAAGTATACCGATCTCGCCCATGAAGTCGCAACTCAGTGGAATTTCAGTAAAGTGACAACTGTGCCTATAATAATATCAGCTACAGGAGTGATCCCGAAAAGGACACTTCGGGCACTGGCGTGACTTTACTTGGATGCCAGGATTGTATACAATATGCAAAAGTCAGTAATTTTGAATACATGCCGTATTGTCAGAAGCCATCTGAACATTCTGTAAAGCAACCACACACCTGGTCATTATTGTGGTTGACATACCGACCAGTAGATACTGTGAATAATAATAATAATAATAATAATAATAATAATAATAATAATAATAATAATAATAATAATAATAATAATAATAATTCCGTGGGAGTGGCTGGTCTCCTATCGGACGCGTCCCCAGGTGGCGGATCGGGGAATGCTCTTACCGGCCACGCCGGAGGGTAGGTGGGAAATAAAATGCCACCCGTGGACCAAATCCAGACGCTTGCGGCAGCGTTAAAACGCTAGGGGAAGGTGACCCCGAAAAGAAACCCACGATGGAAGGTCCCTCAGGATCAACCGTTACGGTGCAGGGGATCGGAGTCCCAGGGCAGCCGGGGGTGGGCAAGCAGACCCCCGGAGGTCGTCAACCAGCGACTGCAATCTCAGAGCCGTGGACCGCTTGGCGTTTCTGAAATTCTATACTGCGACAAGCGAAAACCTAGAGCAAGCAGTTTTTAACCCCTTTTCTGGGAAGTCAAAACTGCGGAGATCACCTCTAAGTACCCCCACGACAACTGGTGTACCCACAGGAGACAAGGCAACCCTGGTCCAAGAAGATCCCACGTCGGCAGGGGATAGTAATGTGAAGGGCTGGACATCAGATAACTGGGTGATGACTCAAAAGTTGATGGAAGACAATTCGGAGATTATTGCCCGACTACAGAGTCCATTAATTATCAGCAGCAGCAACATCCTGAAATACAACCCAGTTATAGTGAAGGACACCTTGGCTATAGTTCTAGAAGAGGTGGATGAACTAAAGAATAGGTGGGAAAACATTAAAGAAGACCAAAAAGGGATGTATAAGAAAATAATCCTCCTAGAGAATGACAAAAAGGCCGAGAATACCAAACTCGGCAAACAGATAAACGAGAAGTCGGTGAAAACGGCACAATCCCAGAAGAAGAAGAAGAAGAAGAAGAGACAAGCTCCAAGTCCACTACAAGACAAGAGTCCAGACAAAAAAAGACAAGCAGGATGAAGTCATAGAGCTGGTTACTGAAAAACCAAACCAAAACCCCGATGAGAACTGGCAGAAAGTGGAACACAGGAAGACGGTGAAGAAAAAGGAGAGTTCCACCAAAGAAGGCAATCAAACCCCAAAGGCAAGGAACAAAAGACCCACCAACTAGGCCATCAAACTGACAGCCAACGAAGGGCAATCAAATGCCGAAATATTAAAAAGAATGAAGGAAGCGGTTGGCCCAAAGCAACACAACGCTAATATCCAGACGATCAGGAGGACACGTAAAAATGAACTCCTGATAGTCCTGGAGAAAGATTGTGACCCCACTTCCCTAAACGAAGCAATCACCCTTGCAATAGGAGACAGGGTAAACATCAAAACGCTTAATCCAAAAGCCTTAATTGAATTAAGGAACATCGATGAGTCTGTTACCCTAGATGAGGTAAGAGATGCTGTCACACGCATTACGGGGGACTTCCCCCCGGCGACATGGAGACTATACAAGGTGTACGGAGGAAGACTGGTAGCGACTGCACTGCTCCCTTCGCGCCAGGCAGAAATTCTACTCAAAGCAGAGAATTTTGAGATTGGCTGGCTTACTTGCCACGTTAGGATAAAGCACCGGGTCAGCAGATGCTTCAAATGTCTAGGCTTTGGCCATATCTCCACCTCTTGCAAGGGCCCCGACAGAAGTGAAGTAGTATGCTACAAATGTGGCAAAAAGGGACACTTGGCCAAGGACTGCAGAAGGCCAGTTCAATGTATTGTCTGCAAAGACCAAAACCTAGACGACAATCATAAGCTGGGTAGCTATAAATGCCCTTCCTTCATTGCAGAACTAAGGAAACTCGGTAAAACAAAGAATGCCTTCAGATTGGATGAATGCCTGGATTGGCAGAATGCCAAAGTTCCTTCAAATTAATTTAGGCAAAGGAAAGACCTCCCAAGATCTCATTCAAACGGCTAGGGAAAGACAGGTGGATGTCTTACTGGTCAGTGAGCAGCACGATATTGACGACATATCCCTCTACCAGGACACGACCAGACGTGCAGGAATTATAATACTTAACTCCAAAATAAGTCTCAAAATTTAAGGTTACAAACCAAGGTTTTGTATGGGTAGAACTGGACAGCCTTAGAATATATAGTTGCTATTTCTCCCCAAACGACCGAATAGAGAAATTTAAGAAGCAAATCGATGAACTGGAGGCAAACATGAACTCAGCCCCAGGTGAAATAATATTGGCTGGAGACTTTAACAACAAGTCCCCGGAATGGAGCGAAAGCAGAACTGATCGCAGAGGCGATATTGTTTGAGAATTTCTGGCTAGGAAGGACCTGGTAGTCCTAAACACAGAGAGCTCATTACATTTCAAAAGGGCGCAGATTCTTTGATAATAGACTTAACAATAGACCACAACGATTGCCGAGAATGTCCTGGATTGGCAGGTTCTCGACGCTGAAACACTTAGCGATCACCGCTACATTGATTTGTCCACTTCATGCGCTGGAAACAGAGCTAGAAGAAGGACATGGGTCCATCTTGGAACACCAAAAAGTTGAAAGAAGCTGATGCCATAAAATTCCTTGACGAAGCTAAATTACTGGAGTCCATGGGGTGGAGTAATAGGAAAAGTGCAGTGTCTCTCGAAGAGGTAGTACGGGAAACGTGCGAAACCGTTAAAAATACGTGTGACATCTCAATGCCCAGACGTAGGAGCCCAAAGGGGAAAAATTCGGTGCATTGGTGGACAGCGGCTATTGCAGAGCTTCGTCAAGCTTGTGTTAAAGCTAGAAGACTTGCAACAAGAGCTAAAACGTACATTCTGCTGAGGGAAAATTACAAGACAGCCCGCAAAAGACTAAAATCGGAGATTAAAAGAAGCAAAACAAATGCTGGAAGGCCCTATTAAACGATGTGAACAACGACCCCTGGGGAAAGCCTACAAGATTGTTATGGGCAAATTTAAACCTTCAACAACCGCGGGGCTAAAAGACCCCGAATGGGTGAAGGCAATTATCAAAGACCTTTTCCCTAGCAGAGAATGCTGGGTAAGGAGCAGACCTTCTGACTTCCTCTTCGACGAAGCCAATCACTTCACGAAGGACGAACTAGTCCAGACGATGAAGAAGACCAAGATTCGAACTGCACCGGGACCTGACGGAATTCCGAACGCAATCCTGGGGATAGTTGTAAAAGAATACCCAGAATGCCTTTTGAAAGCCTTTAACCAGTGTCTTGAACAAGGGAAAATCTATAAGGGTTGGAAACATCAGAAGCTAATTCTCATGCGGAAAGGTAACAAGTCAATCGATCGGACGTCATCGTTCAGACCTTTGTGCCTGCTGGATACGATGAGCAAATTACTGGAGGGTTTGCTCCTTCTACGACTAAAGAGACATGTCCAATTTTCAACGAGACAGTTTGGATTTAGAAAGGGACTCTCGACAATAGACGCGATTTTAGAAGCAGTCCACCATGCAGAATCAGCAAAAAGGTATAAGAGTTTTTGTGCCTTGGTTGCGATTGACATAAAAAATGCCTTTAATTCTGCCAGCTGGAAAGACATCATACAAGCCCTAGTAGCTAGGAAGATCCCTGAATACCTTGTGAGGATCCTGGAGGACTACCTCAGTGAGGGGCAAATAATCTACACTAACGGGTATAGGATTGAGGAAGACATGACCTGCGGTGTTCCACAGGGATCAAGATTGGGATCAAGATTCCTATGGAATACCCTATATGACGACCTGCTGAATATCGAACTCCCAAAGAACTCCAGACTCATAGGCTATGCCGACGACACACTGATCATGTGCCATAGTGACAACACGGAACTACTGGAAATGAAGACTAATGAAACACTACGCATGGTTAAAAGATGGTTGGACCAAAGAAACCTCCAGATGGCTGTTGACAAGACGGAGGCCGTGTTGATTACAAACCGCACAGCATTCCGCCCCCCGGTGATCCGACTGGGGAAGGAACTTATTGAATGGAAACGGCATATTGCATACCTGGGGTGGAAATTGATTCACGATTGAGCTTCGGTCCCCATATTATAAAATCAGCAGGAACAGCTGCAAAGACTGGATCAAATCTCTCCAGACTAATGCTGAACTCAGGAGGTCCCAGTGAAAGCAAAAGGAGGTTAATTTCTGCCGTAGTGCACTCAAAAATGCTGTATGCCGCCCCAGTGTGGGCAGATGCGCTAGGTAAAGAGTCCATTCGACGGAAATTCACACAGATCCAGAGAAGGTTGGCTCTAAGGATAATCTCAGGATATCACAACAAACCCTGTCAAAAAGACAATTAGGCAATATCAAAGCGGAATTGAGAAACCATCTCCTGCACCAGTAGCAAAACCGATGGGACCAGGAGTACAAAGGTATGTGGACACACAGCCTCGTCCCTAACATCAAGGACTGGACCAACAGGAACCATGGCGCAATGGACTTCTACTTGACGCAAGCCTTCTCAGGGCATGGGAACTTTCAAGCATATCTATACAGATTTAAAATCACTGAAAGCCCGATATGCGCACTATGTCATGAAGAAGACGACGCTATGCACACCATACATAGTTGCAAAGCTTGGGAAGAAGAAAGAAGAAACTGCTACAGCAAATTGCGACGGGAATTAACGCCTGCAAACACAGCCCAGGCTATGCTGCAATCCAGAGGCAACTGGAAAACAGCGTGAGACTTCGTGGCTCACGTACTAAAACAGAAAGACCACTACTAAAAGCAGAGAGAGCTAAAATACCATAGCGACCATCTGAAGAGGAAAGCTCATGCTCTCAGCCAATCTTCTGCGTGAAGTAATGCCTCAACGACGGTCCCGCGCAGAAGATACCACGGCCCATGTGAATCGAAGAGGTTAGGTTTTAGTTGGTATGCCACGCTGGAGAGTCCGACATAACCGGACTTACCGGTATGCGTAACGCATTTCCCCCTCCTACACACACACACACACACACACACACACACACACTGATGACGGTCCGAGGCGCTATGACGTGACGGGTGGTGTTCCACAGGGGTCGGTTCTGGGTCCCTTACTTTGGAACATCATGTACGACGCGGTACTGAGATTGGAGTTACCACATGGCGCGGAGACCATTGGCTTCGCTGACGACGTGGCGCTCGTCGTAGTGGACAAGCACCTGGAGGACGTTACCCTCGTGGCCAACCGCTCCATCGCGATAATTCGCCGGTGGCTGTCTTTGGTCGGGCTGGTCCTGGCCGATCACAAAACTGAGGCAGTGCTGATTACCAGCAGGAAGACACGGGAGACCATCACCCTCAGAGTGGGGGGACATAAGATCCAGTCCGGGCCACACCTGCGGTACCTCGGCGTATGGATCGACGCGCGTCTCCATTTCGACGAACATCTTCGACTCGTCAGCCAGAAAGCGGATGGTGTGATCTCTGCCCTGTCGCGCATTATGCCGAACACCGGTGGCCCCAGGCAAAGCAGGCGGAAGCTACTCGCGACCGTGGTTAGCTCGACCCTGCTGTATGCAGCGCCCATTTGGGCCAGCCCCCTGGCAACAGCAGCATACGCCAGGAGGACCATATCTGTCTACCGTCGGAGTGCTCTGAGAGTGGTCTGTGCGTACCGCACGGTGTCATATGACGCCGTATGCGTAGTAGCAGGAATGACGCCTATAGAGATTCTGGCGGACGAGCGCCGACGGATCTACTATCAGGGAAGACACGGCTCGCGAATAGAAGCCCTCGCTGCGCTGGATGAAGAGAAGAGGGAAACGATGAGACAGTGGCAAAACCGCTGGGACGCAACGCTGAACGGCAGGTGGACCCACCGTCTTATCCCACGGATCAACGAGTGGGCGTCGAGGGTTCACGGAGAAGTGGACTTCTTCGTGACACAGTTGCTGACGGGGCATGGATGCTTTAGAGCGTACCTGCACCGATTTAAGCTAGATGACGACCCGACGTGTCCAGCTTGCCCAGGACAGGAGGAGGATGTGGAGCACGTGATGTACAACTGCCCGCGATTCTCAGGAGAAAGAGACCAGCTGCAGGAAATCCTGCAACAGCGCCTGACACCGGAGAACACCATCCCATTGATGATGTCCACGGAAGACAGATGGGCCGCAATTGCGACGTACGCTGCCCGGGTCATGCGACGCCTCAGAGCTGAAGAGCGTGCGAGAAGTGAAAGCCATTAAAGGCGTAAAGGAGGAGGGCTAGAATAGCCCCACCACCCCACCTAACGAAGTAATGCCTGACGGCGGTTCCGTAGGTGGGGCGAAGGAGGACGTAGGGTTTTAGTGGGTATTATCCACGGATGAGTCCCACACGAGTCGGCCCAGATATGTGAGCCTGGGTCGATAGTGCGTAAATGCATTTCCCCCGTCGTTAAAAAAACACACACACACGCACACGCACACGCACACGCACACGCGCACGCACACACACACACACACACACACACACACACACACACAAAAAAAAAAAAAAAAAAAAAAGGAAGTACAAACACAAAACCACTACCTACTTTTGACTATTTCAAAAGTCCAAACATTTATGTGGAAAACATAAAAATAAAATTCCTTGTTATAAGTTTCACCAGACTCACTGATACCCAAAATTAAGCTTTCTCCACATTTGTGAATTTTCATTAACCCAAAAATCAATTCTCAAGATGATGTGGTATAGTACCAAACCTGAGCCTTGCATGGTAAATAAATGCAAAATGTGTTATTACAACATTAAATTGCCAAAATGTGATGTTCAAGGTACGTCTTTTTCTAACATGATGGGAATCAGTGAAAGAAAACTTTCATAATTTTAGAGATTTGATTAGAAATACTTTTTGGCAAGCTTTACTAATAGCTCAGAAGGAAAGAAAATGCAAGTTGTTTTTCCTAAGAATTATATTAATTATGTATAATTAATATAATTTAATGTTATAAGAGAAATGAGATATATTGCTTTGAGTTGCCAAGTGTAACATACGATACAAATGAGTGTGTAAAGCCAATAACAAAATTTTTTTTTTTTAAATCACTTTCATTATTATCTGCTAAATAATATGCGAACACCAAACCCTTAAAACACACCAAAAAAACTCAAAAAATGTTTATTTAATTTGATGGAGTAGGGGACCTGAATTTTGCTTAAATAACTCAACAGCCCTTTTAAGACTTCAAAAATTTTGTAATGACGTAACACTACTATACTTTTAATATCTTTGAAATTCATGAAAGAAAAAGGTATTCGAGCGATCTGCTGGTTTTGTGCGGAGTGCAGCTTACACTTGTTCATGACTTACCCCCAACACGTGCTGAAAACATAAGGTGCCAAACATTAGAATAGAATACTGAAAAGTAAGTATTAAAATACTGCTTTGAGATGTTTTGCATAAATGGTACTAATATAACATATTCTATTCTGATCACTGCTATACTTGGGATAAGTATGTGAAATTGTTGGAAGGATTTAGAAAAAGATTAAAGAGTGTGAAAAGATTAAAGAGTGTGAAAGAAAGTGACAAATCATGCTCCAAAAATACTTTTTTCTCTTTCACACACATTCTCTCCCTCTCCCCCTTCCTCACTCCTTCCCTCCCTCTCAGACTCCATCTCTCCTTCCCTCTCTTTCTTTCTCTAATCCCCTTGAAAGGCAGAAATGCCAAGCAAGACGAAATAAAAAAAGAGATTTCTGTAACAATAATCAGGATGACTCTTATGTAGAAGCAATTAATAGTGTACAATATTCATTAAAAACAGTTCATAATATTGAAAAATACATTTTCACACAGTTATTGTTATTTTACTATTATTGTTATTTACATCTTTCTCAACAGCTTCTATGTACTATCAATGTTAGCGAAAAACTTTCATAACAATTACACTACAATTTCTTTTTCAATTAAAGTTTATGAAATGAGATATCTGCAGTATCTTTTTATACTTCCGATCTTTTACATAGTAAGCAAGGAAGTAACTTCGCTGTCAACATCCAAATAAACACTACCAGATGGATTGGGGATAGAGAGAGGCTGTGAAACCAGTTTAAGTATATAAGGTTAGTTTAGTAAGCACCCACACACACACCAAATAAGTCTGTAGCCCATTATATAAGCATTAAATTGATATATTTTAGCAAATATTATTGATTTTGCCATGTGATTGTATCTGCATATATATGTATAAGTGGCAATGAATGTTCTCTCAATTCTCTCTGAAAATGAATAAATATGTAGTACTTGAAGTAGTTAAAAAGTATGAGGTTCTGTAATGGTTTGTTGATGATGGGAGTTACAGTGAAACTTGTGTTAGCCTTAAACTTTTGAAAATTTAAAGAAATGCAATAGAAATTATTAGATATTTCTAATTATTTTTATTGAAAGAAAGAACTTCATCAATTTTATTACTGTAATTTTTGTTGATGAATCCGGATTAAAAATGTATTTTGACAACATTCATTCATACACCTCAAGAAGTAACTTCAGGCAATAGAAAATTTTAGTTTTAATAAAAAAGAATTAGAAAGGCAAATTTAATGAAAAGGAAAGCTTTATATTTTGAGCAATATACTAATTTCTTACAAAGTAAGTATTGTAAGACAACTTAATACAAGTTTAACTAGTGGTACTACAGAATTGCAAAGACTCTTATTACTCTGTTTTCTATTTTTTTGGTCTGGGCTAGGTTTTGCATACACATGCCAGCTACCACCTATTGCCACCCAAAATACATTCTTTTATTTTTCTCAATTTTTCTGTTTTCTTATAATAGAACAGAAATATTACTTTAAGAATCTTATAGAAGAGTCAAATGCTTTTAAGACAATGGCATTTGGCGATGGCAATTATGAACCCAAATCGATTGAAATGTGCACATTAAAGGTGTGAGAGGTATTACAAAACTAGTGTTGGTGAAACAGCACATACTTTTTCACCATCACTAATAGTTATGTAACACTATTTACACCTGTAAATTAGTCAAATGTTTCATGATACGATACACACAATTGCATTATGAAGTTTTCCTATCACTTATTAAGTTAATACAGTCACTTAGTCAAGCAGAATCTTTTGTATGCATGTTAATAATGTTTTTTTACACGAGGTCAGTATAATGTTTCACGTTATATAAATTACGGAGTGACCAATTGTGTAAATTAGTCAAATGTTTCATGATACAATCACACATAATTGCATTAGGATTGTTTTCTATCTTTTATGTTAATACAGATGCAATATATTCCTGCTGATTTTGGTTTCATATATATAAATAACAGATTATCAGGTTGTAACAGAAAATAAAATGCAGTAACAATAGTCATTGTAAACACATACATCCAATTAAGTTTGGATTATTGATCTTTGTACAAATGTCTTACACATTTATCATGTTTCTTAAGAAAAATATTGTATATTAGAGTGATTATGACTGTAATTTGATTTACGATATACAGGAAATTGGTTCCAGGCAGTAGTGTGTTAGCTCATATTTTTAAATTCCATTTTCGTCTTAATCAAGTAATTGTAGTGTATGAGTGATCATGCCAGTTCTCGTGGCAGTGTCATAAAACGTGATATTATGTTTGATAATATTCTCTACCCAGTTAGGTATGACCCTGACCCTATCGGAGTCAGGTATTGTGATTTTTAATTTATATATTTTTTAAAAAAATTTTGTGTTATTAGTGTATGCTTCAATATACTTGTTAAGAATTAGCGTTATACATTGTTTTAACCATGTTGTTAATGCATTTAGCCCTGATGGAGAAATTGAGATACTCTTAAATTTTTACCAAAACTCTTTGAACAACAAATTGGATAATAAATAGAATTATTTTTTCAATTACATATTTGCTTTTGTTACCTTTTTACTTATCTTCAAAATGACTTTTATTTATATATAATAAAGTTATTGAAGGTTCTGTAATGGTCCAATCTGTCAATTTTAATTTCTTAAGCCTAAAATTTTCATAGTGAAAATGAAAAAGTTTTCATCTTTCATAAATTTGAATTTATTATTTTATATCCTACAATACCCTACCCACAAGTGCATCCAAATAATTCCTAGTGCTTTTCGACCCTTCATGTACTATCTAAATTCCCAGAACTGACTGTTAATTAATTTATTTGAAGTTATGGATCATTTGATTGCCAATCAGTACTCAAAAAATATTTACTAACTAGAATCTTTTTCCCACAAAAACCTTTGAACATAGTGTGAATATTTTCCAAAGTTTTATACTTATCAGCAGAACCCAATGTTATGAAAATAAAATATTAAATAGCAAGTATTGATACATTCCTAAAATATCAATTAAACATTGTTTGGTCCTGTCCAGAACTATTGAACAAACGTTCTACAAAATTTAAGTCGTACCTGCATAACACCTGCTTCTGTGGGCATTCTGCAATCAAGAGAGGGATGATTCTGCCCACAAGAGCGGTGAAAGGGCCAGTAGTGGGAGTTAGGCAGCTTTGCAGAGGGGGGGGGGAGTAGCCTACAATTGCAATGAATACAATGCGGTGCGTAATTGAATGCCTATGCGTTCTCGGACTGAAGGATCGCAGGTTTGGGTCCCGCCTCGGGCATGGTTGTATTGAGTTAGTCTCCCCCCCAACACTAACATACTGTGCCATCCTCACACAAAAAAAAAAAGGGGGGGAAAAAA
Source organism: Gryllus longicercus (assembly GCA_038098605.1). Classification (NCBI taxonomy): domain Eukaryota; kingdom Metazoa; phylum Arthropoda; class Insecta; order Orthoptera; family Gryllidae; genus Gryllus; species Gryllus longicercus. Next base: position 237,410 of record JAZDUA010000360.1, read on the forward strand.
TTCCATATTTTCCTTCATCGATTTTTTTAGTTTATGCTATTTGTGAATCAGTATTTTAAAGCAGTGGCCTTTTTATAAATTTGTTATTTAATTCTAACAAAAATGTACAATTCAATAATTTGTTTTTTCACCAGGAATGTTATAATCTCCAAATGACGGTAAAAGCAAAACAAGATATCAACAAGCAAATCCATAACGAGATGAGAGCAATCAAGACATTATGTAGTTAAACGGGATGCAAAGAGATTAATATTTTTTACGATGTTGTGAATGGTTATGAATAAATGGAACTCGTTGATTTTATGTAAGAAATATATAATGTTCCCTTGTCAGCAATTAGAGCACAAAGTAACTATGATTTCTAAAGATAAGGTTTTAATCTGTGAACCAAAAATGGAACCACCTCAGGAACATAGTTAATGGAAAAGTAGTTTATTACTGTCATCTTTGAACAAAAATGATTCAATATTACAGTTCTTTTTTTAGCACCACACTGAATTTGTATTATGTCATAGCAAAGCAAATTATCAGCTCTAAAAGCAATTAAATACTTTGAGTCCATATATGTATTTATATATAAAAATATATTATATACACATTTCATATTGTCACCTCTAGTAAACAAACATTTCCAATATAGTACAAAAGGAAATATTACTTGAACCACATGTAACATTCTGTATTCTCGCCAATTGCCCTTTCAATTTACATGCTACAGTTCGCGTTTATACTCTCCAGTTCTGACAGAACCAACCCTCCCCTTTGAAACATGGGCATGATCCTGCGACCCCTAGCTTGTCACGATTCATGCTTACTGAGGTGTTTGGACATCATATCCTTGAAGCTTCTTGGTGTACTCGGGGCAGTGCGTGCTTCCGTAATCTACTTTAAACTCATTCATACCCCCATCTTAAAATTTGAAGATATGAACATTACGGAAAAAGTCTATAATTTTTCAAATTAATTTTAGGAGTTGACCTCTCATATATATTTGTATTTTAAAAATGAAAATCTACTTTAAATGCTAAAATAATAAATTATCAATGATTACATTCTCATTGCATAAAAGCACATCTTTCAAAGTTTAATTTGAGTTTTTTTATTTTTTTTTGGAAGTGAGAAATATTTAAAGGTAAGCATGCACACAATTCTTAAAAAAAAAGTTATATTTTCGGAATGAGGATTAGAGATCAAAGAAAAAAAATGTCTACGTTCACATCAACCCATAAGTTTCAAGTCTCAACAAAATTGTGAACACTTATGCATGTGCAATTTAATGTGGAATTACCCAACTTCTTTTCCCATGACATATTTGACATTTTTCCCTCAATACCAAAATATTTAACGTTAATATTAATGACTAAAGAGCAAATCTTGTTTTCAAATCAGTAGTAGCTGAAATATATACCTTAGCTTGCTTCCATTGTATTAAAGCTAGATTTCCACACAAAGTACACTTGCAGAAAAACCAAATTTGAGATATTAGTGGGAACAAGAAAGCATTTGGTTCTACATTGAATGTAATAATCAGCTCAAGGGTCCAATAACATGAGTAGCCATCAATGAAATTAATCCCGTAGCAAATTGCAGGTGCAAATGCTGTAAGTTACTATCTGGGAGTGCCATTTTTCCCAGATACCCCTAATCAATCCTCTATTTTCACATTGGTGAAGTGTGGCTAATTCAGTTTCTTTATTTGAGCATTGTTGAGATTCCCACAGTGCAACTAATCCACATAAACAAAGAAATAAAATAAAAATCTCATAATATATAACAAAAATCATCATTTATTCACTCTTGCTCGCAACAATGCAGCACAGGCTCAATGGAAGTAAATGAATTACAGGTGTTGCCAAGATCAGTAATCTCTATGTCAATTATAAAAAAATTATAAATTCTATTTTTTTTTACATATGGTGCAGCAATAAAATAATGTACATTATAGAGAGGTAAAACGTGGTAAGAATAAAGGATTTTACAACTCTTACATCTGCAATACAAGGTAACACTTCAAAATCACCAGTTCACATTAAAAATCTTTCAATGACTTCAGGTGCCAACCGCTATAGCAAGCATTTTCTTTTATACAAATCACAAAGCAACTGACACTTAAACATATGAAAGATTAACAAAAAGAATGACCCAGCACCCTAATTCAAGTAGAATTTCCATGTGCCTCATTCAATTTTTCTACTCTAGATCAAGGCTAAATAAAACATGAAATTCTCTTTCATTCTTGATCTAATATACTTTAATGCAGAAAATGTTCATTTCTCAATGAGATTGCAAATGAAGTCCAGAATTATCTGTTAGGAGTTAACATTACTTTGGAATGTAAAACTCAAACATTAAAAAAAAGTACATGTTCTCCAGAAAGTAACTAAAAATCTGAATGCACTATATTAAATATAACGAAACTGAACACTAAAAACACCATGCAGATTTCTGTTCTCTTCATACATCTGTAACTAGTATACACATTTAATCACTTTCAGAATCTTTGGGCTCTTTCTTCTTCTTCTTTTTCTTCTTTTCTCCTTCAGGACTCTGTAACATTTATTGCAACATGATAAATTATTTCATCCACTGAAATTAGTAATACCATCATCTCCAACTATTTATTTTTGGCTAATCCAAGCTTCTCTTCACGACCAAAATTCTCATCATTTCCGATAATTTCACACACATTTTCAGTATAAATGCTTAAATAAAATTTGGTAATATTTAGAATTTGTGAACAAATGGTAAGACAAATGAACAAATGGTTCCTTCAAAACAGCCACTCCATTATTTGGTTATTTACTTACAAAGAATGACCATTTTTGCTGGTCTGGCGTTACAGTACCAATTTCATGGATTGATAAACCTAAGTCTGAACTAATCTAGTCTACCTAGCAGAAGCATTTTTTTAAGCAAAAATTCCTGCAAACATAATAGCATTGTATTTAGAACCTCACACCTATGTGATTAGATGGTGATTTGTGTCTGATTTCATGAGGTTCTAGCCTTCAGTGCTTATGCTATTAACATAAAACATCCTTGAGCCTATCCAATGCCTAACTGACCTTGAACATTACTAGGTGACAAGTCCATTTACAACACCACCGTAAGCATTACCCTTTGTTTCAGATAATATTCACTAAGCTCACTCAATTCATTTCTATTGTAAACCATGTTCTGCTCCTCGATTGCCATAACCATTTACAAAACCTTACAACTTTTAGATTGGCAACATTTCATCAAGTCAAGTATAAATGCCACTTAAGATTTCCCCATAAGTAAACTTCATCCCATGCCTTCCATTCTATGCCAGTAAGCAAGGTGAATAACTAAACAATTTGCTACATCGTGTACCAGAGTAATATCTACTTACTTTAGTAGGAGAACCAATACTTTGCTCCAAATTATCCTTTTTCTTCTTCTTTTTTTTCTTCTTTTCAGACTGCAAATTTGAAACAAATTAAAATAATAATACCAGCATAAAAAAAAAAAAAAATATGGAGACCTAGTAATTAGTGAAATTTCATTATACTGAAGATGGTTAATTCTTAAGAACACTACCAAACACCTGTTGCAGGATCTACGTTACTTGAACAAGAATTTACCAAAGCAGTCTCACATTTATTAAGTCAGAGGATTATGAAAGAATTGTATACAGTAACTTAAGTTTTTCAAAATATTTCAAATTTGATTTAATAATCTAATTTTACAGAATAGGATTGGAGAACTAACATAACGACCAAGATACATAAATGTAACTTCTGTTTGTGATTAGTGAACTGTCATGCATCTCAATCGAGTGACTTCTTTCACTGGAAGATTTATATTATATGAAACACATTCATGTCTTAAAAATGGCTATTATAATAGAAACTTCTCAATATATTAATACACAAGAAATATAATTATTGTAAAATTAGGTAAAATTTCTATTATATTTTCAAAAAAATAAATACAAAAACTTAAGCAACATTTCAATTTCTTATAGTGAAAGATATTAAAATGAAATTTTATATACTCTGGGTTTTAGTGATTTCAGTGTTCATTTCACTGAACTACTAATTACTCACTAAATGTGTAATATTTGCTAAAAAAAATTGGTTTTTGAAAATCATTAACAAAAATTAATACAATGATCATTTTACACAATATAGGTCATGGCCAAAAACAATTTAACTGAGAAATTATAAAACTAAAATGAAAGACCCCAGCAGCCTTTTAGCACAAACCCTGGTTTGCATGAAACCATTTAAAGATTCGTTAAATGCTATTGGTTGTGTGTGTAGTCTTAACAGAAGAACGCGTTGCAAGATAGTTCTTTAAGATTACCGGTTCTTTAAAGTACTCTTTAAATTACATATTCAAAACCGGACCTGTAAACTTAAGCATTTGTTAAATAAAATTCATAAAAAAATTAAACTCCGCCATAATATTGCCCATAATTTTGCCATATAATTTTTTCAAAGCTAATGTCCTATAACTTATCCTGCAAGTTAAGTTTTCTTCCTAATTACTCTTGTAAAAAAGGTTACAATTTTAACACAAATACAAGAAGAAAAGTATACCTGAGCACCATCATCTTGCATTGATTCATCAGCACCAAGTTCTCGCTCTGAACTCTGGAAAAAATAAAAGAACACTAAGTTCATAGAATAGGATAGTGAGAAAAGAGAATCCCTGAACTAATGCCAAATGCTATTCATAATTAAAACTTCTTGATTAAGACAACTTGCAAAAGTATTTTTTAAAGCAATTTGCAGCAGAATACCGTGCCAACACCAAAACAAAATGGAAATTTATTTGAACTTACCTCCCTGTCTCGTTTAATCTCTTTCTCAGGAGTGAGGTTCTTCTTTTTCTTCTTTTTCTCTTTCTTAGGTGTGTCTCTCCCCTCGCTTGTCACTGAAGTCATTGATTCGTTCAACTTTCGCTGCAAATATTTGACACAAAACTTTTCAATCTGAACACACATCATAATACAATTCAGTCAATTAGTAATCAAACTCACCTTCCTCACCACTTCTTCTTCCTCTTCTATTTTCACAGTGACAGCACTGAAATTTTGATAATCCATCAATCACAAAGTGAAAAGGTAAAGGAAAATGTAACTATTATAATACAGTACTTAATTTTAAAAGAATAATGTTTTGTGTTTCCACTAACAAACAAAAACAGTTTCATAAAGTACTTTCTTTTTAAACTTGTTAATTGTTTAACAAAGTATAAAACAACCTTCCTTCCCACACCCTTTTCAAGGGGCCAAGAAAAAACTATGTAAATCAAGGGAATGAGTAAATGGTGGGAAATTACTATTCCTGATAATAAAATACAAAACATTATTTCTCTACATTTATTAATAATATTAACCATTAATAAGAAATCCTTGAAAATCACAAGTTGTTACAGAATTGTTGATACCCTGCCTAGTAACAGGACAGTGAAACGAAGAAGTGCACATTTAGTACATGGTCACGTTCTGCATATGTGATGCATCAGCAATATGTACAAACATTGAATTTATGCAATTCCCAAAACACATTTCAAAATAGAGTTAAAAGCAATAACACATTTCTTTTACCGGGACAATACTGAGTAATTTTGACTTTCTCTGATCGGCATATTATTTCTAAAACTTGGCAAGAACAAACATACAAGATTGTTAATTATTCTTTTACTTTGCGTTTTTGCAGTTGAGAAGAGAAAGTGAAAAGGTGGAAAATTTTAAGTTATAAAGTGTACAAGCAGTGACAATTTAATATTATGATCAGGGAATTAAAAGGAACAAAAATAAGCAGAAATGGCGGGAAAATGTGAATTCTGAGAATGTTAAAATAAGATTTTACTGAATACCCAAAACTTTGCACAATACTCATACAATATAAAACAAATCTTTTAAAATTTTATTTTCTGCAAACTTCTAAAAATTTGTAAATTTATCAAAACTTTCAAATTATTAAACTTTAAAATGGACATGGGAACACAGACCTAATAAAAGAAGAGGGCAGTTTGATAACACTTGTAATAAGCATGGAAAGATTGATGAAGACCACTAACTGGAGAAGATTCCATTGGGACAAAAGCAGTGTCGATTCCAAATTTGAAAAATTTTACCACCTCTACTTTCAGATTGTCCCTAAGAAGTAAACCATCTGCTGTTTGAATGCTGACCCATCTTCTGTGACAAACACTTCAAAGTGTGATTGTTGAAGTAATCTTGATAACAGTGAGTAACGTACTTTTAAGAATAAAACACATTTTATGCAAATCTAATATTAAATCATTAATTAAACAAAGTTTCAAAATGTATCCCACAGAGCCACATTTTTTAAATATTTTCCTTTTCCATTCACCACCTAAATTATAACTCTTGTAATGTAATTTTAACTATTTCAAAATTTGCTTAAACCATTTGTTTACGATCACCTACATCACAATATAGAACTACTTGCCCTATGCAGAACCTCAAGGGATCAGCATTTCTTCCTACATTAAACTAGATTTTTCATTGTACACCTAAGCTTCTGCGGCTTGAGTTCATGACCTCTTGGCTGTCTGGATGACGCCACATTGTAGGCTGAGAGGCCGACGTTTCGCCTGTCATATTGGAGTCACCCAGACAGCCAAGAAGTCAAGATTCCGCATTATACAATGTAAAACTGTAGAATTTACCTGTGGCATGACTGCCATACATGTTCACATTACACACATTTCGCAGAGAGCAAGTTTAACTGTACCATATTTATCTGAATATGAGTTTCTCATACAACCAAAAAGTGTCATATTCACAGCTTAAGGGTAGCTGGGTGGGATCTATCTTTATTCTTGACTTTCCATGTAAAACTTAAAAGCTATTGGAACAAAGCTGTAAAGCATATAAATACCATGCTAATCTTTAATACTTAATTATGTGTGCTTTTTCTTTTCAAATTCTGTGAATATGCCAGGCAATTCAGACCAATATTTTTGAATGAGGGGGTAAAGAGGATCTCAAAAGAATGGAATTTGCAGTAAGTGAAACAGAAAATAAATCTTTGCCAAGATTTTTTTTCATACACTTTTTTTTCCGCACACACACACACACGCAACCACCAACGTTGGCAGCTTACACCCACACTACTCAAGGAAGGTATGTGGATGTGAGACTTCACAGATCACAACTATCACACAACATTAAACTAAATGGTTGTTAAAGCAGATGTCACAAACAAGTTAGAGTCAAAAAAAATCTGATGACAGATGGGAGTCTTCTCAGATAGCATCAGATAAAAGCTAAAGAGCAAAACACAAATTCAAGGAGCAAAATTTTCGGGAAGCCTAAAAAGTGAAGACATTAGAGACAATATTTTTTATTCATTAAGAAAATAGTTATTGTTTACAAGAGATATTTTAAATTCTTGTGAAGACAATTTACTAGCAAATTAGACAACTTGCTATTTTTTTTAAATAATAATTAGTTAAAATTTTTTAAAAATTCTCAGGACATTTTACAGGGTCATGTTATAATCATCGATGTCATATTTGGGGAAATTAAGTACATCATTCCAAAGCACTATACAGATTATTCGTATACACTTACCTGTAATCAGGATTGCTTTGCAGCCAATCTGCAGGCGTTTTTTCATTTGGTTTTCCATACTTGTCCAATAAACCTTGTTTAATGAGTCCTTTCTTCATCGAAGCCTGTATTATGATTAACAAAAGGATTCAGAACTTTAATTCAACATTTTTTAACAAACTTCAAATTTTCAAGTACATAAATATAATTCAGTTATTTTTTTGCTTTAATAGCATTATCAATTCTACTTCTCAATCTCTAAAAGCAATTCCATGAAACATGTAAAGAGACAAGGTCAGTAACATAGTAATTCCTAAGAAGTTAGATAAAGCAGAATAAAGAAAACTAGAGTATGTTTTTACATTTCAAATGAATAGATTTAGTCAGTACTTTTTGTACCTTTGATATGTCCCCATTGCTTCCCCATTGATATGTCAGAATCTCATGGTTGTTTAGCAACTTTACCTAGGCTATGTCTCCTTACTTGCTTAATATTCAAATAAGTCAATCATATGTGAAATGCCAAAGTATGAACAAGTTCATTGCTGTCATAAAAAAACAATTCAAAACAAAAACAAGTTCTTGGACAAAGTGATGATAGGTAATGACTGACGATGACCAACTAGGTTAAAGGAGAAAAAGAACAAGTTTCCCAAAAATTGTTACTTAAGAATTAACAGAAATAGTCTAATATTAGTCTAACATAAGTTGCATCAAATATCAAAACCTGATATATAGTCCACCTTTAATGTTAAACTCGTGTAAAAAGTAAAGGACCAATGAACTACAACATAGTTTCTGGAATTCAAATTCATGACCTGGTTTTTGAAGGAATGATAAGTCACTCTTTTCTCCATGACATTTAAATTCTGATGTGTTCATGTGAGATATTCACATCAGCGTTTGGCTAATAATTTACTCAATTGGTCATGAAGAAAAACAAAAGCAAATGACTCCTTCAAAAATCAGTCCATAGTTAGGACAGAACAATACTGAAATTTATGAAGTGGTCAAATGTCATCAATTAGTAAAGGTGAGTTAATTTTCTGTCAATTAATTGTTGCATTAATCCATTCCTTTTACTGTATTTAAAGAGTATTTTTTTAAATGCAAACAAAATTGGTGATTGTTGTTGGGAATACATTTTTCTCACTTTCATTTTGCATCCACAATTCTGGACTACATTTCAGCCTCCTCAACACAAAAATTGATAGAAAAACTGTGCGGCACAAGTCAGGTACAGACAAGAATAGGTTGCCTCTACCTTTGGTCCCAGGCCCCATTTTCTAGGATAGGTATCTCGATCCATGATCACCCTCTTAATCTTGGCAACTAAACCATGGTCACAACTGGCTATGGTGGCAGTGGTCATAAGGGCAATGGCTGAAACAAGCAATTGTCCAGATACAAAATAGACGTCACAAATCAAAGGAAATCACCAGATTACACTAGACAAATTAATAATACCTATTGCTACAGCTTCACCCTTGGTAGTCACAATTACAATTTCCATGTTGACTTCAATACCATCTTCATACCTCAACACTCCAGGGAGCATAATTTTGGCACCATAACATACAGCGTTTACCTGGAACATACAGGGAAAACTTAGCCTGTAAACCACAAATGAAATATTTATGTTACATATATTTCAAAATTTATCAATTTTATCAGCTTTCAAAACATTAAACAGAAACTTTTTGTCCAAAAGAGTCTGTGGACATGTTAGCATATGCAATCAGGCTGTTGCTGTGAGCCTATGAACATAGGAAACAATGCAGCCATAATTTCTGCTTACAATACTTTTCATCAGCGCTAATGGATTCCTTAGATGGGTTTATTAGTATCCATGGTATCAATACCAGTGGTTCTGTATATTAACCAGGAATTTTAAAATTGTTACAGTGCACTGGTTTTGCATTGTGCAGAGACCTTCCCCAAATGGCCACCTCAATTAAGTGGTCAGCTACACCTGCCATTTTTCATGGAACTTAATTGTTTTTCATAAAATACATCTCAATATTTCCTCTTTTCAGTAGCCATCTGGATAAGTTGCTAGCGACAAAGCACATCTCATAGATCGATCTTTATTTAGTAGTCACCTTAAGTGATTTTGAATTATACTATTTCAAGAAGCAGAAATGTGATGATTACGATTTATTTTATTTTCCTATGACATTACTTTGAGTGGGAACATCCTGTATCTTATCCAGCAGGGTTATTACTTTATTTCAGGAAACAATGGATTTTAATAAATTATCTCTTCATGAAACAACACTTGTTTTGCCCATTTCACAGCATTCTTATGGTTTACTAACTTGTACAACATAACTTTGATTAAGCAGTTACTTTTTGCTTCCAACATTTTTCACCACTTGAGACATATCCCACTACGAGTTAGTTTAGGATTTTTCTATGCTCAATGTCTAGTTCAGTGGCCTTTGGGTTAGGACAACCAAAGTTAGTTTCTCAAAACTTTCTGTAAACAACACTAGTGTACTTCATGGATGGATTAAAATGTCTCCCTTGTCTCCCTTGTCTTGCAAAGAGAAATGATACTTTCCAATCAAGTTTTCTTTCCAACTTTACTACACACTGTTGTCCTTGAAGCCCCAATAAGCTTCCACAAGCTCATATTTTCTTTCAGCTAGTTGTTACTTTCCTTCTGAAGATGGTTGATCTGTTTGAAGTTTTCTGTTTGATTAACACTGCTTTTACACCACGTTTTTTTTACTGCACAATGCAGTGCCTGTGACCATACTGATTATGTAAATCATGTATCTCTCTCGCCATGACTAGGGCAGTAAAAAGGTTAAGCAAAAGCCTGAAGCACTTTCCATAAGGGATTTATGTTCCGCGTTCTCCCAGAAATTAATTTCATTTATTGACAACCCAAAAGAAATGATAAAAACGTAATTTGTCAGTACAAAATCATTTCCTTTCAAGTCTGATTTACCTGGAAAAGTTATGAAAAATAGTTATTCTTGTTTAGTAACATCCTTTTTTGTAAAAAAAAAAAAAAAACTTACTGCACTATCTTTGATGATTATTCTTTTGTGTCCCACAAGCATTTTCTCCAGTGGATGAATGACACGTCGCAAGTAACTCTCATCTTTGTGGTTCTCATAGAGCCACTGGGCATCAAGGACGTCATGCATTGTGACTAATCCACAGTGATTCTCATCATTAATGCCTGTAATAACAAACCTTATCAAAATCACCAGAGAAGCCAAAATATTTAGACAAAACACTTTTCAATATCCTTATTATTATTATAATTATTTAAGTCAAAAGTTTTGAAATCAATTCACTGAAAAGTATTAAAAATATTTTAGTTCAGCTCTAATCACATACAGACACGCAAGATTGAAGGAAAGATACCTGATCGATTTCTTCGCAACTCCAACATCTGGCCACCAACACCCAGCAGCAAGCCAAGATGTACACAGATTGTTCTTACATATGTACCTGCCTCACAGCTGACCCAAAATATGCCTGTGAAGAATCCATTTTTAAATTTCATACCAAATTTCAACAGCTAGAAAGGTAAACGCTTACAGATTTTATGAAATGACTTACCCATGTTTTCCTTCTCATCATACTCCAGCAATTTGTTGTCATAAATTGTTCTAACTCTTAACTGTCTCTTTACAGCAGATATAAGGGGAGGTCGCTGAAATAGTGCTCCCTTCAAATTTTCCAGAGCTTGCGCAACCTGAATAAATTAAATGCTGCAGTCAGTCCCACTCAGAAGAGAAACACCTAATATTCACGCACAATGCTAATTCACAGTTGCTCTTTATGACCCTGGCAGTATATAATGATGCCGAGGATTTGCTTTCTGTCACATGATATTAGTAGAAAAATTTAAAAAGGACCCATATCTAATTATCATACAATTGCTAAGAGTGGTTTGAGCAACAAACAACATTTATTAAAAAAAATCATTCCTGTACTAAAACTGATGTGCAAAAACAAAACCTACAAATATAATAGTTTCCCATTCCTCAACTAGCACGATCCCAAGAAAACATGCATTGCTTACATACAAATCTCCCTGTAGATACAGGAACTGTTTACAATTTCAAGTATAAAAGTTTCTTTGGGTCACCTTACTCGATTTTACATTATATATACACATTGTAAAACATTCACATTGGCTTCAAAGAGGAGAGGCAAAGTAAAATATAACCCATATTATCGTTACCCAATTCTCACAGATGTACCATCGCAAAGGGTGCAGTTCAAAACCCTTCTAAACTAAACTTCATAGTTCAAAACAGTTTAGTGTAACATTACTATATCTAATATGCAAAGAATTTACAATATTCTAAATTTTCACTCATAAAAGAAATAATTAAAGAAATAAAAATAAGAAAAAGCTTTCACCAATATTATAATTTGTTTAGAGAGGAAATATGTTTATTCATATAAATCAAAGACTATTTAACTTCCCATTTCTCTGATACCATCTGCTTATTTCAGAACAGATTGACCTTTTAATTATCAACATTATTCATTTCTAAATTGCAATACAATTAAACACATTCATAATCTATAAATGCATGCAAGAAATGCATTTACATGTAGACGTAATAAGTAAAGACTGGATTTTCATGCAATAAAACTTCCTAAAAAGTGCAGTAAAAACATAAAAACGTGCAAACACATGCAATAAAAAGATCAAGACTTTGCAAAACTGTATTATGTAGCCCAAAATTCCAATAAATCCACTTAACTTATTTTTTGAGTGAGATATTTGAGTTGATTAAAATATAATTTTAGTATTATAATTAAGTTTGTACATATTGTGTAAATAAACCATATTTGACATTTTAAATATTATTCACACACAAAGTTAAATTAGCATAAAATACAAATAAGTAAATACAATAACTGAAAAATGCAAATACACATTCAGAAATAAAAAATAAAGTTACAGAAGAAATGTTCTTAATCGTTTTCTTTGTTTATGCGCTCTGAATAGTTTTCATTATAATCTACAATTGTGTATATTTCCAAATTATTTTCTGAGAAATTATTATATCTTCGATCAACTAATATGTGTTTGAGACATGAAAAACTTCATTCTACATTTCATTTATACTTGTCCGAGTACCAAGCCTCACTGATGTACGTGACCGCTGTTAAAATCTGTCAAAAACTGTTCTGTTCATTCTCTCTCGTACCTCTTATGACAATGTCTGTTACGAGAAATTCGATCAATTTGAAACTTAGTGCAGCTTATAACTAAGCTTCACGCCCAGATGTAAGGTCAAATGTGACTTGCGCATGCTATCTAGTGTGGGTAAGTTCAGTGAAGACTGACAAAACGGATATAACATCCAATTGGGAAGATAACCTGTCCCTGCAGCAATAACCCAGAAATATTAATTAGATAATAGGAATCATGAAAGGTATGGACACTCAGTTTATAAGGCAACAAAATGAAGAATTGATACGTATTAAAAGGGTCTCGGGTTTCACAGACCACCTGAATGCACTGCTGGGTTAGGTCATAAAATTTTTTTTCTCAAATGAAACATAAAAAAAAAAATTAAAACAAGATTGATAATATAAAAATCATATTTTATGCAATAAAACAGCAAATTCATCCAGTAAAATTCAAAAATGTGGAATTTTCAGGCAACATTACCTAAAACATGCAATATCGTGCAGTACCCCCCAAACGTGCAATTTAGTGCAAAATAAAGCACAAACTAAAATACTGTTCTTTTCATGAATCAAATTTCAGTCGTTTCATTTTATTTCAAGTTAGCAAAGAAAAGATGCAGTAACACAGGAATCAGGTCATTAGTATTAAGTGTTAATGACTATACTATCAAATCCACTCTTGCATAATTAAGCAATGCAAAGAAGTTACAAAATTCTAAATTTTCACTGATCCACAAAATAAAAATAAAAACACAAGTTTTCCTCAATGTTAAAATTTTTTGAGAGAGGAAATATGCTATTCACCAACACTTTTCCACAATAAAGCAAATAACCAATATTCATAAACTTACCTTTTCTCTACTTTCCACAGCAGAATGCAATTTAAATATACAAATATATTCTTTACCAGCACTTTGTTGGGATTTAACCAATCTGGTTGCTCTGTCTATGCATACAACCAAACACCCTGGAACAACCAAACAGCACACTTAGAACACCAAAAATTCACAAAGCTCATAATTATGTTACTGTACAATGACTCAGGGTGTTCCTAGGAAACAGGTCTAACACGCATTGATCTTCCAGATGTTTCTGAGTTTCAATCTTCCTCAATTTCTCTAGTGGTATGAATTTTTAAGCAGCTTTTGGGAATTTTCTTCCTTTCAGTCTTATTATGTGCCAGTTATATCTGTCCTTCCCTATTCTTTCAAGAAATTTAAAGAAAAAAATGAATGCCATTCCTGAGCAAATATTGAAAATGTGTCATAGGTTTGATATAAGTGGCCGAATGGATGGACTTTTGGGAATCAGGGTACATAAAAATTGTACCTCTAGTGAGTTCTTGAAATCTATTTTCTGCAAAACTGTCTGTACTACATCTATTACTTCATAAATATATGTGTGTATAAGAGAAACTAAAAATCTATGATCTTTAATTCTGTAATTGCAGAAAGATGCTGAAAATGTGCTTTTATTCTTTTATTTATTTAATTGTTTTGTATAACAAAAATAATAGTAAGATTATTTGCAAGGATACCCTGTATGCAACTGAAATAACCATACAAAACTATGTAGGATTGAAATAAAGCAACAAGTCATTATTATACAAGAAAAATAACAAAAAAATAGCAAACGCAGAGTATAAGAAATTAACATTGTCATAGCTATTGAATATTTGTTAACATAATTTTATGAATATCGAGTAAATAACTTAATTACATAATTATCAATTTCAATGAGTCAGGACCTCAATAGTTTCCTAAATTTAGGAGTGGCAAAAATCACAATTTTTTGTGATGTTTTTTGTGATGTTTTTAATGCTATTGATAAATTGAAAACCGACACTTCTCCTGGCCCTGATGGTATACCATCATTATTATTGAAAAATTGTAATGTGAATCTGATACCAATCTTACACTTTTTATTTATTAAATCTCTGCAAGAAGGAACCCTCCCAAAGATGTGGAAAACCAGTTATATAACTCCAATTCACAAAAAAGATAAACGTTCTAACGTTGAGAGTTATAGACCAATCTCTAAACTTTGTATAATTGCTAAATTGATGGAATCCATCATAACAATTAAATTGATGCAATTTCTAAATCCAATTTTGATCGAAGAACAACATGGTTTTCGTAAAGGGAGGTCTCCTGTTACTAATTTGATGACTATCCAACATTATATACTTGGAAATTTAGATATACAAAAACAAGTAGATGTAATTTATACAGACTTTTCCAAAGCCTTCGATACTGTAAACCATGTTCTTTTACTTCATGTGTTGGAAGAAATTGGTATCCATGGTACAATCTTGAATTGGTTCTATAGTTACTTACTGGGAGAACGCAGAATGTGAAATATAAATCCTTCGTTTCTAGAAATATATACGTCACATCTGGAGTCCCACAAGGTTCCCACCTAGGCCCACTATTATTCATTCTATTTGTAAATGATCTTAAGAAAACACTTCCATATTCAAAATTCCTACTTTTTGCAGATGACTTGAAAATTTATAAAACTATAAATTCATTACAAGACTGTTTCGATTTACAATGTGACTTAAATACATAGTTAGATTGGTGTTCATCAAAATGTTTGAATTTGAATAATGGTAAATGTAAGTCCTTGTCTTTTACTAGATCTAGTAATCCCATTGTATTCAATTATGAATTAGGAGATGCAATGTTGGAATCAGTCTCATACTTTAGAGATTTGGGCGTTATTTTTGTTCAAAAAATGAGTTTTCATCTACATATTGACGATATTATTAATAAATCAAATCAGATGTTAGGATTTGTGAGACATATTGCATCTGAATTTACTAATGTGCAAACCATCAAAACTTTATATTTAACTCTAGTAAGACCGATATTATTATATGGCTCACAAATATGGTCTCCCTTTTACCAGAACCATATCTCTAGACTTGAAACTGTTCAGCACAATTTTTTTAAATTTTGCCGCCTTCAAGCTTGATATTCCATCTCCTAGATTTAGTCACAATTATTTCCAAGTCGCAACTAGATTGAATATTAGCTCATTACGCTCCCATAGGGATTATTTTGATGTACTTTTTCTGTATAATTTGATAAATCATGATATAGACTCTTCAGAATTACACTGTAAAATTCCTTAGGCTAATCCAGTGCGTGATCTGCGTTCTACAAACAGCATGTTATTTAATATTCCTTTTGCGAGATCAACCTTGTACTATTATGTGCCATTATGGAAAATGTGTAGAAGTGCCAACTGTAACCGCATTAACTTATTTTGTTCACCTTATCAATTTAAAAAACTTATAAAAACCTGTTACTAAATGATTTTCAATAATACTGTAATGTAAATGATAATGTAAATGATATTTAATAATTGCGCGATTGCCTGTAATTATATGTATATAAATAAATAAATAAATAAATAAATAAATAAACTTGCTGCAAGTGTCATGGGATGCGGTATACAATACTGTTGATACAAACGATAAATATAATTATTTTTTTCAACTCTTTCATTTCATTTTAACACTTTTTTTATTCTTCAAAAAAATCAAATGTTTCACGGAAAAGCAATTCTTTGATAACACAAGGGATCAGGACATCGTGTAGAAACAAATTCTTTTTTGCATTTCTCAGTGTCATAACTTCTAAAGATTTCCTCCTCTACTTCAAAAAATACAAATCGTTGTTCACCATAAGTCATACAGCAGGCTAAAATCATGAAACATGATCAGAATATTTTGAACTCAAATAATTAAACAAAAGCAATTTGGAATATAGTAAAACATTTGACCAAATCAACTCAATAACTTGTTGAGAAGGTTTTGAAAAATTATAGGAATGTGAAAGATTCGGCAACAGTGGTTAGTCTCTTTAACCAATACTTTTCAAGAATTGCTGCTTATCTCATTTCAGCCAAAAAATTCAACATCAGTTTTCCCAAGCATTTTAGACCCTATTATTGCTTTCAAAACCTCTTCCCATTAAATTCTCAAAATAATCGGTAAACTAAACATTAAATATTCGTCCAAATTTGACAAATTTTCGGATTGTTTGTCAAAGAATTGTGTACCTACCATTATACATCTGTTAACTCTCATATTTAATGCATCCATATGCACCCGGGCTTTTCCAGATATTTTTAAAACGGCTAAGATTAAGCCACTTTAAAAAAAAAAAAGAAAGAAACATAAAAATCAAATTCAAAATTATCACGGTAATTTCTCTTTAGCATATTTTTTCAAAAATATCAAAGTGACTTTTTTTATGTACGAATGGAAACCTCTTAGTAAACACTATGCGCTTTCAGATTAATACCATTGGTTTCGAAAATCAAAATCTACGGGAACAGATATTTTCTGTTCTTAAAGATGTCCTCATCCATGGATCAAAACAAAGCACTCATTGGAATATTTTTAGATCTATTGAAAGCTTTTGACGTCAGAAGAAGCGTTCTCTTTGCGGATGATGCAAATATTCCTTCCAATAAAGAAACAGTAAATAATACAAAATTAGATACATCAAATTGGTTCTGTATTGACAAATTAATAGTAAGAGAAAAAACTGTTTCAATGCAGTTTTTCCTTTCAAATAAACAATTCTGTACTCCATTGAAAACGAACAGTGTGCCATTGACTAATGTTAAGGTAACAAAATCATAAGGTCTTTCAATTCAGACAAACCTTAAATATAACCTCCATTTAAATGAATTTAACGCAAAATTAAGTTCATCAAACTACGCTTTAGAATTCTTTCAAATTCAGTCAGCCTTCATACGGCTCATTGTATATATTTCGAAAATGTTCATTCCTGCCCGGGATATGGCATAATATTTTGGGGAAATACATCTCATAGCTTCCAGACTTTTAGATTACAAAGAAAGAAAGAAAGAAAGAAAGAAAAGAAAAAAAAATTAATAAATCCCACCCATGTGATTCTTGAAGGCCTCATTTTATTAATCAAGGTTTTTGACCAGCTGATTTAAACATTATGGGAAGATCAATATCAGCGGTTAATGAAACATAAGACCTACATTAAGATTAAGGAAAATGGATTAAGTATTAATGCTGATAAAACTAAAACAATGGCCCAAATAAGGAAGGGAATAAAAATATAACTCTGAATGAGAGCAAAATACAAGTAAATGATTTCAAATGCTTGGGCTTTGTGATCACTAATGATAATAACTAAGGGACTGATATATAACAAAGGATTGCAGCCAACAAAACATGTCATTCCCTTCAAGGAATATTTAAAAACCACGAAGTGAGCAGGAGAACAAAAATATCTATGTACTAAGTGGTAATAAGAACAGTGCTTAGCTACGGGTGCGAAACCTTGGTTATGGCCCAGACAATAGAAAATAAATTGATGGTGTTTGAACGAAAGATTCTGAGAGGTATTTTTGGGGCAGTGCAGGAGAATGGACAATGGCGGAGGCGTAGAAACGGAGTAATATTCTCTATATAAATCTCTGGCTAAAATTTAGTATACGGTACAACCTAAGCAAGTCGCTTAAACTGGCACTTCGCGCCTCTCCGGCGAAGGGGAAATCGGTGGAGGGGACGAGGGGTGTTTAGTGGATTATGAGGGGAATATTTCGGTGGGGAGGAGTGGTGAGCAATATGCGTAACTTAGTGCACGCGCGCACGCACACACACAAACAAATATATATAAATATAAAAAGCAAAGCGTAGGCGTGGGCGACTTAATTAAATTGTATAAATACACCTCTGAAATAATTTTAATGGTTCGTAATTGTCACAAACATGACGTCAAAAGTTTGGAGGGGAGGCCAATTTCACTGTAGTATCTCGAAGCTTCATTACATGGTGGAGCCTAGTAGTGTTGAAGTGATGTTTTTCTGTGTTGGGGTAGCTGTCTAAGTGGTTAGCTACGTTGCTGTCGTACAGTTACGTTTCCTGCATTCTTCAGATTCTTTGCGATTTGTGTTCTTGAGGGTCGAGTGTCTGTGCTACGATGGTGAGAATAAATGTGGCTATTTTTTTACGTGTTGCGCAGAAGGGTTGGCTGTTATTGAATGGGCCCAAGAACATGGTTTGATTACTACAGGATTTAGGTGTCCTGTGTGCAAGTGTCCAATGAGGTTGGCTAAGCGAAAGGAGTTGTGAGATGGTTTCGAGTAGAAATGTAGCAAAAAACACTCGTGCAAAAGTGTTCAGTGCGGAAGGGTTCATGGTTCGCGCAGCTGGCGAGTTCGACAGCTACCTTGCAGAATATGTTTGGAGACGCCTTCAAGGGGGCAAAAGCCCAACCGAGAGGTTTTTGTCGTTCCTTGAGGGCGCCTCCAAACTCTACGATCAGTAACAATCGCCGATCGATAAATTGTATTCATTTCTATCAGAGCGCTTATCATAATTTCAGGGACGGTTTATGGAGACTCCCCTTCCCCCCCGCCACCACGCTTCTCTAAGGGTGTACTGTATACTAGATTTTAACCAAATCTCCTAATATTATACACATAAAACTATCTCGTGTAGAATGGGCAGGACATCTGCAACATATACCATCTACGAGAATACCAAGGAAAGCAATAGAGAAGAGGGTGTTTGGGGGTAGACTGGTTGGAAGACCTAGGTAGAGATGGCATAACCCAAGATGCAAGTGAACAGTTGGGGATAAGAATATGGAGAAGAGCTGCAAAAAGCAGAGAAAATTGGAGGTAAATTATTGGTAAGGCCCAAGCCCAACCAGGGCTGTTGCGCCATCGAAGAAGAGAATATATAAATCTTTAACCGTTCAAATATCAGAAACTATAGACCAATATCTTTAATGAACACCATTCCCAAAATATTTGAATCCATTATTACATCAAAAATTTCAACACTCAAATCATATTATAGATGAATAACATGGTTTTTGAAGTCAGATCAACTGCAATTAATCTTTTGTCTTTACAACACTTTGTAATCGATAAAATTTATAAACTTTCACAAAATGTCATATATACTGATTTTACTTAGGCATTCGATAGTGAATATAAATATTTTAATACAGAAACTCAATCATATTGGTCTCCATGGCAAATTGTTGAATTGGATGAAATCTTATCTCATGGAGAATTCAAAACCTCAAATACGAAACTTCTTGTTCTAGAGATATAAATGTAATATCATGAGTACCTCAAGCTCACACCTAGGCCCTAGTGTTTTTTAATCTATATAAATGACCTCAAATTATCATTATTTTCAAATTATCATTATCAAATTTTCATTATTAAATATTAAATTCTTACTATTAACAGACGACTTAAAAATATATAATGAAATCAAAACCAATAATGATTCTAAAAACTATAAGAATCATTAAATACCCCAACTAGTTTGTGCGAGAGGAATAAGCTAGCTATATACATAAATATAAAGTTATGAGGTTTTCTAGGCAAAAGTTTCGAACAATATCAATACTTTATAGGTAATGAAAATCTTGAAATACTAAATGAATTTGAAGATCGATGAGTTATCTTTGATTCATCATTAAAATTTAATAAACATTGATTATATAATAAACAAAGCTAACAAAACCTTAGAATCTGTGGCACAAATGACTAGTAAATATCAAAATCCTTTATAACTTAAAAACATATCATTGGTGAAGCAATCTTACTTCACCTGTTTGGACACTACTATGATATTTATTCAAATAAGATTGAAACTGTATTAATTTCTCACCTACACAGCATGGTAACTTCAAATGGAATCCCGGAGATTTTCTCATAACTACTTCCATGTAGCTAATTATATATATATATATATATATATATATATATATATATTAGGTATAATATTTATATTCGTATAGACAATTAAATGTTTTTTTTTGTTAACTGCTAAATAACTAAATTTATTGTCCCACTTTATTATCAAAAGTGAACTGAAAAATTCCACAGCAGAGTACTAGAAATTATGGTGAAATTTCATTTTTTGTTGCTATAGCTAAATCTAATTTAGGCTTACACTCTGCATTAAGGCGAATGAGTAAAATGACAAATATGAAACCAATTTATTTTTTAAGCCACAAATTAACTATACTAAATTTGCTAAAATTAAGTATTTAATTGATTAATACTACACGCCAATCTGGTGGCTGAGATCGCTAAGGCGGTAGTGCCGTAGCAATCTCATACCGAAAGATCGCGGGTTCGAGTCCCGCCTCGGGCATGGTTGTATTGTGTTCGTCCTTTCACCCCCTATCAACAACATCATCATCACCATATCAGGGAAGGCAACGGGAAACCACCCTGAATAATTTATTCCAAGAAAACCCATTATGGGTCACCTAACTTCCGTATATGGAAGATAGGACCAAAGAAGAACACTACACATTTTGTAACAATGAATTTTGGGCGATTGCCTGTTTAATGAATAAATGAAATGAAGTTCCTTTTTAGATGAGAGAAAAAAGTGTCCTAATCAAATCAGAAGGGTAACAAAAATGAATGAAAATAACCAAATGCATCTCATTTTTTAAATAAATAGAAATAGGTAAATAAAGTCTACCTTACGCAATTTCTGAAACATCCAATTCACTACGTTTCTCGATAACAATTGCACAGCACCCAGTAAAAAATTGCACACTTTTTCAATACCCATTTAATAAAAAAAATGGCTGAAATGTAGTATACGGTACAACCTAGGGAAGTCATTTAAACCAGCACTTTGCGCCATTCCAGCAGTTGGAATTCTGGAGGCTTTCCTGTCTTGTCCTATAAAGGTGAATTGGTAAGTAAGCGTTAGACAGACTCAAGGATGTTTATAGTGAATGCGAGGGTCGAAGGCCTGAGCCTTGCCGTGACTTAGATCCGGGCGAGCGAAGCGAGAAAACTTGCCTTTGAAAGTAAATTGGCATTACAATGCGGCGGAGACAAAGCATATGAAGGGCAAACCATGAAAATCGCCCATCCGTGAGTTTTATTCATTTCTATTAGAGCACGTACAGTAATTAGGGCTTAAGCCCGCCAACACGCTTCTCTAAGGTAGTACCGTATATTAAATTTTAACCAAAAATACTTCTTATTAAACAACTAATTAATGGTAAATTTCTCAAAATTTCTTTCAAAGCTTAAAAATGATATTTCAATTACCTGTCACTTTTGGATCAAGTGTTCCTGAGTGGCCAGTTTTCTCTACTTTCAATATTTTCTTCAACCAAGCGACCACTTCATGCGAGCTTGGGTTTGAAGGCTTATCTATCATCATGCATCCATATTTGATATACTCGCTCAAATTTCTCTTCAAAGGTGATGCACCAAAAGGTAATGGAGTGAAATGATTTGTTCTCACATTGAGCTTGTCAAAGTTCTGTGGGGGTAAAAAATTAGAACATTTAAAGATAATACTACATTGCAACCTGAGAAAAAGTGTTAAAATCATCAGAAAAATCGTTCAGAACAAATACTTCATTACATTAAAAAAAAAATCATTAACTCGCTGAATGTTACTTTGCGATACATTCCTGTGCATACATTACCTGGCTACAAACGTGAACATATTCAACACAATATCACTCTTACCTTCAACAGCAAGGGCCACTCTGAAGTATCTAAAGTATCGACTTTATCAGACGGGGCTACAGTAAACGATTTTTCACACTGTAGATCGGCTATTGACTTGGACCTTCTCTCTTTCTTTCCCTTCTTTTCTCTTGAAACATCTGGGGGGGAAATGAAAAGCATGAATTGATTCGTTTAAAAATGTGTGCTTCTTTGTATCAACCACCACTTGGTAAATTCAAAATAACTAAGATTAAGGGGATGTAATGCCACATGTAAACACACCATTAGTAACCTAAGTATCATATTATATCACAATAATTTATATTAAAACTTATTACTTAATGACTAAGCAATATATTTCAATTAACTGCAAACTCTAAACTAGCTACATGTATTGGAAATCGACAGTATTGAAGAAAACTTACCCAGGACCTCCATTATGGCGTGCACGTGGTCAAATCGAAGCCGGCATACTATTATGAACCTCCAACCACACAGAGTAAAGATGGACCAACGGGGACGCTGCCGAGATGCTACTTGCAAAGAGTTTGCATCGCAAAATACTTGCATTACCATGCAGCCACAGAGACCTGCAGATTATGCTACTTGTGAGCATCAAAGAGTTTGCATCGCATAATACTTGCATGCCACAGCCACATGCAGCCACAGAGACATGCAGATTATGTGACAGCTGAGCACAATTGTTCGTAGAGTAGCCTTAATTGTTTGCTGATCTGCTTGTGTGTGCGCTGGTCAGTGAAAAATTTTTCAGATTATCTTTTTAATTTTAGCTTAGTTTCCTTTTCTTGCGTATTCCTCCTCGCATCATTTTATTTTCGACAAAGTTTTTTTTTACGCAACTTGTTATTTTGGATTCTACAGTAGCTCCCAAGAGTGGGTCAGTTGCAGTCAAAATTTATTGTTGATTTGGCAATTGTTCCGAGACGTAGTCAAGTCTTAAATGGAACTTTCATTTAAATGAAGTATGAAACGGCTTTCATACTGCTCGTTGTGTATATTTCGCGAACATCCATTCATGCCTGAGATATGACATAATATTCTGGGGAAATACATCTGATAGCTTCAATTCCTTCCAATCTAAGTAGTTTACCATTGCCTGGTCTCTTGATGTACGAATCACTGAATTTTGTCAAAAATTACTTGCTAAACCCTTGAGTGCACTTGGTGGACCTCAAAGGCCCGGCTGTGATTCTTAATGCTGTAAATATTTTTCTATTAACATTACAGATGTGTCCTTTCATGTCACTCTCTGTTTTCATATTCCTTGTCTTATGGCAAAGGATGGTCCAGTGAGCCATTCTTTCATATTTTTCAACTCTTCTGAAGATAGTCGCCCACTAACTGGCCCTAACTGGCCCTTCGAGCATAACCGCCATGGACACTTGGAGCAAGTCGGCGCTGTGTCGCACAGTAGAGTGTATATAGTGTTTTAAGTGTGTATATAAAGTCGTGTGAAAGTGCGTCTGTCAAGTGTAAATAGAAACCAGTGTGAATGTGTGAGTGAATGAAAAAACAAAAATCAAGAAAACTAAATATTCAACATAAAGCGATTAAATAAAGTACCATTAAACGTTAGTGTAAATCTTAGGTTGCCGGCCAAAGTGCCGGCTTCATCCATAGGTTAAGTTAGAAATAAGTTAGTAAGTAAGCACTGCCCCCTTTGCCGCATAAGCCAAAGAGCTGCGGCGAATGTACCCCCAACATGGCAATAAACTCCCGTCACGCCAGGGCTACTGGTGGGGGGGAAAGTTGAAAAAAAAGCCCTCCGAGGCCCGGTAGTCTGTTTTCCCTCATAAAGTATACTTATAATCCCTGCTTTTCCTTATAACGTATCATTTAATGCATAAGAAATACATTTATGTTATTGGAATTATTTCATATCATTCCAGACTTCATTATTTACTTTGCAAGATTCATAAATCATGGAAATAAAGAGCTTTTGTGTTGGGATTCTAGGGACGGATTTATACCACAGTATAACAACAGTAGTGCCGAACATCATTTGCAACCGTACAAGTTAAATATGGTTATACTGTGTTTACATTGATTGGCAAAATAAACAACGGTACAACCAAAGATTTACCTGTTGCAAAAGATTTTGCAGCAAAATGGTAAAGGATTTGGTAGACATTCACTGATAGTTATAACTTTACAACTGTTTACATTTTGAGTTTCTGGTGGTAACTTTTTCCGTCCGTATTCCTGGGTGAATTTCTACTGGCGAAGAACATTACGAGCTAACACTCAGGAAATACCAACTGCACTGTGAGATTAAAACGGTAGATAATTATGTTCTAAAATTTTTGAATACCATAGAAATCGTTTTTTATATCATACAAGTCCAAACAACAAAATTATTTATCTTCTTAGCACAATACATCAGTACCAATACCAAGTAACAAAAAAGAAGAAACCATAAATTATTTTTTAATATTACAAAACAAAGATTAGCGTTGACCTCGCGGATTAAAAAAGTAGACAGTTACACATCATGAAGGCATACTCGTCAATGACTAATGAGGTTATTTTACGGTAAGATTGACGTTGGTGCTTTGAATGCGTAGAAATCCACCTTCACAAAAATGATTCAGTGGGAAAGGGGTAGATGCAACTGGCAGAAGAATTTCCCCGTGCTAATATCAAAACATGAGTGAGAAACCCTCATATTCTCAAAAGGACCCTAAATGGTCTTTAAGTCTTCCG
Organism: Gryllus longicercus; assembly: GCA_038098605.1. NCBI lineage: Eukaryota > Metazoa > Arthropoda > Insecta > Orthoptera > Gryllidae > Gryllus > Gryllus longicercus. The sequence continues at coordinate 262,374 of JAZDUA010000360.1, forward strand.
AATTCAAAAGAACACAAGTTTGGAAGTCCTATAGATCTTTTACAAAGAAAATAAAGAGGTAAGGGAAATATTTACAAATATTAATATTTTCTCTTTGAAAAAGACAAAAAACAAATCACAGTGATTCATGTGCAAAACCAAACTTTTACGAGAACATAAAAACAAGTTTTCTGTACTATAGATGCAAATAAAATGGGTAAGATACTTTAATATGTGTTAAAAGTTTAAAATGCAAGTTCATTTAATAATACATATCATTGCATTCATTACTTGTTCATTCTGGCTCCCAATTAGTGTTTTATTGAGACGGGGCCTCTGAAGCCCACGAAGTGGAGAGTCGCAAAATCCGAGCTCCGTGCATCGAAGTGCCGTGTCCTCCATCAAGGTGACATTATGTCTGTTTTTCGCGTCGGTCCGGCAGATGTATAGGATCGCGATCGTAGTGCTGTATACATCTAGCGGTCCGACGGAGAAAGATGCGAAAAACAGTGACATAATGCCACTGTGAAGTAGGGGCAGAGATAGAAAAATCGCAGTATAGTGAACTCACATATGGGACTGCTAAAGGAGAAATCATCATCGCTCTAGACGTTAATGAGTTCTGCAAATTCCTTGATGTACAACAACAAGCACATAATCAACTGAATAGAACACTGAAAACTGAGCTTACCAACCGACTCAAGGCAGTATTAAAAACTTCGCTCAAATCTCGAAACATCACGACTGCCATCAACTCGTATAACCTGTCCATTATCACCTTCTCTAAGGATATTCTTAAATGGTCGACAACCTTTCTAGAGAAATTGGAAAGAATTGTAAGAGTTCAAATGACATGTTTCGGTTGCCACCATCACAAAAGTGCGCTCCAGAGGATCACGCTGCCGCGGCAGATGGGGGGGGGGGGGGGGCGTGGTATTTAAAGCACACGAATATCTATGCCAAACAGATTAGAGCTATGAGGAAGTACTTTGAAGAAAAAGTATATACTTTTCATATTCACAAGGCGGATGACAATAACACACCTCTCAAGACTCAAACAAGATATGCAAATTCCACGGTGTTCTTTGCACCAAGAGATCGGTTTCTGAAAACGAAAGCACTCAATAGTGCATACTATTCTTCTGCAGTAGCCAGTCCAAATGACGAGGATCGAATGGCGTATAAATGGCGCAGTAAACGATATTTATACACTGGATGTGAAGGTTTCATAATAGCAGTTCAAGGTCAAGTGATTCGCACCAAAATACTACCTAAAATATGTCATCTCAAAGACCCAGGAGTAGACTACTAACTGGTAAACATCTCTGGCGGAGATTATCAGACCATTTAGCATATTTTCTCAGACTGTAGTTCTTCAGCTCCCACAGACTATAAAATGAGGTACGATCGGGTGGACCGGATCATCCACACCATACTTGTTAAGAAACAGGCTCTCTCAGGAAGTTCTCACAGCATTCTTTCAGAATCATCTAGAAGCTGTACTTGAAAATGAAACCCATTCGTTACACTGGGAGCGCAGTTCGAGTATTCTGACTGGCAGGACAATTCAGCACAACTGACCCGACGTTAACCTCTGGAAAAAATCTGGCAATCTGTTCAGTTTATTTCTTGTGCAGTCTCAATACCAGTAACATAACATACCAAGCCAAAATCGCCAAATACAGAAAACTAGCATTTGTTGTAAAAGAACAACAGTGTGTTTCAGAATTCAAAACTGTGATATCAAGATCTCTCAGCAGATCGTTGGAAGACAGACTTGGAAAGAGTATTATCTTTGGCCTACAGTAGTCGGTTATCTCCAGTATGTGATCACTGGTCAGAAGGTTCATGGGGAACTTGTGGGATTTTCGCACTTAACTGCTGGAATTTTATGATTATCTGTAGAAACTGTGTTATTTTGTGTTATGTTAGAATGTCTTATATGTTGTGTATATTTCAAATATGCCCATGTAGTCGTCATTAGGTTTTGAAAGAGGAGGGGTTAGCTGGGAAAAGGTTATAATTTTTTTCTTTGAACATGCTCTATGTACCCATGCTCTAGTTAAAATCCCATGTTCCCGACCCTTAGACCTTGTGCTAACTCCAGGAGGCCCGACAACTATTGTCTTTTTTCGCTGTTTTTTAAATATAAATCTATAATATTACGTCCAATTGAAAATGATTAAATTCAATTTCAAAATTTCCTACAACTTTTGCATGATTATTTTCCGAAATTAATTACCGAGTGAGCTATGGCTTTAAAAAAAATGTTATTTCAAAAAATGTCATCTTGCGCTGCTATGACAGTGATGTGTATGTAAAACTAGTGGATAGAGGAACGTCGTATACAATGTGACCACCGTCTGGTCAGCATGTCCGTAACCGACAGAACGGCGACGTCCCCAGTGTGGGCTCGACTTTGCACTGCACTGCAACGGGTGTGGTCATGTCTGAGTCGACGGTTCGACGCCGTCTGCCGAGTGCTGGATTGGTGGCACGCGTACCACTGCGTTGGATTACTTTGTCCAGAAACAGCAATGGGCCCGTGAACGTGCCCAATGGCATGCTGAATGGCAAAATGTACTTTTGGACGAGTCCGCTTCGATTTGTGCTACAGCGATGGAACCGCGTACGTGTTCGACGCTACCGTAGGGAACGCAATCTACCAGCCTGGATTGTTCAGCGCCATAACTGTCAAACGCTGGGCGCCACTGGCTACAGTGTACGATGTCGCCTCATACGTATTGAGAGCAATCTGAACCACAACCACTACATTAGGGAGGTTTTAGAACCCGAGGTACTGCCTCTCCTGCAAGCAGCTTACATGCCATGTTTTAGCAGGACACTGCCCGACCTCGTGTGGCGAGGAATGTGCAAGCTTTCGGCGAAGAACGACGGATACCATTCCTTCCCTGGCCTGCACGTTCGCCTAACATATCACCCATCGAACATGTCTAGAATATGATTGGTCGACTTGTTCATTGTGGCCCTCCTGCAGACACGGTCGACGCCTGGTAGTCACACAGAAACTGCGTGGCATTGTGTTCCCAGTAGCATACCTAGGCTCTTTCAATCAATGCCACGACGTCTAGAGTCTCTTATGGCAGCGGGTGGCGGCTTCACACAGTACTAAACTCTCAAAGACAAAATCTTATTTATTACTTATATTGGCAGGTACAGATCGGTATACTTGGGTTTTTATTTCTTGGCGAGTGAGGATTTGTCTTCATGATGTAATATCTCACGGTATTCCACGTCTTTCTCGTTCGTGCCGCAAGATGCCGAATGAAAGAAAAGCTAAAGGAGAGAGAAAGAGTGTTTTGTGTGCATGGCAGAACAATGCGCGATGTGGTTATACCTATGGTCGAAACAGAACTAGTGAAAAAGTATTATCCACTTTAACTTATTGAATCATCACTGCTTGATATACAACATGACGTCCAGCGTCTGGTCTAGGTGCGTCAAGCTGGAACAGCAATGCCACACCGGAATGAAACATGTCAAATGATTTATTGCTAATTAATTTAACTTCTGTGCGTTCTGTCGTCGCGTCAAGCCAGCTTACGGCTGTTTTCGCCTCGAAAATACATGGCAATAAATCCCAAATTGTGGCAATTAATTAGAAATAAATCATTTGACATGTTTCATTCGGTGAGCTGGCATGGCTGGTCCAGCTTGACCCATCTGTCTGGTCTGGATTTTCAAACGAAGTGCCCATACTGCGGTCGCGTGGTTCGTGATGCAAACTGGTGTTGCGCAGAACGAACAATATTCGGTTCGCCGAAAGAACTCGCCCATGTATTTTCACCATGGTATATAGGGAGATCAGTGTACTGGAAAAGATCATACACACCTCTGATGGCTGGACGGAAGTAACGAAAAAGAGTAGACCTAATTATGGGCGCGGTCCCAGTTATCCACCCGTGATTGATGACACTTGTCACCACTTCCCCACTAGCAACAGTTTTTCCATCTTCAACAATCTCAGCTCCTTTCCTCCACTATCAACTATTTCCTCCATTCGTCAGCCTGGCCCCACAGATCAGCACAAAGAAGAGCCACACTTACTCTGCCCTCAAAAACACCAAAACGCAGTAAACAGGGCAAGACTAAAACCAACACAAAACACTCATTCCAATAAAGTACTTATATTGGCAGATAGCGGTAGATAGGAACCTTTCCTCCAACATGAGAAGGAAACTCACTTTAGTTTTCTGTTACTGGTGCTTTCAAACCAAGTGCTACGATGACACAAGTAATTGAAAACTTACACTGACTAGCTCTTGTGGACAACATGTCTATCTTCAACAACAGTAATTGTAGGTGGGCAGAACGACATAAATCATAGCATTAAATTTAATCCGGAAGAACATCTACCAACAATTCTAGACTGACAATCACAATAAGGTCATCATGCCTACTCTGCCCTCTGGCACAACATTTCCACAAACAATGAAATTAAAATGGCAAACAAACATTTAAAATATCACTCGGGATCAATTACACTACTTGATCTTGACAGTCTCTCAAGAAACTTATTTACACCTATATCAGGTAGGCAAGCAGAACCTTGGTGCCATGTTAACACAAGTGCTGAGGTCTTTTCCATCCTCGCTGCCACCCACCCCATCCCCAACTATTCCCCCTTCTACACCTACCCCCACTCTACTACCTCCATTTCATGATCCTATACCAATGAACATTGGTTAACTCTACATCTAGACAGCACACACATTCCAGGTTTCACCCTAGCTCGTGGCAAATCACATCATCCTTATGGTGGTACTTGCATTTTTGTTAAAAATAATATTCATTATGTGTCAATTACAAATTACTCCCCTCTTAGAAGAAAATATAGAAATATCTATCGTAGACTTACTGCAAAAAGAGTATGGACTCTATGTTCAAACCTCATCCTCACAGGAAACACAAATGTTTTCTCAAAAAACATTCAAATTATTCTTATTAAACTTAAAAGATGTAGAAACTATAAAATTATATTATGAAGTATTTTCAACATAAACTGTTTGTCAAAATCAAATAAGAAACTTTTCAAAAATTTACTTGAATCTTTCAACTTATAACTATTATAAATTAATGTACCAGAATATCTAAAAAAAAATAAAAAGTAGTACTGCCATTGAACAAATAAGAATAGACACAAATTATAGCAGCTATTCAGCCTGTTACATAAAATACAGGCTGTAGTGATCATCAGGGATGGATCCAAAGATGAATTTTGGGAGAGAAAATTCAAAACTTTTTTGTCAAATATGTATATTACAGATTTTGTAAAATGTAGCAGGCTATACTCAGCTCATGCATCGATACGATTTTGTTCATTTTAATGATAATTTGAAAATATTTTTGCTTGAAAGTTTCATGACAAGTTAATATTAATAGTTACTGAAAAAATTTAGGTGGGAGGGAATTTCCCGCATTTCTCCCCCTTGGATCTGCGCCTCGTGACCATACAGCACAAATTCTCAAACTCAAAATGGTCACAAAAATTATTAAAGAAACACTTTATTGAGAAACCTGAAACTTCTATCAGGAAAACTAAGACAAATTTAAATCTCTAATAAGTTCAGGTAACTGGGAGGTGTACAAAGCATCAGACATGAATACCAAATTTACCTTATTCATTAACATATTCCAAAGTTATTCCAACACTGCTCTTCCACAAACACTGAAGAAAATAACAAGCTATACGCAGAAATCATGAATAAGAAAAAGAATCAAAACATCATATGGAAGGAAACAAAATGTGCATGAAACAATCCTTCATCACAAATGCAGTTCTCATTTCATTGCTTATTTCAAAACATACAAAAGTATCTTGAAGAAAGTAATTAAACAGGCCAAACTGTTAAAGCAATCAATGCATTGCCAAAGCACAAAAGAAAACTAAAGCAATGTGGAACATTGTGAACTCTCAAAACAGAAACACTAAGAACATTGAACTTCACTACAAAAATAATCTACTACTACTAAAGTAGCAATCACATTCAATAGACATTTCTGAGAAATTGAAGAAAAATTAATTCACTGCAACTCTTTAAATAATATAAATGCAGCAATCACATTCAATAGACATTTCTGAGAAATTGAAGAAAAATTAATTCACTGCAACTCTTTAAATAATATAAATGCAATGAAATAACTGCACTTCACCAAATGCAACTCCATAAATACCTGTGAAACATCACCTGCAGAAATACAAAAAATTATAAATCAACTGAAAAAAAAATTCTCTACAGGACTGGATAATATCCCTGACACCCTCATTACACATACCGCAACAAAGATAATAGAACCGCTCCCTCACATTTGTAACCACTCTTTCATGACAAGTATCTTCCCAGAAATTCTCAAAAAAGCAAAAGTCAAGTCACTATTCAAAAAAAAGCATCACTGAATTACATACCAATATTCTTACTATCTGGAGTTTCAAAAACTCTAGAAAAGCTTTTCAATAATAAATTCAAAACATTTCTCAATTCAAATAACATATTGACAGAGACCTAACATGGCTTCAGAAATGGTAGATCTACAGACACATTGATCTTCACCTTTCTAAATGACATACTTATTACTCTAGATCCAAAAGAAATCCCCATAGGTTTGTTTCTAGATTTATCTAAAGCATTCAACATTATTAACCATCACATACTGTTATCCATACTTGAAACTATTGGAATTAGAGGCAATGCACATCAATGAGTTAAATCATACCTTCCAAATCATTGTCAAGAAATCACAATCAAGCATTTTAGACACAAAATGATTTCAACTCATTTTTCCCAATGTAGAACGAGAAATTATGGAGTACCACAAGGATAAATCCTTGGCCCTATACTATTTCCCTTATACATCTATGACATGCCCCTATTTGCAGCAATAGAGCAAAATGATCCTATTTGCAGATAAGACAAACATTATTACCGCAAGTACCCAACAAACTCTATAAAAAGAAGCAGTCCTAGGGTCACAAGTAAAATGGTTCCACGAAAATAAACTCACCATCAACACCAGTAAAACTGTCTCCCTACATTTCCAGAAATCACTCCCTAAAGAAAAGCCTCCAGTACAATTGATGTAAAAATGCTTGTAAAAATAGCCCACAAAACAACTTTTCTAGGACTGACTATTCAAGATGATTTAAAATGAAACCCTCACACCACAGATCCAAACAAGCTTACCAAGTCATGTTGTGCTACCTACATCCTTAAGTAAAATTCTAACTTAGATATGCTATGAACAGTGTTCTTTGCAAACGTTCACTCACATCTAAAATACAGAATTATATTCTAGGGAAATTGCCCGGAAAGTATTCACACTTTCATCATCCAAAAACAAATATTGAGAACAATTACAAACACTCACAAACATGAGTCTTGCAAACCACTCTTCAAAAAATTACAAATCCTACCACTCCTAATCATGTACATATCTGAAATATTAATCTTCACAAAGAAGGCACCATTTATGGGACACAAGGATTCTCTTACTCTACACAGTTCATACCTATAATAGTAGACAAAAAAGAAATCTGCATGTCCCGCACAGTGAAACTTCACTCTTTCAAAAAGTACCCATATAAAAGGCATTAACAAAGGCATTTTACCCTTATAGAAGGCCTACAACAAACTCTCTAGTGAGTTTAAAAGTTTAAACTCAATACACACATTCAAAAATAAACTGAAAGCTTTCCTATTAAACCATACATTCTACAGTACAAAATTATATGTACATCATAAACACGTCTTCATCAATATAAACTCGTACAAATAATTTTTGCACATTCTGTTGCATGTTTTGAAACCCTCAAACTGATTGTTGGATATAAAGAACAGACCCATCCCAGGCATCAATCTCATATAAAGACATTTTCTCCCCCTCTATTTTCCTTTTCTTTTTTTATTATTATAGTTTTACAATTTTAGTCTTCTTACACTACCATTTATAAAATTAATTATCATTGTATTATATTGAATTGAGTACGAAAATTGAATTAAATTTTAAATTCTGTTTTGTATTTAATTTGTAGAAATACCTGTATTGTATATTATTTGATTATGTACATATCCTGTCTTGTCATACATGGATGGCTTAACCTGTATTTATGTGATATATACAATATTATTAATAATAGAAAAATAATTAAAGTGGGCCAACCTTCAGCAAAACAAAAACCAATAGTTTTACCTATCCACACAAACAAGTTAATTAAAGAAAACAGGAAGATGAAACAGTGAGATACTTTCTAAAACATAAGTTAAGAAGAAATATTTAAAAAAAAAAATTGAATTAGAAGTCCAATTTGAATAAATGAAAAATTGCACAAAGAAAAATGGGAGAAAACCATCTCTAATAATAATCATTCTAGAAGAAATTTCTACAAGATATAAAATGCAATGATGGCATTATCAACAACTGGTACCCCTCTAAAAGCAAAGGACGAGAAACTCACAAAAGTGAAGGATTAGGACATTCTGTTGCGAAGTTCAAAACAGCAATTACACAGTTAAATTGTCAATTTAACTACCATTCTAATAACATAAATTATTTTAAAATTGTCACAGTTAACAAAAAGTTTGAAATTTTGAAGAGCAAACAAAGAGGTTCAAAGTTCTGGACATTGAATATTTTTTCTAAACATTAATGTTTGAAAGTTACTCTAGATATCACAAAGGTCACAGACCACAAACTTTAATGCGTGGAAAGTTGAATTTATGTCTTAAGAACTGTTTCCTTCCATTAACTCAAAACCCCCAAAAATGTGACATTGAACCTTTTTTGTTTGCCCCAATCCAAATGAAAAATTAGAGTAACGAAACATTTTTCTTGCATCAACCCCTTTAAAACAATGGTTTGCTTTATTAACCCCCTCAATTTTTTTACCTCTAATATACAGCATACAAAACTATTATATTATAAAAAAATTGCATTACCCAACTTAAAGATAACAATTTAGACTAATATGAACAAAGTTTGCAAATGGTTAGACTTTTGTTTTTGTACTATTACTACTTTTAAACTTACAAATATAAACATGCTTTCAAACCCAAAATCACAGATTATAATTCCGTTACAGTTTTATTTTATTAATATGAATGTGGGAATGGCAGTGAGTATAGTGACGTGAAAATGCCTGAAAATAGTGGCTTCAAGATACATGTAGGTTAGTTTAGAGTTAGGTACAAATAGAAATAGTATTAGTCTGTAGGCGACCCCTGTACAAGGGACACCAAAGGATGTTTTGGAGGTAAAGGACAGTGCCCGCGAGGTCATAGAGGTGGTCAGAGGTGTGCGTTGTAAGTATGAGAGAGAATAGACTGTATCTGCCAGTATTGTGGTAATCAGTGGAGGTTTTTAAAATACTGAAAGTAAGTGCATTCAGTACTGCGTCCCATTAAATTCTACATGAATTTGCAAAATTTCAGTGATTAATTAGTAGTTAATTATTACTTGTTTGGTATATTTATATAAGTAAATATCATTATTATAATAAAATTCATAAATAGGAGGACATTGAGCGCTCTCTTTTAATCCTCTTAGCATTTTATTTCAAGTAATCCTCTATTAATATTATGTTGGTCTGCTGTCCAGTTTCATCACAGTCAGTTGTCAAGGGGACCGCCTAGTACCATCTCCACACCTCTCTTACGTGCTCTTGCATCTCTAGACTCGTAATAAAAGAAATATTGATTCATCATACACGATTGTAATTGAATTTGTGACTCAATATAATATTATTGTTAATATCATTATTAAAAGTAAGTGTATTAAAAATGTAAGGGATACAGAAAATACAATGTAATCAACATTGCAAGAAAACTTGAAATCATTAGTCAAAATAATTGGTAGGGGAAAAAAAATATATTTAATGTTCAGACACAATGTTTTTTTAACAAATTAACAATCAATACTCCTCTTTTATTTCCTTTTCAATTAGACACTAAATTACAATTTAAATCCACACTAAAAATGAACACAAATTTTGCTACCAGGGCCTAACAGGACTCTGAGTAGCATGACTTAAAATCCATGATACCTTTTCAGGTGCTTTAAGTGAAGCCTGTTTGTGCCTCTGATGTGTTTTACACATTACATACAAGCGTTCTTGCCTCACAACAAAATAACAGTCCTTGCATCTTTTTCTTGGCTTTCCTTTTATTTTCAATCCACACGAGATAATCAACGAAGGTATACGAGGCTTAAGAAATGTTGACTTCATTAAGCAACTTGTAACAGACGATAATTCTCGTCTGACTAGGGCATTGATGAGAGGTGTGTGAGCTGTTGTATTGGCAGACATGCTACCAAACCATCGACTAACACACATTCCTGGCGACAATCTGATTGCAAATGATTTTACGACGTTCATGATTGTATCTGAAGGGAAAAATGAAAGTAATAGAGACTCAAAATTCATTACTTTTAAAATTTAATAAAGTAACATTTCAATTGGATCACAAAATAATTACCTATTATCAGGACCACTCGCACACGCTCTTTCTTTTATTTTTAAGTTAGGACCGGTTAAGGCATATAATCGCACATTACACACAGGCTATTTACTTGTTATTTACAAGACCAAGTACCATGGTCTTTTTCCTCCAAGCGAAGCACCACTGCTAGGACGGTCCAGAGTGATCCAGAGAGTATTTTTCAAAGTCGCCACCAGAGAGTGGCAGAGAGTCACGCTAGAGACGTTCGTTCCGATTCTACCAATTCGGTTCCCGAATCTTTTCTTTCAATTCCTATGGAGTTGGTTTTCGATTCCTTTGCTTCCAATTCTTTCTGGAGTCGATTCCAAAAGGTGAGAATGGAATTAAATGAATATCTTCGATTTATTTAAAATTATGCATATTTCTACATTATTATTTTGTTTCAGACGTGTGCGTTCATTATATTTATAGTTGTTACTTTTATTATTAATTTTATAAAAGTCCATGTCGGGTTTGAATTCTACCTCCTAACGTGCCATCACCTTCAGCTTAGTTCAATCTCACAGCTTGTTTTTTTGTTGTTTTTTTTCCTCTTTTTTTTCTTGTTTGTTTTGCCTTTCTATGTTCAAATAAATATTCTGCATGTATAGAAATAACGAATCTATCCAATTTCCCGAGTTTTCTTTGGCTCAACTTAAATGTTTTTGTTTTGTAGTCTTCATAGAGTCACAACTTCGGGAAAGAACTCCAATCGACCTCGTATCGGTTGCAATATATATTGTCAGATGTTTGCTATTAGAATAACAAGAGTTTTATTTAAGGCCACTACACACTTGTAGGGTCAATCCGACAAATTGCATCGTGTGGAGGCTCGTCCAACAGACATTTTTGTCGGCTTGTTTTGTTGGTTGGACCCAGTGATCTTAGGTAGAAAAGTAAATTACACATAAAATGCAATTTTCTTTTCAAAATCGGTAATGTAAACGAATTTTCACAATAATTATAAGAATGAAAGCAACATATAGAAAAGTAATTGTTTTTATTTATAAATAGAAATTATAATATCAAAAGAAAACCATTATTAAACGGCTTAAAAACTCCTTTACTCAAACACGTGCCCGCAATGCAATTACAGCGAGATGCAGCAACTTATGTGATTTTGGAAGGTAATACGTAGTATATACAAGAAAATTACAAATTTGACCGTAAAATTATTATGTACTATAACACATGTTTTTTTGTGGTTGTTTTTTCCCCAGAAATTCTCATTCATTTTTTCACTGCGTAATTATCATAATAATCAGTATTTACTTGGACTTTTTTTTTACTCGTGTTATATTTGTACAAAACTTAGTCAAATAAGTTAATAACCTGATGGTATTTTTCGCTGCTATAATAGAACACGGTTGCACGTGGTTAGTTTTCGAACTGAATTCTGAAGATGAATAAAAAAGATGTGTTCACCTGCATTTTAACTTTATGACTATAAGTGTAAATTACTGAGAACATAAACATATTTAAATAGAACTTTTTCATTTTGGCCAGAGTATCGAGGTTGGGAATCACTGTGCAACAGGCTAACTCGCATAGATGCCTACAGCGTGCTCACCTACATGTTGACATCTCGAAATTCCGAGCACTACTGAAAAATCGTGTCACTGGTCGACAGTGTGTAGCTGAGAGTCCAATTTCGTTGTCGAGAGACGTTGCTTCCTGGTGGCTGCATTTTATTCGCCCGTGGCGCCACCGACGGCTTCTTGGAATATTCGGACTCTCTCAATGGATACGAATCATCTCATTTAAGCTCTTATTTGAAGGGTTATGGTCTGAATTGAAAGCGGAACTTCATGAGTTAAGAGGAATGGAACAGTTTTTAAATAAAAATAATTTTATTAACGTTCAAAAATTCATTTAAAAAAATTACATTTACAAAATATAAATCACATTTCAGTATCGTGAAATATTTCAATCGCTGCAAAGTATGTACACAAAGGAATGTAATCAAATTAAAAGGAATCAAAATTGGTTAATCATTTTAATATATCAGATCATTTTCTTTGGCATAAAATATATAAAGTTTCATTTCTGTTTCAACTTGTGTTTAAAGTGTGCAAAGAATGAAAGCGAACCTTAATGGACAGGAAAAGGTAGGTCAGGGCACCAACTGATGTAATTGCAGTGTCTCTGACCTCCAGGTTCGATTCGTGACGGTGGCAACATTTTCGACACTAGCTAGATAGCTAGGCCGAATTCAATTGCTGTCTGGAGGAGAATTCTAGCGGACAACTGATCGGTAGTTTTCCGGGAATACTCTTCTCAATTCTAGGCGAATGCCGGAACATTACGATAACAAACCGGCCAGGGACTGAGTGCGATCTTTCCCTCCTCTATTCATAACATCACCCCTTACTGATACACACACTTTCACTTACATGCACTACACTAATACACATGCCGGGAGACTGATCGGAAGCTTAGAGCTTGTCCCGGCTGGGGCGGTGTCCCGCTGGGGGGGGGGGGGGGGGGGACTTTGTAACCGACAGGAAGGTCGCCGTCACCTCCTGAAGAAAAACATGCATTACCCTTACGGGACTAGCAACCTCGGCAGTTGACGCGCCAGAAATCACTAATCAATTTAACTAATCCATAGGTTAAAAGGAATGGAAAGTTTTCTATCAAAAATGATTTTATAAACATAAAAAGTGACAAAAATATTTACAGAACGTAAAAGATCGTTACATTAAAAAAAACTATTTCAGATCATTACACGATATAAGTTACTTATAACGTCCAATTGTTCGTTTTTTCTAATCCATAACTACTGAATATTCTGAAATCTGAAACAATTCCTTTAATAGGATTTAACATTGCGCATAGAAAATTATAGAATAAGAATTAGTTCTAAGAGTTTCGGTTTGTGAAGTTTGATCTATGGAAAGAAATAAAACTATTTTGCTAGGCAACGTGTACGCGTGTATTTCCATCGTAATGTGGTGTAATGTACGGGATCAAAAACAATAACTTGTTAATTCAACATTCAAACCTACCCTTTCTCTTACAAATACTGTAAATATCAAAGCAATTAAAAATGTAAGGAAATATATAATACTAGCAGACCCTGGCAGACGTCCTGATCTCTTTTTCTTTCTTTCTCTCTCCTTCCTTCCCCTCTCTCTCTTCTCTCCATCTCTCGCCATCCGCTCTTCCCGTCCTCCTCGATCTCGCCCCACGTCACACGACAACGCCCAGCGACAACGAAGTTCAGGAGGGTTGCGAATTGCGTTTAACTGAAGCGCCAGGTAGTGGAGTTACAACTAAACAACGTAAAAACCTTTTACATGAGAAAGTTCTTAGATATGCTAACTTTCATGGAGATTGGTCAAATAGTGTCGGTGTTTAACGATCTAGAACAAACCAACATACATTTATAATTTCTTTATATATTTTTTATTATTATATTGCTATTAAAAAGCATTATTTCTTAAAACCGATCATTTATAATTAAGTATTGCATATTTTTATTTCCACAATAAACAATAGAAACAGAAACTGAACACAGAAAACAAACAAAAATATACTCAAAGTGTATTTAATATTGCTGAATTATATTTAATTGAACTGATGCCAATGGATTTCCCTTCCATACGCTAGAACCTTTCTCACTTGAGGATCCTTCAAGAAATATAAAAAAACGCACTGCCTACCTATACCTATTGGGGAAATTCAATTTGCAGCAGTTAGGCATCTTTAACTACAAACGAAATAAATTCTAACTATTTTTGCAGATTAATTAATTTTTTTTTTCAAAACAAATCATGCCAGATAGCCATGGTATCCTGTTATTGTATACGTGGGATTTACACATGGGTCGAGCGCGCTTTTTGGTGGGTCAGTGCACCAGGAAGTTGTGAGCGCCGGACTGGAACGGCGCGCATTTCACTCATATAAAGTTAGCAGCGACCAAAAACCAATTTCAACCAAACTATATCCAAAATTTTAGGCTAATTAAATGCTCTATTCCCAAATTTGGCTTTATGTCTAAAGCTAGCAGCGCCCACCTAAAATCCAACTAAAAATTTTGAAAACACATCCAAAATTTAAGGGTAATTTGAGACTCTAGAAAACAAATTAATCCGGGAGGCTTATAATTAATTACATGAAAAAATTACGTGAAAACATTTGATAAGTTGCTATAATTCTATCTCTGCAGCATCTATTAAACATTTCGGTGTTTTGTATTTAAATCTAACATTAATGTAATCTGCAATAAGAACTGTTTTAGGATTACCCTTAGCTTGTGACATATCATCTATAAAATAATTTTCTGCTACCCCGCTGTTGTTACATAAAGTTTGAGCAACTGGGTTAAGATAGAATCTTGTTTGTTTGCACATTATTACCTAAAGTTTAACCAAAAAGAAGTTTTCAGTTGGACGTCTTCTTAAGAAATAAAAAATTAAAACTGTATGTTGTTGATAGTTTTGGAACATCTTGCGGGACAATTCGGTTTTGGAGTGAGTTTGAGGTTTGAAAATACAGCAACAGCAGGGTAAAGTGATGTCGTTTGTCGGTTTTCTTTGTGTGATTGCTGGGAACAAAAATTACAACAATAGGTTCCTTTCTTGTTATTTATAACTGATATATCAATGTAGATACTAGAATATATCCACATTTTGTTATGTCCTTTTGGTTTTTCATCATCTCTAAAATTATTCCAGAAAAAACAGGTATCCTGTTTCTTAAAAATCTGATTTGTGAAACACGCGTACCTTAACGTACGTAGGTTTCTTATGCTGTAATAAAAAAATGTAACAACTACTGCTAACTAACAATTTTTGTATTTATTCCTGTGGCATTGACATTTTTCAATTCACAGAGTAACGCTCTGGCGAAAAGTGAAATAAAACATTTGTATCCAATTTTGAGAAAATTTTAAAGGTATCCTTGGGAAACTACCTTCAAAAATTAATATATCCGTTTCAAATTCGAGAGGCTACGGTATCAGCCATTTGATTAGGGAAACAATCTTGATGGCGCTATTATTGTTTACATACAGACAAAAGAACAACCCTAAAATCCATTTTTTCGGTGTCAATGAATCAAATCATTTATTCTGACTCCAGTACGTTTTCAAGAGAGTAAGACACTACATATATTTGGAAGAAAAAACATTTTTTTTTCGAAATCGGGCATCCACAAAACTAGTTTTTCTTTTGAAAAATGCCATTTTGTTGATGCATGATTTCTTTATACTACGTAAGGTATATCAAACCATTTTGGAACTGTTTGGACAAAATTTTGAAAAGGTTACAGGGGATAAACTACCTCGCACTATTAACAGAATATTCTAATTCGCAGACGTTTTTGAAAAAGTAAAAACAACGCTTTTGTGGTATTAGGGACCGCCAAAATCTCGACATTGAATTTTTGCAGCATTACATTAACTTTGTTTCTATTATGTACACGAAATAGAAAAAAGACTAATCTTGACTGTAAGTCATAGAATCAACGGACGCTTTGACAGAAAAATCTCACAATCACTTGGACTGGAGCCAGTCCAGAATCTCCCGAAATGTTTTCGGCAAAAGTTGCGGTGAGAGCCGTTGATTGCTTAGGTTCATTCATGTGTCTATTTTTTTGCAAGGCTCAAAAGAATCCTTTTGAACTCTGTTTTTGAATAAACAAACGCGTTCTTAAAGGGAATTAATCACAATCGTGCTCGATCAGAAAAATGATGACCTGCAGCAAACGAAGGAGAACGTTGAGTGAAGGAGTGCGTAAACGTAAGGAACTGTAGGAATTCGCTATAAAACGTTCTTCAGCGCTCCATTAGAGCACCAAAATGTAAAGTGGAGCGAACTTAAAAGTTGTCTTTACCTTACAGTGAAGGTGAGAAACGTCCTAAAGAAATAGGAGCTCTTAAAACTTACACACTCTTAAAATAACTTAGGTATCTCAAAGAAAAAATGCTTCACTAGCTATAATTTTAAGATGGATTTACGAATTAACTTGACGATTAAACAAGGTAGAATAGTAAAGTTAAGAAAATAATACAGGTTATATATAATATAATAGAGTATATGTTAAAATGATCAGTTTGTCATGTATCTTGAATGTGCGGGTAAAATGGCATGGATGACAGAGATATTCAGAAATCTCACTTCTTACTTACACTGCTTTTTTTTTTTTTCGAGATACCACCACACAATTTTACAATTATGATCTTTGATTTCTGTCCCTCTGGATTTGGAATGACTCATTTCATTACAGACAGCATAATCATCCCTTCCTCATTATCATCATTACCACCAGGAAAGCCAACTTCTTCACCATCCAAGAAGATGTCTGTTAAAAAAAGTAGCTTTATTTTAATCTGTTCAGCAACGCCATCTAGGTTGTGACTTTCACTTCTCAACAACTTCCTCATTCACTTCGGCCAGATACGGGCTACTATTCACAACTTGTGAACTGCCATGTGACATTTTTCTAGAAGATCTGAATTCAGGAACTGAAGAAAATGGGGATATGTCACGTGGTTTGATGTACGAATCTAAAGTTAAACTTGGTGAAACCGAAGTTTTAACGAACTTGGAAAGAAAAAATGAAATTCTTGTCGAGGGAATTGGAGTAGGCGATGGTACAGCTGTCGGTGTCATTAGTTCCACTTTAAAGGTTGTTTTTGGTACTTTTAGCTGTTGTGGATGTCAGTTCGTACCTTATCGATTGATCACTGTCTCAGCGCTGCTAACAGTTGTTGTGCATTGGGATAAAATGACATAGAAAGTCATTTATGTCAGAATGTCGATATGAAATATTCTGAAAGTGATAAGATATAAACTATTTACTTACCTTTTCTATAAGAACATTTTGAAATCACTCCTAAATGATATAAATGATTACAGAATAACAGTTGTCCATACTTTTGAACCTCAATATTTACGGATTTCAAAACAAAAAATTACAATACTAGAGAGAACGACACACTTTCTTTCGCAACCCTAGAACATACCTTGCTCCAATAAAGTTTGGCCTCAGCCAGCACTAACAAGAAATGTGAGTTACGCCATTTTCCCCAGTTTATCACTTCAGGACATTTTATTTCGATACCTCATTTTAGGAAACAGCCTACCGAGAGTTTGTCGGTGGTCTGAATGAAAACTTGGAAAGTGGGGAAATTCTTTTATCTTCTCATGTAGCTTCCAATGAGCTCTAGGACACATGTTCACATCTACATTTACTTTATTAATGAAAACACATAAAACACGGTTCACCATTATCCCGTTTGAAAATGCACTAGGTACGGTGGCGATACTATGTTCTTCAAAAAAATATCTAAATGTTCCAAGCCATGTATCATCCGGCGCAATTCACTGTAGTTCTCGAAGATACTGGCTCTGGGAAATTTTGCGCAGGCGAGGATCTCGCTGAACCTGCAATGAAAACGAAGATGCATTGTGTAAGATAATATTAAAATACCAAATATTCGTTATTAAATACGTATTAATTGTTCCCATTATTTTATATAATGGTATGCGAAGAAGCATCGGTGAAGGCTCTTAAGAAAGTGACGAGGGGGGGGGGATATCTCATTAGTATGGTTTTGACATTCGTTGACGGTCAGATCAGAAAGGTTGACATCAAATTCAGAAAGGCCCCCCCCCCTAATTCTTTCCCCCCCTAATTCTTTCAATCATGAGTTTGAATAATAATGCAGATTAATTTAGTTTCCAATCATTGTTCATATGAAGCCGTCTAGTATTCTGCTTCGTAACAGAAAAATGTTTCGATTACTTTGCAACCAAAAAAAATCAATAGATTTTATTTCTCCCGAGTGAGGTATTCATACCGGATGATTGATCACTAGTGATTCCGGGGGCGTCAACTGCTAAGGTCATTAATCTCGTAAAAGTATTTCAGGTTTTTTGGCCCGGGAAGTGGAGGAATATGGAGGTGATCTTGTCCACTTGGAGGGCGAGAACAGACGCCGACCTGTTGGGGTTTTCCCAACCAGGTATCTTCCACCAGCGGGGCTCCGCCAGTTGGGACAAGCTTTACGCTCCTAACCGGTCTCTCGACATGTGTGGTATTGTAGAGCCTGAAAGTGTAAGAGTGTGTAAGGGGTAGGATAGGACAAGGAATGAGAAGGAAAGATTGTGCGCAGTCTGTAGCCCGTTTGGTATCGTACTGCTCAGCATTCGCCTGGAATTGATCGGAGAAACCAAGGAAATCCTGCCACCGGCGGGACTCGAACTCCAGGATTTCCCGGTCAGAGGCACTGCAGTGACATTAGATGATTTCCTGAACCACCTCTCCCGCTACGAATATTAAAAAGGCCTTCAGTATTTTATTGAATAAAGAAGTAAAGAGTATGATGCAACATAAACATATTGTTTTTTGATTCCACAATTCTTAACACCTTTATACGATGCATAATCGCGGTGGTTATGTAGAACGTTTACTAACACGCTAACACGCGCCACAGTGAAGTGTTGAATAACTTTAGGTTATCATGCAGTGGTAATACGAGACCCCTACTATATCCAAAAGATAATTGGGAGTTAGTTAACCGCGCTCTTAACGCAAGATGATAATGCGTGCTCCGTCTCAGTTTCGTTTTTTTAAAAATTTGTTGCGTCTATATAGAGGCAACGCGTCTCTTTCTTTAAAGGAGCGTTGAGCGCACCGTGAAGTAATCCTCTGTTAATTTCTGTTGGAGTAATCCTCCGTTATTATGTTCCCAGCACCCTCTAGGGGCCGCTGGGAAGTCAAGTCAGGGAATCGCCGATAGGTTGCGCTCGCGTCCAGCACGCGCCCTGCGTCATCTACCTATCGGCCAGAATTGAGAAGGAATAAGAATATGGATAAGGTTTAAGACGCTTCACAGCGGTTGGTCTAGCTCCTGTGAAGCAGGCAAACTCGTTTTGTCGTAAAAAATTTAATATGGGGATTCTTAGCATGCGCGGAACGTGTGGAAATTCGCTTAAGGTGGTTAGAGCGAGATATTCCCTTGTAGATAAGAGTCCATATTACGTTGAAAAATAATTATTTGCGAGATAAGAGGGTATTGTGGGATCTGCATAAACCAAATAGGACTTTTATGTTGAGTTTTATTTAATTATTCGAATTAATTTAGTTTAATAGATGTAAAATAAAAACATTTTAATACTACATAAAGAGCTACCGTTGACAAGTTTCTTAACTAGTACCACCAGATCGCGTGGCCACAGAATAAAAAATTGAAGCATAAGATTGAACATAAAAAAGCTCTATTACACAATTAGTAAGAGCAAAATCATAAAACGTAACATCATAGACACATATCTATATATTTTTGTGCAGTAATTGCTAATAATGGCAAAAATTTCAATGTTTGAGTGAGGCGAAAAGTATAATAAATTGGGTAAAGCCGTAATGTCTTTGAGATTGGCATGACTGCTCAGGGCTCATGCTTCTTCAAAGTTTCATTGTTTTGAATCACTTTGAGTACTGTTCGTTGCCTGGTCGACACGCGGTAAATATCACAATCTGAGCGAATTGGCGAAAGGTTTATTTCCAAAGCGGAATTTGAGAGATAACGAAATAATTCCCCCAATATCACGAACAGTGAGGTACTAAAAAGTTTTCAAATATTTTTTCAATGTTTGTTTCTCTCTAATTTTCATTTCTTGAATTACCTGAACCAATGGTAGAACAAACTTTAGATTATTCGATTGCTTAACAACAATATCAAAAGTTTGGTTCTCTCCAACTATGTATAAAGTTTTATATTTAACTTGACAGAAATCGTTATCATTGACGCCTACTGTTCCTTATTATCCTTCTTATCACAATATATTTTTTTTTGTTTTTTTCTGTTATTCCCCTATTCTATTTTTGCTTAGTTAATTAAACTGCATGATCAATTTTTAATGTTTTAATAGTTTTGATTGAAATTTTAGAACAATTTTTGCAATTGCAATGTGCCGTATTATTTCCAGCGGTGCGGTAATATAATTCATAGAAACTATGGTTTTCAGTATACTTTTATATCATGCTATGATATTGATTTACATGCAAATTATTGTGTAAAGTACATATCAAGTTAAAGCTAATAAAATGAAAATACTGCATCAGATAATTCTGAGAGCTGTAATATTGAGACCTTATAATAAAATTATACCATTGTTGGAGATAAAATCTTCAAAAGAGATTTCAAAGTGGCATAGTCTTTTGTAATCGTTTGTTTTGATGTTACACTCAAAATGAAAAAAAAAGGTTTAAATGTCTTGAAAATAAGATATGAGTACCATTCAAAATGCATTATTATTGTTCAGAAAATGCAAACAATTAGATAAAACTTAGCGCTGAAGAGAAAAGGATTTTCTATTAAAATACTAAATCTACCAAAGGCTGAATATATCATTCCTGTTATAATTTCAATAAAATGTAATTATTAAATTTGCCCAAGCGGATTGAAATACTATAGGCCTTCAAGCACAAAACTATACTGAGCACTCCTTCAGAAAAATCTTTATAACTAATTATGAATAAATCTAAAAAAATAATTATGATAGAACAAATCATTGTTCCAATACAGATTACAGATTGCATTGTAATCGATGCAATGATTGTAATGTAATGCAATGAATGTAATGATTGCATTGTTGCCGGGTAATGGCGGTGTTCTCCCGCCGGATGGTGAGCGCCGGCGCCGACCTACACGTCGGCTTGCGGGGGGGGGGTCCTATCTAGTTTTCTCCCAACAGCGGGGCACCGACCCAGTCAGGTTAAGTTCTCGACTGGTCTCCCGACATGTGAGGTAGTGTAATGCATTTGTAAACGTAAGCTTCCGTGACTCGAGTCTTTTTCGCTGTCCGGTTTACGCCGCGTCGCAAACTGGGGCCGACTTTTCACCTGTCCTGGCCCTGAAGAAGCCTGGAACATGAGGCGAAACGTCGGCCTCTCAGGCTGCGTCGCGGCGTCATCCGGCCAGCGAAGAGATATAGTGCATGTAAAATGGGAAGGATAGAAGAATGAAAGATCGCGTGTGGTCCGTGACCCGTTTGTAATGATTTTGCTCCGGCATTCGACTGGCATTGATCGGACAACCAAGAAAAAATTACGAGGAGAGCAGCTGGCAGCTAGAATTCTCCTCCAGACAGTCGCTGAATTCGACCCAGCTATCTAGCCAATGTCGGGAATCCTGCCTCCACCGTCGGGAGTGGAACCCAAGAACCTCCCGGTCAGAGGCACTGCAGTGATATCAGTTGATGCCCTGAGGCACTTGAGCCGATCTGTAGGCTAGAAGAGGACTCACCTGCGGGGCGGCGACGGCGCAGAGGCGCAGCAGGGCCGAGTAGTCGGGGCGCGGCAGCGCGACACGCGCCACACGGTAGGGCAGCGGCGGGTGCGACGCCAGCGACGCGCAGATCTCGGTAGCCGGCGGCGGCAACCGCAGCGGCTCGAAGGGCAGCGCGCGCCAGTCCACGTCCGCGCCGCCCCTGTTCGCGCACACGCGGCTCAGTCACCGGCCTTTCAGGGGGCCCACTAAATAATCACAACTGGCGCTTCCGAATTCGGGCTAGAGATGGGATTAACAGCTTTTCTTCAATAACTGTTAACGCAATAACAGTCGACTCGTAATAACGGTTATTAGTAACAATTGAAAAATAACAGGTACATGATCAGCAACATAACATGGCCGATTGTGGCTGACTGCTAATACTTAAATCAGTTGTGGCGACTGTTAAGAGTTAAACCAGACAAAACGAATTACGTTGGTAGCACTCTAATGCTTGTGCAGCACCCTCACGGTGTTTGCTTGCACTACTTCCCCAAAAATGTTCGGGCAGAGAAACAGCTGATATGAAAAGAGCGTGGATAAACAGCTTGTGCACAGTGACATGACTAGTGCCAAAAATAATGCGAAGGAAAAACTGATTTTGCTTACCTACAGCTAAAGTAGTAATGACTGGTGAATTTCAAATATTATAATGCGAGTTATTTGACCGTAACTCATTTTATTTTATCGGACTTAGTGGATCTCACTTAAGCAGCGATGTGACAAAACCAAGTTAACAAACATATTGAACGGATTTAATGTAAAAGACAAACTTCTTATTGTAGTGTATTCAATAAAAATATAAGCATATTGGGGAGCATGGTGTGTAATAATGGTGAATTATTTATTAATGAATTTGAACACTTGCTAATCACGATTGATTAGCTGCAATGAAATTGTTCTTGTACAAAATGTTTGCCACGAAAGCTAGAGTGTAATGCTATGCATTTCAGCCGATAACAGCAAATAAAAGGATAAGCGAAATAACTATTATTATTCAGAAATAACAGTTTAGCTGTTAAGAGCACATCCCTAATTCAGACCAGTCGTTTCTGGTTAAAACAACAACGCACACACATAAGCGTATTCCTCGATATTATCATTGAATAATTTCTCTACCATTTTGGCTCCAGAAGTATAGATTCCTGTAGAAAGTGTTGTTGTTTTATTTATTTTTTGCTTTCGCGCCTTACCAGGTACTTCGTAATAAGACAACGTTATGTAATCATGCGCTGGAAAACGGCGAATTTTCTGCAGAAAAACTCTTATTGCCATGCCCTGATAACGAAAAAGTGAATACATCCTCTTGCTAAATATAGCGTCTAACACGTGGTGAAGCCAGTATCCATGTTTTGTGAGTCCTTGATACCGAAAAATCGTTTGACGGCAAAACATATGTCTGTCGGTCCGTCTGTGATCAACGCTAGCGCCTAAACCGGTCAGCCGATTTTCTTCAAAACAGATATTACCCAAACGATCTGACTGAATTTTTCTATTTCGGAGCAGCCAACGAAACTTTGTGCCCATTTGCAAGACTCGAAGGTCTGATGTAGTCTCGGGAGGGAGGTCATTAGCATCATGTGCGAACAGCAAGTGCTCTGCAATTCTGACAGCCGGATGGCGTGTAAAGGTTCTGGCGGTGGACGGGCGGGCGCACGAAAGGGGGCTGACGTAATATGCACCTCAATTCCGTCAAATTACAAATTTGCCTTTTCCGTCGTTTGTATTCGAAAAACTATTATTTTTCTTAGAAGCTCCTTTCTACGCATTACTTAAAAATATCATCTGCGCTTCGACTCATTTTTAGCACAACTTTGTAGTCGTTGTAGAAGAGAAATCGTCAAGAATCTGCGGTGCAGTAATACAGCGTTTCTCACAAGCAGAATGTCTAAGAAACATTTGGTCATTTAAGAAAAATACGGTGGTGTATTTTTTATACCTCAAATGACTCACACTTAATTTTTAATCTTATAGATCTTTTTTGATTCGAGGAGACTTATTAGATCACAATCCTCTTTCATTTTCCATTAAGTGCTCATGCTCCAACAATGAAAATGGAATGGCAATGTAATAATTAGTTATTAGTAGAGTTCGCGTGCTCCGGCACACACCTCATAGTGACCCCGCTTTGGGTATTCCGCAATTATTCTCTGAGCTATCAGAGTTCGTTTTTAACTGGATTGCTAAGCTACGCTAGGTTTTGTTACAATCTTTATTTCTAAGTGACGTTTTATAATAGAGAACTTACGAAAGAGACAACTGGCTACGAGCTGTTGCAACCGGCAATGCGATTTTTACTGGCACGTGACCTACGGGGCAAAATTTCTCGCAGTATGATAGGAACCTCTTTAATTTATCCTCCAGCTGTATTTTCCTTTCTCGCACTGCTACGTACGTAGTAAAGAGAAAGTTCTGTACTCGTGCGGCGGAAAGCATCGAATTTCGACCGAAAAACTCTTATTTTTGGGCCCTGGTAACGAAAAAGTGGATATACGAGGGTTGGGACATAAGTCATTGCAATCTTTTTTTTTTTTTTTTTGTGAGTACACGAGCTCGGGTTGAAAATGTGAAATGCACACATGAAAGGACAAGGTGTGAACTAAGTGCATGGACTTTTAACGACACATCAAATTTGTGTTTCTCATATTCATTAAGGTATTTGAAATGAGAGTAGTGTATTCATCTTCCAAAGCCTTTCAACATATACGGAGTACTCCTGCGAGTTTACAAAATTTCAAATGCATTTCCTACCCGTTCTAAAGGTCCGATTATGCAAATACTCAACTAGATCACGTGCCACATCAATCCGCACACTCACAGGTCGTCACTGCGTTGCTGATCACTTGGTTGCTATTCGTCTTCCCAGAA
The DNA here is from genome assembly GCA_038098605.1 of Gryllus longicercus. Classification (NCBI taxonomy): domain Eukaryota; kingdom Metazoa; phylum Arthropoda; class Insecta; order Orthoptera; family Gryllidae; genus Gryllus; species Gryllus longicercus. Next base: position 286,995 of record JAZDUA010000360.1, read on the forward strand.
ACTCTCCTGCCCTTCTCGACTTCCCGGTATGAAATGGCATTATTCCCAAGACCTTCCAACAATTTCCTGTGACATTTTCGGGCATTTCTCTCATGATAAACGGCTATTTTCATGTATGAGTGCTGCTCAAAATAGGTTACATTCATCTCGCACGGCGACAGTGAGACAACTGATTTCATATTGCTCTCTGTGTTAAAAGAGACACAGAGCCTTGTGGTTCTTGTGAATCTTGTACATCATTTCTTTCACATGACAAATATTTTGTGATACGATCAATTTCGGAAGAATAGTGGCCATGACGTCTGACCCAGCCCTTGTATCGTGTTCTTACATGTAGTAAATTACTTTCTCTAACACATTTGTATTCAGGAACCACGTTTTGTGATTCCTTGATACCGAAAAATGGACTGTCTGTAAAACGCCTGTTTGTTCGTCCGTCCGTCTGTTCGACAGTCTGCCATCGATAAGTCTGCCCGTCCGTGGTTCACGCTGACGTCTAAAACGTTTAGGTGATTTTTTCTAAAATATATATTCTCCGATCGATTAAACGAACTCAAGGCCCTTCGAGTTCGAAACAGTACTTTCATTTTAGAGGTAATTTACATGAAGCTTCAGAAATATTTTCAAATTTTTCTCAAATATGGCTCCAAACATTTGTGTTCAATTTTGTTCTCAGATAAGGCAGGGATAAAAAATTGAGCAGCTCTCTTTTTCGTTGAAATATCTCAATTTTCGAAAATACCAAAAGTTCATTTTTTCGGCTTCTTCTTACAAATACACTATTGAAGGTAGAGATTTTAGAAGTAATCTATTGTTCAAAGACAATCTTGAAATAAGGTTAGGCACAATTTTTCGAAAATGTAAGTAGTTTTTGTGCAATTGCGTGAAATAGAGAAAAAATTTAAATAGCGTTAAAAACGATAGTTTTTCTTTATATTATCTCCTCGTATGTATCACAAGCCTGTAAAAATATGATGGTGGAGGACCCTTATTCGGCAAACTCTCTGTATTTTTAAAAATCACAAAATATTAACATTGCAAAGGTTTTGATGGTAGAGATTTTTGGTTAAATAAAATCTATTTTGCTCACCTGGTGGCCACGTGCGGCCCCACGCGCAGGTCGACGTCCCCAAAGACCGCGGGCGCTGGAACGGGGGTGGGCACGGGAGTGGGGAGGACGGTAGGGGTGGGGGCGGGGACTGGGACTGGGACTGGGACGGGGGCGGGGGCGCGTGCGATTCGGGGATCGCGCAGCGCCGCTCTCTTGGCGGGCGGCGGCTCAGGGGACCTGCAACGCCATACACTATTATTACTATTATTATTATTATTATTATTATTATTATTATTATTAAAGATACAGCATCCTTATCCAGGGCAAAAGCCTCCCACTCTCTGGTGGGGTAGCTCAAAAGAACTTCCCAGGTTAGCTAAAACCTGGCGAAGTTAAACTGTTTGGAATATTTACACTTCTATTTACTTACATATATTTACAAATTTGTTCTTTCTAGAGTTTCTCTTGACGCTTCTTTCCCCTTTGCCCTATCTCCAGTTATGCGGCCCATAAATTACAATTATATAGGACAGGCCATACCACGTTCAAGGGAGTATCTCGTGCGACCGGGCGCGTCAACTACTTTGAACATTACGCCCGCGTGTGTAGTGCAAGTTAGGTCTCATTAAACAATGCAAACTTTACCGTAACGCAATGCCGTAAACTTTGCAGTAAAATCATTCACAATGGCGAATGTAAATTTCGCCTAAACCAGTCAGAATTAAATAAATTGATGTTTGTTATCGATTTCAACCTTTAGTATATGCGAATAGCTGTTGTATTTGTGCTCACTTTTCCTTCATTTTATAAAGAAAATGTGATGTAATTATTTTATTCGCCACGTCAAGTTAAAATCAGAAGACAAATGGGCCAACTTATTTCTTTGAATTTACTACTTGCACCAGAACCGTTTGAAAATTAGTCACACTACATAACAATAATGTAATGACATAACGACAGGCAAAACGTAATGACTTACAATAACATGTACATAAGCACAGTCAACTACCTTAACATAATCTGAAATTGACCTTTCATTTGCTTCTCGTGGATTTTGTTGTACATTTGTTATTTTGATGTTGCTCTTTGATTCGTGTTAGGTAGAATTCAGACATAAACTTATTCGTAAAACGTGGAAAATTTGGAGGTGATATGAGAATTCATTATGAGAGACTGTAATGCGGTACTTCCTTGCCCGCGACCAGCAGTCAATCCGTAACAAGTTCTCGTTTGAACGAGACTGCGTACGCGCAGTACTCGTGTGAATGAAATGGATTGCCAACAGATACATTGACCGTCAGTGGTGGCTCAGAGCACCAATTAATATCTGCGGTGCCTCTAGTGGGAGGTTCTTATTTCTGTTCGAGACCCAAATGTGACAAGATTTTTGACCGCACCTTGAACGCTACGATCAATTCAGCCGCTGTCTGGAGGAGAATTCATTTAGCTGGCTAATCTGATCGGCATTTTCCCGTGATTTTCTATGATTAATACCAGGTAAATGCCGAAGCAGTAGCGTAACAATCGGGCCACTGACCGCGCGCGACTTTACTTTCCTTTTCTTTGTCCTATCATCAATCCTTTCTAACACTAACATGCACTACACTACCATCTATATCGGGAGACCAATGGGTAGCTTAAAGCTTGTCCAGGCGGGGGCGGCGTCCCTCTGGAGGCGCTTCCTCGGTGGGAGACACCTAGATGGGGAAATCCCACAATGCGACATGGAGGTCGGCGCTGAAATTCACCATCTATTTAGGGAAGAACACCGCCGCTACCCGTGATAAAAAATGCACTACATTTACGAGACAATGACTGTAGCTGTTGACACGCCAGGAACACGAAAGACGTAATCAGCCTCCAGACAGAGGTTAAATATGAAATGCGGCGCGTTCCAATAGAGGCGACTCACCTGGTGACAAGGCCCGCAGTCGACGTTGAGGCAGCGCTGGCCGTGTCAAGGATGTTCTTCAGATCAATGCTGGACAGCAGCTTGATCACCGACTCGTCTTTCTGGATCTTTCGAAGGTCTTGCATTTCAAGGGGTAAGCTCGGATTTGGTGAAGATTTACTGACAGACGGACATGCGTCATTCTTCTGTGCGATGTCCTGACTCTAGTGAAATAAACAAAAATTTAGTTACTGAATGTGAATTCCTAAAATTCCTCGCAATAAGGCCCCACATTGCGACCATTAAAATGTATTCGTTAAAACGTGTGTAATACAATTTATGTTAATGTATCTTTTTGAAGAAATGTTTGAGTGTGGAAAGGTATTGCAATTATTGTTGTTTATATACGAGACAATAGAGAAAAAACTCATACTCAGAAAAAAACGTAAAAAATTGGGAACGCGCTTCCGTAATTTTCAACAGAAAGTGATACGAAGTACTACATAGTTTAATTGCCTTTTTAGAGATGGTCTCCATTATGTTACTCAAGGTGTCGTCTTCATCGCTAGAGCAACCTTGCTCCTGCGCAATGTCCACCGCCTCGTTACACGTCTGGCTCTGGAAAATTCAAAACAAAGTCATTGAAGCGGACTGCCACTGAAACTGATCCGGGAGACGGGTGTGTCGCTCAGCCTCCTGATTAAGTCAATCCATTTTAAATTGTCTAGCATTGGTCCCTTGACTATCTCCGAAAAAATCATACTTTGTGCATAAATTCCCTTATGTTTTGGTTGTTCGAAACAGTGTTAAAAAATTATTGTACTTGGTTCACGAATGGCGGTAATTTTTATTCTATGTCGCGCGCCATTTTTCGTGCTTGTAGACATTTACTTAGGCGTTTACTAAGACGTAGACTTGTAGACATTTTTATATTCAGCGCTAGGTTGTTGTAGCTAAACTAAATGCATTGGTTGCAGTAAATTTGGCCTACAAGTGATACCAAATGTCCTTTTATTTTGGCAAATTTGCAACCAAAACTATCGAACGCAAATGAACAAATTTCGATTTTCATAGAGTAATTTTTCAAAGAAGGAATAGCGTTAAATAGCGGAATGGAAGGAATAGCGTGTAGTTAATTTACGTAAAATATCAATGATAAGTAGTGTTGTATGATAGACAAAGGGCGCCACCTTACAAGCGCGCCAGAATCTACCGCAACGGCCTGACTATAGACCGCTCGTTAGACAGACAGACGCTGGACGCCGGACACGCGGTGACGAACGTGCTACGCTCTTCTGCTATATAATACTGTGTATTCCAAAGTTAACTAATAAACGCCATTAAAATTGTGCACCGTGTGTCGTTATTCATACATCAAGTAGGGTACAACTTAAAAAAGCACCCTCCTAAAAAGTGTATTTTTATTTTCTCCAAATTTTAAACTGTAATATCTGTTGAGGGACTAGATAAAATTTGGAATTTGTACATGGGCAAGATCGAGATACCAAACTACCGTATAAATATCAACTTTCAGATTTGACTAAATAATTATAACTTCTAAAAACTTCTAATAAACTATAACTAATTAAAATTATAATTAAAAATTTTAAATATTATAACTTAATTATAATATATAAAAAAATCATTTCCACAAATGGAGGGAAGTGGTGAGAAGGAGTAATCATATTATTTTCAAGCCGTTTTGATCTGAAATCTACCTTACTTGAAAATCTTATTATAAATAAGCATAAAACTGCGTTTAAACCTTAAATAAAATTAAAAATGAGTTTGAACAAACAAAACATAAAGGAATTTAGTATACACAAATTGTGAGTTTTGTCGGAAATTGTGAGGCAACCAATTTATATAATTCTGGATCTCTTAATATGAAATGACCCGATTACAGTTTGTTGCGCAAATACAATGGAATCTCAATGTATCGACAGACTGAGGTGTGTCAAGGCATCAGCTGTCGTCGATGTAGTGCCTCTGACTTGGAGATGCCACATTTAGGGTTCCGACGCGACGGGGACAAGATTTTCAACACTACCCAGATACATTAGCAAGGTCGAATTAAATCATTGTTAGTAGCAGAATTCTAGCAGCTCGGTAATATTCCGTGGTTTCTCCGTCCAACACCAGGCGAATGCCAGAGCTGTACTTGAATAAAAGAACCATAGGCCACGCGCGATCTTTCCTGCATCTTCCTTGTCCTGTCCTGACCCTTTACACACACTACATTACCCCACATGGGGGCTTAGACCCGGCTGGGGCGATAGCCCGCTTGAGGGAGATACCTGTTTCGAGAAAACACAGCAAGGCGACGTTTAGGTCATCGATTCTCACCGTCCAGCGGGAAAGAAACCAACCACCTCCCGTAATAAAAACACGCTCTACACTTACGGGACGTGTTTGCAGTTGACACAGGGGGAAACACGAAATCATTATCAATCATTCAATATATCAAATGAAAAGAGGCGCAGTGTGGGTTGGGAAAGTCTCGAACCTGAGAATTCTCACTTTGTATGTAACCGGGAAGTCATATGTTCGAGTCCCGACGGTGGCAGGATTTTCGGCACTTGCTTGTCAGCTAGGTCGAATTCAGTCGCAGTCTGGACGACAATTCTAGCGGCCGGCTGCTTTGATCGGTAGTTTTCCGTGATATCTCCGATCAACACCAGGCGAATGCCGGAGCAGTACCCTAACAAAAGGGCCACGGACCGCGTGCAATATTTCCTTCCTCTTCTTTGTCCTATCCTCACTCCTTACTTACACTAACATGCACTATATTACCATACCTGCCGGGAGGCCGGTCAGGAGCTTAGAGCTTATCCCGGCTGGGGCGGTGGGAGATACCTGATACCCGCTAGCCGACGGAAGGTCAGCGCCGGATCTCGCCATCCAGAAGATCACCGCCTCCTCTCCAGGAAAAAATCACTACACTTATGATCTGAATGGGACTAATGATCTTAGCGATTGACGCGCCTGGAATCACTATCAATCAACCAATCACTGCGCATGCGCACGTTTGCTAAAATGCAGGAGACATTCGTCAAAAGGAGGCGTTTCACGTATTGTTCTGCAACGGGAGCGTCACCTCGAGAACGACGGGCGAAGAGGGGCGTGGCGTGCGCATGGCCGTGGGCGTGGGCGTGGGCGTGGGCGGGTGCGGTGTTACCTGACTTACGCTGGCGGCAATTGCGTCGCGCTGCTGCTTCTGGATGCGCAGGAAGAGCTCCAGCTGGCGCTTGGGCAGGTGCAGCGGGAGCCCTGCAACGCCACAGTGCCCATTTGCAGAGTTTCCTTTAGGCGTACTATTCTTTTTCTACGATCGTATAAATATAGACAGTTTTACGTAACGCGAGCCATGCGTGAAGTTAGATTTTTATTAAGACCTCAGAAAAACGACTTTACGGTGCAAAAAATACCCATCAACCTACGTTCGCCGACCAGATGCGAACACTGTTTCAATGAAACTAATCATGATTCATAATTTAAGTATTTAATGCGGTCGTAGAAGTTTTTTTTAAATATTTGTGAGTGAAATTATTGTCTCCTTGACAATTTTGGCCTATCGACCTCGGCAAAAAACTTCACTATCGATCGTGTCAAAATATTTAAAACAACATGAAATTAAGTATTTCAGTTTTGGATGATAGCTATATTCAATATAACTTGAATATTGTTTACCTTTTGTGCTTTCTTCAGCGTTGCTATCAGTTGGCAAGGACATCTCTCCGCCGTTTGACGTCGCAAACAAGGAGCGCCTGCGAAAACAATTGTTAGTTTTCAGTGTGGGCCTTTTGTTAGTAACTCATATTGAGGGACAACGCTCTTAAATTTAATTGATATTGAACAATTAAAAAAAGTTTGAAGTAGTTTACATTTTTATGAACATTTTTTTGAAGACCGTTTTCATTAACAGATAAAATAAAAATTTCAGATGTTGCTATTAACAAGTATACATTTCCGCCCGGATATTTCTGATTAGCGTCTCTTGTAAGAAAATAAATTTCTTATTTGATGCGGATGATTAGTTGAAAATGTATTGTTTTATTGTTTATTTTAACATAATGGTGAAATTCATTTTAATTATAATTTTTAGACAGTTTGTTGCTCGAAGGGGAGAGAAATATGATGCGGAAACTGAATATTTTGTGCCTAAAAAATAATAATTTTAGGGCAGAAATAACAGACTAATAGGACAAAAAAGATTACTTACATTAAATTATTCACCTTTCAATTCTATGAGTTTTTCTTGAAAGAATTCAGTGCTGAACGTATTCCACAGTTCATAAATATTTTACTGTGCATGAATCAGTAAGGAATATAAAAATTGGAATACAAAGATGGCAATAGTTATTTATAGCTACTAATCCTTTTTTGATATTAGAAAGAAATGAAAGATTATTTAAATTTTAAGAATACCTCGAGAAACTGAGCGAAGTTGCGAACGATAGCACACATTGAATATTTACAAAATGTTTCAATGTATATTAACTGAATCTGTGCAACGCATAATTTCTAACATATTTAATGCTCAAATACTTCTAATACTTATTTCAAGATTCGCTATGCATTTCGATTTAGCAATGAGACTTTGTCCTTTAAGATTACTATGTGCAAAAAATAATTTACAACGCACATTTAGTTCAAAATACTTTTGTTTCCGATCGGTACGGATTATGTACGCTTGTTTGTGAGCAATGTTCGAAATTTAAATCAGTCATTATTCAAACTTCCTGATGTGCTTCCCTTCTCGCAGCAGATTCGTTAGTTCCGGTCAAGGGATACGACCCAAATTTGATAATACAATACTCAATGTAATTTTATTTATTGAAATGTAAGCCATCTTTTTAAATTGTGTTTCTTTCAAAGCTTGTCTCCAGTTTGAAGACTAACGCGCCAACGAAGGTTTGACTTTTATAGTGGCACCACGCGCCCGCACGTGCTACTCGCCCGCCTGGGCTGCTTGGCGCCCCTGCGAGCACGGGCAACTTCCCCCGACTCCGCTCTCATTTCTTAGCCTATAAAACATCATTTAGAGTAATTACTACCGCAACAAGTGTTCATTTATTGATCTTTGAATTTTGCAAAATAAGGATTGCGGTTGGCAAACGAAATTAAGTTCAATCAAAAAATATTCTTTAAGTAGGACTATGTTGGCAATGCTTCCCGTTTAAGTGAAGGCAAGAGTTGCCATCTTACCTTCTCCCGCTTGAATTCACTTGCAGGGGCAGCTCTACCAATCTAATTATGTGATCAAAAGTATCCGGACACGTGGCTGAAAATGACTTACCAGTTCGTGGTGCCCTCCATCGATAATGCTGGAATTCAATAGGGTGGTAGCCCACTCTTAGCCTTGATGACAGCTTCCACCCTCGCAGGCAGACTTTCAATAAGGTCTGGAAGGTTTTGGGGGAAATGGCAACCCATTCTTCACAGAGTGCTGCACTGAGGAGAGGTATCGATGTAGGTCGATGAACCCTGTCACGAAGTTGGCGTTCCAAAACATCCCAAAGGTGTTCGATAGGATTCAAGTCAGGTCTCTGTGCAGGCCAATCCATTACAGGGATGTTATTGTTGTGTAACCCCTCCGCCACAGGCCGTGCCGTATGAACAGATGCTCGATTGTGTTGAAAGATGCAATCGCCAACTCCGAATTGCTCTTCAACAGTGCGAAGCAAGAAGGTGTTTAAAGCATCAACGTAGGCCTGTGCCGTGATAGTGCTACACAAAATAACAAGGAGTGCAAGCCCCCTCCATGAAAAACACGATCACACCATAACATCATTTTGAACATGTCCGGATACTTTTGATCACATATAGTTCTTTTCACCTGGGCGGACACAGTGCCACTCTAGGAAGTCAGTTTCCTCGCCTGCTTTATACCCTAGGCAGGTAGCACTTACTCGTCGAAGGGCCGCCACTTCTGGAAGTCGCCGTCGGCGCGGGCGAGGGCGCTGACGCCGGGCGAGAGGGCGGGGGCGGCCGCGGGCGCCGGCGCGGGGGCGGAAGCGCCGTCGGGGTCGTCGCCCCACAAGCGATTGAACCCTCGCACGTCGCCTGCGGGCGACTGCGGCATCGGGGTGGACGAGCCGTCCTGGCCTAAAGGCGGCACGTACATGTCTGCATTAATGCAAAATAATTCAACATCACCAACGGTGTTGCTCTAGTGGAGGTAACGTTTGTGGTGTGGCGTCGTCGGGTGCGAGTAACTCACAGACACGGAGTTGTTTATACAGTTTTATTACAAGATATTTACAGTATATACATACTCCCTGGAAACGCGCTGCACTTCCAACACAGCATTCCTCTGGGCATTCCCGCCCCAGCCTGACGCAAACCCCAGCGGCTTGGCGCCGCTCCCAGTCTGTGTCCCGTGGCAATCGCCACACCTCGCAGCCGAAGCTCACGAGAAACCCTGGCGGGTGAATTGTGCCTGCCGCACTCCGATCCGGTTCAGACTCGAATGACTGCGGCTGGTTACCGTCCAGCCGCCTCGCGAGGGGTCACGTGACAGACATCACATACCGGCGGCGTTTTCTCATCCCGGAATGTGGCCTGTTTGCAATTTGGAAGTCCAGCTGCACCGCAGCTGGACGCACCAATCAATTTCCTTTGCGACAGTAGACACCCGCATTCCGAGACACGCCCCCCCCCCCCGAGCCCCCGAGGCGGGGCCCGCCTGTGGCGGCCGCCAAAGGACTGCCCCCCAGGGCCGGCCTCCGGCGGCCCTCCGCTCGCCGCCAAAGGACTGCCCCCGCCCCGTCGCTGGCCTTGCGACATGTGTTGTCCATCTGACTCCTTGGCACGACGTTACAGTGGGCGGGTCGATTCCCCGTCTAGGCAGTCTCTGATCTACAACAGAGATCTGACCTGATGAGGCAGATATCTGGAAGGGAAAATCCTCGAAGCCGATGTGTAGACCGCTTGTAACCTCCCAGCGAAGGAGGAACACCGCCACTTCGCTGCTCGGTGAGAACCCTTTCCGCTCCAGAGACCCTATCCAGGAGATCCTAGGGTACAAGCCCTGACGGTGAAGACTAGGTCGGATCCAGCCGTTATCTGGAGAATTCTAGCGACCTCTGTCTGGAGAATTCTAGCTGCTCTTATCGTTAACTTCCCGTTGTTTATCTACTCAATACCAGAGGAATGTCGGAGCAGTCAAAGGGGCCAGGGACCGCACGAATTCTTTCCTTTCGCATCCTTGTGACCTCCTCTTCCCTACACACACATACAGATTTACACTTATGCATTACACTACCACGCATGTCAGGATACCAGTCGGGAGCTTAGAGCTTGTCTTGAAGATAGCTCGAGAGGCAAAGAACTGCGTGGCAGGAACATCGTCAAATGCTTATATAATATGCAGAACGCGCACGGGTCTAATAACCAAAGTAGTTGACCCACCGGAAACACGAAATGCTCACTCCCTCATTTTCAGACCTCACCTTGGTCACCACTGAATGATCTTTAGGTTTATAGTCAGAACTACGCGAATTTTGGATCACTCCTGTTCCGCAGTATTGAGTTCAAAGTGGAACACCTCGAAAACGACCCTAGCCCGTCTAAACTTCTTGTTTCTAGCTCTGAACATCTTTTCTTAACGCGTTTGCTCAACGTTTAACACCAAGAGATGATACTAATATCATCCCATCACCCGTAAACGCGAAGTTCCCCCCCCCCCGTTTATTGCCGAACCCTGGAATATGTCAATCATTCACTATTTGGATGACATTTTGTTAACTAAGAATAAAGTGGCCTAGAGGATCAACGAATTTCTTCGTTGAAAACAACAAAAATGGCAGCCTTCTAGACAAAAGCCTCAACAATACATTGCTCAACCTTAAGTAAGATATTATGAACCTTTAATGTATTACTACATAAAAGCCAATATTAAAATTCTCCATTTACATGGATATATACTATCAAACTCAGTTTTGTCCTATGAACCAATAAAATATTCTAATACAATCAATGGTTTACTATCAGAAAATACAATAAGTTTCGAAATAAGCAGATAAAAACTAATCCTCTAAACTACTATTAAAAAACATTTGCAACACATATTGCAGGTCGTCTTGTCAAATGTAATCAAATATAATAGTTGGGAATCTTTACAAGTGGATGAAAAGTAACACTATATTCTTATCGTAACATCTTATGACAATAGCCGATTGGTTATCAAACACGGTTCATGTTAATTTTCCAATCTCGTTTAGTAAAAAGATGTCTAAGGTGGATTTTAATGAAATGTCATTTTTTTTATTTTCGCTTTAGAACAATGCCTTTTAGTACATTTCATTTTATTACAATGTGAATGACCCATTGTATGACTTTTTTTGCATTTTCCTTGCATTCCTTGCATTATTCGACAAATAAATCAGTTTTTACCTATTCCGATATTTTTAAAGCATTTTCACCCATTTCATCAATTTTAATGGTACTTCCTACGAATAAAATTTACGAGATGCAACAAATATTCTCCACACATTCATGAATAGCCTATTCGGTTTCCTCGCTCAGAAATTGTAATGTCAGCATTTGTATGTTATCTAAGGTTTCTGGATGCCTTTCAGCGCCGTTATCAGTTTGGCCGATTTCGGGATAACTTAAGTCAGATTTCCTTGTAAACAACAGTCCAAATGCAAAGGTTGTAAGCTAAGTTTACTTGAACGAAAGGAATTACATCAGCAACATATTTTGCTGATGTAATGTTGGATATTATCCAACAGCTTGGGTTGTTCATCTCAACTGGTTTCGATCGAATCTTTTACGAAATCTTATTTGCATTTAGGGATTTTTGAAAACATTTTATTTATCATTTTGACGATGTTTTGTGTCATTAAAATTCACCCCTAGTAATAATACTTCTTTCGTAGACAACTATTAAAGTTTTGAGAGGTAAGTTCAGCTTCCGGGTCAATGACCCCCATCTCGATCAGGTTTTTGTGCCGTGTCCCTAATTCATTGAAAAAATGTTGAGTTGGCCCCTTATTTCACTTCTGGACATAAATGTAGTTTCCCTATGCGCACATTTTGATGACTTCTCGTTTTGCTTGTAAAGGTAGGTGCAGAGATATGGGTGAGTTACTATTTTGTTAGCAATGCAGAAAAATCAAATGTGCAGTTCGTTTACTGTTGCAAATAAGTTTTCTATAACTCGGTAACGAAAATGTCTAGTTTTTCAAACGTTGCAATCTTGCACAATTTTAATTTTAAAAAATTAAATACTCATCTTTCAACTATTTATAGTTAAAATGTTGGGAAGAGATTCTGGAATTCAAGAAAACGTGCGCAAATGAGCATTTTCCCCATACGTCACATACAGTTTTTAGTTTTTTTGACAAAATAAATTTAATCTAAATGAAAAATAGTGGTAGCGCGCACACCTTCCCTGTCGGCGGCGTCGGCGGGGCCGGGGCCGGGGCCGGGGCACGGGCAGGGGCCGGGGCCGGGGCCGGCGCCGGGGCCGGGGCCGAGGCCGGGGCCGGGCCCGGGGCCAAGGCCGTAGACGGGCTCGAGGGCGGGCGGGCGCGGCAGCAGCGGGCCCCCCGCCAGCCCCGCCGGCACCGGCACCTGCAGCTCCAACAGCGACGGGATGCGGTGCGTGGGCGGCTGCGACGCCGAGTGCGGCGGGCCGTCCAGCAGGGCCGGGCCCAGACCGATGCGCGGCGCGCCCTTGCCCGCGTACGCCTTCGGCACCGCCTTCAGGTGCTGCCATGAACACACCACGCGCCCTACCCTCCGACCTTTGTGCATTTCTCTCTCAAATGTAAACAACTAAAAACAACTAAGAAAGTCAGAGGGTACAGAAGTGGCCATATTATTAGACTTAACATTATTTCTCTCTCGTAACAGATTTAATAAGTCATGAGAAGCACATGTGAAAAGTAATTGTTTGAAGAGTAATGTTTATTAATGTTATTGGCAATATATTCACAGCTTATGGTACAATAAGGGACCACCAATACTTGGAGACTCAAAAGAACCAATGGTTCCCTTACATAAATGAGTTTGGAAAAAAATAATGACTACGCTCTCTATCACAACAGGAAAGAAAGTTGGAAAACATCTTTAAGACATTGATCCGTCTGGGTTCCAATGAGCTCCAAATAGCCCTGAGATAAATCCCATAAAAAATATTCGTTCGATAGTTAAAAGGAAATTTAAAGAAAGGCCATAAAAACAACTCATTCACATATAGCAAAATGACACTCAAATGGAAAGAATGGATTAAAAACTGATTTTCAATGTACCTCACAACAAGTATGTTAATTATGAAATGCTTATAAAACATTAAACCCCTGCACACAGAGTGTCAGTATCTAGTCGCAAATACATTTTGTCTTATTCAATAGTCTAATAACTTGGCCACCTCTGTAGATACTATAGCACTAGATTAATAAATAATGCTGCAAAATATGGCACTTTAATCTCCTTAAAGTTACTGAGTTGCAACTCAAATTTTCGAGGTACATGAGCACAAAGTTAATTGATGCAAAATTGAAAACTAAAAACGCAACAACACAGTAATGAGAATCTAGATTTTAAATGGTGTAATAGATAATGCACGACTCATAAGGTGCATTTTGTGTCTACTAAAGCCTCTGGTAAAGACAACACAACATAGTTTAATGGAATAGTTTTCTAAAAGGCGCGGTAACACAAAGTCACCTTCGCGGCAAAAGTTACACCGGTTTATTGTACTATACATGCCTTAAATCTGGTGGCTCCCTAACAACGTTTTACACAATGTTTTGCAAAAAACCCATAATATTCAGAGGTCGCTGGCAGGCACACCAACCTTCGCGAGGATGGCTCTCATGGTCTCCGACAGGTGGCCGTGGCTGAACTTGCACCGGTCCCCGGAGTAGCACTTGAGGCCAGTGTGGAAGAACTTGCAGGGGAAGTCCTGGTGCATGTAGAGGCACTTGCTCTTCTTGGCGCACGCGTCCATCAGGTAGTACCTGCACACCTCCATCTTGCGCGGGGGGCAGGCGTCGTGCGAGAAGGAACACTCGTTCATCTGGAGCAAAGCGAAGGAATGCTCTCACGCATTTAATCCCGTACATCTATAACAATCATTTCTAAGATCGCATTTCTACACCACGCATTAAAATAGCTTGACAACTTTGAAACAAATTCTGGTTTACGCATACGCAAAAAGAAGTGGAGGAGGTTTTCCCAACTTGCAGTGTCTTGTCCGCCAGAGGAATCGAGATTAAGCCATAACTGTTGGGAAAGGGAGGTCTTGTTTGACCCTACTACACGCTTCTCCATGAGAGTAGCTTACGAAATTTTCAGGACAATGTAACCCTCACAGTCGACTTCTCAGACCGGTCTCATTCTTACGAGTAGGGCCGAGAAGAGGAGGTACAGCGTGTACATCGCTTCGCGGCCCATGGAGCTCGAAGGAGCCATTGAGGCCCATAGTTTTTAGAGTAATTTGATGATATATTAAATTCATTTTAATGTTATTGCATCTCGTCTTTTTCAATTTAGCAAGTTAATATATTCTTAAAATTAAATGTCATGCGCAGGTCACAGTGCAGTATGCCACGTTCTGAAACACCGTCTCTAAGAGCCGTTGTGAACACTTGAGTGCCGAAAGATACACTAATAATAAGTATTCAATGTAATCGATTATAAGAGATAATAATAAACACTAACTATATCCGTAGAATATTTTATAAGGGACCACATACCTTCTTTATTCCTCGGTTTAGATTATATCTCGACTTCCCTGCATATGATAATGAGGGAACGAATCAGCTTTCGTCGTCGCGTCCTCTTAAGTGAAACTCCACACGCGTACTAATTAAGACACTTTAGCAACACCTCGTGAAATGAACCTGACCCTAATTTGTTGGAGTTTTTGAGCTACACATGATCATTAAATGAAAATATTGACTAGGTGTATCAATGAAATCACAATGAATAATTCCATAATTATTCAACAAAGTGTTGAATTAACGAGATGTACCCCTAGTTATAGTTGAGAAGTCGACCTGAATGGCCGAGGTGGTTAGGCGTGTGCCGACTCAGCTCCTCGGCGTCAAGGGTCGCGGGTTTGGGTCCCACCATGGTCATGATTGTTCGTCCCTTAGCGTTCATGTATGTGTGTTGTCGCGAAAGGCCTTGTGAGTCTGCTGACCACAGGGCGAGGATCCCACAAGTGTGTCTAGTGTAAAAGGTTAATGTGTCCTCGTAAGGGGCATGGTGGGTACCCAACGCGGTTAGTCGAAATTGACATACCCCTGAAGCTGGAAAAAGTCCTGGAAGAAAGACAACCCTAGTTATAGTTGAGAACGTTTATATAGACTGATCGCATCCCGCATCTGCATACCCTATATTCGATTGTCGAATCACCTTCACCCTCCCGGTACACATACAGAGATATACATAAGATGGTCAGTTCCTAAATGGCAGAAGAGAAGAAAAGTGAGTGATAGGAAACTAAATAGAGAAGACACTATATCAAAAGTGAAACGCCAAAATTTTTCTCCGGTACAGCGTAATGTGCGCTTGTTCCAAGATAACGTTTTTTTCTTTCTAATGTTTGTACGTTTAATTTTTCTTTGGTATTTCTATGATCCATGTCGGGAGGTCCAAGACTTCGTCAAATGACTTTCCAACATGTGCGATATGTTGGAGAATGACACTGATGAAAGTCGAGTGAACCGATTGGTCATAGTAATCCGCTTCTCGGACCCCTCAGGACAGTGATGTTCGGCTATTTCATTTGGCTGGCATCAAAATTTCGCCATTGGGACCTGAATCCAAAATCATCCGGTTTAAGACTCGTGATTATCTTCACAAACACTGATAGTTTGTCACAATCCTCATTTGTAGGTCACCTCCCAGCTATTTCTCTCTTTCGTGGCAAATCCAGCGACACCATGACGCTAAAATTGAACCCTTGAATATTTTGTTCGACATTTGTTACACATGAAATGATTGATTGTTAGAGATTCCGGGCTTCAAATACTAGGGTATTAATCCTGTAAGTGTAGTACATTTTGTTTCCTCGGGAGGTGGCGGTGGACTTCCCTCGCTGTATGGCAAGATCCGGCGACGACCTACTGCCGGGTAGCGGGGTATCCCTCAATAAGGTATCTCCCACCAGCTGTGCACCACTTTCACCCGGAATAAGCTCTAAGCTCCCGATCGGTTTCTCGGTATGTGAGAGTGTAATGCATGTTTGTATAAGTGTGAGCGGATAGGACAAGGAAGGGGTGGGATAGATCGGGCGCGGTCCGTGGCCCGTTTGTTAGAGCATGCTCCGCATTCGCCTGGTGTTGATCGGAGAAACCTCTGAAAACTACCAATCAGAGCAGCCGGCCACCAGAATTCTTCTTCGGACTGCGTCTGAATTCGACCTAGCTGACAAGCTAGAGTCGACCATCCTGGCACCGTCGAGATTTCAATCTAGGACCTCCCGGTCAGAGGGACTGCAGTGACATCAGTTGATGCCCTGAGCCATACCTCCCGGAACAAAAGAAGTGTTAAAGTTATGAAACGCTGCATTGCGACAAAAAGCTCGCTTACCTTGTGGCACTTGCCGTGCATGAAGAAGGTGCAGATGTCGGGGGTGCGGGCGGTGCTGGAGGTCGCCCCGCCCCCGCCCGCGCCCGCCGCCCCGCCCCCGCCCGCGCCCGCGCTCCGCTCGCGCGCCGGCCGCTTGCGCTGCTTGGAGGCCTTCCGCGCGCGCCCCCGCCGCCCCTGCGCCGCCCGCTCGCCCCGCCCCCCACCCCCCGCCCCGCCCTTCCGCTCCTCCTCCGCCCCGCCGCCGCCGCCGCCACCTGCGCCCACCAACGCACCGACGTCAATGCATGGCCTCCCGAATGAGGAGACCGGCCGGGACCTTAGTGCTGATGCGGTGCTCCACTGGTGGGAGATAACTGCTTTGGAAAAAACCCGCTGGCCGTTGGGTCGGGGCCGGATCTCGCCACTTAGCGAAGAAAGATCACCGTCACCTCCCGAGGAAAAAGGCACTCACTCAAGCACTAAGCGTACGGGACTAATGACCTTAGCAGTTGACACGCCCGGAATCACTAACAACCAGTCAATCAATTAGCCTCCTGATTGACGCCGCGCCCAAAGCAGCGGTACCGACGTCTCGATCATCGTCTCGTAATATCCCTCAGACGCGATTTACCGCTTCCTTTTGACGACCGACTCCGGCATTTGACGTGAGGAGCGCATGCGCAGTGAGGCTTCAGTTACCTTAGAAATAACACTGCGCATGCGCAGGATCAAATTCTCATATTCTGGAATCGATAGCTACGCATCCGTCTGGGACCATTATGCTTCTTCAGAGACAATTATTTTCACTCTGAGGAAGGACGCAGAATTGCGTCCGAAACGATAGCACCTGCACCTAGGACGTGGCGTTTCCCGGACAGACAAGTGCATGCTGTACTGACTCCGGCCGCGGAAGCCTGCGCTCTCACCGGTAAATCGGGTTTTCAGGGGGGGAAATGCGCTAAGATTTTGGCTATTGTTTATTGGCCTGACTTAGAACAGCAATGTCCGTGGAGTACCACGATACTATGCCACCCTGTCAGCATCGCTGTCTACGACAGGGCTTCTTCCGAGCCATACCAACGACTGGCTGCGGAAGACTACGTTAAACCGCTGTCCAAAATAGTAGAAAGGACGGTGAAAGGGATATTTGGCTCTGGTGTCACTAGTCTCATCGACGATGCAGGGCTCAAGCAAGAGTTGAAAAGCAAACAAAGTGGGAGTGTGTGTATTTAAAAAAATTAATACAGTTAATTAATAATTTACTGTATCGACAGTGCAAAGCTGCATATTTGGACGAAACATTAAAAAAAAGGTTTTTTGGCTATTCAAATTTAAAGATTTAATACGCCCTTTACATTTATCATGGTTACCTTAATAGTTATTAACTAACCTTCAGTTTAATTATAAGCGATTGTAAATGAATCTCAGAAAAGATCAATCGCTAGTTTCATACTAAAGCCTCGCCTATTTCAACGCAACTCTCGTTGCTTGAATGACCCATCGGCTGCCCATCTTGATCTCAGGTGCGGGACACTGATTTCAATCACGCAGTTTCGAGATTTAAATGTAAAATCTTTTGCAGCAATTCGTGGTGTGATTTTTAGTTTTAAGTGATTTCCACATTACAATGGAAATGTCATAATACTGCTTAAGTATATCACGTTTATTCCGGCCAAGACTAGCGAAGGTCAATAAGTCCGAAAAGAGCATCTCCATGGGAGACCAGAAAAAGAGGAAGAAGAAGAAGAAGAAGAAGAAGAAGAAGAAGAAGAAGAAGAAGAAGAAGAAGAAGCGAAATTTGAAGGAGTGGCATGCCATCTAGAGCCCGCACGAGGTATCTGTGCACGCGCAAATGCGAGTGAGACACATGACAAGGGAGACACTACGCTTGTGCAGTAGAGCACGCTACCGGGTAGCCCATTGCGACCGAAAAGGCAGAAAGTTGATGTTTTCGGCACGGCAATCTGTGACGCCGTCTCCCTTCCTGTGAAGGCAAACGAGTGCACAGATACCGCGCGAACTGTCTTCCTATTCACCGATTAAAAGAGGAAGTCCTTTCAAGGTCACGAGCTGGCAGGACACTATCTTGGAAACGCGAGCTGCATTTCGACTTAAATATTTGGTATTGATGCTCCCGATTGGATAGAAGCGTCCCCTTTTCTTTTCAGTTCGTGGTCTTGAAAGGGCTTGGTGTTTTAATCGAAATGTTGCAGGGTTATACTTCGATTTAAACATAGGGTCTGTTGACGTAAATCAACTGTCACGGTGTCAATCAACCGAGAGCTTGGATAACACCTTCAGTAGTGACGTTTAACCTCCGGATTGGATGACACCGTAGTAGCTGCTGATCTGTCAAAGGGCATTATGAGTAATTCGAAGTATAGGACGAGGCGCACCTGATCGCAAGGTGGCGGCGCGAGCTGCAAAGCGCTCCGCGGCGGGAGAGGGAGCAGCGGGGGCGGGCGCGGGCGCGGGCGCGAGCGCGGGGGCGGGCGACGCCCCGCGTACGAACAGCGTCTCGTAGTCGTCCTGGCCGTCGTCGTCCCGCGCGCCCCCGGGCCCCGCCCTCGGCCCCGCATCGGCCCCGGGCGCCGGCCCCGCGCAGCGCCGCCGACGGAACTTCTGCCACAGACAGCCAAGCCGTCCGTATTAGGCGGGAAGAATCCTTAATGAGGAGGGCAACCAACAAGCGAGAATATACTACTAGGCGCGCACGTTTTCTTGATCCTCCAGCTCCTCCTAGTTCTCGCTCAGCACGGCACAGCACGGCCCGGTAGTAAAAATGAGTTCCAATCGGAACGTCACGGTTCAGTTCGCAGTCATACTTCCTTCGAACCACTTCGTCTTTTACAATATGGACATCTCAGTTTTCTCTCTCTCTTTCTAACGATCTCTGTGTACCATGCTTCTTGTGGTTACTCAATAACTTCAACAATTATGAATTATTTCTTCAGAATTTAGAAAAAAAGTTTCTCATTGCTATCTAGTCATAGACACGCTATGATACTGAGTTTTCTGTCGACGACGTTGATAGCACTGCACTGCCGTGACGTAGACAGAACCCGCCTCTCCCCGCACCCCCCGCTATGGAGAAATGTAGAGTACCAGAAAAGGTGCACGTATACTACATAGAGTGGCTGAAGCCCCTTTGCAACAAATTCAAGCCGTGTTTTTGACAGTCAAAGCAGCGCTCACTGACGTCCTGGAAGTTAGCAGGACCATTTCATCCAATCACAAAACTGCATAGTCCATAATTTGCCGCTTTTTTGCCGTTTTTAAGATGTGGAAAAGAAAAATTTGCCGCGGGTCATTTTCTCAAAAAAATCTGTGGTCCTGCTAACTTCCATTGGAAGTTAGCAGGACCACACCTCTAAAACCGCTACTATTGCAAGTATATACACAAAACTGTACTCCAAATTTGCCGCTTTTTATTTATAAACGATTAGTGAATAAATCAAATTGATATTCCATTCTTTCAAAAAATATTAACAAAAAACCAAAAAAAGAAAGCTACGCTCCTCTTGCAAGCGCATTCGAAGAAGGAATGAGACGTCCCCTGTAATTCATCAGCCGTAACAATTCATACTCTTCGCCAAAATTTGCCGTAAAGCAATGCTAAACATATTCTCTAAACAAAACTTTCGCCTCGGACCGATTCGACTAAATCACCCGGGTTCGAATTCCAGAGTTTACCCACTTACAAGAGCTCTGCACATGTAAAGACGCCCGTTCCTCCTAAACCATAAGCTATAACAATTAATTCTCTACGCCAGAATTTGCCGTAATTAAGAGCTAAATATAAACTGTAATAAAAAATTTGCCGCGGACCGGTTAATTTCAATTACGCGGGTTCGAATCCCGCAATGCCCCTCTAAGGAACGTCCGGCGCAGGTAATGAAGACCATACCTCCTGAACACGCAGCCATAACAACTCATAATCGGAACCAAACTTTGACGCAAACAAGTACCAATTACAATCCGTAACAAAAGAATTTTCTCCGGACCAGTTAGACTATTGTATAGGGGTTCGAATCCCAGATTTCGCCTTCCTACGAGAGCCCTGAACACGAAGAAGATGTCCGAAAGTTAAGAAGCCCGTCCCTACTAAACTATCAGCCCTAACAATTCATACTCTACGCCAAACTTTGAAGCAAACAAGTACTAAATACAATCGGTAACAAAAAAAATTGCCGCGGACTGGTTAGATTATATTATCCCGGTTCGAATCCCAGATTTCGCCCTCTTACATGAGCTCTGTGAAAGTTAAGAAGCCCGTTCCTCCTAAACTATCGGCAATAACAATTCATACTCTACGTCTTAATTTGATGCAAACATGTATTCAATAAAATCTGTACGTGGAGAAAATGTGAAGAAAGAATTTGGAGCGGTTTTTGAGAGAAAATATTTTTAAAAATTAAAAATTGCCTACATCGAGGAAAATTACAACTTTTTTCGAAAAATTAAACATTATTTCAAAGTGTGTCTTTAAAAAACAGATTTCATTAAGGAGAACAGCTTAATCTTCAATATTTTAGATGAAGGAAGACACCTAAAAAATTGCACTTTTGCAATTTTCTAATAATTAGGGATTTAAACGAACATGGCACCTGCAGCACACTCTCACTTTTACGCTATCCGAGGATAACATTTAATAAAAAAAAATGTGGAGTCATTTTTTAGAAAATTGTGAAAATGTTTATAAAGTTTTGGGGAAAATACCTTAAAAAATTAAAATACAGTTTTGAAACTTCCTCAGCCGTTCGTGCAGGGCGATCGGGTAATATCAGTCTTGAAGAAAATCGGCTTAGACTGGTCTTGTAATGACCAGAGACTTTTTGACAAGTTGGCTTTTAGCCCTTAAATTAAGACGTTTTGCCGTCAAGCGATTGTGAAGGACCCACTAAAAAACGATTCCATCTTCACCGCGAGTTAGAGGAAGAAATTTACTACGAATATATGTAAGACTTACGTTATCAGAAACCGTCAATTAGAGATTTTCTGTCGGAAATTCGCAGTTTTCCGAGGCACGATTGCAATTACATACGTAACGGAGAGAAAGTTAAAATATATCAAACCATGGTTCAATGTGTTCTCTACGTTCTTGCCTTATATGTTTGTATATTACTTTCTCGTGTTCGTACATATGCACATAATTCATTATCAGCCGGAATACATGTGGGAGGACGCCGCGAAAAGCGAACTCTTCGCGGAGACGCTTGAACGGCAGTTCCGCCCATTCGAGTCCGGCGATTTCGGGGACCAGAGCACTGTTGCACGCTTACGCGACTACCTGACCGCTACGCCGAGCACCTCGGCGCGACGTGTGACGGGAAGGGAGCTCCGCGAAGCGCTGCGACAACTCAATACGCGCAAGGCATGCGGGCCGGACGGAATAACAGCCGCCCAGCTCCGCGCGCTCGGCGCCGACGGGGTGGAGTTCCTGCGGGAGCTCCTAAATGCGTGCCTAGCGCTAGGATACTACCCCAGAGCGTGGAAAATCGCGACAGTATCCATGATACCAAAGCCTAACAAGGACCAACTCCTGGCGAGCGGTTACAGACCAATTAGTCTCCTCTCGCTTCTTGCGAAAGCTTTCGAGCGCCTGATCCTGGAGCGCTTGCAACAGGAAATACGGCGTCTTAAGCTTCTTAGAGATGAGCAATTCGGATTTCAAATTGGTCTAAGTTCCGCGCAACAACTGACGCGGCTAAGTACCGAGATCGGTCTCTCTCTCGAAAGACGGCAGAACTTGCCAGTGGTTTTTCTAGACATGCGGTCGGCATTCGATTCTGTATGGCACGAGGGGGCGCTCGCGTGTCTTGCGGACATTGGAATCAGCGACTGCTACGTCAGACTAATCGCCAGCTTCTTGACAGATAGACGATTCAAGGTTCGCGTCAATGGCGTACATTCGTCCCCAAGGCGAGCCGCAGCCGGTGTGCCTCAGGGAAGTGTGCTCTCACCGACACTATTCGGCCTGTACGTCAACGACGCGCCGCTTCCGGTTGAAAAAAAATACAGGCATTCAACATTGCGGGCTCCTAATGTTCGCGGATGATTTCGCTTACTATGCGAAATCGGCGGACAAAAGGAAATCGGTGAGATATCTGAATGATTGTCTCGCCGAGCTTCCCAAATGGCTAAGCCATAAAAAGCTTGCCCTCAACCCTGACAAGTGCGTAGCCGTCAACTTCACTCGACAGAGGGCCGACCCCGATGAAGTCGTGAGCTTGTTAGGCACGCATATACCGTGGCAAAAGACGGCGAAGTATCTTGGTGTGAAGCTTGACAGCGGCCTCCGCTGGCACGCCCACGCCAAGTACGTTAGCCAAAAAATAACTGCCCGAACCACTCTCCTACGCCCACTCCTTCGAGCCCCCGAACTTCATCCAGCCCTCAAACGCCGCCTATTCACCGCCTGCGTACGGTCCATTTGGACGTATGCTTGCGAGGTATTCGCGGCGGCACCCCCCTCCACCCTCCGCCCGATTCGCACGGCGGAAAACCGCGCTGCGCGTCTCGCCGCGTACCCCCACCTCCCTCCTCCCATTCCCAATAGATACCCTAGAAACACCGACGTGTTCGGAGTTCTGGGTATAAAAAACCAATTCTTGCCGGAGCTCCAAAGGCGGTCAGTGACGGCGCTTAGAAGGGCTCTGGGTCCGAAGGCGCCGCGCATCCTGCGCGACACCGGCCGTGAGGCGAACAGTGACGCGCATCGGTCCCACCTCCGGAAAGGTCCGAAGCGCGTCGCCTTCTCCTTCCGCGCGCTGCCTCACGACACGCTTGCTGCCTTGTGCGAGCAAGCGGAGGCAACCGAGCGTGAGGGGGAAGACTCGCCATCGGCCGAGGGACGCGCGGGGAACGCGACGCCGCGCCCCACCTGCCACGCCTCCCAATGGGCCCGAGCGCCACGGACACTTTGAGTCAAGTCAGTGCCGTGGCGAACAGTGAGTGTAGTGTCAAGTAGTCAGTGCGTTGTAGTCAGTAGTAGTAGTCAAGTGCGAATGAATGGGAAGAATGAATGGTTATGTATATAATGAAAATAGTATGAATGATGTGTGAATGTAGAAAAAAAAATACTAATAATAATAACAATGTACCATTATATAAAAACAATTTACCTATAAAATAGAATTACAAAAAATGATTTTAGTGTAAGTTAGTAATGCCAAAGTGCAATTAAGATAACTTTAAGTCTAGATTGTAAGTTAGTTGTAAGAAAAAGCCCCGCCTGTAGCTGCTTAAGCCGCAAGGCAGCAGTGTAATGAAAAAATTTATAGAAAATAAATTCCCCTCCTTCACAGGGTTACTGTGGAGGGGACAAAAGGAAATTCATTATGTAGAGCTGGGGAAAATGGATATCCGTAGCTAAAGGGAAATAACCTCTCTGAAGCTGGCTAGCCACCTATAGCGGACCACAAGAAACCACATGCCATCGTTTAATACTAATTAATTACACGTTAATTATCATAATTTTAAATTAATTACGCCAGCCATTTTTTTAAAAATCATGGGTCAGCTAGCTTCAACCTGAAGCTAGCTAGCCCTGAAACCAAATAACACAGAAAATATCAGAAAAATTTAACAACAATAAATAAATTAACAACTATTTAATTACTTCATTTTGCCGTTATTATCAAACGTAATTGTTTAAAAAAATTTAAAATATCTACAAAAGGAAAATTTATGTAAGAAAGTGATGGAAACATTCTTAAAACTACATTTTACCGGCAACCCCCAAAATTTCTACCACCACATTCTTCCTATCTCTTTACATTTATTGATTAATAAGCTTCAGAATTAATAACTGTAGGCAATTGTTTAGAAAGAAACGCAAAACTTTACACAGACTAAATGAAGTACCACCAATAAAAACTAAAAAATTCACAGTAAATAAACTAACTGGCGGAATCCAGAAATACTGCACAAGTACTTGCACAAGACACCCATTGAGTTAATAACAGATTGTTTAAATTAATTACGCCGGCCAGTTGTTTTTAAAATCCGCCACCGTTTGCTCCATCATTGCATTCCACTAAAAAAAATTGCAAATTCGTAAAATTACATTTTACCCATCAAACTAGAGAATTACAGCAATTATTTTCTGTCTAGTCTTTTAAATATATTGACTAAATGGCTCCAAAATTAATCACTAAATCGTATGTAAATTAAAACGTGTACTTAAACTTGGGAACTCAGAAATTATTAACCAACGGAGAAAAAACACAAAAATTCATCAGCAACACAATGGCATGTTCTGAAGTAACTTTATTATTACATACGTCCTTCTCCTCATTTAAAGTGCAATAACGTAGCCATTTCTCTTCCATAAACTAATTTGACAGACATTTGACGGTTGATTTAAAATACAACAAAGAATATTTGTAAAATATCAGGGAGGCCCGTATGATGAAAATGCAAACTACTGACAGTTTTGCAGGTAAAGAATTTGAAAATTTCCCATGTAAAATCCAGTAAACGACGGAACGATTAGGCCTCTTGCCCACGCCGCCACAGAAGCGCGCGAACGTCAATCATCAGGGCTCTTCGCGACCCTCCGGCGACGACGGACAAAGGGACCGCAGCAGGTACCTGCTTCGGTCCCTTTGTCCGTCGTCGGCGAAGAGCCCTAGGTAGCTCCGGTTTTATGTTTCCCCGGAAATGTCCTCTTCTCAGAACAATCAAGTTTTCCGTGTACAGTAATTCAACCCCTTGAGAGTGCATATTACCTCAGAGGAGAAGGGGTCGCTTCGTGTCTGGCTGGTATTGATGAGGGATTACACGGGAGAGAAGTGGCTGTAGGTAGAATGTTCCTTGGCAAAATTACATTTCTTCTGAAAAGACTAGCTTTTCTGTTAATGTCAAAATTTCCCACATTTATTCTTGTACAAATATAGGTTAGTATAAACAGCTGCTGCATCATTACTTCACAATTTGGAAGTACATTTATTGGAATTTTGACCACATCACTAAAACCCTGGAAGTTATCGAAATCCACCATACGCTACTTGTTTTATGATATATGGTTTGATATTGCTGTTTCTTTATTACCGGGAGAGTTGAGGGAGCTGTTGAAGCCAAATGAGCTTTGTGGTTTTCATATTGAAATTTTACTTGAAGATTGAGTGGATTCACAAATATACACTTAAGTGAATCAACAATAATATTGTTAGTATGCTTTTCAAAAAGTATATTTTTTTATATTCAACTATGGACCGTGGTACGCCTTTTTTAAACGGAAATTTCCTTTCTCCTCTAAACGCGGTATGCCATACCTGGACGGGATGGATTTTCCTTTCCTAAGCCATCTCAGGACGGAAGGAATCTTTACCTGTCTTTCCTCTCATTTACGGTGCGCAGTCTACAGGCGCTGATCGTTTGGCGGTGCCTTGCAAAGACGCTGGAAGTGTGTCAGAGGGAGTTTTCGGCTTCTTTGCGTGTGGTTTTGGATACAAATATTTTAACATCAAAGTGTTTCTATTTCTTTTGTGGATGTTTTTTATAGATATATTTAATTTACAATACAGCGTCTTCTATGCACTACGTATAATATTAAATCATTGTAACTGTAAGACATACTATTAATAAAACGACACAAATTGTCTTAAATTTAATATAGCCATTGCTAAATTAAGACCACGCTTCATTGAGGGCCAATTACTACAACTCCCCATCATTAGCTGCGATGTTTAAAAAAACAGATTGTGTAGAAACATTACGTTTAAACAGAAAAAAAAATTCCAAAAATATTTATGAAAAATTAATTGAAGCTAGGTGAGTATCGCCCAACACTCGGGCCCCGTTTCAGTGTTGCAATAGATGATTAAAAAGGCTGTTTCTATGATAAGCACCTAAAATGAGGATGAATTTGAAACAGTCATTACAAAGAGTAAAGAAGAAATTCAAAAACCCGCGTACATTCTAGATTACAATAAATACATAGGAGGGGTAGATGTGAAAGATCAGTACTTGCAAACATACCTAATTGAAAGGAAAAAAGCAAGAAATTGAATATGAATTTTTGGATTTCACATTCTTTATAAAAAATTGCAAACAGTAATTAATTCTGGAGCAATTTCATCTATAAATATTAAGTATTTGTAACAAAACTCATTTAGTAATTCTATGGATCGCCGGTAAAATGTAGTTTTAAGATTTAAAAAAAAATTGTGAGTGAATGCAATGTTGGTGCGAAACGTTGGCTGATTTAAAAACAACTGGCCGGCGTAATTAGTTTAAACAACCTTTTAATAACTCAATTGGTGTCTTATGCAAGTACTTGTGCAGTATTTCTGGATCCGCCAGTTAGTTTATTTATTGTGAATTTTTTGCCTAATATATGGTACCTGTATAGTGTGTGTAGAGGTTTGCGCATCTTTATAAACAATTGCCTACAGTTATTAATTTTGGAGCCATTTAACCAATAAGTATAAAGGAGTAGACACAAAATAATTGTTGTAGTTCTCTAGTTTGATGGGTAAAATGTAATTTTACGAATTTGCAAAATTTTTTTAGTGGAATGCAATGATGGAGCAAACGGTGGCGGATTTTAAAAACAACTGGCCGGCGTAATTAATTTAAACAATCTGTTATTAACTCAATGGGTGTCTTGTGCAAGTACTTGTGCAGTATTTCTGGATTCCGCCAGTTAGTTTATTTACTGTGAATTTTTTAGTTTTTATTGGTGGTACTTCATTTAGTCTGTGTAAAGTTTTGCGTTTCTTTCTAAACAATTGCCTACAGTTATTAATTCTGAAGCTTATTAATCAATAAATGTAAAGAGATAGGAAGAATGTGGTGGTAGAAATTTTGGGGGTTGCCGGTAAAATGTAGTTTTAAGAATGTTTCCATCACTTTCTTACATAAATTTTCCTTTTGTAGATATTTTAAATTTTTTTAAACAATTACGTTTGATAATAACGGCAAAATGAAGTAATTAAATAGTTGTTAATTTATTTATTGTTGTTAAATTTTTCTGATATTTTCTGTGTTATTTGGTTTCAGGGCTAGCTAGCTTCAGGTTGAAGCTAGCTGACCCATGATTTTTAAAAAAATGGCTGGCGTAATTAATTTAAAATTATGATAATTAACGTGTAATTAATTAGTATTAAACGATGGCATGTGGTTTCTTGTGGTCCGCTATAGGTGGCTAGCCAGCTTCAGAGAGGTTATTTCCCTTTAGCTACGGATATCCATTTTCCCCAGCTCTACATAATGAATTACGTGCATATGTACGAACACGAGAAAGTAATATACAAACATATAAGGCAAGAACGTAGAGAACACATTGAACCATGGTTTGATATATTTTAACTTTCTCTCCGTTACGTATGTAATTGCAATCGTGCCTCGGAAAACTGCGAATTTCCGACAGAAAATCTCTAATTGACGGTTTCTGATAACGTAAGTCTTACATATATTCGTAGTAAATTTCTTCCTCTAACTCGCGGTGAAGATGGAATCGTTTTTTAGTGGGTCCTTCACAAT
Source organism: Gryllus longicercus (assembly GCA_038098605.1). Classification (NCBI taxonomy): domain Eukaryota; kingdom Metazoa; phylum Arthropoda; class Insecta; order Orthoptera; family Gryllidae; genus Gryllus; species Gryllus longicercus. The sequence continues at coordinate 314,960 of JAZDUA010000360.1, forward strand.
CGCTTGACGGCAAAACGTCTTAATTTAAGGGCTAAAAGCCAACTTGTCAAAAAGTCTCTGGTCATTACAAGACCAGTCTAAGCCGATTTTCTTCAAGACTGATATTACCCGATCGCCCTGCACGAACGGCTGAGGAAGTTTCAAAACTGTATTTTAATTTTTTAAGGTATTTTCCCCAAAACTTTATAAACATTTTCACAATTTTCTAAAAAATGACTCCACATTTTTTTTATTAAATGTTATCCTCGGATAGCGTAAAAGTGAGAGTGTGCTGCAGGTGCCATGTTCGTTTAAATCCCTAATTATTAGAAAATTGCAAAAGTGCAATTTTTTAGGTGTCTTCCTTCATCTAAAATATTGAAGATTAAGCTGTTCTCCTTAATGAAATCTGTTTTTTAAAGACACACCTTGAAATAATGTTTAATTTTTCGAAAAAAGTTGTAATTTTCCTCGATGTAGGCAATTTTTAATTTTTAAAAATATTTTCTCTCAAAAACCGCTCCAAATTCTTTCTTCACATTTTCTCCACGTACAGATTTTATTGAATACATGTTTGCATCAAATTAAGACGTAGAGTATGAATTGTTATTGCCGATAGTGTAGGAGGAACGGGCTTCTTAACTTTCACAGAGCTCATGTAAGAGGGCGAAATCTGGGATTCGAACCGGGATAATATAATCTAACCAGTCCGCGGCAAATTTTTTTGTTACCGATTGTATTTAGTACTTGTTTGCTTCAAAGTTTGGCGTAGAGTATGAATTGTTAGGGCTGATAGTTTAGTAGGGACGGGCTTCTTAACTTTCGGACATCTTCTTCGTGTTCAGGGCTCTCGTAGGAAGGCGAAATCTGGGATTCGAACCCCTATACAATAGTCTAACTGGTCCGGAGAAAATTCTTTTGTTACGGATTGTAATTGGTACTTGTTTGCGTCAAAGTTTGGTTCCGATTATGAGTTGTTATGGCTGCGTGTTCAGGAGGTATGGTCTTCATTACCTGCGCCGGACGTTCCTTAGAGGGGCATTGCGGGATTCGAACCCGCGTAATTGAAATTAACCGGTCCGCGGCAAATTTTTTATTACAGTTTATATTTAGCTCTTAATTACGGCAAATTCTGGCGTAGAGAATTAATTGTTATAGCTTATGGTTTAGGAGGAACGGGCGTCTTTACATGTGCAGAGCTCTTGTAAGTGGGTAAACTCTGGAATTCGAACCCGGGTGGTTTAGTCGAATCGGTCCGAGGCGAAAGTTTTGTTTAGAGAATATGTTTAGCACTGCTTTACGGCAAATTTTGGCGAAGAGTATGAATTGTTACGGCTGATGAATTACAGGGGACGTCTCATTCCTTCTTCGAATGCGCTTGCAAGAGGAGCGTAGCTTTCTTTTTTTGTTTTTTTGTTAATAGTTATTGAAAGAATGGAATATCAATTTGATTTCTTCACTAATCGTTTATAAATAAAAAGCGGCAAATTTGGAGTACAGTTTTGTGTATATACTTGCAATAGTAGCGGTTTTAGAGGTGTGGTCCTGCTAACTTCCAATGGAAGTTAGCAGGACCACAGATTTTTTTGAGAAAATGACCCGCGGCAAATTTTTCTTTTCCACATCTTAAAAACGGCAAAAAAGCGGCAAATTATGGACTATGCAGTTTTGTGATTGGATGAAATGGTCCTGCTAACTTCCAGAACGTCGCTCTCACTGGGAAACAGAGTATTCACATTGATGAATGGAGAATAGATTGTCATGGATGAATGTTAATCTATGGTATTCTAATATTCCATTTGGCTTTGGTTCAGGCCGGGGTGGGGGTCGGGCCGCGCGTAATATAAATCCTCTTACTCTGTGTTTCCCAACCACTAACCAATCACTTAAAAACGAAATCACATTATGTAAGGAGAAGGAATTGAGAAACATTCAAATCACGTTTTTCCTGCATCGGTTATTGTCATAAAAATGCAAGCTGGTGAAATGGTTGAATGTGCGTCCCATCGGGACGTAAAGGGTAAACAGCTGTTGGCTCTCGACTATACTTTTATGCAGAATTATGCGAAAAGAACTCAAATTTCTGAAAAATTGTGCAAGACTTTATTTCAAATTCTATTTTTAAGAAAAAAGATTTCATTAAGAGAAAAATCTCTATCTTTAATATTGTAGTTGTAGGATGGCTTCGAATTATGATCTTTTGCAATTTTCCGAAAAATCAAGGTTTTCAACAAACATGAGACCTGCACCATTCTCTTAAACGTTCTTTACACAGTCCAACAACAAATATTAATCACAACGATGGACCCATTTTTTTTGAACATTTGGAAAATTCCCAAAGGTTCCATGGAAAGTACCCCCAAAATTAAAATATGTTTCAAATTGAATGGGTCGCAACATCAGCCAGATCGATTGAGGAATATCAATTTTGGAGAAAATAGAATGAACAGTTTTGCTGCTGGCGTTGTTCACAGACAGTCGTTTTGCCGTCATTCGATTTTTCGGTACCAAGGACTCACAAAACATGGATTCTTGCAACACCACGTGTTAGATGATTTTTTTCTAAATTTAGCAACTGTATTTATTAACTTTTGATTTACCAGGGCTATGTAATAAAAGTTTTTCTGCCAGAAATTCGCAGTTTTTTTGTACAGCATTACATAACTTTCTGTCTACTTCATAACGAGAAAGTAAAAAAAAAATAGCTACCTTGCTCTGCTTCCGGTCCGCATCGTCCTTGTTCCTGTTGCGCCGGCCGCCCTTCCGCTTGGAGGAGCGCCGCCTGCCGTCGCCGTCGCCACGGTCGCCCTCCCGCAGCTCCTGGCGCCGCGCCGCGCGCCCCGAGTGCGCATGCGCGTCTGCGTCGGCCTCGTCGGGCGCGGCCACCGGCCCCGCGCGCGCCTCGGCCGGGGGCTTCGGCTGAGGCGGCCACGCAGGAAGCTAGGCAGAGGCGACGAAGAAATACATATAATTTATTATGCATGTAGTATTTGGCATTTTAGGGTCGGTTGGTTGGTTGTTGGTGATTCTGGGCGTATTAACTTAAATATGAGCTTTTTATTCCAAACATTCTCTGCGTTAAAGATGTCTCTATTTTTATCGAAACACGATATACTTTTCGGAATATGTTATAAAAACATTTCTGTAATACCTGATTTGTCTTCTCCTTTAATCCGCACTCAACTCTTTGCTCCTTTTCTTCCTTGTTTGACAAACAATCCCCATCGGCTGAAGGAATCAAAGTTTCCTCCGTCACGTCATCTTCATCAATCAATTCGCCATCTTCTAAGTCCTCTCTCGCTTCGTTGCTCACACTGGAAAGTGAAAAAAAAAAAAAGAAAAAAAAAGATGGATTTGCAGAATAAAGAGTATATGAGAAAGGATGTAGGAGACATGGGAAAGAGCATACGCGATTACATAAGGTTGCCAGGATGTCTTTAATTAAATAATGTACTTCCAATCCCATTACATTTTATTAAAAAATCGCTCGAGTTATTTTCAATATATCATCCATTTTTGCGGCAAATACTCTGACACTAATTATTTTATGGTATAATGCAAATTCCGTTTTTGCCTGATATTCAGCATAACAGAGAAACTTATTATGCATTCAACAGACCCTTAGGCTGACATAAAACTAATTTTACGAAGGAATACGTATTTCCATTACATTATGACTTCTGCTCTCTAAATTGGATTAACTGCCTTTGAGATGTATTAAATAATTTATTATTATTTATTGCTTCCGAAAATAAAGAATTTGTAAAATGATATTCAGGGTCAAGAAAGTTACGGATTTTTGATACCAACTGAATAGTGGCGAGGTCAGCTATTGCCTGGATGGGAATTTGAGGGGTCGGTTGCGCTGTTTTGAGCAAATCTGAAAAACATTATCTCAGGGTAAACACAAGGGAGAAAACAGCAAGCGAAACTCCTTTGGCAACTTTGATACCACTTCTGTCTTTAGGGAAGGCCGGGACTTTACTAACTTACTCCTGGAATTTTAACTTCAAAAACTTTAAAAATATTTTTTGGGCTGATAATGCTGTGATAATATTTATAATTTTTTCTCGGGTAAAATCATTTTGACAAATCAGTATGAATAAATAAATAGGTTCTTATATTAATGAATAATTCTAGGCTGCCAGGGAAAAAACAAAGTCAGAAAATGGTCAAAATGAGTTACGTCTACGGTCTGATTCCTGAAAGGAAGCGTAGAGAGTTCGATCTTTTCCTACTTTCAATATAAAGCTCTTGCGGATAATTATGAGTTCAAAACATAGTTGTTAACAAAGGGCAACAAGTTCTTCCTATTGTTTTTGCCAAGAAAATCAATAAAAGATCTCTCCTGGAAAATGTCTTTTTTTGACTTACACTCGTTTTCCCTAGCAGCCTAGAATTAACACCTTGAATAATTTCAAAACTTTATCGAAATTTAATGTAATTTGCCAATCTTTAGTGGTGTAGGAATACCATCTCGATTGCGCTTTGTTCTCTCAATGAGCCCCAGAATGAATGCAATGATAGTGTCTTCTGTACTTTGGGGCTACGAACAGACTTTTATTCCTCGGCGTCTCAAACAAGTTTCATCGTGCATAGTCATAGAAGACATGTTTGCAGACACCATTTCGTAAAAAGTCAAAAAATGATGTAGGGAAACACCCTAAAACAGGTGCGAGCTACTTAAATACTCAAATGCAGAATATGACCACTTAGAAAAATGCAATGTCAAATCTTGAGTACCCCGAAGTCCTTCGTAATCAGCAGCGCTTCCACGCCACTGCATACGCATGTCAATCACAATCAGAACTTAGAACGAAAAATTCAGTGACATCGCGTGCACGGGGTGGTTTTTCATTAAGGAATGCAAACGAGGCAAGTTTCATAATCCTAAACAAAGAAGGCATGGACTAACGAACTATTACAATCATCGTCGTTATCTATCGTCAAAGACGTACAGAATGGCAATGCAGGAGCGCCATAAAATTCAAAGCTTCTAAAACAACAGCATTCTTTTCAGAAAATCCTGCCACTTCAAGTAGACACACATTGTTAAACGAAGATTCACGAATATGAAGCAGGAGAGAGTACGAAAAAGCTATGAGGAAAGCAGTTTCTCTTATTGTTTACGCTGGTCAGTGGTGGAATTATAGCAAGTTGGCCTATATTGATACAATCCTAACCTGATGCTGCGGTGGTTGCTAGGTAACTACCTCGTAATCACAGGACTCAAAATATGAAGCACAATTGAATCGAAACAGAAACACCACTAGTAGACATGGCCATTAGCAATTAGTTTGGCAGTATTTTAAAAGGAGTAATTTCTGACTGCTAACGAATAATCACAATTTAAAAGTACCAAAATAAAAATTACTTTTATTTCATTACGTAAGTCAATTCTCTTCGCGTATGTACGGAATGATTTACTGAAAACCTAAGTTGCATGTAAAAGGAAACTGAGTTACTAGGAAAGCTTAAGTACACTTTCATCTCCTCAGAATCAATTTGGAAATAATCTTAGAGACAATAAGAGCGTATTGAATGTTTCCAATTGAGTATTTTTTGTTCTGAATTTTAACCACTATTGCTTTTGGAATTAGTTGGCAATTTATGTGCACTGCGAAAAGTATTAGCAAAGAGAAAACTATTAAACAAATTTGTTTGAAAATTATTTCAGAGAATTTTCTAAAATTTCCAAGGATTTAGAAAGTCCTTAGAATGTACTTATGTGTTTATTGTTGGTACAACCTCAAAAGAACTCGCATTACACTTTTATTGTCGCTGAATCGTGTAATTTATATTAATGTCATTTCACTCTGTTCACTCTATTAATCTCATTTCACATGTGCACAAAAAGTAGTTCATATGTGATTTTTCTTTAAAAAAGTGTTCGAGAAAATGAGAAACTCGCACAAACATTGTATCATCACAAGCAACGAAATTATATTTTACACCATCTCCTCAATCCATGCAACCATTTTTCTATATTTTCAAAATCATTCCTTCCGTTAACCGACATTGAATAATTGTCACGCCAAATAAAGTAAATGTCGGAAGGACAGAACAAATAACAAAATGTTTTGTTGTTTTAGAATTTTTCTTGACTATCCCTTACGGAGACTAAGGAATGCTTGAGAAGAAACTTCAGAAACAAAATTTATGACACTTAAATACACAGCCACCAGAAATGAGACGGATACAACATATTGGAAGTAAGAATCATATAAGATATTCTTGAAACGATCTGCAACTGCAAAACCGTAGGAATCGTAGGGAGACGTGAGAAAGTAACAGACAGTAGCGTAATATATCTAGAAGGCACCGACAAAAAACTTTTACCGGAATTTAAAAAATATTCAACTATCGGAAAGTGCTGTTAATAGAAACTTATTTCACTAACACAGGACTAGGATAACCTAAAGCCCAAATCACATGTGAGCTATCGATTCAAGCATCGCTCGTCAATGTCGTTCATTCAATATTGACATTATCAGTGATGTTTAAAGAATGCACAAAAAATCTAAAATGTGTCCATTTTATTCGATTTAAGGGATACTCTGGATGTTTCAATGGCAAAGATGCAGTTTTAAGATATTTTTGCACATAAAATGACTAAGTTATTTTGACAATATGATTATTGTTTACATTATTTTAAGTATCCGAAAGGAAAACAATGAAAATATATCGATTTTTGTGGAAATTTGTCTAATGACTTATGAAGATGGTTTCTCTCAATATTTACGTGATAAATGCTGGGTATCCATCACGTATGTTTATCTCTCAAAGCAGTGAATATTAATTGTTTTGTGGTAAAAAACTGTCTTTATTTTTCTTCATCCTTCAAGAAGAATTTATTTATTACTGAGCTAGAGCAAGTTAAATGTTATGTTGGCGTTTATACCGAAATTTTGACTACAGCTTAAATGTATACCAGTGAAAAATTTCATATCAAATGTTGGAGAAGGCTCCGATATTTAAAAATAATGAAGAAATATATTTCTCCACTAAAGGGTACTTCAATTCTGGCTTCAATTAGACTATAAATCAAAAAACTTGTTTTTCAGAGAGGTTGGACATGTTCATCTATGCACATGTCGGTGTTGCAACATTGATGCAACTGCCGTCTCACGAAAAACATTCCACCAAGAGATCTCTTATTCGTACCGCAAACCCCGCTTGATCTTGATAACCACTACGTATTATTTCCAAATTTTGAGTTACGCCATTGTTGCAGCAGGTGAGGTGTGAGACTCCTGCTGGGTTGCCTCACGTTAATTTAGTAGTCACTTAAGACAGTGATGCCAAATGTAACTCAATGCACTATGAACTTTACAGTACATACAATGCATGAAAAGTTCCAAAATAATATCAAATCCAAATCTCCAACTGGAGAAAACTGTAAAGGGTATAAAATCGGTACCATTTTTTCCGAAGCAGTGCCCTTAGAAGGGACATAAGGAAACATGACTGTCCCCATTCGACGAATCGGATCAACTCTGTCCTTCGAATTTTTTAAAATTTTTTTCGAAAATGTTTATTCGTAAAAAAGGATTTTTCGTAAATGATTATTGTTACAGTTGAAAGCATATATGTTAAAAATTAGGTAAAATTTCATTGAAAGAAAAGTAGGAGTCTATTTTAAGTTTGACATGCAACAGAAACGATATCATGCCTACTAAATGGAAAAATTGTATGAATTACACCCCAAATATTATGTTTATTTCATAAATGGTAGTATATATTTTCAAGTTGAAATAGAAAACATTAACGAATACATTAATTATTGCAAAAGTAATTCAGTAAGACGATGAAATTAAATATAATATAATATTTCATAGAAAGCTAATTGTACGTAAACCTGGTAAATTTTCACTGACTTTTAGAATAGCGGAAGCCCTACAATTTTTCAGATAGAAATCCTGAATTCAACGTGGTTAGCGAAACTTGCGTTTGGACTGTTTTAGTATTTTCATCAGTATGTTTTTAAGTTTTATGGTAACCATGAGACGATGGGCAAATGTTTGTTACAAATGATAGGAGATGTGATTTATACAATATTTCGTAACATTGGCTCAATTCTAAAACGATGGAAATGTCAAGACGTAAGCTTTCCAATGCTTGGGCTTTTGTTCAAAGAGCAGATGCGTGCTCTGTCAGCGTACATACCGTTTAATAAAACATTGTTATGAAGCACAGTAACTGCCATGTTCACACTCGTAATAGTGTTGTTCTCATTCACTGAATATCAACGTATTTTGAAGCATGTGTTAGTATGGCAGTTAACGATTGGGAAAATTAGTGGGATACCGAAAAATTACATTTGTGAAACTTTGATACGAGCTTGGTTAAAGTATGATAGCATATTTGAATATTATTGAAATTTATGGCAAAAAGTTTGTTAGTGAATCAAACCACATTAAAACAATTATCTTGAAATATTTTCTCTAATCGCTCCTCTTATTCCTGCAATGTTCTGTAAAATTTGCCTTACATTGTGTGGTTTATTGGATTGGAATCCCATTGAAACTTCTAGTAATTACACAGAAATCTTCTATAAACCATCGTTAAATGTTCTCATACGGCAGGGGAACACCAACCTTTTAGCACATAGGGTCATATTATTACACAACGTTGATTCAATGACCATGTTGATAACACGGATACGTGCCTGTAACGTTAGTAGCAAGCACCACCATCAGAGCATCGATTCAAAATCATTTCCGGTTTGGGAAGCTATGTTGCCACATAACATCCATATATATTCCGACCTCCAAAGAATAATATTCTTTATTGATCATTCTATACTGCATGGATAAAATCAAGACCGTCTGTATACCTAGAGTATACAGATGGCCTTAACGCAACATTCAATTGTTTTGTAAACCAGCCACTAGGTTCGCTTTAAGTGTCTACAAAATGCGCGCCGTTTGAAAATTATGTCATGGTAGCTTAAGTATTGTGAGCCAGAGAAGATAAAGGTCTATTAACAATTAATGAAGGATCTACGTCTCGCAATGTGTGATGCAGCAGTCTAGAAAAAAGTCTCTAAAAAGATCGAAAGACTTTATCAATTGAATATCTCTGCCCTTGAAGTATTAATTAGGAACATTGAAGACTTACGAACTATAATTCAATGACAGACTGGGTAATATTAACATTATTATTTTATTTATCAATTAATTATGTTTAATGGTACATTTGGAAAAAGGGGGTTAGATGAACTAAACGGACGACTCAAACATTTGGATCAGACAGGGGTTCTCTTTTAGGAAACAATTGTGCCAGGACGGCGAAACAATGGTAACGTACCTACTTCATGTACATACGGAAAATGGATTTTCACGAAGAAATTTTCAGTAATATCATTTAAGACTCATGGAAGTTAATATTGGTTAAATTCGTGAAGGTTAATGAGGGAGAATGCATTACTGATACATGCGATACTGACATATTGTTTACTTTCATTACTGCCCAAACATCCCAATTAGATCCCCAAATTATTGTTTATAATATGGTTTATACATTTTATTTAACCAGATCATATATATATATATATATATATATATATATATATATATATATATATATATATATATATATATATATATATATATATATCCTCCCTGGAACCCTCTATGGTTATTGTAAATTGGGGCCTTGCAAATCTGAGGGAGCTAGGTGCCTAAAATGTTTTGTTTTTTTTCGGAAAAACAATGAAAAGAGTAAAAATTCGCATTCTTAACATACACCCAGAGCCATCACTATATTATACCTGCTTCGAAGGTGTTAGGAACATTGATCTTTCAACTGTGTATTGGCAACTGTGTTTTATATGTCAAAATCTTGGTTCAGAAAATTTTGTTACTTGGCTTCTTTCGCCTCGCAGGTCCTCAATTACGTACCTCCTGCAAATCTGTAGCTAAATTTACTATGCAAATAGTTTTACGAATTCACAGAAGCATTTATATTCATTGATATCAAGTTCTGCCAAAAACTTTGTAGAATGTAAATCTGCAACTCGAGACTACGAGCGAAAAATACACTTCTCAATCACACGTAACCAGTTTTAATGTTTTTTACTAAAAAAAATAAGTGTATCTGAATGTAAAATAAATATTTGTTATTAACTTGGATTGTTGCAACTAAATAAACGAGTGGTGCTACAGAATGACACACTTTTCCGTATTAATTTTCTATTTCCTTTGGTCTCGGCTATATTCTCGTACTTGCCACATACTCTTGCCAGCTGCCATCTATCGCCACCCAAAGCACATTTTTTGACATTTTCTTAATTTTTCGGTTTCATATTGAAGAAATATTATTTTAAGAATATTAAAGAACAGTTAAAATTTCTAAATGGCAATTTTCTTTAAAAAAGTTGGAGCAATATTTAAAAAACTATGTGAACAAATGTGAACAAATTTACGCTAGTATAAATATTAACGACGTGAGAAAGAAGTCAAAAAATTAATTTAATATTTTAATGAATTAATAAATAAAAAAATGAGTTTGTAATTTTTTTAAAGAATAGAGTAATTTTGCATCTGTCATCTCATAGAGTGCATTTAGCACTATCCCTACCGTGTTTATGGTTTAGACGCTAGTAGTTTTCAGAGACGGAAAGACAGACGGACGTTTTGAAAACACCTACGTTTTCGGTATCAGGAGACCCAAAACGTGTATTTCCGTTGAAATCACGAAATCGATTTTCCACAGCATTACACAACTTTCCCTACTCTACGTATAATACTCCGTATATACGTACGTATATGGGGAAGTTAAAATTATGCATAATATGGGGAAGTAATAATTATGCATGATTCTGAAGCATTACACGGCACATACAAAATAATAAAGAGCATATTTTTTTACTTAAAACAATTTTTTCGTCATAAATATTTTTTATTGTCAAAACAATCAGATCGATGACGAATAATACATTAACAATAAAAAAGAAGTAGAATTAATATTGTATATTTATAGTACTTCATTTCTTCTAGAAAGTAAAAACTGAATACCTCAACAACGTAATATGTTCCGTTCGTGTTATATACTATATATACGGTATTACTCGGGCAACTTTTCTTGAACGATGGATTGACGATTTCGGGTGGAGTGGGGGTATTTGTTACAAAGTCGGCCACTAGAGTATTTTAAGTAATGCCAACGTCTGTGAAATGAAAGTCAAAACTGCATCTTGTGCTTAACTTTTGCGGGAGTTTTAGGTGACTCCCTTGAAGGACCTGGACCTGACTAAGCCATTTCTTTCGATATTGACAATAAACCTGAACAGGGGTTCTGCATTATGAAAGCAATTGGCTTTGACTAGCTTGTTTCGCGCCAACGAATTTTTAATGCTTGGAAGGTTGTCATCAATGCCCGTTGCGAGCTTTTGCCTTTAACTGTTTATTGCACAAGGGAGGGGGAACAAGGTTATCGTTCAAGAAAAGTTGCGCGAGTAATATTGTACGTACTTTCTGCTTCCGCGGGCTGCGCTACAGCTTTTCGTAGAGCTCTGCGAGAAGCAACGCCATCTTGAATTAATATGATTTTCTAAAGGGCGTCGGAAGGAACTCACAGGTCCACAGCGAACGGACTGCTGATCTACAAAGCCATGATTAGGCCCATTTTAGACTACGCCTGCCTAAGTTGGGGAATAGAGGTGCACGCGCACCTGAATAAGTTGCAAAATGCGTGCCTTCGTAGCATATTGTGCGCGCCAAGATATATTAGAAATTTAGAATTGCATATACATTAAATATACCGCTCCTCGAAGAGCACTTTAAAAACTTAGTTGCTTCTTTTCAAAATTAAACGCGTCAAATAATGACATTATTAGAAATTTAACTTTGTACGAGCCGGATCCCACGGCCATGTTGAAGCGCCCGAGAGATATGCTGCAGTGGGCGTAACGTCGTTATTTGCATGAAAATTGCGGTAAACAACGCCAAAAGCGCGCCGAATGGCTATTGTCTTTCCTGACCTTGTTCATTTTCTATATTACAGATCAGCCATAGATGTACGAACGGATAGGAAAGGCTACATAGCAGGGAAATGTGGCTGCATTGCACACCGCGGCCACACGGAACTGTGCTACACAGCAAGGAGCGGAAGGAACCAGAAGAAGCAGATGGCCACGGGCTACAAGAGTGGGTCACTGTCCGTGGCAACCATAGAAGGTAACACCGTCATGATGGCGTTGTAGAAGGCCTGTGCAATAAGCTGTGTCGCAACGTCTACATCATCAGAGGAAATGCTATGGCGAATCGTAGTGTCGCTGAATTGTACGAGGTTTTGTTTAGTATTTCTTGTGGTAACGAAGTGCTATGAGTTTTATAGTGGAATGTTGTGAATTTTTATTACTTATAACAGGAACTGTAAAATTAATTTTGGCTTAGTTTCTGTGGTGCATGTTTTCTCGACAAATTCTAAAGATTCATTGTTCGTTATTGTTCTGTGCCGAACTGTAATGGTAATTACAATCAGACATGGCGGATAATGTGGGTAGCTACACCCGCACGAAAAAATCAGAGTGTGTAAAATATCCATTCGGAATTTGGAATGAAATAAATACTCTATATGCTTGAAATTCCAGAAATTAACAAAGTTTCTTAGTGCTGCGGCGACTCGAAAAGTATATGCGTTCTACTATATTGCAAGACCAGCTCAACAGTATTGCGATTTTACATGTCTATAACGATATGACAGGCAAAATCGTTTTGCAGAGATTGTTAAATGGGTTTATATAAATATTGAAAAGCGCAGCGGCGCTGTTTTTGCATTGCAAAAATTAACCGCTGAAGTTAATTAAAATAGATGTAATACACTATTTAATGATAGACCTGACAATTAAAAAAAATGTTTTCTATTGTTTCCTTCATAAATTATATTTTCGGTGGTAGAAGTAGGGGAGGGCGTACACCACCCGGGACAACTACCCACTAGACTTATATCACGCTGATTACAATTACATTGACCCAAAGGAACAGTTCTTGATTTTCCAAGGGATCTAGAATTTGCACAAAAATGGATAAGAGCAAAAAAAGGATATTGTTCCAATATCTCACAGCCGGGTGATCATGTAACACAACCCAATTTATCTTGCTATAACCTTGCATGGAAATTAAAGATATTATTCAAAAGATTCTGTCTATGCTATTCTGACTAACAAAGAATAATTTTTTAGGTTTGTGAATTAACTGTTTATCAACATGATATTATCAGAGAGACTTTCATGAGCAAATCGGTAGGACAAATACAGAACCATTACAGTTTCCTCGTCTTAGGAAGTAATAGGGAGTCACCTGAGAGCAGAAAGCAAAAAAAAGAGCAAACTCAGTTAGTTTTCACTTTAGAAGAAAGTGCTCTGGAGAGAATTCATTATGAAGTGCAACGACAATCTGCCAACATTCCAGAGCTCAAGATAAAAGTGAATTTTGTGACTCTTCCAGAAAACTGTTCAGTAGTGTGCAAAGAAATTTGCATCATGTTTCACTTACTCGCTACTGATTACGCAGTATAGAGAAAATATTGTAATGCTGCGAATAAAAATGTTGCTCCACATTGTGTAATACTCCGCCGTGTATGAATAATAACAATAATATTAATAATAACAATAATAAAAGCATCAGTTCATCTTAAGTGTGGAATATCATTTATGTAGTTCTAAAAATTTTCGATGTTCGGAAATTTTTTGATGTCTCTCTTAACTAATCCTGATGAGTTCACCTTATTAATACTTGTATTCTTTAACGAATTTGTCTTTCGTAGGTTATTGGCAAAATGGGTTTCACTTTAGAAGAAAGTGCTCTGGAAGGAATTCATTATGAAGTGCAACAATATCCTGCCAACATTCAAGAGCTCAAGACAAAAGTGAATTTTGTGACTCTTCCAGAAAACTGTTCAGTAGTGTGCAAAGACATTTCCATCATGTTTTACTTACTCGCTACTGATTATGCAGTATAGAGAAAGTATTGTAATGCTGCGGGTAAAAATGTTGCTGCACATTGTATAATACTCCTCGGTGTATGAATAATAACAATAATAAAAGCAGCAGTTTCTCTTAAGTGTGGAATATCATTTATGTGGAGTTCTCTGTCTGTTCTTCTATGTATGTGAAGTTAGGTGGAGTTCTAGATGTCTTCCTTAACTAATCCTGATGGGTTGACCTTGTTTATACTTGTATTTTTTAACGATTTTGTCTATCGTAGGTTATTGGCAAAATGGGGTTTAATTTATTGATTAATTGCATTTGTTTGCATAATCTTTTTAAGCAAGTTTCCTACGTGACTACGCAGATTCTGATAATTATTGATGGTTCTTTACTCGTTGCGTCATATTCTTGGCTAATTTATGCTTATGTTGCATATTCATTACACTATCAGTGACATTTTTTCGGTTCAAAAATACACTTTCTTAGGTGTTTATAAGTAATATCACAGTGAATATACTTGTAGTCAAACGAGTCATTATACACGAGATCTTTCATTGAGGTATGTTCATTTTTCTGAAAATTTTAGTACTTTTCGTGCCGTTATGCAAGTTCAATTATTTTAACTTGTCTTTCACATTGTTCCTATTTACATTAACGAGAATTTGTTAACACTACTGCATTTACGAGTACATGTGATTTAAATGATGTCTTATAAACTTTTAACGCCAACACAAAACCTTTTCTGAAAACGAGCTCAAAATTCCGCATTGTTAGAAACGCTCACCCGCTATTTTCTCAAAAATAGCTCCAAATTGTTTCTTCAAACTTTTCGTACTAATAATGCTAATTCCACATTTTGAGATGAGATAAAATAAATTTTGCTGTATTTTTATAAAATTAAACAAATGTATTTTTTGGAGGCACATCTCATGCCGTTAATGTGCACATTTGCAGCGATTTTTACACACTTGCATTAGTGAGTAAAATATTTGGAAATTATTTCCAATGAAGCTTTTCGAAAACTCAAAAGTTTTCCGTGAAAAAGAGCTTCAAATGTCAGATTCACACTAGAGGTTTTCTTTAAAACGGTTCCATATTTTTTTAATGAAAATTTTCATATAGGACGAGTTTTTAGCCTTCTTTAATATTTTAAAAGTAATATTTCGAATCTACCATTAGGAAACCGAAAAATTGCTAAAAAATTCAGAAAATGTATTTTGGGCGGCGATAGATGGCAGCTGGCAAGAGGATGGAACAAGACCGAAAAGCTACTGACATCAAGGAAATTCGAAAAATTTACTACGAGAAAGTTTTTGGCATTCTGTAGCACCTCTAGTTTCCACCTTAAATGCCTTAAATGACTTCCTTGCCTTAAATTCCGTCTTAAATGACTTGCATGTGGTGGACCGAAATGAATAAGCTTATAACTTATGCAAGAGTGGTATTAAAATATCTTCGATCTGAACATTTAGTGTGGATGAACACACACAATTGAACTTACATGGTGTCAATTATCTCTAATCATTATTTTCGGGTGAATAATCAGGCAACTCAATTTATATTCTTAGGGCTTATAATTTTATGAAACAAATGTATATTAACAGGCATCGTTTCTCAATATCGAAAAAGAATTACATTTGAATAATAGTACACAAATTAAGAGAATCCAGAAGTGCTTTTATTTAATTTTCAGCAGTCTTCTTATCAGCTTATTAAACGATCAAAAACAGGTGACCCCAATTAGTTGACCAGGCGCTGATTCTCATAGGTCAAACTGTAAAAACAGCGGAAACTTGACCTCCCTGAGCCACTTTTCCGGTGTCAGTTCTCTCCTCCGCCT
Organism: Gryllus longicercus; assembly: GCA_038098605.1. NCBI lineage: Eukaryota > Metazoa > Arthropoda > Insecta > Orthoptera > Gryllidae > Gryllus > Gryllus longicercus. Next base: position 330,712 of record JAZDUA010000360.1, read on the forward strand.
CCGAGGACTGCAGCGCCGCCGTCTGCGGGGGCGGGCGGGGCGGGCAGGGCGGGAAGCGAGGGCAGCTCTGGGCCCAACTGCGAGCGCAGCTCTGCCCGGAACTCCCTGCGAACGCCGCACCGCCCGCGCATGCCTCGGGCTGCCGCACGCGCAGCGTGACCCTCTGGTGGAATATTGGCGCACATAGTTTGCACTTTACCAGGAGAGGCAACAGAGACGGTGTCTCCCGACGCGGAAAAAGTGGAACGAATTTGGGCTGGTATCTGAGTGTGTTGGAACGCCAGGGGAACCTAGCATTTAGACCTGTTCCATTCCTCCCGTTTACTCATAGGCACCAAAAATAATTCAAATTTACCGACTAATCTTGAATATAAACAATTACAACCTTTCTTTGGAATGAATCAAAAGCAATGGGTATGCGTATGGGTAAGCATGGGTATGCCCCGCGCTCGATATAGATTTTTCCTCAAACAATCTGCGGACTTCATTCCCGAAAGAAAGAATAAATTTGCCTGAAAACACACGCTCAAACTACTCCAAAAGTGTACACGTAGGCTTCCGCGGCTCGAGTCCATTGCTTCTAGGCTGTCCGGGTGACGCCGCGTCGTTGGCAGATAGGCCGACGTTTCGCCTGTCATGTCGCAGGCTTCTTCAGGGTACTGAGGTCAGTACCCTGAAGAAGCCTGCGACATGACAGGCGAAACGTCGGCCTATCTGCCAACGGCGCGGCGTCACCCGGACAGACTAGAAGCAATACTCCAAAAGTGGCCATGAGAGCGCAGAACCTCCCGGGGCGGCTGAAGCGGGCGCTCCTATCAAACTTCAATTGCCGTTGTTCGATAGCATTGGTTCCTTTCCACGCAAGACGCTAAGGGCGCTCATCGTTTAAAAACCAGTGGCCGAGGCATCTGGGTGGCGGATCGCCTCGCTCGTGAAAACAAAGAAAATATTCAAGTATACCGATTGCACAGAAACGGTGGATTATTTGTATAAAGTGGAAGTCTTCTCGAAGCTCCGAGGCGCCACCCATGAAGCCACTTTTTGGCGCGCCATAGCGGAGCGAAACATGCGTTGCTTCATACACGCATCAATAATGAGATAAAACAAGAAAGATAATCGACTTCTTTTTCCCAGAACACAGGTAGCACGGATATTTTCTTCAAATACTTAATTTTTTAAAGCAAATTCTAACGATAATGTTCTGACAGTCTTCATATTTGTCTTTTCAGAATCCTCCTTTGCACGAAAAACTCAGGAAGACGTTTTTTACAAGTATTTCTGCCCAACTTTCCAGCTCTTCCACAACGAGCTATTGCGACGCCTTAACACCCCCTTATGGTGTAACTTAGGCAGGTACCGTCAGGCTCACACACAAAAATTCAGGACGCAATGATTTTACAAAATGTTGACCCGCACCCTCTGTGAGACCGCTTTTTTAACTCGAAACTTACGAGTTTTTCAGGTAGGTGCGGAGTCATTAAACGTCTCACAAGTACCGACACAATTCCCTCCTCAATGCTCAAGAGTATCACGTACTCCCACGGCGAAGCCAAGAGCACGCCCGGCCTGTGACACCCAGGGGCACAGATTCCTCAACCCGACTCCTCACTGCAGACACTTGTGCTCACGATGGACACCGATAAAAGAGCACATTGGCGAGGTATTTCCAGTCTCTCCGCTAGAATTTTTGTATTTGGGACATGTACAAGTTTAGGAAAGGAACTGGAATCTCCTGCGTAGGAGACCTGATTCTAAGTGAAACGTTAGCACAAAGGCGACTGCTGTGAGGAGATTGGTTTAGAGCCCCCGGAAGTAACAACCCTGGTGAGCCAGGGTTGGGTTCTGAGCTTCGTCGTGTTAGTGCCCTATACTAATGGATATTGAGGAGGGCCTTGTTCCGACGAAGTGCGTGTCGTTAAAATTCCCCCACCACCTTGGTAGCTACAGGCCTCAGGAGGGCGAGGCGGTCACTCCCAGGTTTACACATGGACATTTTCATCAAGTTCAGACGTATCCGGATGCCAGCTCAAGGATGAACTTGATCACCTACAGGGGGTGAGGAAATGATATATGTCCAGGTGCTCACCCCAGGAGCGTTAATCCATAAAGTACAAGTGCGTCGAGTAGATCAGGCGAGGGCGTACTGCGGGTGACGCAACACGTGTGGTGAGAGGGGCGATGTAGGGTATGAGGTGTGTGGGTGCGGCGCGGGTGTTTAAGCCGTGGGGGCGTGGCATGGTGTGTGATGGGTGGGCGAGGGACGAGAAGGGTGGATTTGAGGGTGAGGTGTGTGGGTGCGGCGTGGGTGTAAAATACGTGGGGGCGAACCATGGGGTGCGTGTCGTTGGAAAGCGGCGTGGGGTGAGAGGGGCGTGAGATGTATGGGTGCGGCGCGGCGGGTATAAGCCGTGGGGGCGTGAGGTATGGACGTGGGGCGAGAAGGGTGCGTTAAGGCGTGATGTGTGTGAGTGCGGCATGTGGGTAAGCCGTGAGGGCCTTGCACGGGATGCTTGGCGTTGGGTGGGAGGAGTGTGTTTGGGGCGTTGGGTGAGTAGGTGCGGCGCGGGGTGTATTTGGGGCTGTAAGTGTGTGGGTGCGGCGTGGGGGTGGGCGTGGCTCTTGGTGTGGGGCGAGCACCTGATGGAGGCGAGCAGTGCGCAGAGGCGCGTGGCCAGGCTGCTGTTGTGCCGCTCGAGGTGGTCGAGGGCCGCCGCCAGCGCGTCCAGCTGCGCGTCCAGCTGCGCCACCAGCTGCGCCTCCGCCTGCGCCTGCGCCACCGCCACCGCCACTGCGCACTTCGGAAACGGACGGGCCTCGTAGAACGAGTATGTGCAAAGGGGAAGATGACTTCACGTAAATCAAAGTACATTGTTACATTTTCTAGAACGTTGGCTGAGTATTGCGGGTCTGAGTTGAGAAAATACCTACTTCTTATAAAGGTGATTCAGTCCTCGTTGCTCTTACAGAACCCGGTGATAGAGTACACTACGTTATTCATGAGTGTAAAAGGAAATAGTATAAACTATTCAAAATGTTGAAAAAAAGTTTTTTGTCATTTGGCATATTTTGCAGAAAAGGTTGCCCAAATACAAGCTTAAATATTGTTCTCTCATCTAACAAGTCTTATGCGACAAATATGACAGGAAAGAGAAAAATTATTATTTAAGTGTTATTTAGGATAGTTGATCATTTTTACGTGTGCAGCCCAACTTTTGGATTTTTCTCTGGTATAACAGGGGCTCTGCAAGTGTTCAAAATGGCCTCCTGTTACGTGAACGGAAAGTAGGCATTTCTGTTGCACGGCATTCGTGACGCGCACAAATTTGCCGGGTGGTACATTTATTTCTGCCGCCACGCTTTCAATTCGTGGAATACATCATAACGATCATCAACTTTGATAGCATCAACGCAGTCTTTCGTTAACCCCCAGCTCCAAAAGCGTTGGAAATATATGAGTTATAAAATGCAGTTACAGAACACCTGTTAAACGGTCGGGTAATAAGTGAGGAATGAGGATAAATTTATTCACAATACCAACCGACACATTTACAGAGAATCGCTAACGTACCTCGGCGAGTGAGGCACGGCAAGCTTACTGACCTCTAAACCACCAGTGCGATTTATATCCTGGCCGAGGTGCGCGGATTTTTGAAGGGCGGAAAATCCACAGTAGTTATGTCACTCTTCTGGCATGTAAAAAACCTGGCGATATACCGGCAAAATTAAATTCCTCTTACATTTCGCCCAAACGAGATCTCACTTTTTTCCAACCAGATAGTTCTTATACCATGATTGAGACTGACATATGGAGGAGAAAGTGAGAGTCAAATCCCAGGCGCATTTAAGAGATCGCCCACGTGTGCGCCTGCTCAGAGACAAGTCTGCTGAGAGGTGGAGGTAGGCTTCCAAGGAAACCTGGATTGAAATGACGGATCGAAAAAGCGGAACAACTGCCTAAGGGCAACCCACCCACAACAAAACCCATACGATAAATAATAGAGCATCGCTGTTGGTGAGTTATACTACGTGTAACATCACATGCAAATTGTGCACATTAATTGTGCCCGTTCTTGTAAAACACGCTTTACCTGAGCACGTAATTCCTGGTTTTCTTTGCATTTGCGCAGGAAATACGTAGAGAATTGAAAACGACTTAAATCTCTACTGCGCAAATGCTGCACTCTCTCGAAATGGAAAAGTCGTAATCTCTTCACATGAATTGTACGCCAGACAAAAGACTGTGATGCGTTGACCTCGTGCGCTATTTGCGTTGTGCTAGCTTCCAGAGTTTTCCAGAGAAGTGGTGAGGCGTAATAAGAGATGAAGCCACTCGCTCACTTGCCGTAACCCATGTTACATTAGCACAAACGCATAGTCCAAAGTTTAACGTTGATTATTTACAAAACTAAAGAACGAAAAGTATCCAATTTTGACAAATTCAATATGTACATTACATATGGGATACGGTCCCGGCGTATTAGCACCGAGGACTAAATCATCCTGTATATGTCCGAATATCACTTTCTCAGTAAGTTAGTACAGGGGCACATGATTTTGCGTTATACTGCTATATATTGGTTTAAACACATTACAATGACTATCGCAAAATACCATATTGGAAAGAATCATTAAGTATATTTGAATTTAGTTTGTTTCATTTATTATTAACAAGATGAAATGGCTCAGTGATATATTTCAATTGCCTAGGGTGCGAGTTCCAGCGGTGTGAAACGATGGAAGGGCGGAATAGCAGGATGGTGTGGGGAGAGGCGGGTCAGTAGAGAAGGTGCAGAGCAACGGTACTGAGTGACGTGGAGAGAGGTGGGGCGTGGCGGGGAGGGTAGAGCGGCACAGTTTGGAAATGCTCGAGAAGGTGCGGAATGAACAGCATAGAATGGAGTGGAGTGAAGTGAAGAGGAGAGGAAGGGGAGGCAGCAAGCCGGGTGTTGCAGAAAGGAGCGACAGGAGTGGAGGCGAGGAGCGGGCGATGCTGGGTGGAATGGAGAGGAGATGGGCGAGCAGGACGGGGCGGGGGCGGGGCTCACCTGTCGGTCTAGGGAAGGGCTCGGCGCGACTGCGCCGCCGTACACCATGGCGACCTCCGTCACGTGCGCGCCCTGACGCCCATCTGCGGTTGGAGTCAGTGATGCGTCATCGGTAACAAAACAATGATGTCAGCAAACATCTATGTTCAAAATACATCGACTAAAAACCATCGATGTTTTTAGTCTGGATTAGTAACCTCTAACATTAAATTCGTGTACATTAAAATTTAATTTGACGGTGTTTGTGTTGCCGAATAAGGGTACGAGAAGAAAGCGGAGACCCTATACCCACCGCGTTTTTCTAGAACATATCTCAATGTATGAAATTAATAGGAAGAAGGAGGAAATTCAAGGGCATGGAAGTCATCTCGGGCGAGAGAGTTTGGTCGATAAAGGTAGTGAAAGCAGCGTTCTTTTGGCTCCAAAACTTGAACAACAGAGTTACTATCAGTTATTATGTCATATTTTAACTTTTACAGTATTGTGATCATGGAATTTTTCCGTTCAGAAACAAAACATCGATCACAAAACATGGATGTTAAAAATCATCGGTTTTAATACATCGATTTTTCTACAAAATAATCGATGTTTTGAAAACATTGGTATTGATGTCGCATCCCTAGGTTGGACCCATCCCAGCACCAACCCTGGACGGTTGTGATTATACAGACGTCCTATAGTTATGAATGAATTGTGAGAATTATTGAAAATTACCTCTTGAATAAGTCCTGATGATTCAAGACATCACTGCAGTGTCTCTGACCTGGAGGTCGTTGAGTTTCAATAAGTGGCGAAATTTTTACATTAGGTAGATATCTAGGTCTAATTCAGCTGTCTGCTGGAGAATCCTAGCGGCCGCCTGTTTTGATAGGTGGTTTTTCGATATTTCTCCGATCAATATCAGGCGAATTCTGGACCAGCACCTTAACAAACATTCATTCCTTCTTGATCCTTACCTCCTTTCTCTCATCTTATAAACACATTTAAACTTACGCGCCACACACTGCCACATGTTGGGTGACCAGTCGGGAGAAAGGAGCTAGTCCCGGCTGAGGCAGACCTCCCCTGGCAAAGATACCGGGAGGAGTCACTCCCCGCAAGCTCACCTGAAGGTCAGTGCCGAATGGCACGTTCCATCAAAGGAGGAACACCGCCACTTCCCGCGGAATAACATATCTCTAACGGGGCTAATGAAATTAACAGTGGAGGCGCCCGGAAGGACAAAGTAATCAGTCGACTTCTATGCTAGATCTGGGCGAGTAATTCAAAGGCTGCACTGCACCCAGTCAGAAGCTGCAGCTGCGTTGAGGTGCGCAGCAGTGGCTTGCTTTTCATGCATTGGAGTCGCGCAGCCTCCCCCCCCCCCCCCTAAGTGCCCAGGCCGCCCAACGGTATATACATAAAAAATCGTTGACGTATTTTTGTATACTTGCCTCTCAATCTTTCAACCAAAATCAACTGGTCTCCGCCAGTTCCCAGTTTTCTTTCCTTCACTTGCTTTGCTTTGTAGGATCAGCCAATGCATGCATATGTTGAAATTTGGGCTTCGCGTTGTTCTTTCCAAAAACATGAATGTTCCTTCGTTGGTCACTTAGAACGGTGAAGATGAGATAAAGAAAAAAACATTTTGGACCATATTTCTTTATTAAAACTTGATATTTGAAGAATGTTTCAAAGGCATTTGGGAGAAACGCTCTCAAGCCTTCTAGCAACGCTGGAGTTATCAGTGAACAAACTTTATAACATTAAACGAGGAAAAAGTACAGAATGTCTTTGGCTAAACCTTACAAACTCTGGGGGCATGTATGAGGATCTAAGATAATAACTTTGCATATTATCATGTGGTGGGAAATTTTTAATGAAATTACACATGAGTCAGTTATCCTTTATTGGTAGCCCATCACGCGTTGAGTTTAGTAAGTCTCTTTCTGACGCAAAGAGATTTCGTATATTCACCAGACATCAAAGCTTGAGGAGATACAAGATTGAAATTACTCATACGTCCTATAATACTGAATAAACCATTATTCAAAATTTGTTTCAAACATCAATTTAATTGTTCTTTATTTTAAATTTTAAAAGTACATTGGAAGTAACCTTTTTTAATTTTTTAAAACAAATAAACACGTTTCGTTAACAACTTCGCCTCTTAATATGGAAAAGGAAAGAAAGGAAAGAGGATGAAATTTAACAGGCGAGAGTTCTCGCACGGGTACGCTAGTCTAATGTGATTCTGGTGCAAAAGCAATTTACATTTTCATTTGTCACAAGCTGCAATTCGAGCTACCAACATTATTTCGTTTGCTAACACTCTCGCCAGACCCTGGTGCCACTGCAGAGAGACGGCGCTTTGTAAGTATGGCTTATTTTGTAAGAATGTAAGCGTAGTATGTAAGTTTACATTGTAAGTACAAAAGTGTGTAAATAAGTAGCTTGTACAGAAATGTCCGACAAGTTCGCTTTTCGCGGGGCGCTTGGCAAATTTCCCAGGCAGTTACCTCACGTGGCCGCAGGGGGCGCGTCATCACCTCCGGTGCTCATAGATGTCGTCGTCCTCGCCCGCCAGGCACGGACACAGGATGCAGCACATGGTGCGCGGGGGCGGGGACCATGGTGCGCGGGGCGGGGCGGCGCGGGGAGGGCTACCCCGCAAATCCCACGCTACTCTGTCGCCCCCCAACGGTGCCCGCCCGCGCATTGTCGCGCGAGAATTCTAAAACAGCACGTACTTACTCCGCCGTATTTTCACGCAAAATTACGTGAAAAGTACTCCATTTTTCGAAAAATTGTACATGACTTTATTTCAAAATCTATCTTTAAGGAACAGATTTCATTAAGAGTAAAATCTCTATCTTTAATATTGTAGTTTTAGGAAGACCCCCAAAATGTTGAACTTTTGCAATTTTCGAAAAATTAGGGTTTTTAACGAATATGAGGCCTGTGCCATTCTCTTATACGTCCTTTACACTATCCAACAGCAAAATTTAATAAAAAACAATAAAGCCATTTTTTTAAAAAATAGGAAAACTGAGGGATGTCTCAAGGGTTTTATTTTAAGTCCCCCCCAAAGAAAATTACAATATCGTTTTAAAATGTAACCGGCCGTGACATCAGCTAGAATGATTGTGGAATATCGCCAGAACGGTTTAGACACTAGCGTGGTTCACAGACGGTACGGACTGGCGTTTAGACGTCAATCGATTTTTCGGTATCATGAGCCCACAAATCATGGATTTTTGGCTACACCACGTGATAGAGGATTTTATTTTCTAAATTTAGCAATTGGATTTATCCACTTTTTCGTTTTCGAGTTTTTCTGCCGAAAATTCACCGTTTTTTTTGCGCAGCATTACATAAGTTTCTCTGATTTAATACAAAGTTGTAGAGTTCTTTACTTAATAGGTGGAATGTCACATCGGATGAATGCCATTTTGGTGGATCAAAATACTGCCTTGGGAGTTTTCTTTATAGCCGTTTACAATACTGGAGCTTGGTTCGCCAATTTCGAAATGTACGGCTGAAGGAATCTGTTGGATTTTGGGCTAGAAACGAGAAGATAAGACAGGAAAACATATAAAGATTGGAGTCATGCTGTATTCATTTCTCGTAAATGCTAATGTGCTATAACCTCGAGTGGTTTTGTATTGGTATAAAGGATTTCTTTTGTAAAATCTGAAGTTTTAGAATATTCGATTTCCTAACCAAGGTCCTTTTAGGAGAAGTGTAGGAGAGGATTAGCAAGATCTTTGAATAGTTGAGGTGAACTGCAACATGTAACAGCGACGATGAATTTAGAAGAATGGGTATAATTATTAATGAGTTAGACCGGTGTCCTGAGTTGTACGCTGTAGGATATATGGTTAGAGCAAGTGAGCATTCTGTAGAATAATACATCAAAATTTCACTTGTTTTTGAAATTATTTTTTACAAACAGCTAAAGCAGGTCTGTCTGACGAACTGAATCCGGGGGATCATGGCCCTGAAAATGCCCGGGGTAGCTTTGAGGCCACTTCCTGGGGCCCGTTTCACAGACGTTACAAGTCCACAAGTTACAACTGAATTCACTGTTAACTTGTGAGAACCGCGGAAATCGTGTTTCAATCATGTTAGTAATCACTAATAGTTACATGCCTAGTTCACAAGTGAAATTCTACAAGAAACATGTTTCTGTGTCTCACAACTTACTAGTAGTCTAGAACAATTGCAAATGAACAGTATTTTGTTACAAGCCTACAGATACGTGTATGGTTGAACAAGTGACGATATTTTTATATTTGTGCGTTCATAGGTGTTTAGAACTAAGAAATAGCCGTTTTATTCTATTAGTGATGGTGATTTAGACAATGTTGAGGGCCTAATGATCTCAAATTTTCTCCAAAACGTACATTTTGTTGCATCTGAATACCATTGCGAAGAAATGTAAGAATAAAATGCAAAAGTAAGTATAATACGAAGTAAGCAGAATGAAAGTTCAAAAAAAAAATGAAGTAATTTTAAAATGAATGAAGAAAATGTAATATCTATAAAGAAGCGTCTGAAATTGAAGTAAAAAGAAAGGGTGGAAAAAGAAATAGAATTGGTTGTAAAAATAAAGACTAAAACAAACAACGCCAGAAACAAAACATACGCACGCAAAACCAAAAGACAAAGACGCGAGACGGACACGAATGCAGACAGTCGACTCAATTGCAAGGAACGCGAAAACGCGCAGAAAACAGAAACATGTTATTTAAAATAATAATATAAAGTAATATTTTATTGAGTCACTTATACAATTAGAATCGTGTATGACGAGTCAAATATAACGGATGTGGAGGGAGTACAATTGCGCACATCTTCTTGAATGCAGAGAGTGAAGTTACATTTACTGTCCAAAAGCAAAACAAGGAGCCATCTCAACATTTGCTCAAAGCAATATATAACGTCCTGGGTTCAAACAACGCTCAAAGGTCCAGGGAATAGAATTGCATTGGGGGTAATTCACTTGGGGGCTTGAATAGGCTTGTGGATACAAGTGAATGCTCAGAGCAATGCTCAGAGCTCCACAAGTGTTGTAAAATCTGTGAAACAGAACTTATCTGTACTTGAAATAATTAGTACTAGTAACTTGTAAGCTTTGTGAAATGGGCCTTTTGCCGCAGCCCTAACCCCTTTCCCCTCTGTTGAAAAATTAAGAACTCTCCAGAAACGCTCAAATCATGTGGAAATCACTTAAATACTGCCAAAAAGCCTCCTAAAGCTGTTCATTTGCAATTACCTGAAGGAAAAGGGAAGTATCAGCACCCTCGGAAATAAATGCCTACAAGAAATAGAGAGAAAAAGTTGGGACTCACAAAGGGTGTGGCAACGCCGATGGGCTTTTAAATTTTAAAGATATATTACTTCCTGGTGTCAGAAAAATGTATACATTTGGGAAAATACTCCCAAGTTTCCAAACTAATTTATTAAGTTAAAAACAGAAAATTGAATTTTTGGTCGATTTCCTCTACACATCCCCTTAATACTAGTAGGCCCCTCACAACGGGTTACAATGCTTCAAAGTACATTAACAGGTTCTGGCCTAAAGTTGAGATCCAGAATGACGCTATTTTCATTTTTAAAGGGCAGAATTTTCGGACAGATCCAGCTAGTTTCTATTTCTTCTGTTGATTAGCAGTTTGCTTAATGAGTTTCCTTTTAGTACTCCGTTTTTCTGAATTAGTGTTGTCTATTCTGCAATGGCTCTTATTATTCGTCGTTCATTCTTTTTCCGTGGGGTAGATTTCAGATCTTCAGATAGTATCCATTTTCTGATAGAGTAATTGATCTCCTTTTTCAATCCAAGAAAATTGTGCACTTGTTTTCTTCACTTTTTCGAACTCACAGATTGTAACGAACAAAATTTTTGAAAAAAAAAATCACTTTAGGGTACCTGTGCTGTTATTTATAACATTTATTAAAATTAAATTCAAAAATATTATCGAATAAATCTATTACATGAATACCTTCGTACAACTTTAGGTGCAATAATAAGGGGTCGAACAACCTCGACTTATCATAAATGAATGAAAATACCGTAAATCAGGTAAAACCTATTTGAACTTCTGAATTGCAATATTATAACATTTCAATTAGTGAGTCGGCGTCTTTTATTTTGGACAGTGCGTTATAGACTAGTCACTTGTGATACGAGTGGTAAAAGTGACTTCATTTTGCGAGTAGGAGGCCGAACGGCCAAGTGACGCAATCCTACAAGCAAAGTAAAATAACTTTTACCATATGTTTCATACACTATTTTTTAGAATTTTATCTTATTTTAATTCAAGCTGAAAAATTGCTGTTACATTTAAGTCAGTAGTAGGTGATGCGATCAGGCAAAAGTATTTTGTTTTCTTTGACCTACAGGCCTACACGGTTTTACAAAGGCGAGTCAAATGAAAACCGTAATTATCTTTTTAAATATTATTTATTGTACACATATGGTACAAAACTGAATCACTTTTCGACATAGTCTCCCCCACGCTCACTCCACGTCTGCCAGCCTTTCCTAAGCAAAGTGCCTGAATTCCCGCAGAAAAAATATTTTGGGGAGACGGCATAACTACTCGTGCACCGGGTGGCGTTCATCATCCAAATGGAACTTCTTGTCGCCTATTTGCTTCTTTGAGTGGCCCAATCATGTGGAAATCGTTGGGGGCAAGATCGGGAGAGTAAGGCGGATGTGGGGGCATTAAATCTCAGATCTGTTATTGTCGCAACAGTTGCACGTGCATTGTCGTGTTGCAGCAGAACACCTGCCGATAGCATTTCACGTCGTTTCGTTTTGATGGCATCGCTGTTTCAATTCCGAGGTCAGTTGTCGGGGCACCCATTTTGCAGACCTTTTAAAATTGGAGCATATCGTGCACAATGTGACGTGCTGAACCATGACTAATGTATACATCTTTTGCAATGCCGTCTAATGTCACACGGTGGTTGTCCATCACGATTGCTTCAACCGCTGCAATGGTCTCTGGAATCACAACGCGATGTGTCTGGCCTGGGCGCGGAGCGCCGGTCTCACCATTTGCGAACTTCCGACACCATTCGTACACTTGCTGCTATGACAAGCAGGCGTCATCATACTGAACCTTCATTCGTCGAAGAATATCAATAGGTTTCTCACGCTGCTCCTTTCTGGTGCACGTTGCTAGTGAGGCAACCATTTTTACACTGTTCCTGCGCTGGAATTTGTGTTTCTTCACAATTATGCCAAATAGGAGACATCTGGCACACTATTGCGAACATGCCTATCAACTTACAGGATACTAGCGCCACATTTGGATTTTTTATTATACTTTTACGGTTTTCAGCTGACTCACCCTCGTATTTTGACATTTGAGCGCCATCTCATTTTTAAAACTAGTGCTAAAAATTAAACTTTAAGCGCGTTTTACATGCCCTAAAAGTAAGTGCTTTTACTATGAGCTGTCCAAAAAATTGTTGAGTTACCAAATTTGCATATTAATGCACAAAGTCAAATATGTCATTTAATGCAATGTGTAGCAACGTGTGAAAGAAAAACAAAACAATGATGGACGCTCAAGTTTCTAAGACGCTGGGAGAGTTACTACAAATTACTCACTTGTTATATATGTTATACATGATAAATATCACTTCATCGTTCGATAAAGACATTTGAATTTGTAAATGATAAACATTGTAAATGTAAATGATATCAACCTTTTAACATGCTTGAAATTCTGCTTCAATGAGATATTTCCTCCATAATTGGCAATTCTGTGCTTTCGAGTGTGCCGCACAACTTCAGTCAATTGTTTCTTTACGCAATATTTAAATTTCCCAGTAGCAGGGTATTTCAAAATTGGTTTTCTGTACATGCTGTTAAATCTTTGGATGTGTCCTGATCACTGTAGATTCGAAAGTATCTTTAAAAACAATACGTGTGAAAAGTAGGAAGCGATTTAGTAAGTGTGTATTATAAGTGCCCATGTTTATGTTTAAAGAAGTTTTTAACTATTTCATTTACATGTGACAAATGGATTCTTAAGAGTTCATTTTTTTCTTGGAAGTATTGAAAGTTACTGTACTGTAGATTTGGAATTAGTTGTCGTAGAAAATAGAAACAGTACGTACTGGTACTTACATTTAACTAGGCCTTTTTAAATATATGTGGTTGCAAAGCAGTCAAAAGTGCAAAGTAACATATGAAGTAATAAATTATTATTTTAAAGAAAAGTAAAAGTTAAATGTGTACACATTTGAGTTTGGGTTCTTTACCTTAAACAAGATATAAAACTGAAATATATTAATGGTTATTGTGATGGCTGGCCCAGCATATCCAGAAGAAATGCAGGGTACATCATTTACGATCAGTCAGGAAGATGTTTTAGAACAATTGAAGTGCCTAACTTCTGAAAATGTTTTCAATTCTTCATTGTCACCTGGTAATCTAACTAATGAAGAAGTAGAAAATGAAATGGGGACAAATGCAACTATTCTGAAGTCTGAAATTACAGTTCTGAAAAAGAATGCAAGTTGTAATTCTTCTGAAGACACAAATAAGCAAAACTCCCCTTTAAATTCAGAAACTTGTAAATATACCATAAAATTTAAAAGAATAGGTGATAAGACTATAAAAATATGGGAATGTGGAATATGTGGCAGAGAATTTCAACATCAGTACACATTAATGAGACATTTTCCAATTCATACTGGTGAGAGAAAATTCAAATGTGAAGATTGTGGAAAAGCATTTCGGCAAAAAAGTACTTTGTCTCAACATCAAGTTATTCACAGTGAAGCTCGCCCTTATGTATGTGCGTTGTGTAAAAAGACTTTCAACAGAGCATCAACTCTGAAATCACATCATGTGACCCATAGTGAACAAAAGCCACATAAATGTCCTGTCTGTGGAAAAGGCTTCCATCAGAAAGGCAATCTAAGAAATCATATTTTTATACATACAGAGGAGAGGCCATATAAATGTAACACTTGTGGAAAAGGTTTCAATCAGATGTCTAATTTAATCAGCCATAAGCAGCATACTCACAGGAATGCAAATTTGTATGTATGCAGTTACTGCCACAAAGAATTTCCCCGCAAGTATGTACTTAGAGCACATGAAGAATATATACATGGAATCAATTACAAAGGAGATATATATTTAGATAAAATGAGAAATAATGCAGAAAATGATTTAAAATCTTCTGCAGCTGAATATTCCCCTGAAAGTAGTATAGCAACCAAGAACAACTTTACCACCTGTGAACATAAACCTACAATAACAGACATCAAATGTGAAAATGAAAATAAACTGTCTATTTTAATTAATCCTGTGAATACACAAGCCATGTTAAGTGCCAAACGAGAAGGTCGAACATCAATTGCCCTATTGAAAACTTCCTTTGAAGAGTCTGTTTTGGTAAAAGTTGTTGATACGTTAGATATGAAGCAAATGTTGGTTCCAGCTTCAGCCAATGATCTCAAATCCGCTGGTGCCATAACAACTGTTAAAAGCGTCAATATGGAAAACAACAGGTCTGGCATAACGAATGCAATTCAGATTAAAGTTCCAATTGTTGCTACAATTGTTCAGAAATCAACTGCAGATGGACAAGCATTAATTGAAGTGGAAAATCCCCATTTTGATCAAGAATCTAATTGTAACCCTAAACACATCTTGCAAAAAAAAGATAATAAATATTCTGCTTCATTGTTTATCAGTCAATATGATCTTCAGACAACCCAATCACCATCTGCAAACAGTCAGGTCAGCTACTCAGCAGATTCTAAATATCAGGAAAATGTAGAATAAGAATGAGAGTAATAATTTGAATTAAATTATTTACAATTTCTAGCTTTGTAGAATTGTTAATGAAAAACATTAATCTGAATTTGCATCCTGTTCTGTACCTTTTTAGTCCTATCAGTGAATCAAGATGAAAATAAAAGCATCAAAGATGCAAAGAGTCTCATTTAAAAAATAGAAGAAATAATTTTGTTCAGGGATGGCTGTTTCCTTCTTTTGATTATTTCCTTTTCTCTGTGTAGCCTATTTAATGAATTACACACATATTTGTATGAAGAAAACGATTTTCAGAAATGTAAAATTGAATATTGTAGTGCAGAGAAAAAGTATTATAAATGTACTCAATACAGGACCAATTGAGAAAAAATATTAAAACTTTCTCACTTGTTATTATGTTAGAATATGGGCTATGTTTTGAATGAATGGTAGGAAGATTATCATTTGAATCATAGGCACTTACCACTCTGATCTAGCAGAAATAAGGTCTAACAAAATGTGGATAGTTGTCTTTACTCCTTTCCGAAGTAAATAAAATGAGATCATCATCCTTTTTCCCTCCCCAAGAATTGTTAATTAATGTTATTGTTTTCAGCACCCTTGGAAGGTGGATATTTCATATTTGGATCATAACTCTTCCAGTAATATAAAACAATTGTGAATTTTCACGATATGTATTCTTGTTTGTCTGTTAAAATGATTTTCAAATGTATAATGTTTATAACTATGTGAGTGATCACTTACTATTTTTGAAGTAGGCCTATTCATTTTGTAGCTCCAACACATTGGTATTTGTACAATAGTAAAATAAATGTTCTATGATTCTGATTGTATGTTTTTTTGAATAAACCATATTTTTTTATGTGTGTGGTGGATTCTAAAATAGCATCTTTAACCGCTCAAATCAAACCATCTTATTCTTCAAAAATTAAAGTTATTTTTGTTTAACTTGTGTAGGATTTCGTGAACTGATTTAACAATATTCATAAGTTGATCTGCACTATATACTCTCTGAACCACACATAAACACAAGTTATAAATCAATGTATTTTTTAACAATGTAAGTCATATGAAGTATCTAAAGAAGACTCCATGTTTGGAAATTAAAACATCATACAATGTAAAACAAGGATGGTTATTCATATTTAAACAGTACATTTTTGGCTGTTTTTGTATTAATTGTACCTAAAATATTCCAAAAATCCTTGTAACTAGATTTTTAAAACATGAAAGTTTTAAAAGCAAAGAAATAGATGCCATAGTCAACTAGTGTTATTGCTTTCTGACTTCATGTTTTCATTTGATATTCTTGGCATATTTTGCTTCATTTAAAGGCTACTGTCTGTAATGTGTCTTCAGAATCTGCTATTATGGCTTGGTTATCTGCAAATCATATAATCACAAAGTTTCTGGTTTCTTGTTATATTTCCACTTGCTTGAGTTTTCTGTTTCTATTTTTATTCAAAAGATTCAGGTAAATATTGAAAAGTAGTGGTGACAATGTGCACCCTTGATATAAACTTTTATTGACGTGAGAGTTTGAGTGTTTGAGATTTTTAAGTGTTGAAAATTGTTTACTGTTGATGGTTACTCAAGCCAGAAGTTTAATATTGTTAATAGTTCTTCAGTTGCTTGCTTGTTAATAAAATTGATAACATTAAGTTTCAAGGTGATTCATATACAGTAGATCTCATCTTAAAAATACCATTGAATAGGACCTAAGGAGTTGAATGTTTTTCAGAGTTTTGATTCCAATGTTCCCCATTCATTGCTTGTGTGCTTTTTTCCAAAGGAAAGTTATAGTATTTTAACTATGACTTGGTCACCTCAATTTGTGGACAATATCCTTTTAACTTTGAAACATTTTTTCTGTAGATGAGTTTGGCCTAACATCCCTTGGCTTTCTTTTCATGTGAAATTAAATATTGACTGTAATTACCTTTAATTGATAGTAAATTCAAATTGTGTAAGTAAAATTAATTTGTTTAACATTCTGAGTTGTCAAACAATATAAATTTTGTGATTACACCATTTTCGGATTTGTTCTGGATGATTTTCGTTCTTTTTCTCCTTGAGAAAACTGGTTAAGATTTTATTACGAGTTACACAATAAATATAATGTGAATCACCAACTTGCTATTTGATTTGTCTGAAGCATGAGTGTAGGCATATCTATATCCAGTTTGCAGCACACTCTTGCCAGGAGTGGCCCAAATAACCAAGGATACCACATCCACAGGATTATACCTACTCTCAAAGTTAGCAGAAACTATGTATCATGTTAAGTTTTAAGAATTTCAAAAAATTAAATGTTTTAATAATTCAATATATTATTCCAACTAAAAAATGTTCAGCCGGACCAGATGGCTGAGATCGTAAGGCAGTAGTGCCATAGTGATCTCAGACCGAAGGATCGTGGGTTCAAGTGTTTTTGTATTGTGTATTGTGTTGTTTTATTGTCTTCTTTGTATTCGTCCTTTCACTCTCTATCATCACCATAACATGTCATCTTCACAGTTACCATACCATTAAATGCAAATAAAAAAAAGTGCAAATCTTGTAATCTAACTTAACAGGACTACACCTCACACTAACCAATACAGATCAGTTAAACAAAAAACCAAACTGATTCAAGCTTAAATCTAATAATTGAAACTAGAAGTAGTTGAGTAATTATGAAACTAATAATTAGAAACTTTACTTGATATGTTTTGTTTACAAACTTCAGAAGCTGTGAATTGTACCTACAACTAGCAGAAGAAAATTAAAGGACTTGCAAGTATAACTTATAATTTTTTTAATTGAAAATAGAGTAACATAAAATTGCAATTACTTACTTTGTAAATTTTTATTGTTCTGAATTTCAATATTTTTATTCTTACCTTTGGATCACATTTTAAAATCAATAATAGACCTCTAATCAATAATGAGACCTCTAAATATATTAGTAGTCCAATATAAATTCTTGTAAACTACTTTCTGATGACAATTTGGTTTTTAACATATCTTATCTCAATAAAGCTAGGTATCCTCTTGATAAGTTCAGTGTTTCGGCACCCCAGCTACTTTCGTAATCCAAAATACGTTCAAATAAACTTATCAGAGGTTGCCGATATTGAGATACGGTTTCAGCTAATGTGCCGTTGTAATTCCAGCATGTAAGAGCTACTTTTGGAAGCCTTTTTACTTTCCTGTATACGTACGTGTATATACGGAGTAATATAAGTAGTATAGGAAAAATCTCCTAGTACTGCGGAAAATCGATTTCGAGATTTCAACGTAAGTACACATTTTGGGGTCCCCTGATACCAAAAAAGTGTTGTTTTTTTCAAAACGTCCGCCTGTCTGTCCGTCGGTGTGAGAACACCACTCGCGCCTAAACCAGACATAGAATTTTTACCAAATTGAAGAAACCCCTATTCATCTGGCTCGAGTCGAATCTTTGAGATTGTGAAACAAATTGTTTAAAATTTGGGGGTACTGTAAATTTTGTTGCAAATTTTTGTAATTTTCGCGCAATATTGAGAGAAGCAAAATGAGCAATTTTAAAAAATTACAAAAACTAGATTTTCTCAAAAACGGCTCCAAATTTTTCTTTAAACTTTTGGTAGGGATAGTAGATAATACACTCTATTCGATTAAATAAACGTCGTATTGCTGTATTCTTTTGTTGTTTTTTTCAAAAATTACAAGAATGAAATTTTGTAACTTCACTCTCACGTCGTTAATATTTACATTAAAGGCAATTTGCTAACATTAATTTATTTATGATATGATAATAATGACAGTTAAATTTCTCGAAAACTCAACCGTTTTGTGTAAAAATTAGCTCAAAATTTCGCATTTTCAGAAAAACTCAAAAGCCATTTTCTCAAAAACCGTTTCAAATTTTTACTTCAAAATTTTGGAACGTATAGTGCTGTTTAAGATGACATAGAATTCATTTTCAATTTTTCAATTTTTCAAAAATTACACAAATGTAGTTTTTTAAAATATTTCTCACACCTTTACTTACACCGCACATTTCCAGCAGCAAACACTATTGTATTTGTGACTAGAAGTTCTTGAAATGACTCATATAAAGTTTTTCGGAAATTCAATAGTTTTCTGTGAAAAGAGGTTTAAATTTCGAATCTACAGTAGTGCTTAAACGCCATTTTCTTAAAAACAAGTTCTCCCATTGCCATCTAGGGAGAGGGTTTTCTGTTTTTTTAATATTATTAGAATAATATTTCCGTTCTACTACTATGAAACCGAAAAATTAAGAAAATGTCAAAAAATAAACTTTGTGCGGCGATAGATGGCAGCTAGAAAGAATATGGTAAGTCCGAATAGCTAGCCGAGACCAAAGGAAATACAAAACTAATAAGAGAAAGTCTGTGCTATTCTGTATCACCACTAGTTTTACTTTCTCATATACGAACGTGTATACGGAGGAATATACGTAGTATAGGCAAGTTAATGTAATGATGCTGAAAATAGATTTCGCGATTTCAACGGAAATACAAGTTTTGGTGACCCCAGTCACCGAAAAAGTGCTTTTCTTCAAAACGTCCGTCCGTGAACACTACTAGAGCCTAAACCATGCATATGATTTTTTCCAAATTGACGAAATTTGGAGTCCCTGTTCATCTGGCTCGAGTCGATAATTTGAGATTTTGAAAAACATTCCTCAAAATTCTGGGGACTTTATATAAAGCATGAATATGGACATTTTCAAAATTTTATTAAAAACAGATTCACATTTTTTCTTTAAACATCTAAGAATAGAGTAACATAAACTTACAAGCGTGGCATTGGTTTGATTTTCACGGTTTACTCCGAATTTTCGAAAATTTTAAAATTATGATTTTTTTATGTCTTCCTACAACCACAAAACTAAAGATAGAGATTTCCCCTTCCAGTAAACTTCGTTCTCCATAGTGAGTTATTTTATTAAGGTCAGGCAATTTTTTTTGAAAATTTTATTAGTTTTCTTGCAATGTTGCGTGCAATATGTGCGATTTTAAAAAATTACGAAAACAAAATTTTCCTAAAAACAGCTCCAATTTTTTTCTTTAAACTTTTGGTAGGGGTGTTAAATGTACGAGACTACATAAGTTAACATAAACGTTATATTACTCTATTCGTTTGTTTTTTAAAAATTACACAAATGTAATTTTTTTGACATGTCTCTCATGTCGTTAATATTTATATTAGCGGCAATTTGTTCACATTCTTATATTGATGAGTACATGTACTTAAAAAAATGACATATAAAATTTCTCAAAAACTCAACTGTTTTCTGTGAAAACTAGCTCAAAATTCCGAAGTTTCAGAAACGCTCAAAATGCATTTTCTCAAAAACGGCTCCAATTTTTTTCTTCAAACATTTCGAACGGATAGAGCTAATTGCAGTCTTTAAAATGAGGTAAAGTTAATTTCGGAGTACTTTTTGTTGTTTTTTTTTCAACAATTACACAAATGTAAATTATTTGAAAGATCTCTTACACCGTTGATATGCACATTTCCAGCAATTTGTAAACACTATTGCATTTGTGAGTTAAAGTACTTAAAATGACTTCAAATGAAGTTTTTCGAAACTCAAAAATGTTCTGTAAAAAAGAGCTTTAAATTTTGAATTTACAGTAGAGCTTAAATGCCAGTTTTATTAAAAACTTCTCCAAATTTTTCAAAGAAAATTGCCATTTAGCACGAGTTCTTACTGTTCTTTAATATTCATAAAATAATATTTCTGTTCTCCAATTAGGAAACCAAAAAATTAAGAAAATGTCAACAAATGTACTTTGGGCGGCGATAGATGGCAGCTGGCAAAGAGTATGTGGCAAGTCCGAATTGGTAGGCGAGACCAAAGGAAGTAGAAAACTAATACGGGAAAGTCTGTGCCATTCTGTAGCTCCACTAGTTTCACTTCTGCGTCTACCGCGAGTTCGTTTTAAGAACTGCAGAAAGAAAGAAGCATGGCCACTGCGCGACCTGAATATTAGTTTACATTCTTTTTTCGATGACGCAATCTGCGATTACACCACGTTCAATGTATGTGCAAAGCAGTGTACATATAGCGCGTAAGGTAAAATGTTTCTTTTTCTTTAGCCTGTAATTGTCCTAAATGGCGACACGTCACTGCTGCACCGACACAACTCTGGGCGACGAGTTTTGAACCGTAATTTATTTTTTTCAGCATCATGCACAAGTTAATGTAATGCTTATGATGTCCGAAGAATCGTCCCGAAATCTTGGATCTCAATAATGGCCTCATTTCTTGATACATAGCGAAGTATTGTTGAAAGCTTGCTGATAGTAATGAGATATGTAGTTTCATCAAGAATGATAGCAAGAAAAGTTTTCTCTGATATCTCCTGAGTAATCTTGGTCAATGAAACGTTCGAAAATGATGAAAATAAATGGTTTTCGATCAAATTGGAACTACCCTGAAAAACGGAGGAATTTTGCAGATGACTTGATCGTACAGATTAAGTGAATCAAATCACTGTAATTACCTTTATGAACAGGATAGGTAGATTCATCGTGGCCCCTGATACTCAGTATATAGATCCCGAGGAAACAAACTACTTCATCAATTAAACTGCAAAGAATCGCGACTTTTTCTCACTGTTTCATTGTGCTTTTGATGGTTAATAAGTAAAGTTTCGTATAATGATTTATCAATTTTCTTGATCAATTCTTTTGAATTTATCAAAAGTCTTGAATTTCCAAATACATTGTAAGTGAACTTTGCAAGTAGAATGCCTTGTAATAACTTAGTCAAGATTATTCAAATCACGGAAACCAGTATTGTTCTATACATATTTTCCAATACCTTCTTCTTTATTTAAGCTGTAGCCTGTCGTTTTAAACAAAGGAAATATATTTTAAAACACCTGACGTTTCGTGTAAGTTTACATTCTACGTTGTTCGGACTATCATAAATTTATACATTTTTTTTCATCGTGTTCTTGGACGACCCATCCTTCTCTTTGTTTCAGGTCTTCTGTCTCTTGTCACTTTCACCAATTTATCTTCATTCTGTCTATGTGGTCATTCAATTGTCTTCTTTCACGAACTCGGTCTGAAATGGTCTATTTGGTAAGTTTGTCGAATGTTAGTTATCCCTTAGCGTTTTATTTATTATTTTTGTTAACACTCGCATCTCTGATACTTCCATCATTTGACTTATTTCTTAGAGTCTGATTTGGTTTCGGCCGCATATGACAGTATGGGCACAATTACTGTCTTATATATTCTGATCTTATATTTTTTTAAAGATATGGGTAATACTATATTGAGTGCTTGAGACAGCCTGCTATTCTATTTGCTTTTATACCTTGTTCTTTTGCCTCACTTAGAGATCTACCATCACTGATTATCACTATACCTAAATATTTTATTTCCATCACTTGCTCTCTTGAGTGCTCTTTCACAGCCAATTTGCATCTTACTGGTTCTTTGAAATCGTCATGCATTTAGTTGTTTTATTGATTTCTTCATGTTCAACGCTTGGCATGTTTTAAAAAGTTGGAATGAGGCGTTGTATATCATCTTCTTTTTCTGCAATTAAAACTGTATCATCTGCATAGAGACGGATTTTATATAATGAGGTCCAAAATGATTTCCTTTTTTTATTAGCCAGAACGTGTTTCATTACTAAGTTAAAGAGCATGGAGCTTATTGAGTCTCCCTATCTAAATCCTTGGGCTTTTCCTACGCATTGAGATATTTGTCCTTTGTTTTACTTTGATTCTGTTATTTGTGTATATATCCACTATAAATTTAATAAAGTAGCGCGGAATGTTTTCTTTCTTTAATAATATTACCACATCTACGAGTATAAGATGTATACTGTCAAGTGCCTTCTGTATGTCTACAATGCTCAAATGTTTTGTATATTTTGTTATTTTTTATTGAATTCCAGATATTTCTCAACAATTTGTCTGATGATGAAGATCGCATCATTACATGATCTTCCCCTTCTAAATCTTGTTGTTCTTCTCTCCATTCTATTACGCCTTCCAATACCTGTGTGATAGTTGTTACTAGCTTGAGAGCTGTACTTATAAGATTAATTCCTTTATACTTATTCGGATCTAACTTATCTCTTTTCTTTGAAATGGATTGGAATGCTCGTTTTCTATTCCTCTAGTACTCTGCTCTGTTGTATATGCTTTGCTTGACTAGTTCTTTCTGTAATGATTGTCCTCCAAATGTCAATCATTCATTATATATGACATCCTCTGTAGGTGATTTTCTATTTTTTAATTTGGGTATTGTTTGTATTATGCTTCTTTGAAATTTCAAACTCTTGAGTTAATGTGTCGACAATATCCAGTGTTGGGGGTTCATAACTATGGAACAGATTATTAAAGTATTCCACCCATTCCTTATCACTAATTTTTATTGTATTGATTAATTCATTTGCTTCGTATCGTGCATTCCATATAAAACGCCATATCTGCTTTTGTAGGCCATAGCAGTCATGTTTTAGTCTTGCAGTAAAGGATTCTCAATAATTTTGTTTCATTTTCCTGATCTTCATATTTACTTGGTTTCTTACGAGTTTGTATTCTTTGTAGTCTTGTAAAAATTGTACAGTGGAGAGTACATCCGTCGTTTCAAAGCGCATGTCGTGTTCGCGTCCCGATCACGCGCTGTCGGGACGCGGACACGACATGCGCTTTGAAGCGACGGATGTTCTCTCCACCACCACACACTACTACAAGAGACTCCAAATGGAAGCCATCGAGATAAAAACATAAAAACAATTTCAACAGAAAAGAAGAAGGAGAAAAATTAAACAGTACATGGTATCCGGCACTCCGTAAGACCTAAACTCGGCAGCCAACCAGTACCGCTGACGTGGCCCAATCAGACGCGACCACCGGTGGCGCGACCCAATCAGACTCTCCTTTCCCAATTAATACAGGTCCCAGAGCCGCGGGAGAAGAAATAAGAACAATATAAAGAACTAACCTGAACATCATTATGATTAAATAAAACAAACAATTCCCAAAGAAGAAATATAATTAGTTTTAAGTTAGTATAAGTTAGTTCATTTAAGTTACCGCTCTTAAAACCTGCAAAAGCCTCATCGTCTGTAGGAATTCCGAAGGCAAATAAATTCCCGCCCCTCCAGGGTAACTGGAGGGGCGTCTGATTGGGCCACGTCAGCGGTACTCGTTGGCTGCCGAGTTTAGGTCTTACGGAGTGCCGGATACCATGTACTGTTTAATTTTTATCCTTCTTCTTTTCTGTTGAAATTGTTTTTATGTTTGTAATCTCGATGGCTTCCATTTGGAATCTCTTGTAGTAGTGTGTGGTGGTGAGAGCCGCGGGAGCGTCAGTCAACTCGGTGCTGCCAAGGACACTTCGCCCTCGCCAGCAACGCCACTGATGATGCCTGCCACAGTTGCAGGCGAAACGTTTGGATCTGTCTCCGTTGGACCGGCCTACAAACCCGAAAAAAAACTAATTATGAAGTATAAATTACTGTACAGGGCTTGATGTTACGCATTCAACAATCTACGTAATACGCAGAAAACTTTGGAGAAAAAGATAAAAATAAATCCAACAATGATGCCAGTATGCGAAAGTACAACTTTGACAGAAAAAATTATAAACACATTGAATACCGAGCGAAGTCATTCACGACCCCTGGGAGAGAAAAAAAAGTTAAATAAATGTTTTATTTTTGCTCTATAAGCTACAAACGTGATGATTACGTCATTCTCACAATTAAAAAAACGACAGTACTTGTACTCGTCGTTTTACCATTAAATTATTCAAAAGTATATCTTCGGGATCCACTTGGTACTCGCAAGGTTAAGGATGTCCTTCCGCAAGTTATTTCTAATCAAACAGAATGTGGATCAAAATCGACCCTTGGAGTACAGTCTGCTCAACGCTAGAAATTGTATGTGATGTCTGTTCCTGTAAGTAATGCATTTACAGAAAGAGCGTGTTCAATTATGGGGAAAATTTGGACTGACAATCGCAATAGGCTTAGTATTAATGCAGTGAAGGCAGAAGAAATACAATGCAAGATAAATTACCAGGGAATGAAATGTTCACAGCTTTATGACTACCTGTAAAATGAGCATTTTCTGATTAAGGCATGTAAGTCAAACCAGAAGTATGCATTGATGAAATGAACAATTTGGTAATTCAATACATAATTAAACTTAAGTAATTTGATTCCTGTAAATTTGTTCAAAATTATGATTATATAGAAAACTCCATCGTTTTTATTAAATTCTGTTTAATATTACTATCCATTATTTGCTTGAAATAATTATGTTCCGTATGTAAAACTGCTCAAAAAACGTGTTGTAATTCACAGATATAACAGTGGGAGCTAGATTATATTAGATTTCTAATGGAATATTTATACAACCTTGGCACTGATTCTATTTGTCCGGGAATCTCAAAATGGAAAGGTGGTAACCCTATTCTCAGAGCTAAGGCTATGGTTTCCAGTCCTGTGTAGAGCATGGACGTTCTCAACCTGAGACTTGTTGACTTTTTCGAACCAGAACATATTCCTTCCACAATTATTCATCAATTTTATTCGGCTATCATGATAACCCTTCGTCTACAAGAAGGCAATGGCAAGCTAAGGAAAGGGTTGCATACGGCTCATAAATGAGTATGGGGCACATCACATTGCAATTATTTTGACAAATCACTCGCAAGCGTAGAGTTGCTTCTCTTCATATCTGCAGGAAAGAACAGCTCCTTTCGGTTGGAATACCCTATTCGCAAATATCTGCCACTTGGTGTTTGATGAGGATATCTAGATCCACATTCTAAGAAAATTCGCCTCCTGAGGGAGAAAAATTCTCCTAAATCCGTCAGCAAAGAAAATAAAAATAAAAATGTGATATCTCGTCTCTAGGGACTTGTCATTTCCAAGTAGCTGCTTGTACGCAAGATATTTGGAGCTAATACTCTGGTGAATAAAGCATATCTCTCATAAGCCATGAATATTTGTACGATTTTTAAAGAAAAGGTGGTACGATTGATGGTTTAAACATATGGCTTAAAATTCACTTATTAAACAAAGGATTCCCGTAAAATGAATAGTCTTCTTACGAGTTGACGCCTTTTTTCAGCTCAATTGGCGGAATTCCGCCCAATATTGCATTTCTGAGTATATTATCCTGTTGTTCAGATTCAGTGTTTTGCAACATTTCGCTCTCGCTTTCCGAAATGTAGTCGAGCTTTGCGTTTGTCTACAAGTATGATAATTCTGAAGTAAGGAGTTTATGAAATGGGAGCTGTGGACACATACTACAAAGGTGTGGCAATTTTTGATAAGGAAACGTTTAACTTCAAAGCAATTAACAGTAATGAAATATTGTACATAAAATGACACTAATGTAATCCAGTAGAATTGATGGAATTGATTTATTATGCAGCTGAAATATGATTTTCTGATGATCACATTGCTTAATTGCTCGATTCCGCTTTATTGCGTAGGGTTGATGGTTGCTTCTGGCGAGAAAGAGGCATTTAAGGAGGCGTTTATTCGTGTGCGCTGTACTGAGTGCGGAGCGGGGCGGAGCGAGGCCGGGCGCAGTAAAGCAGGATGGGTCGGACGGGAACGGAGAGGAAGAAGACCATAGCGCCGTCATGGACGCCAAGCCATAGGATTGCAATTGGCGTTAGGCGCGCTGAAGAAGTCTGCAACAAAAACCGCACTTTCAACACAAGAAGTACAAATCTCTTCTTCGATAAACACCGTGATTGACAACACAAGAATGTGGATTATTTATGGCAATGCTATATTTGCATTGATATAATTCAATTAGACCATTGCCTCCCCTCCAACTTGCAAAAAGTGTTTCCAATAACAATTTTCCCCTCCACTACATACTGCTGACGTATATATTGCCCCGCTATGCTTACAACCGTTGACACACATTGCGCCGCAATCGGTACTACAAAGGTAAACCAAAAATAGGTATGGCAAAAATAGCTATGGCCTTGAATGATATAAAGTTGACTGTGTTTAACAAATATTACAAATTAATAATAACATAGAACACTCAATCTAGATATTATTTATATCAAATTAAGTTTATTAACATTCCAATAATGTAAGTTTCTATTTGTTTGTATCTGCACCTTTTAGAAAAAACGTGTGCCGTTTTTATTAATTCAATTTTAACTAGTTGTGCTACAGAATAGAACAGACTTTCCCCTATTAGTTTTCTATTTCCTTTGGTCTCGGCTAGCTAAACGAACTTGCCAGCTGTAATATACGGCCGCCGAAAGTACATTTTTTAAATTTTTCTTAGTTTTTCGGTTTCCTATTTGAAGAGCGGAAATATTACATTCTGAATATTAAAGAAAAGTAAAAACGCGTCCAAAATGGCAATTTTCTTTGAAAAATTTGGAGCCGTTTTTAAGAAAATGGCGACTAAGCTCTATTTTAAACTTTGAACTTCTTTTCACAGAAAACTAGTGAGTTTTCAAAAAACTTCATATGAAGTCACTTCAAGCACTCCTTGTCACAAATACAAACCGCTGGAACTGTGTATATTAAAGGCGTGAGAGATATTTAAAAAAAATACATTTGTGTGATTTTTGAAAAACAAATGAATACAGAAAAAATAATTCTTTATCATCTTAAACAGTGGAATGAGCACTATCAGTTCGAAAAGTTTGAAGGATGAAGAAAAAATTTGGAGCAGTATTTGAGAAAATGGCGTTTGAGTGTTTCTGAAAATGCGGAATTTGAGCTCATGAGAACAGAAAACGTTTGAGTTTTCGAGAACTTTATCTGACATTATTTATAGCACATGCAATTACAAATACATTAATGTGAACAAAATGTCGCTAATGTAAATATTAACGACGTGAGAGACGTTAAAAAGAAGTTAAAAAATTACAGTTTTGTAATTTTTGAAAAAACAAAAGAATAGAGGAATATGTTAGAGATAGATAACATAAAGAATTTATGTTATCTTATAGAGTACATTTAGCCCTCTCCATATCAAAAGTTTAAAGAAAAAAATTGCAGCCGTTATTGAGAAAGTCATGTTTTTGTAATTTTTTAAAATTGCACAAATTGCTTGCAATATTGCGTGAAAACTACTATACTTTTCAAAAAATGAACACCACCTTAATGAAAGAACGAATGATGTACAACAAATTTCATTTGAAGGAAAAAATCCATATCTCCAATTTTGTAGTTGTAGGAAGACACCGAAAAATTCAAATTTTGGCAATTTCCGAAAATTCAGAGTTAACAGTGACAACTGGATATGGCATTTTCATTGATGAATTTAACTCTATTTTTATAAGAAATTTAAAGAAAAATATTAGATCCGTTTTTGAGAAAATTTTGAAAATGACCAAAGTCATTTTCTTCATGTGAAGTACCCCCAAATTTTAAAGAATGTTTTTCAATATCTCAAACCTTCGACTCGTACCAGTTGAATAGGGGTTTCTTCAATTTGAAAAAAAAATTCTACGCATGGTTTCGGCGCTAGTGGTGTTTACAGACGGACAGACGGACGTTTTGAAAATAACAACTTTTTCGGTATCAGGCGACCCCAAAACGTGTATTTCCGTTGAATTCTCGAAATCGATTTTCCGCAGCATTACATAACTCACTATACTACGTATATTACTCCGTATATACGTACGTATATGGGAAAGTAAAAATATAATTTTCACAATTTTTTTAAAGTTTCAAACACTTTTTAATTTTAGGTACCTGATAATGAGCGCAAAAGATGGCCGAAACATTCTAAAATTCTATTTTTAAATAATTATGTTTTTATATTTCTGATGTGTTGATGTTTATTGACTGTTAATGATTGTTAAAAGAAGTACGAATAGTACAGAACCTTTAAATATAAACATTATATTTGATAGTATAATAGACAATCATCCTTTTCTTCCATTTATGTAATCGCTTTTAAAAAAAATGCGACTCATTTCACCCTTGAAACATACCTTGTTACGCCATCAAGCCACAAAAGGAAAAGACTGCAATTCCATATTCCCTTGGATTACGGGACTGTGGATCCGTTTGGTTGTGCTGATACGCGTATGTGGCCGTTTGAATTAAGCAGATTTCGAAGTGTGTCGTCGGTCTATGGCGGGGGTGTCCAACTAGCAAAGCCTCACGGGCCACATCTAAACCCTTTAATTTGTTCAGGGCCATATTTACATTACTTGGTCGATCCCATCCTGACTACCCTTTGTTGATGATGTCGGCGGTTGGCTCGGGTGCTCTGAAACGCGGGGAGAGGGATGGAGCCATACGTGATATCGGACGTACCATGCATAACGCAGGGAAACCCATAGGGATGATTTTAAATTTCTTATTTACTTAGAAAAATCTTAAATATAAACTTCACGTATTTTTACATTAAGGGTGTGTTTGCCCCGACAGGCGCTTGCGCTAGGCGCGCAATGAATCGTTCACCCGATATGGATGCACTGTTAATTAATAACCTTTCGCGGGCCATAATAATGGCATGGTGTGACGTTCGTCAAGACAAAATGATCTGTAAAAGGGTGTAATATGATTTGCACAGCTTGTATTTATAGCCTGACAATATTGAATGAAACAGCACATGCGGAAGGGACTGCGCATTCGCGAAACTGAGCTCCACTTCGTCACTTCTTCGCATGAGAAGTGGTGTTACCACTTCTATTGTCGATTGGAAAGAGGGCGTCCTTGCCTGGCCTTTACTAACACTTGCCAAGACTACGAAAATGCGAAATCTGTGTTGTCACAGACGACACCACTCACATTGAAGTCAAACTTTCGTACGCGCACTAGGAAGCGAGTCACCTCGATGGGAAATTGTACTCTGCCTCCGCAGCAGTACGGGGCAGGTTCGCGACGAGTTCAGTTCAGTTCAGCTCAGCTCATGCCTTATTTTACGTGGTGAGACATCGGGCCTAATTTGACTGGGTTATTGGGGGCTTTTGAGGTTTGGAGGTGCGAGAGACCGACCCGAGCGGCCGAAGAGCAGGGCGGCGAGCGGTCGCGGGGGCGGGACGGGGGCGGGGGTGAGGCCGGTGCCGGGAGGGGCGGGTCGCGGGGTCTGGCGCAGCCGCTGGCGCCGCCGCTGCTCCTCCTGCGCCAACCGCCGCGCCAGCCGCACGCGCGCCAGCAGCGCCCTCCAGCGGCGGCGGCCGAACTCTTCCGAGGCAGGCGGAGGCGCGTCACGCCCTGCGCACCACCAACGCCGTCCCACACACTCCGCGCCTACGGTCAACCCATGAGCTACAAGTGCTCTAATTCCGCCTTTCTAGGCCCATACTTCAAATGTCTCGCACCCTCGTCAAAGACCTTTCTAGGCGAGCCCAAATTACCTCTTCTGAATCCCACGCCCTGCAGCTGCGGCCAAACTCATGCTACCCGAGCCCCAATTCCCCATTCCTAAGCCCCTCTTCCGCGTGCTCACGTCTTTTATGCTCCGCTCTCACGGCCTTTCCCACGCCTCAAGCACCTCGTTCTCCCAAACCCACTTCTGCTCCAAATCCTTGCTCCCTAAGCCGACGACCTACGTTGCTGTTTCTCATGAACCAACCAACGCCCCACGCTCCGCGCTCGCCTGTGCTCACGACTGCACATCAAGTCGCGCTCCCCACGACTACTTCCCCCGCATTCACGGCCCCTCTCTCCCCCAAGCTTACCATTCTACCCCAGCCCTCGCTTTCCAGGCCCAGAGAACGCCACAGGCGTCCTTGCACAAAACCCATCTCCCCACCCCCTCCGTTGCTCTATGTGCCCCATATGCAAAATCCCACGCCCCAGCCTAGACCTCAAGCGCCCCTCTCCCCCTGGTTCGTAACTGCATCTCAATTTCATCTAACCACGCCCGCATGTGCCCACCATGCCCATGTATCGCAATTCTCACTCCTTCGTTCATCCAAACGAATCTCATGCATCGTCCCATGCTCCAGTGCTATAACTCACGCGTTCGCTCCAATGTTTAAGCCTAGCTCTGAGAAGACTAGGCAGAGAACTTGTGCTGCGCTACCGTTCCCGCACCTCAAGAGCTCGCCTCCCCGCTTCCCGCGACCACATTCCACGCTGACCCCCCCCCCCCCCACGCCCCCGCACCCAAGCACTCCATGCCTCGGCACACACACACTCCTCGAGCCACTCGACACGCCTCCTCCCATTGCGCAGCCCACGCACCTCACGCGTGACCACTCCAACCCCCTGCACCCTCCGCACCGGTGTGAGGAAATAAGATATGAACAATAAATCGTTGTCGTAGTACTTGATGGATATCACTTGACGTTTGAGCCTTAACACTCATTAAGGGAAAGAAAAAGAGAATAAATAGAAGGTGAAAAATGAAAGGAAAAATATCACAGAAAAGAAGAATAAAAAGGAAAACGAAAGGAAAAGAAGAGACAGAAGAAGAAAGAGAAGAGCAAAAATATGGGAAAAAGAAGAAAGAGAAGAAGACGAAAGAACCGCTGACCCGGGCGAAAGTGTACACTTTCGAGTCAACAACCAAACTATGAATTCTATACCTAATACTAATTCCTGGTTTAAGAATTTCCGGAGACATAGTCCTGAGACAATGTAGAAATCATTGGAGCTTTGCAATTGAGTACACTCTTTTACACGTCCAATTTATATTTTTTAAAACGTTTTTATGCGAGGGAAACCCTCTCATGCATTTACACCTGTTATTACAATTTTCGTGCGTGTTAAGGTGTTTGTAACGCACGAGGTTCGAGCACGGAGGGTCGCCGTCCGCCCTGCTTGCCGCGGGCGTCGCCGGGGTCTGTCCCGCGTTTGCTGCCGAAGGGGGTTTCGCGGGCGCCGACGGAGACCGAGAGGGGCGTGGAGGCGGCGGTGGAGGCGTGGGCGGAGGCATGGGCGGAGGCCGACGAGCTCAGCAGCGCGCGTAGGCTGGCCGCCTCCGCCATCGCGCCGATCGCCTCCGCCGCCATCTCCGCGAGGCGCGAGAGGCGCGGCTCCACCTCCTCCTCCCACACCGCCTCCGCCTGCGCGCCCGTGCTGGCCCCCGCGCCCGCGCCCACGCCCCCGCCTTCGGCGCTGCCCGCAGAGAAGAAGGACGCGCCCTGGCGGATGTGCTGGTACAGCACCTGCCAAACAGCATCCAACGAAGCCTAGTGCATAATCGTGGCAAATTTTAGCAAAACATCGATACATTAGCAAAAGGTTTTCGATGTCGATAAAAACATCGACAAAACACATGTTTTTAATATGACGAAACAGATAGTATTTCCACATCCTATTTCCATTTTAAAAATAATACTTGACTAAATAATTTGTATTGTATTGTTTGATCACGTACACAAGAAATATGTTTATAAAATAAGAAGGAAATAAAAAGGAAAAGGTAAAAGTTATAAATAGCTTAGAAAAAATCTGACAGATTAGCATGTATTCGGCTTCTGACGGCAGATTTTTCCCCTTCGGCTTTGATGCGATGGAGAGACTATTTGGGGTGAGTACCAGAATTCGAAAGATTGGAAACAGGTAGGATATAGTTTAAACGGCTAATACTAACGGCTCAAAGCCCTTCGGCCTAGCCACATAGTTTCATGTTATTTAATTTATGATGTAATAATTACCTATTAAATAAACAACAAATATAAATGAGAGTGATTTTCGACCTGGAGCGAGGGCGCGCTCTGCGGCTGGGCGTAAGGGGCGGGGGCGGGGCGGTGGGCGCGGGCGGGGCGCGTGGCGACGGAGGCGGCGAGCGCGCGTCGCCAGGGCGAGAGGCGCGCCGGGAGGATGCCCGCCCGCATCAGCAGCGCCTCGCGCCCTTCGCCCTCCGCCTTGACGCCCTCGCCCGACGGCCGCCGCACCACGCTGCACGGCACACCTGCGACTCAGAGGCGCTCCCGCCTGCTACAGTGCGAAGGCGGTGTCTCTCAGACGCAGCTTCCCCCACGCCCTTGCCCTCACTCCCCGTTCCTCAACTCTGGGGACCTTCATAGTGTGACTAGCCACACAGAATAACGCCTATCGTCCTGTATACGCCATTTTACGTGTCCTTACCCAGTATACGCCATTTTAACACGAGTCGTCCAGTGGACTACGCTTATTCTAGTTACGTCAGAGATACTTTTGGCGCTATATTGGCTAATATCGTAAATAATTACTACAAACCCCTTGTCTCGTAGCACTAAAGTTTTGTTCTGAACATTTAGAAACCCTAATGGGTGGATGGCGATCATAACAAAGGGCGCGTGAAGGGGTACTTCTGCGGGCGCTTCTCAAAAGCCAAGTGTGGACAGCACCAAGCAAATGCTGCTATGAGAGTCACGTCACTTAGGTGGATCTATAACCCCCTTTAAAATGTTTTTAAAACTCCTTATGACACATCTTCAATCCATTAAATTTAGTGTGTCATTGTAAAAATGAGTTTTTCTTACTTTTACCCCAAGTAGTCTGTCAGACTAAGCCTTTGTAATAACGCTTGGTGTAAGGTGCCTTTGTAATCTGGGATTAAGAGGAGGAAAGACGTCAAATGTATAAACTATTTCAGATGAAACACAACAAATTAAATAAAGCATTTACTTGCGATGAGATAAGAGAGAAATATCTATCATCTCGGTTTTCCCGTGGCTTCCGTCAGCCCAAATTGTAACATAGCTTGCTGCATTGCCCACGACTGACACTTGCCTGAAGTATGGCAGGACTCACCGCCCATGGCGCGTTCATCAAGGAAGCCAATAGATAGTCGTTCAATGAAGCAAATCCTCACTTTCTGTCTTATAGCTCCATTAAAAAAATCCATCTTCTGGCCGCAGAAGCACTAAAATGTTTGGGCGATTAACACACAGCGGGTTTCTCATAAGCGCAAATTTCGATTGATTTACATCATTTTTGAGTAGCTTAAAAGCGGCCAATTCAAAACTCTACCAAAAATTTCTTCAGAGTTGTCAACTAAAAAATAGAACATTTCTCCAAATATCAAAGGAAATATTTCTGTTGGTATTTACATCCTGAACAAGAAATATGCTGAGAGGGCTCTCTTTCTTTCCATCCTCTGAAAAATCGCCATCGCTACAACGCCCATTGGGCGAAAACTATTCGTGTATGGCTCGTTCAGACCAGTGCTCCATTATTTTGACAGGCTCTAGAATAGTTGAGGATCGCCAATGCCCGCATGGCTGAAGCGCCAGCTGATAACGTCCAAGGAGTGTCAGTTTAGGAAGTACAGTTAAAGGTTAGAAATAATTCCCATGAGAGATTTAGTTCGATTCAAATTATCACTAAATATAGCATTGGAAGAATTTATTAAAATTATGTCGAAAAGCATATGGGAATATCAGCATTGTTTTTTTGGTAGAGAAATTCCAAGTGGTGTCATGTATAATGAAGGTAAATGGACAGCCCACAATCTCCGAATATAAAAGAGCTCGTATTCACTTTCAACACACTTTTAACTAAATTGACAGTATGTATGAATGTTCATGGGCGCAATATCCTCTGACGAAGTCTGGGATTATCAGCGGCTTCAATCTGAGAAGTGAGTTTTCTCATCGCCCCACAGCAACATATAGTGGGGAATTGCAAGGAAAACGAACATTACAATCTTGTCCGACAGGGAATCGAATCCGGGGTCGCGTCATGGAAAGTGAGCACGCTGACCAATGAGTTACCCGTGAGGGCATAAATTGACAATATATTTCTTTAAATAGAACGTTTATGAATGCACGACATGTACATTTCTTACATTCTAGCTACTTTGTTACATTCGTTTTACGTAAATATTCTCCAGTTGGTGGAACGAAAAAATGAATAGGGAAATTCACAGCTTCAGTACAATTAGTCTGTTTGAGACATGAGTTCGAATCATTTCTACTGGTTACGATTATACGCCGACCAGGCCCCTTAATGTGATTTGGCAGAAATGAGAATGAGTAGGGAGACTTCAAAAAGGAGCTTGAGTCGCCTAATTTGTTGCCCCTGGTACAGTACGACTATTTTATTAGCGTGCCGCGATCGTGGAAAATTCTGCTCGGCCGAAAATCACCTGGAAGCGGTGAACTGAACTTCCCTGGGAACGCTACTCAAAGTCTCGTACTGAAAAAGACATGCTTTTCATTCTTGAATAGTCTGTTTGCGATGGCTCTCTCGAAGTTCACTCTCAAACAGAAAGGTTTGTGTAAGACACATATGTAAAATGTGGCAAAGAGTTATGTGCATCGTATCCTGGAGCCTTCTAAATGTTGACAAATGAGCGAAATTACGGTTATTTTCAACCGGTCTCCGTAACTGCACACACTACTCCAGTCTCCCTAAGGGTTTAAAAGTCGTCGATGGATGCAGAATTATCACACGTGATTTGTGGCCTGCACACGTTTGTGGCCTGATCAGACTTCGTGAGATTTCTGTCTTTGGGTTTACTTGAAATATCCTTTACATGCAACAAATCCCCATACGAAAGAATTACGACACAATGTACAGAAACAGATCTCTACAATTTCACAGAACATTCACTACCAAGTGAACCAGAACTTGTGTCGATGTCAAGAATGCATTAGAACAGGTGAGTAGTTCTAGCATCTACTATAACGCGAGTACAATTTCACGTGATCACAATCTTTCCCCTTCGGCGATTTTACCGACCGCTCTGTCCCGATTTCCCTGGTATTTTGTGGCCTCGTTCGTCGGAGCCAGTCCCCTCGCGGCCGACACATTTATAAAGTGGTCGCACAGTACACTACGAGGTTGCCCCTTGGCTCCGCTCACCTGGGCGCGTAGCGCGAGCGGACGGAGAGCGACAAGTCGATGTGGAGGGCGCTGCTCTCGACCGTTTCGTCGCCCAGGCCGACAAACTCCTCCTCCGCCCCGCCCTCCTCCTCCTCCTGGCGGACAATGTGCACGAGCGACAGCGTAACCGGAGTCAGTTGCTGTTTGCTGCCCCAAGACGCAACATTCTAGGCACAGGTGCCAATGGTTGGCTGGTATTCTGCGACCTACCTCTAGGCGAAATGCTACCTCAGGAGAATTTGCCCTGAGGAAGGTTGGAGAATCGCCACCTCAACGTTGGCACTTGTGTCTAGGACCGGGCGTCTCCCGGACAGCCAAGCAGCTAGTGTGCATAGACGCCGTCGCTCACGAAGCAGCTCTAAACAGACTGAGCTCGAATGAAGGGACAAGACGTTCCAATCTGGACTCACATAAAAATAGGGCTTCTGTTTAGAGCTTGCGGCTGGGTAGGGCAAAACTGAATAGGGAAATATGTATATTCGGAATAGGCTCACAGCCAGGTGGAGCGAATGCAGGCCCAGTCACCCTAACTTCTTGAGGCAACGTTAGCATGTACAGGTTAAGTTTAGTAAAAAGTGTTACTACTTCTGCAAATCACGAAAAAATATTAATACAGTAAAATCTGTCTAAACTGGAACCTGTACAAGCCGGAAACCTGACTTAATCGGAAAATTTATATGGCTCGTGAAGTTAAACGGCATTTACACAGCATTAAACGAAGCCTGTCCAACGCGGAAGCAAACGGTTTTCCATGTTTTACAAGGAAAAAACTTTATAAAACGGAATTCCTACGCAATTGATAGAGAGGTGCGAGATATTCTTAAAGAAATGAATGCATCGGCAAGTTTCTTTTAAATTCTCTAATTCAGGGACACGCGATTTAGTCGGGGCAGCCGCAGAGGGAAGAGGAGGGCTTGAGCTGTCAGCGTAGAATTAGACCATGGGGTCGCTTGTCGTTCAAGGCCGTAGGGGAATTCCCTCGCTCCCCACTCGGCATGGGAAGGTGTACGGGCATGGCGTCGATTCACGCGTCTCCCTGGCCCACGTTGAAAATTGTAACCCCTTGGGCAGACACACATTACTCAAGATCATGAGAGGGTTTTTAGTATACCATAGTATTCTGGACTCTTACGTATGGAGTCAGCAGCTAGTCCGACTGCAGCCACTAGGGCGTGAAGAGCTGTATATTTTTATAATTTTAAAACCTGTTTAACAATGTTTGGAAGAAACCATAAAGCTCCCTACTTTAGATGAAAATGTAAAGTTATAGAAACAAGAGAATCTCAGAAGTTGTTAATGAAGAATGTTTTTCATTTAATATTAATCGAATGATTATATCTTTTATAAATACGCTATGTGTTAAAAGATTTTAATAATTGCAAAAAATCATGTAATTTTCTAGTTTCAGGGCGAAATATCAATATCATAAGTATAAAAAAATGGACGACACTGCAAAAAATCGGAAACCTCCCTAAACCGGATTTTTTTGTCCCGATTGATTCCGGCTTAGACAAATTTTATTGTAATTGACAGAATGCGCATGGCTGTTAGAAGGCCCGCCCAAAGGGGTGCCGCGACGAGATTGCAACGCCGGAGGGTTATTCAGCCAGGCGCCAGCGACCCCTCGCTAGCAACGCCGCTGGGGAGAAGCGGCCCAGCGAGCCGTCCTGAGCAGGATACACAAAAGAGGCAGTTCGGGCAGATATAGATCACATTAAAAAACATTACAACTAATTTTTTTGAAAAGATGCTGACCTGGAAAACATTCTCATTTCCGAGATTGATTCATACGAACACGATCAACGGGCTAAATGTACGCGACCCAATCACTTTCTGGATTGAGCGAGCAGCGCCCGTGCAGTGAAGATCACGATCTCGTCATTGCCATGCGTACTGAGCCAGCAGCATACCGCAAACTATCTCAGTATTTACTTCAGTTTAAATAACTTCTCTGAAACAGCGTAAGCTATCGAGCGGAGGCGCCTCTCACTTGTCAACACCCCAAGGAGTGTATTTAGAAGAACCCTTGCGGAGAGCAACCGCCGCTTCCGGGAGCAGAACAAACCACTTCTGGAGGAGGCGCGGCTCCAGCCGCTGCCGCCGTCTGACGCGGAGATGTCAGACGAAGAGATGGCCGATGCACCACCAGCGGGAACCTGCAACGACAGCGATGAGGTATCCCGACAAGCGCAGCGCAACCTCCGACACTCCCCGGGGTCTCTAGAGATCTGGTCCAGACGGTCCCTTATCATCTCGTGGGCAGTCACAGTCATTGGTTGAATTACCAATTCTGTCCTAGTACACTTGGCTGTCAGGTGGTTATTACAGTTAGTCTTCAATTCCTTGGTCAGTTCTGTTGAGTTAAGGACTGTCGTCAAGTCAATTCTGAAAAGTCCGTTTCGTCTTTTGATGTTTGGTTTTGGATTCGTCGCTTGTTGGGAGGATGATTGGTCAGGTAATGGTTCGTTATTTGTGTTTAGTTCTTCAGCGGATCCGGGGTCAGATTGCTGGAGGTCCAGTTTGGAGAGAGAGTTGAAGGGGTTCAGGGATTTGACAGGTTGGCTTTGGTGTGGTGATTGGGGTTTGGCTCCTTTTGTAACCAAACGAAAGCCATCATCACTCAAGAAAACTTTGATGGTTGGTCGGGCGAGGAATCGGGGGAGGAGTCAAGAGAGCGTCGGAGGTTGCGCTGCGCTTGTCGGGATACCTCATCGCTGTCGTTGCAGGTCCCCGCTGGTGGTGCATCGGCCATCTCTTCGTCTGACATCTCCGCGTCAGACGGCGGCAGCGGCTGGAGCCGCGCCTCCTCCAGAAGTGAATTGTTCTGCTCCCGGAAGCGGTGGTTGCTCTCCGCAAGGATTCTTCTAAATACACTCTTTGGGATGTTATCGAGTGAGAGGCGCCTCCGCTCGATAGCTTACGCTGTTTAGAAACGTTATGAAAACTAAGGTAAATGCTTAAAGAGCTTGCGGTACGCTACTGGCTCAATAAGCGTGGCAATGATGAGACCGAGATCTTCACTGCACGGGCGCTGCTCACTCAATGTGCGACCTGTTTGTCTTGTCTGATACAGGATTGGTCACAGATGCCCGTAAGGGTAGGAATGGCCACACCGCAGTGTCGTGAACGTACATTGCACATTCCGTGCGTTCACAAAACGTCATAATTAAGGTCGCCGAGAAGGACAGATAGAGTTCTTTAGGAGACGAGCGCGGTGCTGCGGGCGAGTCGGCTATCGTGATCTTTGGTAGCGACCTGTGTAAGTGTACTGATGTGTGTTTCTGGCGGTTTACAGTTGGGACTGAATCTTGGATGACAACTCGGCCAGCGGTAACATGGCGAAGTTTAGATGCTACTTCTGAAATTTGGTTATTGGCTTTTTATGGGTGCGATTTTGTATTGTGAATGATTATGATAAAAACTTGTTTCACAAACTCTTGATGTGCTATTTTTGGTCACTACAAATTTAAAACCATTTTTTAAGTAACACTGTTTTATAAAATGTCCTTAACTCACCAAAAACAAACTTATACAGAACGAATGGTTTACGCTGCAAAAGGTGCTTATCGGTTGCAACTACTCTTGCCCCGTGCATTACAATAATGAAAAGGGTACAGTTGGAGGAGGGAGATTTTTTGAGCTCCGTTTTAATTTTTTTAGAATATTCGTAGAGTATACTCTAAAGAATCAGATCATATTGTTGCCATCGCAATTTCAGTTTTTGCTGTAACATAATCAGCGAGGGGTTGGCGGTGGAAGACTTAAATAGTGACGTTTTCTCCTTACATTTGATGGAATTACTCTTTTGAGGACGACAGAAGAAATTCATTTACCGCATTTAAACGCGCCTCCGGCCGATTCGGATATGTATTTCAAATTCGGATGATTAGATGAAGCTCGGAAATTAGTACGTAAAGAGATATTACATGAAAAGGTAACTTCAATTCACGAACACAAAACACACAAGGTACATAAAACGGTAAATATTGTATTATTTATGTGCTAATATATTTATATGAATATTTTATTTTTTCTAATTTTACTAGAGATGAATAAGATGCTTTAAAACATCAAAGTCCGCATTCATTTCCCAATTCTGATTGTTGTGTTTTCCCTTTCTTCTAAAAAAATCTATTCATATTTTGGATTTGGATTTATTGATTGGTGATTCGGAGCACGGCACCAGCTGTCGTCATTAGTCGTGTACGAGTTGCATGTGTATATTCCGGGAGGTCGCTGGAAGATAAGTCTCTCCATCGACCTAAACCTCGACGTGTAGGGTCTCCTCCTGCAGGTACCATATCTTCCCCAGAGTGACACCGCTCCAGTTGCGTCGCATTTTAAAGTTTCCAGAGACGTTGGGTAGCTCGTATACAGTAAGTATGTAGTGCCTGTGTATGTGCAAGAGGAGAGGTAAGAACAAGAATGAGAAAAGAAAGCTCGCTCGGGGTCCTTGGCCATCTTCGTCAATCAACTAGTACTGAGCGGAGATTCCACGAAAAGCTTCTGACCAGAGCGCTAGAATTCCCCTTGAGAGAGCGCATTATTTCGACCTCGCTCCTGTGGCAGATTGGCACCTGCATGGCGATCCAGTCGGGCGTGGGCGAGGGCGTGGGCGTGGGCACGGGCGTCGGCGGGCGGGCCGAGCGCGGGGGCGAGCGCGCGGGCGTGGGTGGGGGCGCGTTGTGCGACGCGGCCGGCGAGGGCGGCGTGGGCGAGGCGCGCGACGTGAGGGGCGACACGCCGCCCCACGAGGACCCCATGCCCTCGCCAGCGACCGACGAGGACATCGGTGTGGTGGAGAAGACGGTGAGGGCGCGCAGGCCCTCGCCGCGCGCCGCCGCCGCCGCCAGCGCCGTCTCGCTGTCACACGCCACGCACGCCTCGCTCGCGACGCCCATCGCTTCATTCCGATTGTCACTTTGTGTACCTGACAGCTCGGGTGGCGGTAGAGGGATGTGGCCACTTACTCGGGCGGCAGGCACGTGGGCCCGTGGTCGTTCTTGCATCAGATCACAACAGTGGCGAGTAACAAATCGAAAATAAGAGCACACAATACTTACTATACGACAAACAATCGCACACACGATGCATAAACAAAGAAGTAATGGCGCTCTTCAGTTGATTGTCGCATCGCGCTGTAAGATTTCATTTTTTTCTTAAATATCGCCAACTCTGCAACAGAATTTGAAGCCTCTGATTACAAAATGGACCTCCTCTCCCCAGTCAGCCGCTGGCTGTCAAGTAGACAGAAATATTTTTCGAAAAATATTCTTTGATTTTTCCTACGGTGGCGTATGGCATTAAGTCGTTGTTACACCTCCTGTCTTACAAAATGAATCTTTTCAATTAATTTGCGAGCGTCCTTAACAGGGCTCGTGACCTCAGAAATGTGCTTACTACTTTTAAATAAATTCTTTTTATATGGCAGGAGGTGTAACAAAGACCTGATATCATTGGTCAGTATAGAAAAATCGAAGTTTAGGTAGGGGCTGCTCCAACGCAAGAGTTGGGGGCAGACTGCCCGCGGAAGCCCGCGTAGTCCTCGCCTTCCACTAGGTTAGAGCCAATCACGCCCGAAAGCCACCCTTCCCCTCACCAATGCCGGCGGGCCGAATCGACAAGCAGCGGGCCACAGCGGTTGCCAGTAGATAAGCGCTGGGCCAAGGAATGCTGAATTGAGCGGCCCGCCCACTTGAGCAGCACTGCTCAAGCATTTTCAGAGTGAGTCATTTCAGGAAAAAAATACACCACCGTATTTTCTTTAATTAGACAAACAAATGTTTTCTATATAATTTTGCCGAGAAATGGTTATTTACAGTACAGCAGTTTCTTGACAATTTCACTTGTTCTACTGTGTCCAGAAGGCTGTTCTTTAAGAGAGTAGAAACACAGGGAATGTTTCCAATTATTTCCAAATATTGGCAAAGAAAAACCTTAGATTTTTCGGTTACAAACTATGAAAATACTAAATTTCCGAATTGACTAAATTCGGGTGCAGATTACGACAGTCTCGTACCGCGTACGTCCCTGCGATCTCCCGACCTTAGAGCTGACACTCAGCCCTCCAGCCGGCCGTCAGATGTGGAGTGCGCTCGCTCTCCTCAAACGACGACCGCGTCTTAAACAGCGCTTCGAATATTGGATAT
The DNA here is from genome assembly GCA_038098605.1 of Gryllus longicercus. Taxonomy (NCBI): domain Eukaryota; kingdom Metazoa; phylum Arthropoda; class Insecta; order Orthoptera; family Gryllidae; genus Gryllus; species Gryllus longicercus. Next base: position 372,433 of record JAZDUA010000360.1, read on the forward strand.
GCGCATAACGTTTCGGGGACAAAATGACTTCGAATCCTGGAATCTACGAGGGTAAGTCAATAAGTATCTGCAATCAATTTTTATAATTTTCTACAGCAAGAGGTCAAAAATTTTATTGACATTTTTCAAAGTAGTCACCGTTTTCAACGTTTGTTTGAGTAGGAATTCTTAAGTAATAGTTATGTGACGGACGTGAGTCAATTAAAGGGATATTTATATTATTATTTAAGTATACTGGAAAATGTTTTGAAAATTGTGCTTGGGTACATCTCAAACATAATCAAACACGGGCGTTTTTGATGGGGGAATGGATCCGTCCCCTTTGCATTTTCAAAAACATTGTGATGTTTTACTGTAATTTATTTTTTATAAAATATACTTTGAATAAACAAGACAATAGTATTTAATCTTTATATAACACGACTAAAACGATGCCGCTAAAATATTGCAAAACGACACATTGTGTACAAAAAAATGTTTTTAATTACTAACGTCAAGTTGTGGTGCTACAACAGTACAACTTTCTCGAATTGTTTCTAACTTAGAATTTTTTGAAAATTCAGGGAGTTCAAAGAAATGAATCCTTCGCCATTCTTTAAAGGAGTTCCTTGTTTTATCCGTCGGGAAAAAATGTTTTAAAAATAAAAAAAAATGCCTAATTTCACAGAATATTATGCGTAAACTGCTCATATTTTCGAAAAATTGTACATGACCTTATTTGAAGAATTCTTTAAATATCAGATTTAGTTAAGAAAAAACTCTCTATATTCAATTTTGTAGTTGTAGACAGACACCGAAAAAAATTGAACTTCGGCAATTTTCGAAACATCAGAAATTTAAACGTAAACGAGACCTAAGCCAATGTCTTAAGCGTCCATTAATGCTATCTAACAACCAAGTTTAATCCAAAAAATTGGTAGCATTTTTGAGAGGTTTCATGTAAAGTACTATCAAAAATCAAACTATCAATTTCTATCTCACAGGGCATCGATTTCATTTAAATCGATATGGGAATATCAGTTTTGGAGAAAATCGCCTGAACGGATTTGGCTGCGTTGACTATAGACGGAAGGACAGACAGACATAGTGCCGTCAATCGATGGTTCGTTCTCAAGGATCCACATAAGATGGATTCGGGTCACACAAAGTGATAGAGAAAGTAATTCCTATATATTATAGGAATAAGACTTATCCAATTTTTCGAAACCAGCGCCCGGCAAGAAGAGTTTTTCTGCCCCAAATTCGCCGTTTTCCACCGCACGATTACAATACTTTCCCTCCTTGCGAAGTAAGGGTGAGAAATAAAAATAGGAGTCGCTTGAACTAAAATTTCTTGGAGGTATTAGCGTTTACATAAGTTATTTCGAGGACCCTCGCAAAGAAGTGCCCGAGACGCCTCTAGGCTCTAGGATGTTTTGTGTTGACCGCCGCCTCGCCGTCGGTTGTCGATGCCGATGAAGCCTCGCCGTCAACTTGGAAATACGCAAGTAAAGCGAGTCCTCTTGGACGTGTCAACTAATGAGATTTTTTGCTAACTTAATCCAACTACCTTAAAACCTTCATTCTAAATTTCCATCAATTGAAGTGCTAACAAGCGTGGCATATCTCCAAGAAATAAGCTTATTCAACGAGAGGAAGTGTACAACTTCCGCTTGATGGTTTTACGATTTTAGGATGCCGTTTAACGTAGAAGCAGCATCATTTTTTGGACACAATATTTAAATGCGACTTAAGAATACAGATTGAATCATGTCAGGTCGTAAAAAAATCACAATCGCCTTCTCCTCTATGACACAAGCAAATGTTTCTAATGAACATACTTTTGCTGAAGTATGTTTCATTTTTGCACAACTGTTTTGAACGATATTACTTCTATCATATCCAAAAAGTTGTGCTTATAATAAGTTGAGATTCTACTGATAGTTTTAGATATTACCTAAGATTATTTTTCAGTTACAAACGAAAAAAGTTGCAAATTTGTGAATTGACGGAATTAGGATACAAATTACAACAGCCCTTTATCGCGACCGGCCATGCGATCGCGTCCGAATTTAGGTCGTCAGAGCCTTAGCCTGCAAGTCGGCCGTCAGAATTGCAGTGCACTGGCTGTTCAAAAATAATGCTAATGACCTCTTAAATCCAAAGGAAAAGTCATTCAACTGGCGTGGATGAACATGTGAATTATTTAAAATACGTATTTCATGTACTGGTATTTAAACCCCCATTTTATTTGCCCAACCCTACTCATTACAAATCGTACAACATTTGGTGCAAAAATATTTTCAAACAAATATCAACACAAATTTGACAATTATAACCGATTTTCATTCAAGTAAATTATGCCCCAACAATAAGTCGTAATTCACAAAAATGAGTTTACGTGTCATTTTTGTCGAGTAGAATTGTAGAATTGTTTTGTAGAATTTACAATCTGATATGCCCTGAATGCTAGCTCAAATAGTTTTTAAATAATTTCTAAAAGAATAATGTGCAAACGTATAACAAAATTGGAATGTAAGAAACGAACAAAAAGATATGAAATATACAAATTGTAACATACGAAGCATCCAAATAACGAGAATTACCACAATGAAGTGCAGTAAATTCGTACCGGCCAATATTATTGTCTCCAAATTACTTGTATTTTTAAGAAATTGAACATGACCTTATTATAAGATCTATTTTTAATAAACACATCCTCTCCTGTCATTGTTTTGATCAATACCACCTATATATGGTTTCTAGGTGGTGTTGCTTGCACTGCACAGTGGTATGATATCTTGAACTGCGCAATACTATATTTGTAATTTTATGAATGATGGGGTAAATAACACAGCTTCTTAAGAATTATTTGCCTATGAAGGAACGATTAAAGACATGGCGTCTGCAGACCGTCAGCTTTATATATACTCGTACATCAATACACTGAGAATACAAATTGTAGAATTAAGTAGAGTAAAAGTGTGAGAAAGTAACAATAGAATTAATATTTGCATTTTAATAGGAAATTATAATTAAAATTAAATTAATTATTTTTCATGTTCATTTTTTCTCAAGGCCCGAAGTTGGTATGAAACCTGTATATATTTAATTAATTTCAATCAGAAATAACGCAAAATACTAGTTTTTTCAAAAATTGTACATGTGTTTTTTAAAGAACTAATTTTGTACAAAAGACTTTATCTGAGACAATATCTATCTACGATTTTGAAGTTTACTTTTTTTCCATTTGTGACGAGAATTTACTACTTTTTAATATCCTTAACACAATATTTCGATTCTACTTTTAGGAAAGTGAAAAATTAAAAAAAAAGAAAATAAAGAAAATATTGGTGGCATTTGGCAAGAGTATGTGACAAGACCGAATCGCTAGCCGAGACCAAAGGAAAAAGAAAACTAATACGGCAAAGTCTGTGCCATTCTGTTTCACCACTAGCTTATTTATGTGAAAACACGAATGTGAGCAACATTTTCACCTGAAATGACTCACCCTCTGTATTGATACCCAAAACTCGAAGAGGACAGACAAGAGAGAACCATCACTTTAGAAATGAACCCTTCATTTGCGTGGGACTGTGCGTGGCCAGTGAGGGTGGCCGGCGGGCGTGGACGGGGATGTGGTGCGAGCGTGGTGAGGGCGTGCCCGGGGGCGTGGTGGGTGCGTGGCCGTTCGGCGTGGCCGGTGTCGTGGCTGCGGGCGTGGTGAGGCGTGGCCAAGGACGTGGCCGGGGACATGGTGGAGAGGGCATGGTAGGGGCGTGGCTCGGGGCGTGGCCGGGAGCTGGCCGGAGGCATGGCAGGTGGGTGAGGCCAGATGGCGTGGGACGGAGCGTGCCGGGGGCGTGCCGGGGGCGTGGTGCGGGCGTGGTGGAGGCGTGGCCAGGGGCTCAGTGGGGGGGGGCGGCACCTGCGCGAGGTGGGCGTGCGGGGCGAGGGCAACGGCACGCGCGCCGTGGACGGGCGCGAGGGCAGCGAGACGGTGCGCGGCGTGGTGGTGCGCTCGTCCTCGTCCTCGGGCGGGGGCGAGGGCGCGGAGGACGGGCGCTGGTCGGTGGGCGGCGTGGAGGAGCGCGGGCGCTGCAGCGCGGCGGCGATGGCGGCGGCGCGCGCGCGGATGCCTGCAGCGGGCGCCGAGCGCAGGCGCCCCACGCCCGACCGCTGCCCTGACCGCACCTGCGCCACACCGCTGCCATTCGCCACCATTCGCACAGCGTGCATATGGCTTAGCTACAAAGGTTTATTATACTATAATTATTAAATAAGACAAAATGTATTTGCCACTGTAGATATTGACACACTCTGTGTACAGGGTTCTTATGTTTTACACAAATTTCATAATTAACATACTATTCTGAAGCATGTTGAATATCAAGTTTTAATCCATTCTTTCAATTTGAGTGGTATTTTGCGAGATGCGAATGAGTTGATTTATGACTTGGATTTTATGGCATTTTCTTAAGTTTTTTTAATTATTGAACTTACATTTTCGTTGGGATTCATGTCAAGACTATTTGCAGCCCATTGGAACTCAGTCTCATCAATGTCTTGAAGATGTTTTTGAACTTTTCTTATTGTGATAGAGACCGTAGTCATTGTTTTTTTCGAACAACTTATTTATGTGAGGAACCATTGGCTCTTTAGGGCCTCTAAGAAAGAAGAAGATGAGAAATTTGATGATAACATATAGCTCGAGCAGCTCAGATGACGATGATTGGTTGATTTGAATTTAAGGGACAGCCAAGGGTCAGCTTGTGTCGTTGGTCCATATTTTGGAGAACATTTTTCGTTTCAAAGTAAGAGAATTTTGTGTCTTTGGACAGGTTATTTGAGGACATTTGAGACAGGACAGGTTATTTGAGGACAAGTGGTGGGGGAAGAGCTCGGAACACACCTGATCAACCCGGCACGTATTTCAATAGCTATACTCGAATTTAAACAATGGTGCTTCAAGCTCACTAGCGGGAAAGAGATGAGACATTGTCATCCAATCAGGAGCTTCGTTACGACATAAATGTTTAGTATTAGAGACATACTGACATACGGGACTCGAATTGTAGGACCTCCCAGTTCTAAAACCTCTAAGGGCATCAGTTGTCGTTCTGAGCCATTTCAACCGGCACCGTGTCTGCCCAAATGCAACTTGTAAACAGGGGCAGATTCACAAGGTTGATTCGTTGGTTGATTAATTATTGATTCCGGACGCATGAATTTCTAGGGTCATATAATTCAACAATACAATGTTAATAATATTAGTTTCATTAACAAACAATTAGAGGAGAAATAGAGTTGTAGCTTTTCTTTAAAATCGTTCCAGTTTTTGCAGCTGTATGACGAAGAAAAGATCATGCAGAGGGATCTTAATCTAGTTAGGTGAAGGGATACATGTTTGCAACTTGTCGCTTTTACCCATAACCATGGGAATTCAAATAGACCCAAGCATGGGGGATACCCCTAGCTGGTTGTTAGTACTGTTAGCAAAGTCTAATCTATGGACCAAAAGTGCTAAATACTTATATAAGCACAAAATATATATTCAATAGCACCAACTAGCACGTGGGTCTGTACTCATTTCTTTTCCAATCAACACCAAACATTGCTGTGACTACTTTGGGGCTTGTGCGTGTACCTTCCTGGCGGAGTCGGAGGCGGTAGCGGCGGCGGTGGGGTCGGGGGTCGGCTGGGGTTCGGGGAGAGACGCGGGGGGCACCGCGCCCACCGTGGAGGCCATGCGGACGGAGAAGGGCGACGTCCCGACTGCAGCCCGCGCCCCCTGCGCCACGACACCAGTGCTGGCCACTCAGAATCCCAGAGGCGCTTCATAACGCATAACATAAATTTTCTTTCCCTTATCTAATGCTTTTTAATAATTTCGAAAATATGCCTTGTGGTTGTCACTAATGTGTCAGTTAGTAAACGCCTTCCTGTTTTCTTTTCATACGTCTCCTCTTTGCATTATCATATTACGAAGCAATCATGTGACTACTAGCGGGGCAAAACGTTTTTGCTGGTGTTGTAAATGGAAGTAGTTTCGAATAGTGGTGGCAGAGTGTCTTGCTAGCACTAAGTTCTATAACGCCACATCATCTTAATTTGTTCGATTGATTGGTTGATTGATTAGTGACTCTGGGCGCGTCAACTGCTAAGGTTATTTTTCCCGTGAGAGTAGTGCATGTCCCTGGAAGTGCGGTGATCTTCTTTTGCTGGATGACGAGATCCAGCGCTGAGCTACACGTCGAATTGCGGGGTTTGCCACACCAGGTATCTCCCACCAGCGGAGCCGCGCCACATCCGGAACAAGTTATAAGTCTCCGACTGGTCTCCCGACATGTGTGGTAGTGCGTGTGGCATGTACGTGTAAGTGTGGGTAAGTAAGGGATGCGGATATAACAAGGGAGAGGAAGGAAAGATCGCGCGCGGTCCGGGATCCATTTGTTAGTGTTCTGCTCCGTTCGCCTGGTGTTTGATCGAAGAAACAACGGAAAACAGCCGATTAGAGCAGCCTGCCGCTATAATTCTCTTCCAGATAGCAGCTGAATTTGACCTAGCTATCCAGCTAGTATCGAAAATCCAGCCACAATCGGCTCTCGAACACTAGTACCTCCCGGTCAGAGGCATTGCATTATTTGTTCAATTAGAGGTGCCCACTGTTCTACATAATTATAATGTATTTATTAACTAACATAATAGTTCTCTACAAAGATTTAATTATCATCAACACATGTTGCATCATGTGAAGTTCGCGAACCTCTCTGGCGCCAAAGACGGGAACATATTCTATTTATCATGGTCATCTGAGTGGTTTAGTGTGAGACATACGCCACGTAAATACACTCGTTGATTCGGGTGGAGTAACGTTTTTGTCACACCGTGGGATCAGCATTTACATCCTTGTGTCGTGAACGTCTACCACCTGAAGTAAGTAGGCTACCAGAGTTTGTCAGCCAACTATACTCTGCAATACTGCGATACATCTAAAGACCCATTCACAATGCAAACGTAAACATAAGCATAACGCGTAGACGTAAACATTAACATAAGTAATGGACTGAAGTATTTACAATGTCTATCATATTCGTAAGCAAAATAAGAGTGTCTGTTGGCTGTGAGACATTCTAGTTTACTATTGGTTGGATGTGAGAATCGATTTCAAGGTATCGACTGTGACCATGGTCCATATGACGTTCGTGTAGGACAGTTACATACTGTCGCTAGCAGCCACCAGGTGTCGCGGTAGTGGCCTGGGCCACTTTGAATCCCGTGGTACGCCCGACACCATAAATGCAGTACTTCTTCTCCTTCATAAGCAGTTATCCTGTGGAATTTCATGTCATACAAGTCCTTGAAGTGTATTTTCTTTGTAAGAACAGGAACTTCGTATTTGTGGTCTGAAAACAGACTTGTTGATTTTTAGGAGTATGAAAGGTGTGGTGAGTTCCCGTGAGGATATTTGATCCATATGCCGCTTCATTTTTATTGTGGTCCTATGAACCAAGTTTCATTTAGATCTCGGAGTCATTCAAATGTGGTGTTTCATTGAGAGACCCATATGCATTGTAATGGGACGGTCGCACATCGCGGATGACGACACGAGCCATATATTTATTTTACTTAATTAAGAACCGCGCCGTCGTTAGGAGCAGCCGGAAATGCCGTTTCCGCTGTACCTGTGTAAGAGCCGCTTAGCGCGCCGGGGGAGAGGAGGAAGATGCACCTCGTTTGTTCAGCCGAGAAAGCCTGACGCACCCCTTATGACGTGTGGGGAAGCACGCCACCCCCACACCCCTTCACCGAGCAACGGAATTACCCGCGCCTCTTTCCGGGAATTTCGGTGACGTAGGTTACTGCGGGGGAGGTTGCTGGAGGCGGCTTCACCGCTGACGCCGTGATAGGCGGAAGGATTACAGGTGCCGCGACATCCAATAGAAATAGACAATGCGGGGGAGGAATCACGTGGTACGCGAGCCTTCCTGTAGGACCGCGGAGGGACAGCTCGATCACTTGAATCGGAGGTAGCGAGGAGGAGACTTGTATCGGAGGTCGCGAGGAGGAGACTTGTATCAGAGGTAGCGAGGAGGAGACTTGTATCAGAGGCAGCGGTGAGGAGACTTGTATCAGAGGTAGCGAGGAGTAGACTTGTATCCGAGGCAGGAGCGAGGCCACTTAATTGGTGCCTGACCGCCCCGAATGCCACGCCGCCTCGCCACATCGCAGCCCGACTCGTGAGACGACAGCCGGCCGATGGGACGGGACACTACTAGTGACTGCCTGACCGAGAGTGCCATGTGAGTGCGAGCCGGGGACGTGGAAAACTATATGGCGAAGCGACCCGTCATCGCCCGGGCGCGTTCCCGCCGCCGCCCGCACCAAGCGCCGCCCGCACCAAGCCGCCGGCCGACGGCCGCCGCTGGCCTAATCCGGGGCCGCCGCCGTGACCGCCAAGGGGCCGCCACAAAGGGACCTGGGGCAAGCTGACCGTCGACGCCCGCCGCCAGACCTGTCGGGACTGGGATGCCCGAACGCTGCACCTGTGAGCTGGATCACGACCGCCCGGGAGGGCAAAGACACCGGAGCTGAAATGAACTCTGGCCATACCGGCCGTTAATAAGTTAAGATTAGATTTAAGTTAGTTTTAAGGTTATTCATGTCACTGGGATTCACCCACACACTATACTAAGTGATTAAAGTAGTTTATGAAAATGCTGGAGTATTTTTCTCAAGTAGTTAGGCAAACATGCATGCCTCCCTCTAGGGAGTCTGCCGACGAAGCAGCCGGGAAAAGCTGGATCGCCGAAGGAAGCAGGTAATCGGGGAGGCGGTGGTTACAGCATCAATAAAAATTTTAACTTCCAACAAGATATTTTCTAGCGTAAAATATTAAGTATGGAGTGCTTCATATTCACATTATGTCTTCCGCAGGCGCTGTACATTGAAAGATTATTTTGTATTTCCGGTTGCGTCAATTGCAGTGGTCATTAGTTCCGTAGGTTTAGTGTGTGTTATATACATGCAGTACCTCGGTGGTGGCGGTGTCCCTTCTCCACTAGAACGTGATATCCGGCGCCGATCTACTCGTTGGCTTGCGAGTTTTCGCCTCTCCGCCAGCGAGGCACCGCTCCAGCCAGGACAAGCTCTAAGCAACTACGCTCTAGTTGGTGAATTTGCCCTAATGAATTTGCCCACTGCTTTCAAGAGATGCGTGGTGGTGTCGGAGATGTGTGTAAGGGAATCAGGGACGAGTTGGGAAATCGCACGCGGTCCTTGGCCCATTTATTAATGTACTGCTCCTGCTTGAGCCTGGTACTGATCGAACAAACCACTGAAAACTACCGATCAGAGCAGCTGGCAGCTGGAATTCTCCGCCAGACTGCGTCTGATTTCCGCCTAGCTATCAAGCAAGCGCCGGGAGTTCCCTTGTTAAACCATAACACGAGATGGGGAGGAGAGGGGAGGGGAGGGGCAGGTACCTGTTTCCTGCGGGCGCTGGCGGTGGAGGTGCGGGGCGGGGCGTGGCGCGAGCGGCGGGGCGGTGGCGGCGGGGGCGGCTTGGGTGTCCGCCCGCGGGCGCCGTCGGGGAGCGGTCGCGTCCGCGCCCGCGCGCGCGCCCGGCTGCTGGTCCACGTGGACGCCGAGGAGGAGGCGAGGGAGGTGGTGGCGAAGGAGGACGCGAGCGAGGACGAGGACGGCGACGCGCTGCGCAGCGCGGCCGGGTACGTCACGCGCCTCCCCGCCCCCAACCCCGCCCCCGCCCCCGCCCACGCCTTGCCCATCGACGCGGAGTCCCTGCGCACCAACGGTACCCTGCGTCAGGGGCCACTCAGGCACGACGGGATAGTGCCGGCGGCAGCCATGGGCAGACCGCGCGATCGCCCGGAGCCCCGTGCATCAAGGGGTCCCGATGATGGGACTGATAAAAAAAGTTTAAAAAATTGAAAAAGAAATGAAAACTTGTGAAAATCATTGTGCAGTTGCACAGTAATCTAAATTAAATTAAATTTAAAGAAATCGTTGACGTAATTTAAAATGTCACCAAGAAGTAGTAGGATACTTTATAAATTTTCAATTAATTTTTTACCTTAAATATTTAATTACAGTTATTACTTATAAGGTAAGACGCTATGAAATCAATCAAATAATGCTAACATTAAAATAGGTTCCAATGAAATCCATATTATTATTTCATGTGTTTAATGACTGATTTTATTAAACACTAAATACACACACTTTTTTACACACAATTTAAGATCATCTTGGAAATTGTATTATTTGATCACTATATGCTTTTACTTAAAATCATTATTTAAAAAAATATATTTCCAAACACTTTCTAGTTTAAGCATATTTTTTTTTTGTTTTTTTGTTTTGTTGAAATAAAATAACTCATATAGTTTCTTGATACAATTTTCACATTTCGGGGGAGGGAGGGGAGGCTACGTTTCAGAATTGCCCCGGGCTCAGAAATGTCTAGCTCCGGCGCTGCGATGGGGCCTATTGTCCAAATAACATTTCTGTCTGCTTGATAGTTGGGGTGGGGTAGAACGATGCTGTCACGTACTTGGGCGGCAGACAATTAGTCGTAAGGTCGTTTTCGCATCAGACCTCAAACGCAGCAGCAGTAGCAAGAAACAAATTGCAATAAGAGCTCACAACAGTGTATGACACAGAACCGCATACACGGTGCATAACCAAAGAAGTAATGGCGTCAATTCATTTTTTTGTTGCTTTGGGCTCTAAGATTTCAATTTTTTCTCCTTAATAAATATAGGCAACTCTGCAGCGGCATCAACAGAATTTGAAGCGTTTGATTGGATACCTATCCCCCTCCCCCGTGTCAGCCAGCTGACAAATACACAGAAATATTATTCGAACAAAAGAGTTGTGCGGCGCTCCGCCTCCCGTTGGTTTCGGTGTCGGGTGGGTTGCATCACCGCTAGGCGGCAGGCGCGTTAGCGGCCTAGAGCGTTTCTTTGAAGAAATAGATTTGTTGGAAATGTTTATCCTATTGAAGTGTAGTTGAAGGGAAAGATTTGAAGACAGTTTTTATTAAAGAGTTCACAGGAATTTTTGATTACTCACCATGATGGTCGAAAGAATCTTATGGAGGATATCTTGTATTATTACAATGAATTCCTTCTTATCAACTGTGTCAGTCTAAATAGCACCTACCCAGACAAAACTGTTTCAAAGACTTAAAATACTATTCCTTTCACTCGAAAATCTCTGATAAGTTAGTGAAAATTAGTTTAAAAAATAGTTTCATGAAGTATGATAAAATAGTCTCCTTGAATGTTATCTTTTTTACCCGGCGTTTCTGGGGAATTGACAGAATTATTGCGTCATTTAATCTTTATTCTCCGTTTCGTCGATTTTTTCTGAGTAAGCAGGAACACTATCTAAATCATTACGTAGGAATACTTGAAAATCTTGTTCCCGTTTTTTCAACTTGCCTGTCTTCGCAACTGTCCCTATAATTTTGCGTTCACAGCTATTATAAGTTCTTCTTTCGCAGGATTTCGATGCGTCTCATGCTAAGGATTTGGACCCAACTCAGCCATTTCTTTGGATTTTTTGGGGAACAAAATTTCTCTTCGTCGGTAAATAGCTTCTGTTTCGCCCCAATGAGTATGTAATTTTTGGAATGTTGGCATCAGTGCTGCCTGTAACTTTTTTACCTTCACCTGCATCCATAGTGGAAATAACCACCATGATTACCGGGGAAAGGGGAAGGAAGGCCATGGGTTAAGAAAAGTTGCGCGATTGGTAACTATTGGCAAGATTGGCATAATGTGAGCTAGGGGCAAATAACTACATAATTCACACCCGCCCAAGCAAGCTTCTAGCTTTTCGTAAATGTTAATATCTAGATTTGGGTCAAAGTGTGATTTATCTTCTTACTGAATACCCCTTGATCATATTTATGAAAGGTTTGATGTAGTAATAAGATAAGTCACTCTTCAACCAAAAATCGTTATATTATCATTTACGAATAGCGAGAGTTTTCTGTCCCATATGAGAGGAGCAGGGAAGGGTGGGCTGCATGGGTTGCCACCCCACAACACTAATTTTTGCAATTGAACATTAAATTTTAAGCATTTGAAGCAAACCTTCTTAAACTTTCAATATTTTTTTAACATTTTAATATTACATTTTAATTTCTATTGAGTAGAATGACTATACATGTTTATTAAGAAAGACTTAGTAATAGCAATTCACTAATTCCAAGACTAGCAAACTTATACAATATTTAATATAATTTCGCAAAACTAATGTATAAAAATATTTCAAAACTCAATTTAATTTGATGGAGAGAAAATATAAAATTGGTATTAGTTTATGCAAACAATGAGAAAATGTAAAAAAATTAACCCAGGAACAATAAGTCAAGGTAATTGAGGCAATTCATGTTTGTTTTTGCTATTCTATTAATTTGTTTAGTACAATAGTGCACTTAGGTCACCACAAATCTTCTGCTCTGGGGTCTCCTCTGACAGAAATCCGATCCTAAAGAGCATACCAAGGACTGGAAATGACTACACCGGAAATGCATACGGAGAAATGTGGGACAAGGAACGTGAAAAATCGAATCAAAGAAAAACGTCAGTAAGATCGTCTCTTCGATGTGAAAACGGTCGGAGGCAGTGATTTCGCGAGGAAGGAAGCGGGAGAGTGTTATCACAGTTGTGACACCAACATTAACATGTTAATCACACGAGATATGGAAATTGTCTATTAAATAAATAAAAAAAGATAGAAAGTTAAAACTGTGCAAAAGTTATGGTCAATGAGCGTGAACCTTCCTATTAAGGGAATGGTCTTATCGTGTTATGTCTAAATACACCTCGACTTTCTCTGTGAGAGTAACACAAGAGCTTCATATGTACGCATTTAGCTGCCAATCTAAATTGGAAATATCTTAAAGATATTTCCTGCTCATAGCTCGTCTTTGCGACCAAACTGCATTTGTCTCGTGTAACGGGAGATCAGGACTGAACAAACGAAATCGGAACTGTGTGAAAAATAATATGTTGGGTTAATTTTTGGTGATTCCTGGTTTATTTTTTCAGCTGAAACTTTGCTCCTGTACCACCTGCAACTTCAACCGTCACGGAAAAAAAAAATCCACTACAGCCTTTCCTCGTGGGCAAAGTTTGAAGGGAGGGGCACTCACGCGTGCCTGAGGGAGCGCGGGCGTGCGCGGGTGTCGGCGCTGCGGGAGAGGGCGCGGGCGAGGCCGCCCGGGCGAAGGCGCCCGGGCGAGGCCGTCGGCCGCACCACCATGCTGCTCGGCGCAGCTCAGCTCAGCACAGCTCAGCACAGCTTGGTTCAGCGCAGCCTGGCTCGGCTCGGCGACAAGACGCCGTCGCGTCGCCCCGCCACGGCGACAATGCCCCGCTCCGCCCCGCACCCCGGCGCGGCAAATTAAGCACCGATTTGACTTGACTTACTTCCCTCAAAAACATATTTGCAAGTAACACCGTATGGGAGAGAAGTATATTCTTTCGCATTTTCTTCAGCTCCCTACCCCACCCCAAATTTTCTTCCATGATTAGTTGAATGATGAATAAAAGTATCATCAAAGCGAGATGGTCTACACTTGAAAAATAAACATTTCCATTTTCGAGTAAAGGAAAACTTAGGCATATGTATCGGTAAGCGAACTACAGATTTGATTTTATAGTGTTGCTAAGAAAAAAGCATTCCACACTCGAGGCACAACTCCTACCACAATTAGCAAACGGAGAGCTCAACAAAGCAGACGCATACTGAAGATACAGTAATGTCCAAAAGTAAAATAAGGGGCTATCTCACCTTTTTCTCAAAAGAACAAGAGAAACGGGATGAAAAAACTGATCCTCGTGGATCCTCGCATTCGCAATTAGTTAGACTTCTAATGAAAAATGTCCAAAAACTGAAACAATATTTATCTTTAAAAATAATGGAAATCCATTTAATCCGTTGCTGACATCAGAAATTAGCATTAAACTAGTGGTGCTACAACAGCACATAATTTCTCACGTTATTTGTAACTTGCATTTTTTCAAATTTAAAAAATTCAACAAAAATAACACCAGCACAATTTTCAACCGTCCGTTGATCTATCTGCAGGAAAAAATAAAAAAAATTGGGGCAATTTTTGAGAAAATGTTGAGGTTTCATATAAAGTGCCCCCAAAAAATTAAAATATTAGTTTCAAATTTGCAGGGCTTCAAGATCGGCCAGATCTATTTGCCGGTTTTCAATTTTAAAGAACCCGTCTGAACGGTGTAATTGTAGGCGCTAGCGTTCACCATAGGCAGATAGACGGAGGAACGTGAAGTAATTTTCTGCTTCGTAACAATATTTATTCACTTTTTCGATACCAGGGTTCGCCAACGCGAGTTTTTATGTCGAAAAATTGCAGCATTATATTTTCTGTCCTACGTAAGTAGTACGTGAGGAAGTAGTAAAACACGTTTTTATCACACTTCCGTACTTTGTTCATTCTTGAATATTGTTTCTGGCCTTTTTTATCAAAGGGCTGAGATTCAGAAATATCTTCGGTTCCATAAGGGCTACTTTAGCAAACACAAAATATCAACAACCGATAAAACACAACAGATTTCCAACAAAAACAATAGGTTTCAACGGGCGAGGTTGGAATTTGATCTGGCATGAAAACCTTGACGAGGAAGGTGTTGGAAGCTTCCGTCCAGTCGGTCGGTTTTGATCCGGCCAAATCCGACTCATTTTATTCATGGCAAGGTGTAGACTGGGTGTTTTTGTGGCCCCAGGGTAGCAACGAGGGGTTGGACGTGTCGTGGTCAGTGGCCTTAAACTCAGGAAACTGAGAAGGGATTCGTCCCCACACCACCAGAGGGACGTTTCCAAGTTCGGAAATGGGATTCGAAACTAATCCGATGTAAAAAAACGTAACAAATAATATGTTATCCGACTATTTAATAATTTGTAATCCGTTTGTAATTTTAATAATATGTAATCCGCCTATTTAAAGATAATTTCTATCAGATACTTGTGATTTACATGATACTTGTGATCACTATCAATTGCTTGTGAGAGAATTATTTCGAAAAAACGAAAAATATAGAACTGCTCGGTTAGTAGTTGAGAGAGGAGAGATTCTCAACACGTCCACCACTGGTATTTATACTGCTGAGTCGGTATATACTGCAGTAGAAGACAGGCTAATCCAGATGACAGTACGAGGGGTGGGTGCGTTTTGCAGGGTATGAGAAGTGGGCGAAGCACGGCACCCAATTCAGGGACTTCGAAACTCTGAGATATAGTGCGAGTGAATCGCATTTAATTACACGGCTCTGCAATCACTACACTGTGCAGTTAACCTTCTGGCCTCATCCTTAAATATAGGCATTGTGGGGAATTATCATTGGCATTTATAATTAAATAATTATATGAGTCATCATTGCCAACAATATTGTCATCTCATCCTTAAATACTAATTTAAAGGGCTTTTTACAGAAATAACTATAACTTACACTTATAGCATCCTCTGTTGGAGCGCACACACCCTCAATTACCACATGCTAACTAACCCATCTCACTAACTCGTCTTTTTCATGATGAACTACAACATAGAAACCCTAAAATCTTAAATAACCTCTATGAATGAATAATTTGGAGGAAATATAACAAACCTGTACTTAATTTCAGTGTTCTAAATGCAGTTTATTTTTCAAAAAGTTGTAATTCATTCCAGATGTAAAGATTCCCACTTAACTGATCTGTTGGGGATAGTCCCTGCATGTGTGAGAGAGAACATTCATGCAATATTAAAAAACTCAAGTAATGTGAAAATGAATAATTTAATGACTCTTAATGTAATGAACACTTTTTACAATACAGAATTAACAATTCAGCTTTTTTTGTGTTTAATTTATTTAACAAAACATGTTATCATCATTGTAAAGGGTATTTCTCATAGAAAACAGACTTGTCACTGGACATTCTGGCACCATGCACACCATTCTGCTGTCAAACCTAAAAATGAAAACCATCAATTAACAAGAATTTCTTCTCCACCTAACTCAAAACTAAAGTTTTGTCTTCGTTTCTAATTTCTACACAGCTATTTAGAACAAAGTATAGTACCAAAATACATCAAATTTGATTCTCCTAGGAAAGGGATAAAAATATCTCTTAAGGTCACTCAAAATGTCCTTAAGAAGCCTTCAAGAAGGTAAACTTTTAATTCCTTTTGAAGTTTACACAGTAATAATATTTCTCCACGTTTTGTGATTATTTTTATCTGACTGTTCTAATATGTAAAACATATTTACATGCTTAAAAAAAAATTATGAAAATATTGGGAATGCACAGCATACTGAAATTTTTCCTCTTATATGCATACTTTTGGAAAAGGTCATGCTATCAATCAAAATTAATAACTACTCGTACTTGTAAAAAAATTATGACATCATTTAATGACCTAAATAGTATTAAGATAGAAATCCTAGCTTTAGTATTGGAAATACAGAGAAGGTTTGAATAACATTGGAACATTTCAGATGATTCACGGAAACAGAACTATACCATATTTATAAATGCTCTTTCATCTATTGAAACAAAAAATGTTAGGAAAAAATTGTTTCCACACAATGTTTATATTTTATGCAAGATCTAATGTTGTCAACTGTGTAGCACTTGTATTTGTGCCTGTTTGGTTTGATGCATTTTTTTCAATAAAAACTAGGAATTTCCATCATGTTGATCTATTCCAAATTAAAATTTGTCAATGTAGGAAATTTCCTAAAATTGGATAATCAATTGGAAGTTTTTGTATGACAGATATACAATATTTACAGATCTAGAATCAATAAATAACACAAAACCATATTTCACAAATGCAAATTTTAGAAAGTTGTCTAAGAAATAAGTATCTTAGGGATATGAAATAATCTGTGTGTGTGTGTGTGTTCCACCATTCAATGTACGAGTCAAACTGTTGCGTCCCATCCTCCTCCTGCTATGTAAAATAAATTGCAAGAGAAATAAGCTCACATTTAATGCACAACAATTTTTGTCCATATAGTTCTAATTGCAGTCAATTTCATAACCAAAAGGTTAATGATAATGATTGATGAGACAACAAAAGCATGAGTAGCCTAACTGAATCGCTAACAGTTGACACTTGTTGCAGCCATTGCTGTTAGATGATGGTTCTCATGACCTTAATTATTCAAGAAACGAATGAAACATTTTCAAGAAGACCAGATTTACATCTGAAGAAGCAAGAAAAAAACATGTACATCCAGTTCTTAATTCTAAACAGGCTCAGAACCTTAAGACATGGCCATTTTAACAGCTTTTTGGCCCCTGGTTCTACGTTAATTTGGGGGACCCCCTATTTCACCCCCATTGATCCCCCCCCCCAATTTTAAGACACATTTTGTTGAAAAGAAACTAAACTTCTCATCACTGAGTGATATTATCACATCAACCACCAACATTCCATATTATTATCCAATGATGCGTGACACATCACTCCATATCCCAATTTTTTGTGTATAGATTAATCATACATTACTTTTTTTTTAATAATTTTTGAAAAATTTAGAATTAAATAATTTGTTAAGAACTATTGAAGGCCCTGGGCCTTAGCCCACGTATTAATAAGGGCCTGCCTCAAGAAGTCAGAATGTGAGCACATAAAATTAGTCATTTAATACATTAATAAATAAAATGCAGTTTTTCAATGTTGCTGTTACAATGAAAACTTTTGGCTTTCTAGATTTGTTACCAATTATACAACTAGAATATTTGTACTTACTCTTTACTACATACTTACACAGTAAAGAAAAAGTATTGTAAGGTTATGGCAAAAATCAGTGATTTCTCAACAGAAACACATTTTGGAGGTCCTAGTATTCAAAACCCTAGACCTATGTAGTAAATTACTTCCTCTAACTTGTTGTTTAGTGAAAATTGGTTGATGCAAAACAGTCTCTCTGTTCTTAGATTTGTCTCCAGTCATTCCTAGTGCCTAAACTGTTTAGGTTTTCTCCAAAATTGATATTCCTCAATTAATCTGCGACCTCGAGTGCTGAGAGTATTTTGATTTTAGGGTTAATTTTACATAAATCCTCAACATTTTCTTTTGATATAGCTCCACCTTTTCCTTTGATATAGCAAAGAATGCCTAAAAATGGTAGGTATTATTTTCGTGTTGAAGTTCCATGTGTTTTTGTGTCTACAACTGATTGAACAATATTGAAGATAAAGATTTTCTTCCTTAATGAAATTTATAATTTTATTTTTCTCAAATACAGTATCAAATTATTTTCAAGGGGAGAACACGGATCGCTTAAATATGAATAGGTTTAATTTTTATTGAAATCTCAGCATTTCTGAAAATTGCAGGAATTACATACGTGAAAAAGTATGTGCTGTAGTAGCACCACTAGATAATGAAGTTTTACTGGACCCTCCTTTATCAAATAGCTAGTAATAAACGTTCAAAATGAAAGTCATAAAAACAGCTAAGCCTTGGTCATTATGCCAAGTCATTAGTATGACATTATGCTATGTTATCATTAGTATGAAAGCAGTTCAAAATTTCATATTACAGTACTCAATATCTTGAAATCTAAGAATATCATAGTACATAGTCTAAAATAGCCTAAACTACCTAGAAAATGTTTGTGTTCTGAACGGAAGGGTATAGATTTTGATGTATGCTGAATGTTGTATGTATGTATGTATGTATGTATGTGTGCTGAATGTTGAGGCCATGACATAAAAAATTAGTGCCACCAACAATATATAATTTGCCCGAATTTCCATCATCTTGGTCAGTCAGTCTCTTCTTCCATTGGGTATATATTCAGATATGCAGAGCTGGAGGCTTGCTGGGGCTGATGTGGCTTATTTCGTAACTGCCCAAAGCCCTTAAATAATGAATTATTTAGAGCAGGGATTCCCAATCTTTGCCTTCATTGACACCTTTTAAGAGAATGCTTGCTTCATTGCTCCCCTTCATATTTATTCTATACTATACAGCATCCATAATGACAAAAAGATATGCACATGAATGCATTAAAAATAACAATTTCGTACCTCAATAATCTCAGAAGTATCTGGGTTTTTCAATTATTAAAGATGCTTCGATTTTTGAGTAGCTGGGTATCTAATCTTCAATGAAATGTAATGGTTACAAAATGTTGAGGTTTTTAAGAAATGGTCATAACATATCTCCAGTACATATTATGGAGTGTTTTCTTGCATGACAGAGTATTGTTGTCAAATGCTTATATATCGTTGTATATACTTATACAGTAAAACCCCTCTTTTACACTTTTCAGGGGACCAATGAAAAAAAGTGTAAAATGCATGGAAGGGTAAAATACAGGAAAGTTGAAAAAACTATAGGCTAGGCATGTGCAGGAATCTGTGATTTTCGTCAAAAAATCTCCTATTGACATGCTCTGGCAATGAAAAAGTGGATAAATCATATTCTTATATAGAGTAAATTACTTCCTCTAACATGTGATGTAAGCTTGAACACACTACGTATTGAAACAGGATTTATCCACTTTTTCAGTATCAGTTCAAGTTTTTCTGTCGAAAAATCAGTTTTTTGCCGCACCATTACATAACTTTCTGAGCACTAGGTATAAAACCACCGTATACGACAAAGTAAAAAAATAAAATAAATTTTAAATAAAGACGTAAAAGACAGGAAGCACTCTTCATATCAAGTTGTAAATTGCAGGACGAGAATGCATTGTTAATATAGGCTTTTCAACAGGACCAACGAAAAATTACGTACAAGGCAGGAAAACGTAAAATGAGGGAACGTAAAAACAGGGTTTTACTGTATCTTAAGTTTTCTAATAATCCTAATTAAGAAAGATGGATACGAAAGAAGAGGAGTGAATTTGTAATTTATTATTTTACCTTTAATAATCAGAAAACAGATAATCACATTCATTAATACTTTTTTGAAATTGGATATCTTGATTATACTGATAAGGTGCCGGTTCATAATTTGGCTATCCCCCCCCCCCCCCGGCCAGTTGATCATCATTGGCGACTTTCGAACTTTAATTTGACTCCCAGGGGGGCCTATACCAATTCTGTTGGGAATCTAATTTAGAGCAAACAAATGGTGTCAAAGAGATACTGTTTTCCAAAAAGCCACTGAGTACAATGAAAAAGGAAACTGTTTTACAAGAGGAGATTATGTTACATTAAAACCATGTAGTAATACCAGAAGAAAAGGAAAGATAATCTAAGTAAGGTAATAAAGCTATTTCACTGAAGAGAATTTTTACAATAATAATTAAATTATTAATACGCCTAAGGAATATAAAATACACTATTGAAGTACTATATTTTTCATGATATATCAGAGGTAATGGATGAACTACGAGTAAGAAGTACAAGTATAAACATATCATTTTCTTTATTAATACAGTAACTTTGAATGCTGTAACATGTGGTAAGGTATGGTTTTAGTGTCTTTTCAAGAATTTATGCCAGAGAATTGAAAATTACAAGAGAGCTCAGTGAAGTGATGAGTAACAATATGCACGTGATATCTCTCCAGAGTTCACAAAACACTATGATATGAAAATTTCATGATAACAATATACAAAAAAATTTGAGTACGGGAGGTTTTGAACTGTCCATGTGTAGATTTTATGTTATGGAGATAACAGCAATTTTCAAATTATTAATATTTTGTTTCCATATTTATTACATTAATTGTAGATCAGTTGGTTAAGCTTTGTTTAAAACTGCATGACTTGTTAAACAGATTGTTTTATGTACAATAGTGTCCCCAAAAAACTTTTTCCCCCCCCCCTCCCTTACAATATAAGCTTCACTATTAAGCAATACTACTCTTAACAATGTTGCACAATTCCCTGAGTTTTACTTGCAATCCTTATAGATACCTTATTACAGTCATTACCTTCAAAGTGAAAAGTAAATTAACTTGCAGTAACTTATATCCACTTTTAAGCTAAGGTATATGATAGAAAATCAATATTATGAGATATTTTACAACACAGTTACAATAAACAAGGAGTAGTATATCAAAATTGCTTATTAACAATGTCAGACTTTTTATTGACAATATTCATACTGAAAAAATTGAATGTTCACTATTTTATGATCAGAACACATCAGTTCAACAAGATCCACATACAAGAACAAGAAAAAAAATCATCAAAATGTAGCACTGGCAAAAACAAGCATAAATAACACAAAGTAATAATAAACCATGCAATTTACAATTGTCAGTTTTGAATAATTAAAATCTATATTTTGCAAAATATAATGAAAATACAAAACTATTAGCATAACACAAATTTTGCACACAGTTTTAAAACTACAAAATCTACAAATTTCGCTTCATTGCAAATATTAGGTAATGATTACTTTTGTAGTATGTGAACCAAGCCAATATATTGAAACAAAGTTTTCTGCAACACACAAATTCCATCCACACACAGGAAGACGAAATGATGATTTATGCTTAAAACACACAGATGACTTCACTATAAGTGACATATATGCCAAAGCAGTCCCACATGACAACACCCTTTATTCCCAACAACACTCACATTTTCAAACCAGCTTCTTTGCTTCAAAGAACTTCTTTAAGTGTCGCATCTGCCATGCACCCATGCCCAAGAGTAGGCAGGTCTGAGTGACAGACCACCACAGCACTCTTTGGTTGGTGCTCTCACTTGTCTGCCGGAATCTTTCTTCACGGTACTGAAATCATAAAAGAATTTGAGATCATATCATAAACCTAAGCACTCTAAATTAACTCATTAAGTTGCAAAAATTTGGATGCAACGCTTTACAAGTATCAGGAGGCCCTGATACTAAAAGACAGTTGCCAATGCCAGCCTTGAATCATTATCATAGTTTCAGAAGATACACAGATATTTTACAAATGGAAAGAAATGCTCAGACAGATACTTGGTTCAATTCAATTTAACGAAAACATTTATACTTCAGTTAATTCAAACAAATCAGTCAATTTTTTCTCTCTTATCCTATTGATGTAGTATGTCTTGACTAGAATAGGATATGTTAAAATCTTTTATTCAATTCAGCACAAAAATTCATAATTTATTAAAATTTTATGAGTACTTGTAGTAAATTCTGAACTTTGTGAGTGTGCTCAATGTTAATACAAATATTGTAGTGTTGTACAAACCATACATTTTATACCTCATTTAGAATTTTAGAAAGATATCCTAGCAAAATATTTTACAACAATTTTATTAAACAACAACATTTTTATTAAAAATTATTTAATTTTAAAAATTTTAAATAAAAGTAATTTAAAAATAAGTAATGAAAAAGCGAGTTTCTTGACGATACTTAGTGTTACAGTTCTTACTATTTTGACAAATAAAATTTACCTTTTACCACATTAAAGCACAGCATCAAATCTTTTCTAAAATTGTTCAGGTTCATGTTACTAAAGCATTTTAGATTCAGCTTTGGTGTTTGACAAGAAATCTTTTCAGTTAGTTTCAAAACTGTTTCAAATTGTCTTCCAAACATTTTAATAATATGTAACTATACTGGGTAGTCAACTAAATCAGACTACCCGATCCATGAAAGCCTCTTGTATAAACATCAGGACTACCCCCACAGCAGTGTTCACCATCTGAAGTGATTTTTGAAACAAATTTTGGTTGTCTGCGAGTGACAAGGACCATCTTTACATAATTAAATGGAGTTCATTTTAATTATGAAAAGGAACTCAGAAGCAGTAGTAGTAAAGAAAGTATTCTCAGCTGTCACCATTTCTTTCTGCCTAATCTCCATTTTTTTCACCCCTCATCATCTCCTACATCTCTCGATGCCATCATTGATCTTACATCTTCCTCCCACTTCCTTCTCATCTTCCTCTATATATTCTTTCTTCAGGATGGTATTCCTTCACCCTTTCGGCAGTCGGTACTCCCTCAGGCAATCGCAAATTGTCCAAACTTGTTAAATGCCACAAAGTAAAAATGATACAAAGAAAGAAGATCTTCGTGACAACTTCCAGCAAAGAAAGCCGAATAGAATGTGAAGATCAGTGATGTTCTTCTGAACTTTGTGAGAGTGCTCAATGTTAATACAAATATTGTAGTGTTGTACAAACCATACATTTTACACCTAATTTAGAATTTTTGAAAGATGTCCTAGCAAAATATTTTACAACAATTTTATTAAACAACAACATTTTCATTAAAAATTATTAAAATTTATTTCATTTTAAAAATTTTAAATAAAAGTAATTTAAAAATAAGTAATGAAAAAGTGAGTTTTTCGATGATACTTAGTGTTACAGATCTAATAGAATAAGGGAAGGAAGACAAGAAAGAAGAAGGAAAAAGAAAAAAAAAAGAACAAAACACACACACACCAGAAAACTTACTTATTTGTGCTAATGGTAAGTAACCAGTTGCACTGGCAGGGGGGGGGGGGAGTAACATTACGTAATCAAACCCCAGTAAACTGTACTAATGAAAGCAAGTAGGGCAAATTTGCATTTAATAAAATTAGAAAACTTTACAATATTCTCATCTTCCATAGTGTCCCACAGTTTAGGTAGGGGTACAGAGTCAAATGCTTTTCTCACATCTACAAATACAATATGAATCTCTGTCTACCCAGATTCTTTTCTCAACAATTTGTTTTAGATGGAATATGTTATCAATACAAGATCTCTTTGCGCGAAAGCCACTCTGTTCCTCCACCTCCGTTTTAATCATTCCTTTAATAACCGGCCACACAGTCTTCCAATTGTACTCGTTAACACTAATGCATTTATTGACAATCCATGCAAAGATGTCTAGGGCACTTGAAAGGGTAGTTTTAATTAATTCAATTAGGATACCTCCAGGTCCCACAGTAGTTCATTTTTATTCTTGATGAAAGGAATTCAAAGTAAAAAGATACCAGCTTGATTCTTAATGAAATGAGAATAAACTGTGACCATACAAATTTCTTAATTCCAAACTAAAAGTTGTGCAGGTAAAAAAAGGTCTGAATAAGCCACAAGTTTAATTCTTTGTATATATTATATTAAAAAGAGAAAATGATCTAGTTTGAAACATAAATAAACATTATTAAAACACAAATTAGAGAGTAAGTTCTATGGTGAATGAACACTGCAAACATTTGGGGTGTGCACGTGCATGTGTATGCACGTGTGTGTTTGTGTCACTATTGAAACAATATTTTTGCTTTCAGTTAGTTTGATGTTTTGCATTAAGTAATGATACCAAGGTAGTCATTTTAACTATAATTACAGCATCAAAATAATGATACTCACCCGCTGATAGTTTTGCTCCTTGGTAATCTGCTCTACTTGATCCAGCAACTGACGTACCCTCAGCTGGATTTCAGACAACTTTTCTTTGTGGGCCACATTGGCATAATCTATTGCATGCTCACCCACTTGGATATCTAAATGCACTCGCTGCAGAATAAATTTAAATTACATCACAAACACTATAACATTTCAGTCAATTCTCAAAAAAGATCTCCAAAATAATATCAATATACAGTGACTCATGAGAAGTATATCCCCCAATAAAAATCAAACTTTGAACAGAATGAACTATTACATTTTGAAGAAAATATATTACAGAACTCTGCACTACAATTACCCTATGAGATCCTAAGTAGACTATGATATAATAGTGTATTCTTCAATGAGCGCATAATGATGGCTATTATTTACGAATTGATGTTTACAACATGGGCGACATATAAGCAAGTGTTGTAATTTCTAAGAGTGAATATATAGCCATTACACGCAAGTAAAAGACTATACTTTCTTTAAGACCTTTAAATATTCAGATTGGATTTTGAACAGATTTTGTTTTATTTGAAACTCAAGTATTAGAATTACCTACATTAAACAATGTATGTAAATAGTGCTTCTTAATATTGAGCAAATCTTCCATAAACTAGAGGGTTTATTCTGTTTTAGTTTTGTAAAGTAAGCCAAGAAAATGGTCCCAGTAAAAGAATTCACTCTATTACTCTTTCCCCACAATATAAATGTTGTATATGATTGTTCTTAATACTTCCTTAATTTTTCTGGCAATAATTGTAGAGTTGTTAAATTCGCTATTTCCTGAATTATAGGTAGAGTTCCAATTTCACTGTCACTGACTTCAAGATTAATTTTCTGTTGAATGATCAATGTGAAATGTAAAGAGAAATACGAGTACAGCAATGTCTAGGATACCCACATGAAACTGCAAAATCGTTCGCTTCTCTACCGCGGTTCAAAAGCAGCATTGGAAAGAGATGGCCATTCTACCCATAGATTCTAAACATTCTACGAATATGATTGGTCAACAGAACATGGATTCCGAACTGAAGTCATTTTATAGCCACAAATGAACTTGAGTTGAGCTGACATTACAGGTACAGGTCTTTTTAAGCTGTACTCCCATCTCTTTGGATTGTATTCCTCTCAACGGGGCACAACATAAAAAATGTCAATATAGACTGTAGAAAAGGGAAGATAAGGCCCCAGGGCAGTATTTATTTTGCTCAAAAAGTTATAAAGGCAGGGAAAAGCGAGAGCATTCTTTAGTGTCTAAAATACAGCACTTGGATACATTTAATAACATAAATACAACTTAAATACATTTAAGTTGCAATTTAGGTCATGTTTAAGACGAGAATGCACATCTTGTCAAATTTCTCTTTACTTACCAGCTGTGATCCACTGAACCAGCTTGAACTATTTGAATACAAGCATATGACGTGCTCACCAGGAGTCTGCGAAGTGAATGAAATTCTGCCTTCCGAACTGTACACCTGAGTGACGAGAAAGAGATTCTTTATTTGTTTTTAGGTCCTATAGCCATAAGTCATTGCAAATCTTCAGGAAATTCAAATCACTAAATACAATTATATTATTCAAATAATTTCAAAAATTAGCTGTAACTTATGAATATTGAACACTTTGCAATAAAGCATAAATTTTCAGAAGACACCCAAAACAGAAATTTCACAAAATAAATTGAAAAAAAGATTCAAAACAAGGTGTATATGAAATGCCTGATAATTGCTATACTGTAATACAAGAAATAGAATACCACATTACTTTAAATAAAAACATTTATTACAGCACTAAAATGGTTAAAGCATTTATTTATTAAATGTCAAAAAACAGATACAATATTACAAACATGATGTAAATAATAGGCTGAAAAAATATGAAGCCATATGTAACATGAGTCTGAAAGTGCATTTCCTTCACTCCCATTTAAACTGCTTTCCAGGAAACCTGAGAGCAGTGTGAAGAATGTGGAGAGATGTTTCAACCAAGATATTAAGGACAATTAAAGCAATACCAGGGGCAATGGAATACATCCATGATGGCCGACTACTGTAGGTTATTGCAACAAGATGATTCTGCTGGAGTGTACATGAAAATAAGTGGCACAAGAAACTTTTAGTCTAAGTGACAAAATTCTTCTAGTTACACATTAGAGTTCTATTGACAGTTCTTGCTCATATGCATGAACAGAAACAATAAATTTAATGCCTTTTTTCTTTGACATTTATTAGTTACCATATGCCTTAAGCTAATCTGTTTAATTTTCATTTTTTTTATTACAAAAGAACTCTATAACGAAACTTGTATTTTATTGTATTTAATTTTGTATAGTATTTGTATTTAATTAAAGAGACAGGTATTTCTTTGGAGAAGCATGATTGATGAACTGGATAAGAAAGGAAGAGAAAGTTATTATTGGCATAAATTTCAAATAAACAAAATGATACAAATGTTAATTTTACATAAGACTAAAAGGGAGTAATAAAAGCCTTAATTTAACATTATAATAAACTTCAATATCGACATTTAAATCAATAACAGTCCCAAAACAATTTATCTATACAGTATTAAATATATAATTCCAACATGTCGTACATACCCTTGAAAGTATTGGTTTGTCATCAGGATCCCGAGCCTCTACATGCATACCAATTCCAGGACTAGAGGGCATAAATCCTCCACTTCGAGGATCAAACAATTCCACTTTGTAATTGACTGAAAATTAACACTATGTTACATAGCACATATCGAAAATAATATAGTATTACCAAACAAGGCGAGCACAAAAATACACTTGAAATTCCTGAAATTTTGAATGTCAATTAAAAAATTACCCTCAGTTCTAAAAAGCCATTAATATCAACGAACTTCCAAAAAGCCTTAAAATGTGTAAATCAAGAAAAAACAAGGCTAATTCTCAGTTTTGTTTACCTTCTACATTTTGTACAATAAAAAGGAACTGAAAAAATCAAGTTTATACCATACCAAATTTAAAATATGCTGGATGTGTTAGACTAAAGAAACTGGAGATTCTCTCAATTCATACACCAATTTCATGACTTTTCATGATTTCCAAATATGTTTATGGTTGATACCCTTCCCAGAGTGTTTCACTTTCAGAGTAGAAGTTTCATATATCCATGCGTAGGGACACAAGCGTTCAGCCTGCGACCGCATACTGCTAGCAGTGCATTTGAACACGATTTATTGGAATTTATTGAAGTTAAATATAAATGTCACTAACCTATAACTGTCGTCTCATCTGGTATTTCTTCTATGAAGCATTTTCGTTCTGCTTCCGCAATGTGAAAATACAAACCATACGTATATTCATTGAGCAGCACCGATAAGGCAAAACACAACGTGAAAAGCAGCCTAATCATTTTGCCATGCAAAAGTAATTTACTTTCCACAATATGTTGTGATACACGTCACATCACCACCCTGACCGGAAGTTGCTGAAAGTTGACTGCAGCGCCACGACACTCAATTCAGGAACAACATGCTCTTGTTTTTAATTATGTGAAGAGAGAAAACTGGATAGTGGTGGTGTCTGCCGTATGTTTCAAGAACTACGTACTTGTCCTCCTATTAAACCCATTTAACTAGAATTGCAGTAGGAAGATTATAAGGGCAGTTTGATAAAAATGCTTTACGTATGTGATGCAATGCACTTATAATAGTTATTGGGTCTTATTATCTCTTATCGTTCCTACTTTCACGAACTGACTCCTGACATTGCGAGATCGGTGAACGAAATCGAAGAACGAGAGGCGAGAACGAGAGCATTCTGCTTCATAGTTCAAATGGGAATAACCAGCGCCGTCTTTAGAAATGACACTGGAATAACGCGTCTTCGTTAAAAAAAGTAACTTGTGATGTAATGCGTTGGAAATTATGTTTTTTCCAGACTCGGAGAAGGTTTATGTCAATCGCATAGGTCTAAGGTAATGAATGTGAGGGAAACTAACTATTGAAATATTCGGGAAACATGTACGAGAGAACGTGCGAGAAAAAGTGGATAAACTAGTGGAGAAGGTGCAAGGAAACTGGCAGAAAACTTACGAGAAATATATAAGGGAACATGCAGGGATACGTGCAGGATGCATATTTCTTACACAATGAGAGCCTTTTGAAACTTCTGAGGCATATTAGGAGTTTAAGTCTTTCTGAGAATCCCCACTCCGCAGAATGTATGGATGGTCAGAAACTAGCAGAAAACCGAAATTAACGAGTAGGTAAAATTAAATTGATAAGTTAACAGACGCATCATGACGGCCAACATAGGTTCTGTTCACACTGGTCTAGCAAGTAGATACTATTTGCTTCGCCAAACGAGCAGCAGAATTGATTTGATAGTAATTGATATCTAAATAACCAATCCCTTTAATCTTCTCGCATCTAGCGAAATTAGGGCTCAAGAAAGTGTGCCAATAATACCTATAATCACACTTAATAATTTTACCCGTTATGGCTAATGTTGATTTCTTATCTGCAGACTAAGCAACAATCAAAACTGCTTATACCATAAAAATGTAAGAATTATAAGCAACTGCCACCCACTCTCATTTCTGCAAGCCTTCTTCATAGAGCTTGGAATACTACCATTGCATTAACTATTCTTTTATGAATAAATTGTTTTATCAACAATTTCTCGAGAGTGGGCATATTTTCATGCAATACAGATTTCTCAAAACACGCGTCGTAGATGTCGTATTCACCAATTGTCAATATCAAGAGCTCACTATAAGAACTCCAAATACTATAGATTTCACGTTTCTACTCATTTCTTATCACTCTACTACAGAGTAAGATTCACCAGGTGACCTAAATCATATCTCCGTATGTTTTCTTTCATGCTTCCCGAAATATCCCCCCCCCCCCCCCCCAGTTCTCCGTGTGTTCCCCTCGTATTCCTTCGCTTGGTCACTACGTGTACCCTTGCCATATTTTTCCTCGCCTATACTTTCACAGCATGTTCCCTCGCGTATTCATTACAAAATATCTCACATGTTTACCACATGTTTCCGTCATGTTACCTCGGATGTACCTCTGCACGTTCACCATATGATTCCCAACATTTTTTTTTTCAGAGGTTCATCACAGATTTCCAAATGTATCCCAAGTGTCCCCCAATACATCCTCCGCAATTGTTTTCCGAAGTGTTCTCCCAAATGTTCCCCAAATGTACGCTATGTTTATAAGTGCGTATGTATGTGATTATAAGAGTATATAAGTTTGTGAGTTTATAAGTGCATTTTTGCGTCTAAAAATAAAGCAAGAGAAGGAGAAGCGCCTCGAACATTGAAACTTTGAAGTTTAAGTACAGTATAAATAATGAAACAATTTACAGGACATGTAAATAACACAGGTCAACCAAAATTTGAAATTTCTGAAAAATAAGAAATAAAACTGTGTGTCGTTTACTATGTATCACGCCTTGATTCCAAATTTGTGCTTATAATTTCTCGAGCACGTACATTTTTGTGATACGGTGGTTTTAATATTACGAATGTGAGAATTATGCCCCAAAATAAGAACTTACCAAGTCAACAACTAAAAATCACTAGAAATGAAAATACTTGATCTATACTAAGTGTCACGCCCTGATTCCAAATATGTGCTTAGATGATTTTCTCTAACAAGTTTCTGAGATAGGACGGTTTTCATATGGTGACTATGTGAATCTCCAACGACAAAGCCTGGAAAACAGTGTTCTCAATGATCCTTTCTTTGCTCTCGACATGATATTTCTCTCTCTTCCTGTAAAACTTGGATTAAATGTTTAGAGAAGACGGTAGGCAAGGCAAACTGTGGGGCATTTCAGTATCGCGGAATTTTTATGTAAAAAATGGCGTCGCTATTGTAAAAAGTATGGTGAGTGATGGCGCATATCTGAATGCATAACCTTAATCTGTGTTAAAAACTAGTTAAGAAAAATATGCTTATATTTCTGTTTATTACAACAACTTTCATTTTGTGGACCTGTGTAATTAGATTAAGTTAGGAAGTAAGACAAAGTAGATTTAGGTTAGTTCGTAAGTATCTAATTTGTAAGCTAGGCCGTTAGTGTTCAGTGTAAATAGCATTTAAGATTAAATATGAAAGTTGTTCTCCCAAATACGTCCCTAATTATTACAGCATGTTTTATTAAAATTTACATCTAATTCTTTGCTTAATACCGGGGAAATAAATACTGAACACTCATAATCTTCATGCAAGTAAAAATAAAATCGCCCAAAAATAGCCCATTTCACAAGCAGCAGTAGTCTCAGGATCGACGGCGATAATCACAACAATAGTGAAAAACTTATCACAATAGAAGTTTATACAATTAGTTTTTAAAATTAAGCTTTATTACATGGGTACGTATTTTGAAAACGAGCAACGCGACGTTAGGAGTGAGTTTTAAAATTTGTACGAATGCAATTAAGCTACATTATAAACGAGTTACATTCACTATTTGTTTGTATGACAGCATTATAAATTTATAAGATAATCAAACGAATCAAACTTAATTTTAGGAAACAACGTTCTTGTGACGTCTCGGGTATTTGACATCTGTGCGAGAAAACCGTCCGAGAAAGTCCCGCAGGGATCGATTTAGGCCCTATTCTCTTCATACTATACGTAAACGATATGCCGTCAACAATAAGAAACGGAAGAACAGTTCTCATTGCGGACGATACGAATATTCGTTGCAATAAAGAAACAGTAAATAGTACAATATCAGATATGTCAAATTACTTCCATAATAACAAATTAATAGAAAATGAAAAGAAAACGGTTTCAATGCAGTTTTCCATTTCAAATAAACAGCTGTGTACTTCATTAAAAATGAACGGTCTGCCATTGACTGATGTTAAGGTAACAACATTTTTAGGCCTTTCAATTCAGTCAAACCTTAAATGGAACGTCCATTTTAATTAATTGAAGACTAAATTTAGTTCTTTATGCTACGCTCTCAGAATTCTTTCAAATTCAGTCAGCCTCCATACTGTTCGTTGTGTATATTTCAATAAAATGTCCATTCCTGCCTGAGATATGACATAATATTCTGGGGAAATATATCTTATAGCTTCCAGACTTTGACTACAAAAAAGAATTGTACGAATAATAGCAAATCCCATCCACGTGATTCTTGTAAGCCTCTCTTTATTAATCTATATATTTTACCATTACCTTGTCTCTTGATACGCGAATAAGTAGTTTTTGTCAAAAATTACTTACTTAAGGGCGGGAATATATTTTCAGCAAACGCTGATGTCTATACCTTCAACACTCGACATAGTAATCATATTCATCAGGTGACAGTATTAACAGATCGCTTCAAAAAATTCACATACAATACATGTATATTATTTGTATTTTACACCACCTTGCCAGATGACATTAAACGATTAAAATCGATACAAAAGTTTGACACAAGTAAAATCTTTCCTACTGCACAACTGTTTCTATTCAATTAGAGACTATACCGAGCATCCAAAAGGAAAGTAAATTTAATTTTAACAACGAAATTTAGTGTATTATTTACCATTTGAACAGTAAAATTCTAAAGAATCTGTAACAAGTATTGTACTTCAGTTTCTAGGTCAATGACCCCATGTTTCGTCCAGTTTCCCTGATCCTTGAGCAAATACTGACATGTTTCCCTTGTTTCCCTCCTTCCCTTGTTTTGCTCCTGGACATAAATGAAACCTCAAATTAACTTCTCTTCATAGCACGTCACACACAGTTTTTATCTGTTTTTGACGTAAATAAATAAAACGAAGGTTGGCTGTTCCGTTAACCGCTACCACCACACAATTCTCTCCCTGCGATTGGCTGAATGTGTGATGACGCAATCATTTGTGCCGTAAAATGGCCAATAATGAACGATTTCTTTCATCAGAAAAGGTCGTTTATATTGCTGGTAAAAACAAACAAACTAGTTCGAAGCGAAGATAACGATTTTTTTAGATCGTTGATGTAGTGTTTTTAAATGCAAAGCTTAGTGAGTGAATACAGACGCAATGACTTGCAATCATGTATCATTTTACCAAAAATATCCAAACATTTTAATATTATTTGCGAAGCATTAGTTTTTTGAGGAAAGGAAGATAGGATTTCTTGCTATGGCCCACTACAAACATAATGTATAATAAAACATTTCGAATACATTTTCAATAATGTTTATAACTCTTCTTTCACAGTGAACAGTGACTGTATTGTTCCAGAGTTTGTAAACCTTCCTATTTTCATTAGTCTTAGAGAATAACTACAGAACAATATTAAAACAATATCATTGGGATTTTCAATTTCCCTTTTAGTGCATGTATAGAAAGTTTCTCCTGAACCTTTTGTGTGATGTAGTCGCTCGGTTTCATCATCTTCGTCTTCTTCGTCGTCTCCGTCTCCGTCGTCGTCTTCTTCTTCTTCTTCTTCTTCTTCTTCTTCTTCTTCTTCTTCTTCTTCTTCTTCTTCTTCTTCTTCTTCTTCTTCTTCTTCTTCTTCTTCTTCTTCTTCTTCTTCTTCTTCTTCTTATTATTATTATTATTATTATTATTATTATTATTATTATTGTTATCTTACATTATTCACAGTATCTACTGGTCGGTATGTCAACCACACGCAGGAATGATGACCAGGTGTGTGGTTGCTTTACTGAAGGTTCAGATGCCTTCTGACAATACGGCATGTATTCAAAATTACAGACTTTTGCATATTATATACATTCCTGGCATCCAAGTGAAGACACTCCAGTGCCCGAAGTGTCATTTTCGGGATCACTCCTGTAGCTAATATTATTATAGGCACAGTTGTCACTTTACTGAAGTTCCACTGAGTTGCGACTTCATGGGCGAGATCGGTATACTTCTGGATCTTCTCTTGATATTTTCCCGATATGTTGTGGGTATTGGGTATTTATATATCGATAAGGAAAACCTGCTGATGGTTTCTATCAATGTACGTTATATCGGGTCTATTGCCGCCGACATGTCTGTCAGTGATACTGGAGCGATCCCAGTAGAATGTGCTCACTACGTTCAAGCACATTCTGAGGCACATATTTATAATACGGCACGGAATTGGCGAGTAAGCCCGTTTTCAATGCCAATAATTGGTGGACCTGCTTCGCCACTTCATCATGCCTCTTTTTGTATTCCACCTGTGCGTGGCTGCTACATCCACTTGTCACGTGTTGGATAGTTTCGCTTACAGCCTCACATCTACACGAGTCGGAATGAATGGTAGAATCTCTCAGAATGTGTTTTCTGTAGTTCAGTGTTGGTACCACTTGGTCCTGGATAGCTATCATGAAGGCTTCTGTCTCCGGAAAGAGATCCTCGTGCTGGAGGCATGCGTGCGACGCAGAGATGTCGACTTCTGGTTTACTCAGCTGTGAGGGTACCTTCCATGCAGTGCCTTCGCTTTCCATAAGGTTATCTTCTCTTCCGTGTCAATGATTGGTTGAACAGGCGGATCAAGTTTTTTCAAGTTCATTATCATTATCATCATCATCATCATTCTTATTCTTCTTATTATTATTATTTGCGTATTGGCCATTTCTGACCAAGCTACACGTTCTCTTCCGATATTCAGACATATTCTATCTCGGAGAGAGATTAAAGTGTGTCATAGGGATCAGCTTTTCGGCTGTATCCTTTGGTAAGGCAAGGTTGTTAAGTCTTCAGTTATGAATTATGATGTGATAGGATGATGATGAGAGGTGATGGTAACCTTTTTGAACCATCCCAGCATTCGCCTGTATGAGCGATGGAACCCACAAAAATCCCGGTCAGGATGGCCGGCCCTGGGATCGAAACCACGCCTCCGACTACGAATTCAGCGCGCTATGCACAGAGCCACTTCGGTTATTGTTATTGTTATTATTATTTTATGCGCAGCCGCAGAGCGTAGCAACTTACCAGTCTCTTGAACGCCAAGCCGCCCTCCAAGGTGCGCGTTGCCAGAGAAGGAAGCTGAAGGGATCGGGGCAATGAAATATAAGAGTCATTTAGACGTCGATATTTATAATTGCGCATTATTTACAAACAACATATTATGTACAGCGTAGGTTAACAAGGAAATATCTTACAAAATGGGCTAATAGCTCAAAAATGCAGTGATAAGGAAGCATCAACGCCTCCAACTCACTGAATAGCTCGTTCTTCTCAACTTCACTACTGCTGGCCAAAATTAACAAATGGAACATTAAAATACATTTAGGGAAAAGATAAAAAGAGCAGCAGTCATTTTACATGCAATTTTGATAGCTTAGAGGTTTTGTAGAACGGGTCAAAGAACTGAATTCTATTTTTGGTAGAACTGTCCTTAATAAATACGTCCAGACTAATAAATAAGGTTTGGATCAAAGAGACCGCGTTTCTTCACAACTAAATTGATTAAAAAATCAAATCAAAACGAGACAACTATATAATGCAATACTAAAATACTTAAACTCAAGTTATTTTAGAATTACATACTTTTTTTAAACAAATATTCAATTTAGAAGCGTAATGAATGTTCTTAACAGTTACAAATGGTTTCTTTAATATAATTTATTTTTTAAATTAAATCTTAGTTTCTCGTAATATCCAGGCTCGTTATTGTTTTCTATTTCCTAAGTTCCAAAGTGCGTAAAAATTTTGTTTCTGGCAATGATGCGCGCTGATTTCATCTTTTCTCGGTGCTCATTTTCTTTTGAGTAACTGCGATGTAGGGAGGTTAAAAATTAAATTGTGAAAGAATAAGACTCCAAGGTACACGCCAGATATTGAGGAAAATTGAAGTATTTTTGGCTAATTACGTCAGCCATTTACAAAGCAATATATTTTAAAATACTAAGAATTATTTCTGAATCTTGGAAGCTAAAGGATCCAAATTTGCTCCAAAATGTGTTACGTCCAATTACTTACATCTCTTAATACGATTCTCGAATTATGAAGGTAGAATGGAAAATGTCAAAGTTTACAATCAGAGAGACAAAACAGGGAATGTAAATCATGTTTTGAAGATTAAACTCTCGAGAGGCAATTATTTTCCTTTACTCTGTTTTGAACATTGGCCCTTAAACTTCCAGGGGAAATGTATCTTCGGCCCGAAAATATTTTAAAAGGTGCATTTGGTTGTTGTTGAACAGTGCGCAGTCAACTGTCCACCAATTGTTTGCCAATGAAGTTCGTCCCCAAACCGGCGTTTTTTTTTTCTGGTTGGAATACGGTCCAAAGAAGCCAATTATGCAAGAAAAAAATTGAGATGACAAAATTACTAACATGTTTGTATAATTTCGTTTAATGAAGTTAATAATAACATTCAAAAAGTTTCATTCATAGATTAATTATTATTATTCGTGATTAGGAAATTGGTCATTATTAGGCTTACTTACAGATTAATACGAAATAAATTTAAAGAACGCGTTTAGGGGCGTAGCTTATTGGTTCAATGATCTTTTTTATTCTTAAGTGCAGAGGTTCAGAGAATCCACCATAGTTTAACTCTATTTTCGACAAGTGTGAAATTTGAAGCAAACAATTAACAGTAAATCATGTATTTCATCTTGATCAACCAAAGAAGATTTTCAATAATTTGAATGCTAAGTGAAGACATTGATTGGCTCACTAACTATATCGTTTGGGAAGCATTTGAAATTAATAATATATATTATTGTTAGTAAATTGAATGGATAAGGTATAATTATTAACATCACTCTGAACCGAAATTTGATCTGTAAAAATAATTTACAATTTTAAGAGTTTGTAAAACATTTCAAGAATACATTGTTTATTAACTGTGGATTTTACTCCATTCTTCAACATCGAATATGTTTTCCCTGAACAACCTCTAAGATTGTCCATGTGATCCGCGGAATGACACAAATAGTCGATGTTCGTTGAACAGAGTTAACGCGGGATGTCAAATTTCTCCTCGAGTCACAATTTTAAAGCAATCACTGGCTCTGATGACAAAGCTAAGAACACCTTCGATTATCATATCGTTATTATAATATCATTCATTCTTTATCCACTAGAAGATCAAAGATATAGGTTCGGAGGAAAGCAGAGAAAGAAGAACTGAACTTGGGAGATACAAAAAACAAAGGCCTTCTAATTTATGAAAAACGTTAACCATTGGAGGTTTATTCAAAGTTTCTTGAGGAAGTTCCTAAAGAGTGCCAACAAAATTTTGTAATTTTCATTTTGATCATTTACACCTTTTAATGTGTATCAAGAAATCATGTGAAAGTTCAAACGGGAGATTCATGCCTACAGTCATCTTTAACTTCGTTTGTCCCAAGAATTGCTCGTGAATGGTTTAATTTGACATCCCTACATTGAACAACATTTGTCTTTAAGTGGGCCCACATCTCGGACTGTTCTCTTTGTAGCACTGCACGATGAAATGCTTATTTGAAAATACGTAAAGTGGTAAGTATTGGTGCAATCAAGGGCTTTCGTCGCATGCACTCGCAGTGTAGTATGTACAGCGTTCACGTTAAAGAGCAAGCAGATACCACACACAGCATGGCGGGGAGCTTGAGGATCAGCAATAGGAAACACTTCGGTCGGTCGTTGAGAGCAGCAACAGAAGCGTGGATGCACATTTTCATTCTGCTTAACTCACACGCTCGCTAATTCACTCTCATTTGTCGTAACTTTTCATAATATTACTTGAAATTTCGAAACGAGTGTAAACAAACTTATTATGAAAACAAAGAATCCAAAATCATCTTCCATGGATATGTAAATCACATGCTAGTATTCAGAGCAGCGATCGTGGAGAATGTCACTACTCTCTCGCGACGTGTATGAGCTTCAAAGCTGCATTGGTCACCTCGGTGACCGCCTATCACTGGTCTTCATGCCGAGAACGAATTATTGCAGAGTGTTTGTAGCCGACGCGACGGCGCGAGCAGCGAATTTTTCTTCTCGCTGCCAATCAGCTCCAGATCCCGATCACTCCCAAGATGGACGACGCTAGCGGACGAAGCGATGGAGCAGCGCCTCGGCGTGGCGGCGCACCAGCGTTGCTCACTCGAGTTCGTGATTCGCACGCCGCGGCGCTGCTGGCGTCGAGCTGCGCTGGCGTCGGCGGCGCTCAGACTTCGCTGCGCATGCAGGTGCCCAGGGCCTCCTGCGACAACTCGTCCAGCGTCCCGTCGGAACCTGCAACACACCCACGCCGCACTTCAGCACCTCGCCCCTCGCGCTTCGACATCTCCTAGGTAGAGATAGATTACTGTAAGAATGGACCGCTTTGGCAGCTACTGCTTGGCTACTCCCGGCAACATAACTGCAGATTATGTGCTCAGTTCGTCTATGCGTTCGGTTGCAGCCGTCTCACTTGTAAATGGCTTCGACACTTCTTCCTTCAAAGCCACCGACCAACATGACTTCCATGTGTTTTTCGACGTGTCAAACTGGTCTCTTCTTAGAGTAATTTCTCTATAATTTCTCTATATTATTTGATCACGTTTTCTTGAGCCCTCATTTCGCTAGGTGTGAAAGGAATGGGGAAGTTGGTTATTTTAACGACAGTACAAATATATAAAATCTCTAGTTCGTTTTTCAATCCAAATCATTTTCTATTACACTGAAGCGAACATTTCCTATTATCAGAGTTTGTCAACAACGCTTGTTGCTATCATTTATTCTTATTTCAAATAATGTTAGTAAACGAGCGGAGGTAGGTATTCCTTGACTCAAGAAAACGTGGCGAATAAGTACAGAGCGTAGCGCAACGTCAACGGCCGTTAAAATCCTTTCACCCATGTAGCCCCGCCAGGCGGAATTCCGGAATTGAGGTGAAATGATATCAATCAAAGACATTGTTGAGAATTTTGTATATTATCATTAGTGTCTGTGAGATCGATGGCTCTTAACTCACCGACAAAATTGCACAGTTTAAATGGACGTAAAATGGCGGAATCGGCGGCAAAGAATGCGCTACTCCATTTCTAGGAACTGTAAGCGCTTCAGCAAAGTAGCGCACAAATGGGCGGGGACGTTAACTATAGACATCTGCAAAATAGACCCTCCAAATTGTTTCAAGTTTTACTACTTAATAATCATCAAAAACAAGTACTTAATATTTTATTTCCAGAATACTACATAGAAAGGCTGATTTTTGTGACCTACAATATGGTGTTGAAGACTTTGGGTAGTAAAACAACATGCTCCATAATGTTATACGTTCATCAAGGTATGATCAACGATGTTCAACGTTCAACAAAAGTACGTAGTATACAAGAATTGTCATTTTTTACTCATTTTCCCCTTCTTGTAATTTTATTTCAAAAATATATAATTTTTGAATTGAGTATACAAGACACAAATTAGAAACGTTTAACACAAGAAGAAATGAATAACAGATAAGAATTGGATAAGAACAAAAATCTGAGCACATTTGCCGTTGCAAATAGTTTCTATTACACAGAAGCGAGTATTAAATTGTTGTAAAATTTTGACAAAATGTTCGTTGCTACCTTTATTCATAGTTCAAGTTAATACAGTAAAAGAGCGGTAGTTGGAATTTCGGTAATAAAGAAAACATCCGCAGATTTACTTGTACTAACTCCCCCATACGTCACACGTAGTCACTTTTTGACATTAAATAAATAAATAAACATTGACAATAAACGAAAACTTTTAGGATATTTGAAAGATACATTTTGCTTCGCAAGAATTCCTAGGTTAAACATTTTTGGTGTTATCTGCGAGTACACGATTCCATTCCAGGAAATACAGCAATCCTTGGTTTCCATGTGTAATATTTAAAAAAAGGAACGTAAAGGAGCATATTATTTCGGAGTTCCCTCGATTACCCCTTTTGCTCACGAAAGTGCCTTATCGCGTGAATTTTTTTCTTTTACGGTCCAGAACCTTCGGCTTCGTATTTTGTGGCTTAGAAAGGACCAAAAACAATTGCTTTTTCTACACGTTCATCTAGAGTTACACAGCTAAAATAGTCACTTGTTTTTGGTGATTTGAACTTAGCAGTAAAATGTCGAAGCAATTCGGAGTGTCCTATTCCGCGAATATTACATGTCAGTTTCATCATTATCTCTCAAGCAGTTGTACGGTTCTTTGTGCAGTGTTTGTTTCAAATACTTTTCCAATTATTGGAACTTTTAATGTTTTTCATCATAAATTCGGACAATTATGACCTTTGATTAACTATCTTAGAAGTAAGGTTATTTTATATTACAATCTCGCTGGTGTGGTAATGGGATATTAGTAGAAACTCGTTCAGTATTCTTTGTAACTTGTTACTCATACGGTAAATACACTTCGTAAGGTTAAGAAAAGAAAACAATTATTAAGGTAGAAGTGGGTTTATAATAAATTTTACTCACTGGGATCAGATAATTCCTTGAAGTCGCTGTGCCGAATGGTCAAGAGGACGACATTGAATTAGGACCCTTGAGCGTGCGTAACTATCCAATTCTCTGCCATGATTTATCAATTCCAACTTGCCTTACACGCGCGATGAATATATTATACCACGATGAGACTAATGTGACCGGGAAAGTATCAAGTATCACGATTTTACGTTAACCAAAGTTAGTTCATATAGAACGCTGTGAGAGTTGTACTGGCATTATTATTCTAGTAAGAATTTCAGTATAGTCGACCGAAATCTATTATCGTCAAACTAGACTGAACAGTTATATTAACTAACAATTAATATTGGCCACATTTTTAATCATTTGTAAACAATTATTTCTATTTTTAATGAAAATGTGTGAAATGTAAATATAAATTTTATTGGAATATGGAAAATGTAGGAAAGTTTTTTCAAGTGCAGAAATTTACGTCGCATGAATATATCGGGCGAGAGAGGCCGCGTACAGTGCATACACGTAAGATCTACCAGTTTGGCGACAAACTACCACAGGAAGACCAACAAGGGCTCTGTGAAGTAATAGAATCGAAGCATTTTCAGGAAGAGGCATTATATGCTGTTGTAATAAACAAACACATCTCCGACGAAGAGTTATTGCATGGAAATTTTATTTGCAACTTGGATCTCTAATTAAAGCAATACATTACTAGATTTCTGCCTATAATATGTGAATACTGTTCTACTTTAGACGCATTTATTGTTATCACTATAACCTTGCGTTGGAAAAGAGAAGAATTGATTCTGACACCGAAGTTAAAAAAATCGATTCACCTAATAAATTAAATCTGAAAGATCTTGGACCGGGACCGTCAGCTCTATCTTCCTTCAACTGCTCCACACTGTTGTCGGGATTGGTGTTGGAAGATCCAAAAATTAAAATCGATTTTTGAATCGATCTCAAATTGCGTCAACCAAATCGGTTCACATAGAAAATCGAATCTGAAAAAATCAATGACAATTTAATATTTCTAGCACATGTGAAGAAAATTCAAAATAATATTTGATTTTACGTTTGCCCTTCAATTAAAAGAAGTATAAAAATATTTTGATATTGTGAAAAATGTGTAATATTTCAAGAAGGCAATGAACATTCATCTAAATAGTGACCAAATTGGAAAAATTCTTTTATAAAAAATATAGTAGTTTTTTAAAGTTAAAATATCAATGTATAAAGTATCATACACGAACACTTTTCGAGAAAAAACAAGTACCTGAAAAGCAAAAATTCTAAATGCAGAAATATACGTTCGGATGAAAAAATTATTTTTGAACATAATAAAAATACTTTTAGATTAATATTATTTATGAAAATATGGATTCATTAATATTGAGAATGTAAACAAAAAGAAGCTATTCTCACAGCTTTAGAAGCGCAGAGGAGGTAACGTTCGTGTGAATAATTTTTTAACAAGTATGGTTTCGTATTTTATTGGAGGTTTCCATTGATGTTACGAGAAATATATTTTGTTGTACGAGTATGTATTGTATAAATAGAGTTGTGTATTATTAAGTATAACATTAAGAGCCAATACATTGTATTTCTTAGATTGATTTCCATGTATTAAAGTATACTCTTCCAACACTAATCGAATTTCAAGGAGCTTTGGCTAAGGGGAAGAACACACCTCGAAGAGTATGAAACTTCATTATTTTTTATCAGATCAAGGAAGGTTTGAAGAAGCTTTGAAACTGAAGTGACATTTATTTAATTGTAATCATTTAATTTTTATGCTGTAATATCCAATTATCCTCTTGCGCGGTATCGCTCGATAAAATGTCAATGTAATGGCATAATCAATCATTAGTCATCGTCATTAATAACCAAACGTTCAGAAAGGGTACTCGATTATAATTTAATAACCCTACAGAATAAAAACCAACTAGATCAATACTAGATAATTTTGCGATCGTAATGCAGCCTCGCCAACTAACGCTTGCGGGTGTGAACTTTTCCGTTTCCGGGCAACACCGCAGAGCCTTTACGGCCCGTCGTCTTGCTTTGCATGTCCAAGAATACAAGTATACGAGTTGTATGCCTGAGTAATTCAGTTTAACCTGATATTTTCTTTAATATATAGAATATAACAGTTTCCCCATGGAAGTTTTCACGCCTGGCCCTGGGCACAGCGCATGTCACGAGAAGCGAGATGCGTTATGGAGACGGAACAGAACTCTGTCATCACTTGCGGAAAGAAGAAAATTCTTAAAGATATTTTGACTTGTTTCATTCTAGGCGGGGAGAGATGCACGTTA
Organism: Gryllus longicercus; assembly: GCA_038098605.1. NCBI lineage: Eukaryota > Metazoa > Arthropoda > Insecta > Orthoptera > Gryllidae > Gryllus > Gryllus longicercus. Next base: position 414,407 of record JAZDUA010000360.1, read on the forward strand.
CTTACATTATATGAACATTCTTGTAACAGATGATACATGAGTATAAGAATGTCACATGAAATCCATCCCGTGTAACTTGAATGCTAGGGGACTGTGTTCCATGAATATCTTTCTGTCGGTTTAGTTTGTCTATTTAAAATTTGACGAGGAAGCTCTCCCTTTCGCCGTGTAAAGCGGTTCACACTTGAGCACAAGGAGCGAGCGAACAAACCCCACCCCACCCGTGAGCGTTCGTGGATTCGGACGTTCTGCTCATCGCGAACTCAGCATCACTGGTTTGGTTCGGTGCTGGTGGTTGTCGACGCACCAAAGAAACCATGTCAAACGCATGAGATGAACGAGCTACTTCACGCAGGTCAGTGGTGCTTCGCTCGATTGGAACTCGCACTCGAAAGTATCCAGTTTTGAGCCATTGAGAGTGAAAATAATAACGTAAACATGAAGACGTAAGCGTGTTCTTTTAATTTAAAGAGGGAAGTAGAATTCGTAATGACCGTCAACCTAAACGACGAGTCATTTATCCGTACAACGTGTCGATACAAGAAATACTGAACACAGAAATTCTGTATACTATAATATAATCAAACAGCAGTAAGTAAAATGAATGTAAACATGCTAGTATGACAATTATTTCTTATACCATGAGGGAGATGAATGATTATATTCTACGTTTCCTGAACAATGATACGGCAAATGAAAATCACCCGTAAATGGTAATGTATGCTTTGGGGGGACCGTAGAGATGAAGCGATTGGCATCATTGTTGGGTGAGCGACCGCGTTCAAAAATTTCCCCATAAATTATGCTCAGTAAAATAAATACATTTCCATACTTTCCTTATTTTCTTCTCTCGTAGAAAGTGTTGTCACCGTCAGAATATTTAGGATTCATTACAACATCTAAATTAAGCATTTCATACCACAAAAAGGAAGAAAAATTTCTATGTCGCGCATTTGCACTGGTTTCTGTACATTTTCCATCCAGTGGAGCCCTCGCCTGCTGTCGCAAGTGACGCAGAAGCCGCACAGTGCGAATGTCGCGCGTCTAGTGAAGGCGAAGTAGTTCAGCAAAACATTGCTCGTACATCGTTACTTCGATACATCACCAAAAGGTTTTCGAAGCCGACAAACACAGCGACAAAAAATATCGATTTTTCAAATATCCAAGTTTTAAATATGATGAAACATTTTAGAGTAAAGTGACCCGGCTCTAATGTGATATATAGCACTTCATATTAGTTTAAAGTATATTCTGCCTAAATTTTGACTGTCATCTTAATTTTCTAATCAACGTTTTAAATATTAAAGGTTTAAATTGAAATTTAACGATATTACCATGCACAAAATAATAAAAAAAGTAACAACAGTGAAGAAAGATTGCAAATAGTAAACTGTTTCATGCCACCTGTGGATCGACAATAGTGACAGTTGTCAATGGCTGTTGTTTTCGAACAATCCAAAAATAAAATTTAACCGGAAATTTTAGTTATATTATTAGAACTTTTTTTAAAACATCGATGTTTCTGCAGAAATATATCGATCTCAAGAAAACATCGAAAGCAAAACATCGATGTTATAATAAGTATGTTTCTGGTCGAAAAGATCGATGTTTTAAAAACATCGATGTGTTTTTGCCATCGGTTCGCGGGGCTCACCGTGCGCAGAGAAGGGCGAGGGCTTGGGGCCGGCGGCGAGGGGCGGCGGCGGCGCCACGGCGGGCGGGAGCCCGGGCCCCACCCCCACCCCCGCGCCCGCCGCGGCCGCCGCCGCCGCCGCGGCCGCCGCCGCCGCGGGGCCCGCCGCCTGGAAGGAGTAGGTGAGGTGCAGGTTGATGTGGCGGCCGAAGGGCGGGCCCGCCGCCGCAGCCTCCACGTCCCGCGCCAGCTGCGCCGCGCCCGCGCCGCCCGGGTGGTGGTGCACTGGCGGAACAGTAAGCAATGCACATCACTTGGTACATTTTATAAAGTTCAGGTTCAAAGGACCCTACCAACGATAATAACAGCCACGCAAAAAAGAAGTATGTTCGTGTCTGGGGATCAGACCATGTATTCTATGTTTTTGGGGTCACTTAATTCGAATTCGGTGTTCATTTTACTCCATCATATCAGGTTTTTGACATGATCTCGAAAAATATTTAAAAATGGAAGACATTTCTAATCGAGGGATAGCCCATGTTACCTATATGTTTTTGGGGTCGCTGAAATCGAATCTGAAGTTTAATTAACTTTATCACATCAGATTTTTCACATAACCACAAATTTTAAATGGAAACCAGATTCGAATTTAGCGACCCCCAAAATATGTAGAAAACACGGTCTGACCCCCAGACATTAACACAATTTTTTTGCGTGGCTGTGTAATTTAATAACACAGGCACACAAAATAAAAGAAAAAGTAGTCAGACCCTAAGACTTGAGATATGTTTCTCTATGCACGCGCTGAATCTGAATGTAAAGTCAGAGTTGCGCCACCATCCTAGTTTGTTAAAATCGTGAAAAACCACCTTGAAATTTACAATTTGCAATTTCACGTTTTTTGGGGGGGGATTTAAAGGCACTGGAGGGTCCTGGCGAAATTCTGGCTTCACATTTGGATTCAGCGCGTCGACACACATAGAGAAACATGTGTCAAGACTTCGGGTCTGACAACTTTTCTTTGTGTGCCTGTGTAATCATTTATATTTAAAACAATCTTATTAAATTCATGAGCACAAAGCATTCAAGAGATAGCCAATAACTAAATTCACTTAGCTTGCCGAACATTGCTGAACTTCATTGTGTTTATGTGTTTGTCTTTCCTATCGAATTTCAATTTAGAATGACTACTGGTGATGAGCTATGGCGTGTGTTTTGGTGAGGCTTCTGGGAGCTCTATGACACATGGCTATACGAGATTCCATAACGTAAAAACAAGTTCTGATGAGAACAATAATGTTCAGAAACATCGTCAAAGTCAGTGAAGCTAGTCATTGACCAATTCATTAAGAATTTCAAAATCATTAATAATAATAATTGGGCATTTAGGGCATTTTGAACACATTTAAGAGCATTTTGTTGATCATTTTTGGCAATGTTTTATGTCATCAAAATCCGCCCCTAATAATAACAATAACAATAATCATTAATACGTCAACACGCAATGTACGCTGTATAAACATCTGGTGGGAGCAAAGCGACACTTGAATAGTGTCTAGAAGAAAGTCATTTGTCACAATTTTAGTCTTTCACGGGTTACCAAAAACACCAAAGGCGTCTCATGTCGTGTCGTAATCGCCACAGAAATCACATTGTGGATGCAAGAGAAAAGTGACCTACCTCAAAAATTGTCATTTTGCAAGAGAACGGAATTTATTTTGAGTTGAGCCATTTAATTCGTGACAAAAGACCATGATTTTAACTCTGTAAACCGGATACATTAAGAACTTTCTTTATCAATTTTTTAATTGTAAAAATAAACTTAAAACTGGCGTTACCGTAGTGGAGTTTGGTTAGCTAATGGCGTGCCGATAGCGTGGCCTCTTTCAGGGCGTAACGTCGGCCAACCAGTCTACGTTGCGGCGCCGACCAGCCGGCTGAAAGCCACGACTCAACAAAAGGGTCTAAAAATAATGACCTCGTAATTGAGAGAACGGTTTTATATCTCACCAAATGCAGATAGACACTAAGAGCAACACACATGCACAAACTCTTTGCACGAATGCTCGAGAAATGCAATTATTCTGGTATATTGAAATGAAAATGACCAAAAAAACAGATAAACAGACAATACAATATCTTTTATTCAAATTTCCTTTGTTGAATTGAAAATGAGAAATGTAATCACAAGGAAAAATAGCATTTTTTCGGTGATAGCGACATAATATATAATCAAATATTTGAAAGTTTTATTTGATGAAACTATATTTTTCTTCGTAACAATAAAAACGCCATCTTAACTCTTAATGAATAATCTCGTTGAGCAATAATTACAGTGAGTGGTGTTTCAGTCAATTCAAAATTTAAAGGAACAGATAAGATTCATTAAGGGCACACCATTGAGATTCGGGTAAGGGATGATGGCCTCAGTATCGCAATTTTGCTCAAGTATGCAGAACTATTGGGAAATAAATACAGTAGAACCCCGGTAATCCTAATTGGGAGAGCGATCTGTTCGAATTCGCAAATGTTGGGATTATCCGAAAAAAATGTACCGTACATATACAAATATATTATAGGATTACCAGACAATGCAACGTAGCAGGGAATCTCAGAAAATGGCAACGTAGCTTAGCGAACGCATCATTACATCGCATCAAGTCGATTCAGTTCCTCATGGCAATATATAACCTATTTTTCACGTTCCTCAAATCGAAAATTTGTACATTTGTACATAAACATGTGATATACACCGTAGTTACCAGAGAAATAAAAGTTTCATTTCGATAACCTGTGTTTCAATAACTAGTTATCCTGATCTACAGTAATTTTAAAATCCTTTCTTTACACTACAAAGAAGATTTTTTATTTATTTAATTTACTTTCCCTCCTTCCCGAATTTTGTTATAATTATCTGAAATTTCGGATTTGCGGGGTTCAGATTAGCGAGGTTCTACTGCAGAAGGAAAGGAATAAAGAGAGTAAAGGAAAATCTCGGAGTGACTCGCGCCATCTGCCAGCTGTCACGTGCAGGAAGAAAGCGCCCGGCGCGTGTCATCTCTTGCGCGGCAGAATTGGGTTGTCCATTCAGAAAGTGGTTGTAACACTGACATGCAGACTCTCGTTACATCTTTGCTGATTCATTAGAGAAACCCATCAGAACGCTGCTCCGGGAGCAACGAGACCCTTTACGCGGCTGAAGCAACCGAACGAAGCGAAGGCAAGAGTGGGACGTTCAAGAAAAATGATTGTTAGTGATTCCGGGCGTCTCAACACCTCAGGTCATTCTTACCGTAAGTGTAGTGCATGTATTTTCCTCGGGAGGAGGCGGTGATCTTCCCGGCGCAATGGCGATATCTGGCGCCCACCTACCGTCGATTAGCGGGGCTTTCTCCAACTAAGTATCTCCCAACAGCGGGGCACAGCCCCAACCAGGACAAACTCTATGCTCTCCACCGACCCATGGCGCATTCGTTAGGGCACTGCTTCGACATTCGCATGCTGTTGATTAGAGCAATCACGGAAAACTACCGATTAAAGCTGCTGGCCCTTAGAAATCTTCCCCGGTCAGCGACTGAATTCGACCTAGCTGAGGATCTAGTGCCGAAAATCCTTCCACCGTAAGGACTCAAAACTAGGACCTCCCGGTCATAGGTACCGCAGTGACATCAGTTGATGCCCTGAGCTAACTCTACTGGTCAAGAAAAGTAGAAGGGGGAGAAAATGAAAAGGGTTACCTATGAAAAGCTCAGTACATTTTTGAATTCACGCAAATTATCTTTAAAAACTTCGACTACCAGTTGGGCAGAGCAATGAAATTCGACACGTTGATACCAGTACGAATAGAGGAGTACGAACATTCTGAGATAAACGTTATATGTTACGTAAGTGAATACCGGAGTAGCAGAAAAAGCAACATATCTCGTAACACGTTGGAGACGGAGCCAACTATTAAAATGAATAGTTTCGAGTAAATGAGGATCATATACGCGACTGAGGCACGTGGCGGGTTCGGCAGCGGCATCCGTCGCTTGACCTCTGCAGTTCTGAATGCTCCTCGGCAGCTGCCACCGAAAGCTATCGACCTCACTCTCCAGGGGTCGAAAGCATTTCTCTTTATGTAAACAGTCATTTTTGGATATAGTGAACTCCGTTAAAGTGAACTTTGTGTTATAGTGAACCAAAGTCGCTGGTTCAAGGCAAAAATAGTTGTAGCTTTCCTTTGAAAATCGTCTCATTTTTTGTAGCTGTGTGACGAAGAAAAGCTCAGGGAGGATACGATAGCGAGTTACTGAGAGGGAATACGTCAGCGTGGGTGTTGAATTAGGCGCACTCATGGAAGACACCGTCAGCTAGCCGGTAAAGTCGGACTCTCGACCCAAAATGCCAAGTACATACAAGTCGCTGGTTCCGATCACATACGTGAACTAGACGATTTGGTTATAGTCAATTCCATACAGCAGCTGTAGTGAAGATAATTATAACTTCCAGGAAAAATCACTTCGCATCAAAACCGCAAATTCCAAAAAGATTGAGTGTTTGCAGGCGAAAGGTCTTGCGAGTTATTTTTGTTAAGCTTGGATATTTTATACAGATACAACAAAACCAATAATCGAGAAGAAACTAATTTATTTTCGCATTAGAGAACCAAACATGTAAGTCCCGAGAGGATTACAAAAACAGGAGTCGACTGCAGTTTTCAAAATGTCGAATCTTCTTTAGCTAGCGCCTACTTTGCCTCTTCGCGAGAAGTGCCGCATTCTGATCGGTGCTGCCTCGCTCCATGTGCGGCAACTCGGCGTCGCGAGCCGCGCGGGGCTGCTGAGCCGAGGCCGAGAGCGCAGGGGGTGGAGCGGCGGCTGCCTCAGCGCCAGGGGAGCAGCCTTCCGCTCAATTTGCCATCACCCCCCCGCCCGCCCCCGCCCCGAATTACGCGCTATTCAGCGGCCGCGCGACGCCCGAGGAGGAGCTGCTTGCAGCGGCGTCCGCCCTCCCTCGCGACTCGCCCCCCGGCGCCGCCCCGCCCCCGCCGCACCCCCTGCTCGGGCCCCCTCCCCGGCACCCGCTCCGCGTTGCTCCACCCCTCTCCCGGCCCTCCCCGACGCTCACCTCCCCGGCCCTCCCCGACCTGACCCGGTCCGTTTCGCCACTCCTCGAGTCCCCTGTCCTGCACTGGAGGGAGGCCTCAGCGGCAGCACTCGTTGCTCGAGGAGCGTCTCTTGCCGTGAGGTTCTATGTACTGTCTAGGGCAGCGTTTGCCAACTGGAGATGAAATGGCTTCGGAGCAGCCCTGCCCCGCGCGAAGGCGCTCGGAGAAGCAGTGCGAGCAAATGCGTAGGGAGGCATCGACAGACAGCGGTCGCCGGTGGCGAAAACGGTGGCAGAGGGCCTTTACCGGTGTTTCATGCAACACAAGTGGGAGATCAACTACGCTCGTTAATTTTCTTTCCACGTCGGAAGATACTGGGACAATGGAGATTTGTTTAGTGTGCTTGAATGAACTGCAGTGTGTTAAAATGGTCAACCTACTGATGCATTACGTAGCTTCGCGACCCATAGAAACCTCCGATATAAAAATGCATTCTGAGAATTTACAGATAGTAAGATAATAAGAAATAATTAAGCTTAGGGTCCAAATTCTACCATGTGAGCCATCCCGGGTATCTATATGTTCACATTAATTATTATTTCAGGACAAACTAAATTCTTTATATTAGATAACATGGTATAAAATATTATTGACCTAAAATGTTAAACATATCTCCAAAAATGCCATGTAAAGACTGAAAGTTGAGTTATAGTACTGGTTGTGATAAAATGTCGAATATTGCTTTGAGTTATATAATTTTTACTTTCTATTATTTAATATTTCATTTGTTATTGAATAAAAATATTTCTAATAATAATTACCATTTAAGAAACGTTAATTGTCAATTTTCTAAGCGAACCTTTCCCCCCACTTTCGTTCCATCACTGTGTGCCCGTCACCGCGTAAGGGACTTCCTTTGCTTCGCGGCAAGGTTCGGAGCAGGAGAGCAGATTTCTGAAATGTCACAACATTCAGTTGGCAAGCACTGATCAAGGGTATCCGGGACAAGCCGTATGTCTGTCGTGGAACCTGATATTTTGGCCAACATGTTGTGGTCTTCTTCAAAGTGTACGCATATCTCCTCAGAGCAGTACGCTCTGAGGAAGGCCATAACATGTTGCCCAAAACGTCAGCCACCACGATAGAGACGTGACTCGACCAGGATAACTTAGACAATACAAAATCCGGCTGCGGACGCCTAAGTAATCATATCAAGAGGTTCTATGGTTCGAGTCTCAACGGGGGTAGATTTTCGACACTTGTTCGGTCGGTCGGCTGCTCTGATCAATAAAGTTTCAAAATGATAACCAAAAAATATTTTTTGCTGTTTCTCCGATCAATAACAGGGAATGCCGAAGTAGCCCTACAAAAGAAGACTGCGGATTATTGTAAGCAGTTATTCAATTAAACGGGAGACAAAAATCCTATGGTTCTTGGCTTAGGGCAATCGCAATATTACTCACTTTGAGCAGATTTGTTAAAGAAATTGCTATTCAATCGATGGATTTAGGTAAGTACAGGGCGAGTTTATATCAAAGAATGTACGTTAAAGTTAAATGCAATTTTGTCTCAGCAATATAATTTTATGATGCTCAGTTGTATTTCATATTATAACAGCTGGTGCATCTGATGCTAAAATAACATTTTTCTCTTCAGGAGATATTCCATTGAACAATCACCTACTGTCAAAATATTTTTGTTTTTCTGAATGCAGAAAACCAAGATAAAAACACCAGTTTGAACATAGTGACTAGTCAGGAACAACCTAATCCGTTACGACCTATTATACGTTAAGTTATAATCAATTTATTTCGACTTCATCAAGAACAGTAGTAAATATCTCACTTTCAGAAAACTATCCTAAATCGTTATGTACCTACATCCACAAGTTGTGCAAAAAAACAAAACAGAAAAAACAACAAAAAAACGTTTTGTATAAGAATGACAGCTGTGACAAATGATGGCGCATTCTTCTTTCGGTGGAGCCCTGTCATATTTCGGAAATGTATTAATACCTCGTCCGCAGGACGCCGAGTCATGCTCCCATTGTGGTCCCGCGGAGCGACTGCCTTGTGTTTGTGGATCAGAGTAAACAAGCGCCTGGAGAAGCCCGCACGGACGGAAGGGCGTCGTGTCGTATCGCGTCGCGTTGCGTCGCATCACATTGCATCACATCGCATCACGTCGCATCGCATCGCAACACGTCGCGTCGGGAGAACAGAAATCGCAGCTTCCTAAGCCGCCTTCAGTGACGAAGAGGGGATGCTGACATTTAAGTTAGGTGCGCTATGATCTGACTTGGAGGTTTTCAGTCCCCTCTGTTTAAGAAAAAATGTATTCAAAGTGGAACCATTTCCACCATTCCTCGTGATTATTTGGATAGACGGTATTTCTGTAATTTCAATAATCATAAAGTATTATATTTTAAATAAAATAAGTTAAAACAGAATATTTTACCCGTTACGTAGTATACTGAAAAAAAGGAATATGAAGTCCCTGAAAAAATATTAGACTCGAGAAGTCAGATTTTAGACATTCAATAATATTAAAATTCCAAGCTTTCTAATGAATAATGATGAAACAAGGTTTGAATCTCAATACTTTTTATGGATCGCAGAATTCGCGGGACGACAACGGTTCCTTTTTAATTTTCTCGGTAAAGAGAATCATTATTTTAGTTTATATATATATATATATATATATATATATATATATATATATATATATATATATATATATATATATATATATATATATATGAGCGGGGGATGGGGTTGAGCATAAGGATCAGATGGGCATTTATGAGGGGTACGGTTGCTACGAAAAGTAAGCAGAGTCTGGTGCCAACGGTTCTACGCCAACACAGTGTCTCGTGAAATTCTCATGTATGAATATTTGGTTTCTTAACTTTCAAAACCATCTCGTGGGGACCAAATTTCTATCCATCACTGAACAATGAAGACTCCCATAAACTTTCAAGTACCGCTCTCTTGGCTGGATTGCACCAGTTTAAATTAGCAACTCGCGCATAATTTACACAACGTCCAGATTTAAAGCTGATGCAATTCAGGCTCTCAAGGTACGCTTAAGACCAGGCAGTTTGATTAACAACTGCCGCTGAGCAACGGATGGACCACTTACAATGGCTGGTGAACTACATATTTGTATATGGGCGCGCGTATGTTTGCATAGTGAAAGGCATGAAAGCAGAACGGAGGGCCGTACTCGGGACTCGAAACGTTGTGAGATTGTGTTGTTCGGATAGAAGATGCAGTCTAGAAAGCTTCTTCTATACGTATCAAATCTAATTCTCTTTTCAAGTTTCGATCACCTGGGAAAGGTGCCCGTGCACCCTGGAGCAATGCGAAAGATTTTGGTAGAGTTGCAATACCTTCACTTGCTATCGCGAATTTAAAGCGAAGCGGAAGACTACTTGATGCAACACTTCTTCCACTAAGAGCTGTCCTTTCACAAGAGGGTTACCTATAAGGTGAAACATGCCGGCAAGGGTTTTCTTCTTTCAAATATGAAGTTAATTAGGAAGACTTAGTTAGGATCTTCTATATACGAAGATAATTTTGGAGTGTGCCCATTGGGCCAGTAAGCTATAAACTAGTGGTATTGGCTAGAACATATGATTCCAGTTATTATGTATTTTGCAATCGAGATAAATGTAATATGAACCGATATACCGAACAAGAAAATTCGAAGTACAGTATGTTCAGAATCATGTCGAATATACTTATGTCTTCAAACGTTACATCTTTCTAAAATCCCGTAGGGCGGTTAGAGGAGTTTTTTTATTGTGACTTATTTCCCTATCCTCGTTTGGCCCACCCCACAGATCTAAAGAGTCTGACAAGCGCAGGACATCCGGCAAACGGCATAAAGGCTGTGAATCCCCAGAGGCACTTTGCGACACGTGAAGAGATATTTCGAATACAAAATGCTTTGACAGCACATCGGTAGAGTCCCACAATTCAGAGCGGTCGTTCGGAGCCAAACGCCTTGAGCCATCAGGCACTGCCAACGAGTCTATCAGCTTGTCCCCGGGAGGGGCGCATGCGACAGAGACGCATGCGACGGAGGCAGTCGCACGCTCGAGTCGCGATCGTTCAAGAGGCTACCCATCGCGACGCACCAGTACGCGAGAAGCGGGCCTCTGAAAAGCAGACTTCGAAATTTTAGGCACAAAAAAGTGATGATTTAGGCACCTAAACTACGTAACAAATTTATGAAATTAGGCATGAAAAGTAACGATTTAAGCACTTAAAGTATAAAAAAAGTACTAAACCAAATATTTAAAATATTATACATGGAAAGTTATGTTTCTGTCTTATCTATCTAACACCGATAATAAACTGATTTTTACATTTTCAATAGTGCCTACAAGCATATTATTTTTATTCACTTTCATTCATATTCATTTCTTGCGTTATTTCAAAATTCGCATTCTCAACCTGTCAACAGTGCCGTTGCACCGGGAATGGTGCAATTGCTAAAGAAACGCGTGCTGATGGGAGTCGAGCGTGAAACACCCTCTTTGTATTGAATTGCAGAGCGTCTTATGTTCAGTGAGTTTGGTGAGTGATTTTGTTTGATGCATAGTCGATTGCTTATTTGATCAGGGAATATTCGCGTTTCGGGAAAGCATTTAAGTTTCGGCATAAAATTAGCTAAGCGCGGAGATTTTCTCCAAAATTGATATTCCCAATCGATCTGGCTGATGACGCGGGCACTAGAATTTGAAACCATTATTTTAATTTTGAGGGGTGCTTTACATGAAGTCACTGGAACATTTTCCAAATAAAAAAATTGCTCCATCGTTTCAAATTAAATTTTGTTGTTGGATAGTGTGAAAGAAGTTTAAGAGAATGGGGCAGGTCTCACTTGTTTCGTTGAAAACTCAGATTGTTCGAAAATTCCAAAAATTCAAACTTTTTTCGGCGTCTTCGTACAACTACAATTATGAAGATATAGAAGTTTTCTCTCAATGAAATATGTTTCTTAAAGATATGTTTTGAAATAAGGTCATGTACAATTTTTCGAAAATTTGAGTACTTTTTGTGTAATTTTGCGTGAAAACAGGGAGAAAGCACGGTGCTGTTTTAGCACCACTGCCGATGACGTCGTTTCCAGAATGTAGGTGTTTCCGTGCGTGGCGTGGCGGGGAGGGGGGGCGGGGCGGGGCGGGGCGAGTACTCACGGTGCTGCGCCTTGAGCTTCCCCGTGTGCAGGTGCTTCTTCTGGCGGGCGCGCGAGTTCTGGAACCACACCTGCGTGACGCGCTTGCTCAGGCCGGTGATCTGCGCGATGCGCTCCAGGTCCTGGCCGTCGGGGTTGGAGTCGAGCTGGAAGTTGGCCTGCAGCACCTGCAGCTGCTCCTCCGTGAAGGTGGTGCGCACGCGCTTCGTCTTGCTCTTGTGGTAGCTCTCCGCGTCGCAGCACTCTGCAACACACGCGCGCCCGCTCGCCTCAGCCCCGGCCCCGCCCCCGCCATCAGCGCCACCGACAACGCGCGCGCGCCAGACGCTCTTGGAGACCGGAAGCCAGAAAAATGCCTTGAAACTTTGTAGGACGATAATCTGTGACGTGTGGAACCGGATTGATTGGTTGTTAGCGATTCCGGGTGTCAGTATGATCATCAGGATGAAAAAAACATCGACAAATCAGGATAAAAATAGCTTGAGCGGATAATCAATAAAAACCGAACCCGCTCCCATTAGCGCCGGCCCCATAGAAACGGAAAAAGGCAAGAATAAAAAAAATACGATTGCAAGGCATACAGTGATGGCAGTTTATTAAGGCGAGTCCCTTCCCTAGCCTCTGCTCTGTGACAATGATCGCATATTCCCTTTTCAATATTCTGAAGCGAAAGTTTGACGATTGCTAGTAGTGTGCAGAAAATAAGAGAGAACGGGCAATGCAAGGTTGAGTACGGAGACCGAAAATAACCCTGAGCCGACAAGAGGTAAACTCCATGGTATAGTGCAGTACACATGCATACATGCATTCCTGAAAACAATGATATTTTTGCGTCAGTGTGACGAGTACTCAGACATGTGGTGTGATCTGAGCATATTTGTTGGTATTTTAAGTACAGTGCTTCACAAGAAAATTAGCTTGCTCTAGGAAATCCAGCATCGCACCAAATATGGCCCGTTATTAGTAGTTTGACGGACTTAAGTAACAAGCATACGACTCGTGTCCTTTCGATGAGAAACAAACAATATAAATCAAGAAACAGATTCATTCCCCTTTCTTCAAGGCACACGTTTGGCAACACGCTCAAAACTTGCATGTGAATAATGCTCCCGGTCGAGTTTCGCGACCGCAAACTGGTAATTTAAGTGCATCTTGTTCCAAAGCGTCTGGCGATTGAACTGCTGGCACAAATCGCTTCTTTGCGGGCGAGAGGGGCTACTTACGCAACTAGCTGTACCCGCTTGTGCATTTCAACCTGCTTCGAAAGACCTTCAGTGTGAACTTCTCGGTTAGTGTGACCGCGCCACACGCTCTGGTACTGCAAATGAAGTGGAAGACTGGGATACTTCTCTCGCAACTTTCATGCTATCTGATGGAGTGGCTGTTCATTTGGATCTTCGTTTAGCAATTTACTGACAATAAACAGTGTAAGTGCATTAATATTGCTGCGTCTCAGTGTAAGTGCATTAATATTGCTGCGTCACGGTTTTCAGAAATATCAATAGTCTCTTCGGGCGGAGTTCGCTCATGTTGCTAATGCATATCGAAAGACGAGAAATACAAGAACCATGTACCATTTGGAAAGTAATGTTGTAGCTAGATGAATAGACCTTTTTATATTTCATAAGCATATTTCCCTTACCAGCGACCAACTAAACTTTTATTTTCGTTAAAATATCGATGGAAAATCATTGTTTATTTACAATACCTTCAATAAAATTGAGAGATATTTATTCAAGTGTTATATGAAGTAATGAACAATGTTTGGTTTTTTAGCTTCGACAATGTTTGGTTTGGCATCTTTATTTGATATTTTACCGTCACATTTCTCTTTACTCTACTAGATTGTGACCCTTTAAGATAATAAGATAGTTATATCGCAATTTGTAACTGCCTCCCTATTGTCAAGTAATCTTCTTTTATGTTGTACAAGTTGGTTTCACGAATAAATGAGAAACATGAAGTTAAGGTATATTACAATAAAGTATATTGCATTTATTTCACTTAAAATATTATGCTTTAAAAATAAGAACAAAATTTTACAAATTGAAACGCACGTATTGAATCGACAAATACGAAATTTGATACAACAGTGTCTAAGAAGAATGTAAATGTAATATTGGTAAAACGCAATTCTTTGAAGAACGTTCTATTTTAATTAATTTTATATTCATAATGCACAAAATATCAGCAACTAAGTAGTACGTCAACAAGAATGTGCTCGTTGCGCCCATGTTCTGATGAAAGATAATTTTGTAATATATTCAATGTCTCGGAGGGTAAGAATTGATGTGAGGACAAAAAATACTACCCAAACATAAAACGGACTGAATTGCTATAAAAATATGCCCCGATTGAAACGGCATCTGGCGGCAATACGGTCATTTTCGCGGCACGTAATTCGGTTTTACAGTTTGAGTGCAGTGACTCTTGCACGTTTGTGCGGGAATCGACGATGCGAGCACGCTGTGGAATTGGAGGTTCCGGAGGCGAAAGGTTTAGTATCCCTGGCCTCGACGCGAACTCGCACATCGTTGGTGATTAGGGAAAAGCTACAGGCGCTCAATTGTGGATATCATTGTCAGGTTCAACTAAATCCACTATATATAATTAAAGACTCTGATATATTATGAAGACAGTTTGTCGTAGTACAAAATTAATTTGCAAAAACAACTTAATGAGGAAAGGATATAAAAAAATATGACCGACAAGGAAGGACAATATTGCAGAGATATGACCGAGACCCCTGCTCCCGTGACAAAGGACTGGAAGAGGCCCCCAAAGGAGGGTTGAGCGCAGATAAGTGCGAATTCTGGGAATGGACCTAATCTTTGATACAAACGTTGTTAAATTTCGAGAACACAGGGGGTCTAATTGTCTATGACAAATACCAGAGGAACACAATTCGGTTCCTACATGGCTCCTTCGTGGAACACAACAACAGTAGCGATAATCCCAAATAACCGTATGGAAATATCACAAAACTGAATCTGGTGACCCCTGCAGGGTATCCCTACAGTCGCTTCGTGGTCTTCTAGAGGACAGCGGTTAGAACCTATTACCGAATTATACAGGGACGTTTGAAATGAAAAACAACTTAAATTTAGAAGTTCAGTTTCGTCAAATCGGTCTTGACGATTTACACGTAGTTATAAAGAAAAAGGTGTATTAA
This sequence comes from Gryllus longicercus, assembly GCA_038098605.1. Classification (NCBI taxonomy): domain Eukaryota; kingdom Metazoa; phylum Arthropoda; class Insecta; order Orthoptera; family Gryllidae; genus Gryllus; species Gryllus longicercus. Next base: position 429,506 of record JAZDUA010000360.1, read on the forward strand.
GCATTGTATTTGTAGTTGATAAATTGTAAATAGATATAAATTATAGATTGATCTTTCGTTAGTATACAGCAAAAGATCATTGAAAGCGGCGGCGTACTTCCAACTTTCCGACTTCTCTCCGTCCGACCGAGACGTGGCTTGTTGGTAAGCGGAAGCGAGAGCAATTGCGGCTATGCAACGGTGATCTGATGGTACGTAACTGGCGCCCAACGCATGGGGAGAAAATGATCGAAGAGCATCAGTAGCCACCGATTCCGAATGTATAGCGTCAAGAATTAACACCACGACGCAGAGAAGGTTAACCAGATCTCGGGGACCTATGGTTAATGAAAAGGGACTAGTGTTAATCAAGCTTTTACTTCATACTCAATGAATTATAGCTTCTATTCCTTTTACTTTCTCGCTACCCCTTACTCAGTAGAGAGAATGTTTTGTATTGCTGTCCGAAAAAATTGCGAATTTTCAACAAGAACTTTTATTACAGGGCCCTAGTAATGAAAAGGTTGATACATCCAGTTGCTAAATTTAGAAAAACATCCTCTAACACATAGTGAAACCAGAATCCAACCAATTTTATAGGCCCTTGATAGCGAAAAATCGAATGAAGGGCAGCGCGTCAGTCCGTTCGTCCATCTGCCCGTCCGTCAGACTGCGAACAACGCTAGCGGCTAAACCGTTCAGACGATTTTGTCCAAACTTGATATTCCCCAATCGATCTGGCTGATGTCGCGGTCCCTTGAATTTGAAACAGATATTTTCATTTTCGATTTTAATTCTCTATCCGTTAGTTCATTGGGAAATTGGTCCTTTGGGACATTTTCAATTTTTTCAAAAGAATGGCGCCATTGTTTTTGATTAAATATATTAGGTTGTATTAAATAGATTAGTTGGAAAGTGCGAACGATGTTTAAGAGAATGTCGCAGATCTCAATATCGTGGCGATGTCTCCCGTTCGGCATCTTCCTACAACTACAATTATGAAGATAGAGATTTTTCCCTTAATGAAATCTGATCCTCAAAGATAAGTTTTAAAACAAAGTCAAGTTCAATATTTCGAAAATTGGAGTACTTTTCGCGTAATTTCGCGTTAAAGTATGGGCGAGAAAGGACTTGTTTTAGATCCACTAGTTCTAGTTGATTTATGTTGCTGGAAACAAATGAATGTAGTGCAGGGCGATGACATTGCAGGAAATAATGATGGAGCCATTTGCAAATGAGCTAAGTATACACGGACGCACTGACAAAATTATAGCATGGTCATAACCTGCAGTTTTGTTACCAGCAGTGGCCAAGCATTACCTGTCTAAGCAGTCCATTCTTATAGTCCGCTTGCAATGCCTCTCTTGCAATGTCATCTCCCTATAGCGAGAGTGAACCAGGCGGGGAGTGGAGGAGCGCAGTCTGTGTCGCGGGCGCGCCATCGCCCGCGGGTGGGCTGGCGGTGGGAGGCAGCAGGTCGCGTCGCCAGCAGGGAGCTCTCCCTCCTTTGGGCACCGGGGGCAGGGGCGGGGCGGGGCGGGGGCGGGGGCGGGGGCGGGGGCGGGGGCGGGGCCGGCGCAGGGGCAGGATGCGCCGGGTTGGGGGCGAAGGGGCGACGCTGAATTACCGGAAATTCACCGCGAGGGCGAGCAGGGTGCGAGGCTTCGAGATAATTTGCATTGTAGATGCGGACAAATCAATTTTCTGCCGATTTCACACCTCGTAAACATGGCAGGAGGGGAGCGCGGGCGCGGGCGAAGCGGGGGTGAGGGCGCGGGGCGCCGCTGATTGCGCGAGGGGCGGAGCGGGGTCGGGAGGGAAGCGGGGCGGGGGCGGGGCGGAGGCGGGGCGGGGGCGGGGCGGGCTCGGGGCGGGGCGGGGGCGAAGGGTGGCGCAGGGGGCGGATCGTTAGCCGTGCCGCCCCAGAGACGCCGCGCCGGGAGAGCGCCGCAGTGTCAACGTGCGGCGTATTGACGCGCGCCGGCGCATGCCGCCCCACCCACACCCACGCCCACGCCCACGCCCGCGCCCGCGCCCGCACCGACACTCGCTGCCTGGTGGAGCCCCTCCCCCCCCCCCCGTCGGCGGCGCCGCTTCCTCCGCGCACACGCATCTCCCTCTTTGCGTGTCTCTTGCTCCTCGCGTCCCCCTCTGCCTGCGCCTCCGACTCGCTCGCCGCCCCCTTCGCTTGCCAGCTCTTCCACTCCCCGCAGCACTTGCTCCCTCTCAACTACCGCTCGTCGGCTCTTCCACTCCTCGCGTCCGCCGCACCATGCCTCTTCAGCTCGACGCTTCTATCGCTGCCCGCATCTTTCGCCCACTGCACCTAGAGCATCCCGTACTTCTCGCTTCCCGCACCTCTCGCTCCCTGCATTTCTCACACCGCGCATCAACCGTCCCCCGTCCCTGCCATTCCTCCCTTTCCTCCCTCGCTCCCCGCTCGTCTCGCCTTCCCCGTAACCACCGCTTCCCGCATCTCTCGCTCCCAATACTTCTCGCTCTCCGCACCTCTGCTCTCCACCCTTCTCATTAAACCCATCTCTCGCTTTTCGTATCACTCACTTCACGCATCTCTCGCCCCTGCACCTCTTGCCCTTCGTTCCACCTTCTCCCGCAACACACACACACACACACACACACACACACACACACACACACACACCTCGTCAACTCGGTCTAGTTCTCTGTCCCCGCGCCTTCGGACTCCCTTACTACCTACCCATTCCCTCTCGTCTTGACTGCTTTTGGAGCTCATCATCTAGTACCATCTTCAAGGGTCCAAGAACTTTAATGCAGAAATTAGTGAAGAATAGCGTTTGAATGTTTAAAGATTTGTGCGGGTAAAGTTCGTTTTCGACCTAGCAATTTTCAATTGTTTGTCCTTTTTACTCGTGCATATCTCATGAAATTCTATTTAGTATTGTTCCTCTGCTTGTATATCTTGACTGTGAGTTCATTAAGTGATGCAAGTTTCACGAAGTTCACCTCAATTTTCCATGGAACTGCAACATCTATCCTACAAAATCCTTCTACATTAGCAGTGTATCATGTTCAGCAAATTATGTAGTATTTATAGCATATTAAAATCAAAATAAACGAGTGATACGACAACAGTACTTACTCTCTCGTTTTATTGATAAGGTTTACGTTATATTATAGCATTCCACCTTTAACCCTACCAACACTTCTGCTATCACTCGAATACATCATCAGACAATTAAATTTAAAATTACGCGAAGGCAATATTTTGAAATAACTATACATAAACTAATTTAAAGATCTAATACTACGAAATAAATGTCACCAAGAAAGAAATCTTTAGCTTCAATATTAATATAAATTAGAATTACGCAATTACAGCTAATGTTTTAGAAAAGTGTGCTATAAAGATATAATATTGCGGAATTACAGAGCTTTAAGAAAATAATATCATATTTAGTAATACAATTGCAGAAGGAAAATCTCTTAAAATTTTGTACTTTTCGAAATGTGAGTGGCTTTACAGAAACTCGGGCCTGTCCCATTTTTATAAGAATACTTTGCTCTATTCGGAAAAAAGTTAAAAAGAGCTATTTATAGGAAAACTTACAATTGTCATAGGCGCCTTATGACAGATCGGGGCATTTATGGCCAGATCCGGGAATATTCACTTTAGAGAAAATTTTGAGATTTGTTTAGACGCTATAGATATCCACAGATACACAGACATGAATGGACAGACCTTTAAAAAGAAAACACTTCCAGTTTCAGGGATTCTTAAAATGTGTATTCCCGTAAATATATCAACAAAAATACCAAGTAGTATTATATAACTTCCTCTATAACACGTATTCAAGAAAGTGGAAACAAATATTAATCAATAGCTAGGATGAATTGAGATTAAGACAGCTCTTCGATACATTTTTAATTTGCCCTTATATTTCAGTTTGCCCTAAATAAGAATATCTCTTTAAAAAAACCCAGGGGTTACATTTTCTCAAAAAGTAAGTCTAAAGTAAGACTGAGAAGGAAATTTCGTATGTACATTTACCTTTGCTTCCTAAAACACTACGAATTACCGGGGGCGCGACGTTAATCAAAGTCTCGCACGTGCCTTACAGTGTAAACAAAAAATTTATTTTGCCAATATCAACCCGACACATACATTCCCAGTACGTTAAGTATGCTACAGAAAATGGTCAACACGCTAACTTACGCTGTCAAACGCTCGAAAGGGTCAAAACAAGAGCAGCTGATTCGAATTCCCGACACTGCGCAGCGCAGTGCTCGCAGCCGGAGCCGAGTCCCTCGACACACCGAGTGCAGCACCTCGCGCCTTCCGTAGGATGCTTCCGCCATTTTACATCCAGTCGTCCGAGACGCTAGTATTGTCAACAAGGGACTTCTTCTCACATATCAGTGAGATGCCGAATCGTTGTACAGTAAACTGAAATTCGAAAATGGGTTCAGGTTGTTCACATTACGTCAAGGTGAACGCAACTCTGAAAGAAGAAAACTTATTAGAAGATATAATGATAGCTCACAGATACATCTCAAAGAATATGAACTGGTCATTGGTATTGCCTTAATTGCAATGATACAAATACTTTTGTGAAGTATGACTGTAAATTTGGGATGAAGACAAGTTGCTTAAAAGTGAAATAAAAAAGAACTAAATAAAATGCTAATGTATTTTGATTCTGAATACTGAAGCAAATTGCTGAAATATATTACAGAAAGACATTTCATAACTTCTAAGAAATAAATAATATTTCATACAATCAAATACACGAGACGAAACTCATATTTTATTTCCCCCCTCTTTTTCTTAGTTTAAAGTAGTTCATTCCCGAAGAAGACAAGTCTTGTGCGCGGGAGAGGAGCCAACAATAATCATTGTAATAATAATTAACTACTCCACATTTGAATACATTTTTTATAGATCATACTTATGTCTTTTTAGAGCTGTTCGTTAAAGCCTGCCATTTTCTTTCATAAGTTAAATGAATTTCAGGATTTATTACTAAGAGTCCTAATATCCATAATGTTTTAAAAATGAGAGTTTGCTGAATGTTTTAAAAATTCAGCGTATTTGAAATAACAAAGTCCTTACGTGGATGTTGCACTAAATATTTAATTAAGAATGTGATTCACTCACCTACTCACAATAAACGTTCAGAGTAAGGACACAGTGCAACCGAAATATCGGTCGTTCGCTACCAGACAACTGCGGGCAAAATTATCAAAATTATTTCATTCGAAATACACAAGAATGTTCACTAGAAATCGTTCGAATATTCCCAAAATTCCTCAGCGCATTTATTGAAACAATTTCGACAAGTACATTTAAGACCATCTACATAGTTTATTACAGAAGGTCTTGACACTCCAGCTGATTTTGGTACAATGGAACCGTCAGAAACAAACGAAACAGATTCTCGTCCGATATATGCCTTATACGGACGCCGCGGGAAGGGGCTTCACTATGACCATTTCTGTTCACTAGCGCATGTTTGATCCATCTGCCACATCGGACGAAAACGTCGGAAGACCGAACTTTCGGCCAAAGTAGGCTCCACTGTGACCACTACCTTCCAGTCTAAATTTTTCATATTTTTCATAATTTATACTATACTTGTAGAATTGTTAGCGAACTTATCGGGCGAGTTGATATGAAAGCTACACGACACATCAAGTAACTTTAAAGGCGTGTAGGATGGTCACTTTCATACCCTCTGTGAAATGTTAATTTGGCAAGGAGTGACGAGAGGGCGTTAGAAGATCATTATCGTGGCACAGTCGACAATAAAGAACAAACTGAGTCTCTGGTGATTCTGCACGCGAATCAATAGAGTTTGCAAGATTCCTAACTCTGTTAACGAAGAGAACCATTATCCGAGCTTTCAAAAACTTCGACGCGTTAAAAATGATTCCAAACCGTTCTTAAACGCAGACATCATCACGGAAATTCGACGAAAAAGTTAAAGATCAAATTTTACAGCCATATCTAGCTCAAATACAGGTAGCTAATATTTGGGCGCTTATTATTGAACATGTACAAAAGTAGCAAAACTCATTTGCTTTACGAGCAACACCAAATGAGCGCAAATTCTTCTCGCGCCACCATTTTTAGCGCGTTCCTGTGTAGGGACCGAACAGCCCGGAACGAAAAGAAGTCGGCTGATGAGTTGGGCATTCTGCCAACATGTTCTTTGTCATTCTGTAAGTTCCCTTTATGTTCTACATAGACGAGTATAATTACAGCTACGAAATTCAAATACATTATATTATTTATTTTATTCGTGAATATTGTATATTTATTTTATTATTTACATTGCATTAGTTAATAAAACAAGATCATTGCTTTCCAACACATAAGCTCAGCCCTTAAAATTTTGAATAACTCACTGATACTTTCCAAATAATAATGTTCTACATAAGTCATACCACGCAACCAGTGCAGTTTGAAAAACCGATTTTTGTGTTTAAATATAGGACATAATTCAATGTTGCGGCGAGAGAATGTTTCATTGTCGAATGAGACTTGTCGTAGGATCTGCCTAGACGACGGCCGTGGCAGAATGCACGTTCGACGATAGCCCGACCCCTGCAGTGCGCTCGGAGCCACCGACCACCTGCGTGTGCACGACCGGCAGAAGCTCCACGCCCCCTGCGCAGAGCCCCGTGTTTCTCACCACCACGGGGTGCCCACTGGGCGCCCGCTAGGTGTCTACTGCGTGCCCACTGGATGCCCACTGAGTGCCCACTGGGTGCCCACTGGGTGCCCACTGGGTGCCCACTGGGTGCCCACTGGGTGTCCACTGCGGCGGTAAGTAGTCACATATAGGTAAATTATGTTTTTTTAAAGAAAATATTAATATAGGTTGATGGTTATTTCACTTTGGCAATTCACTTCGAATATTGATACTGTAGCAATACATTTTGCAGAACTATCATATTTGCTTATACTATTAGGTTAAAGAAGTATAGATTATAAATTCATGAATCAAGAGTTCAAATTCCTTTTCTGTGAGCCTCAAAAAGTTAAGAATGTTTGGTAGGTGATTTAAGTAAACAAATTCTTTCATGGAGAGCGAACTGTAAATTTTCTAGTACGTGACAGTAAACTAGAACTTTAATAGTCAGACGTCCAAAATTGCATTGTTTGAATACATATAATCAACACGCCTTTCCACAAAATGCGAACATTTTTTGATGTATTTGAATACAGTTGAATCTCGCTAATCCAAACCTCAAAAATCCGAAATGTCGGATAATCCTAACAAAATTCGGGATGTAGAAAAAATAAACTAAATAAATAAAATACTTAGTTGAAGTGTAAAGAAAGGATTTTATAATTACTGTACATCTGAACAATTAATCATTGAAACACAAATTGTCGAAATAAAACGTTTATTGCACTGGTAACTACGGTATATATCACATGTTTATGTAGCAGTAATTTTCACTTCGAGGTACTGGTAAAATTCGGTAATCTTCTTTTGCCGAAGGAACTGAATCATTTTGGCGATGCGATGTGATCGCTACGTTACGTTACCATTGCCTCACGTCGCACGCTACGCTGTGTTGTCTGGTAATCCTATAGATGTATTTGTAAATGTACGGAACATTTTTTCGGATAATACAAACATTTCCGAATCCGATCAGACCACACCCCCAATTAGTTGGAAATACTGGGGTTCTACTATACTAACTTCATCCAAAATTACGGTTTCATGTATAAGCTTTGAAAAGTTTTACTGTAAAATTACGTAAATATTACATTTGTACGCTTCATAAAGAAAGATACGTGCCGAAGTAGGGAGGACAAAAAATATTGTAATATCGCCTACCATATTCTAACCCTCGTAGGCACACCAATTCTCTGTAAAGGTTGCAAGGGGTTCGTCGTCATGGCGGTGCACTGGGAAGAGTATAAATTTCTCCATCTGGATGCATTGTACCAAAGTTACTACTTACTACACTTTGCAGCTTTGAAAGTCGTGAGAAGAATCGCAGTCGCGATGAAACACGTAATTACTAGTTCAAGAAGTAAGCACTATTTTGAAACGACAGTTTTTGAATTTGTCTTGTTGTTTCTGATCGTAGCATTCATAATATTTTAAAGTTAGAAGGTTTCAAATATCATCTATTGAGAAGTTTCTATGTGAAATTTGGAACATCCGTTTCGATACGTATATTTTTATTTTCATACATCACAGTGTAAACAATTGGACAAAGAGCAATTGAAAGATGTAGTGATATCTGTAAAAAACCGGTGATATTCCAAGAGTTACGTAGGTGCCACAGCCGTCAGTCGAAATGTTAGAGTGTGGACAGAGAGATGTTATCTTCTGCGCAATTCATCTAGATCACTGTACATTTGGTATTATCGTTTTGAAGGGTGTATTACCATTACACTTCCTCTAGAAAAAACAATGTTTTACACAGTGTAGATTGGCTGGATTGGTTTGTGAATGTTATTTAAAAATTCTCATCCAGAAGAAAATCGAAAATTGAAAAAAGAAAATCGAAAAGCAGGCATTTATTCTGAACACATCAAATCAAGTAAGCGTATAAAATCTAGGGTCAATTTCAAAATTAAGAAAATCTTAAGAAGAGACGATGAAATCTTTCTTCAGTGTTTAGGAAACGCGAAAACATTGTTTTTCTTTACTTTTTCCAAATTTTCGTTTTTATAATATGGTTGTAAATAATAATAACATTTTTTGGAACTTATTGAGATTTTCTTAGTTCTACAATATTTTGGAGATCTCGATATTCGAAATTTTATATGATGACATGAGCAATATTTGGAATAACTTTTTGAAAAACGAAAATAACACTTTTATTGAGTTTTCATTAAGGTAAAACCATAAACAATAAAAGTATTTGAATGCACCGTTCTAGATCAATGTGTGATGTAAACGTTTTGTTATTTTCCGAATACTATGATAAACATTAGATACATTTAAAATTTACTTTCAATTTTGACCCCGGCATATCCCATACATGATTTCATCGATCCTGTGAAAATAACAAAAGTAGTTAAAGGAAGAAGAAAATATAACATAAAAAATTCGATCATATGTAGAAAAAAATAATTTTGGAGATCTGACTTCAAATTTACAGTTTTGTGGATTTCAGTATTGAAATTAGCGATCCTTACTTTACGAACGAAAATGTGCTTTGTAGAAATGATCAAGCGGTAAATTCCCTAGATACAGAGAGTTGCGCATTCCCTTGTCCGTCAATTTCACCATTTTATACCCAACTTCCGAGGACGTTCGAACCGTTGAGAACCATCAATCTACTTAAAAGCAATATTAATGTACTTGAAAATCTCTGTAATGTCTTCATTGATTCGTTTATTTCCGAATCCAGTCAAGCGCCAAAAATGAGTTAAAGATAGAATACTTTTCTGAAAGGGAATATGTAATTTTTTTCTTGAATATAAATTATTGAAATGTACACTAGATGTAGCAAAAAATTGGCACCCGTACCAAAAATATGTCTGATGTTAAACAGTTACCTGAAATTGGTAAACTTGGCACTTTATTTGTTTCTGAAGTACAAGATTCAACTGTTTTGGTTTTCCTCAACTCCTTACGCTGCCTGACGGGGCCGCCTATAGGGTTGCGCTACCCTCTGTATAGAGTAGTTACTCTAAGAAGGAACCATTTTGTCAGGTCGGGAAACAAATGAACGATAGTCAGAGTGATGGCATTGCAAGAGATAATGGTGAAGCCATTTACAATTGAGCTAACTGTATACGAAAGCATTGACAAAATGAGTGCATGGACGTAACATACAGCTACATTGCCAGCAGTGAGCAAGCAGTAGCTGTCAAAGCGGTACCCTCTTACAGTAATTTCTCATACGTGGGTCCTCTCGCAAGGGCAACGGCATGGGCAAGGGCGAAGGGCTCACCGTCGGAGGAGGTGGATCCGCCGTCGAGGATCTCCAGGTAGTGCGTCTTGCAGAGCACCCGCTCGTCGTGCAGCGCGAACTCCTCGCCCGTGCTGAGCTGGCGCTTGCACGCGTCGCACGCGAAGCACGCCAGGTGGTAGACGTGGTCGCGCGCCTTGCGCACCCAGTCGCTCGCCGCGATGCCCCGGCAGCACTTGGCGCACTTGGCGCCGAAGCTTCTGGAACACAGCCCCCTGCCACTCTCGTGCCCGCGACAGGACAGACGTCTGTGCAGGCGACGGCCGTTAAAGTGCGAGCGTTCACCCGGACCTTAACGGACGTCGAGGGCACAGATTTCTCGGACAAACTAAACGCATGCTCACACAGTATTACAAATACCTTTTCAATTTATATTTTTATGAATTCGTTTTTCTGGGATCGTCAACTGCTGTGGTTATTACTCTCGTAAGTGTAGTGCATGTTGGAGGGAGGTGGTGGTGTTCTTTATCAGCTGGATGGTGATATCCGGCGTCAACCTATAAGTCGGCTTGTAGGGTTTTCCCGATTCAGGTATCTCCCACCAGCGGGACTGCACTCCAAACGGTACAACTAGTACCTCCCTAACCTCCCAACTGTGTACTTCGTGTACTGTGTGTATGTGTAAGGGATGAGGAAAAGTCACGAAACAGGAAGGAAAGAGGACTCTAACCCAGGACCTCTCAGTCAATGTAGTTAGCCAACTCAGCCAGTGGGCTTTCCAACCTCAAACTAAGAACAATCATATTTACTTTCGCATTCAACTTGAAAATAAAACAACTCAAATTCAGAACAAAGAGAAGTAGAAACGCAAGAAGACAGATGAGAAAATAAGAAAAAGAACAACCAGAATAAAAGGAGAAGGTAGACGACAGAAGGAGAAGCATGTGGATCAGAGGAAAAGGAGAAGAAGAAAACGAAGAAGAATAAAAAGGAAGAGAAGGAGAACGAGAAAAATGAAAAAAAAAGAAGTTCAAATATTATATAATTTTTCAATGGTCACAAAGAACATTTTCTTCTCCTCTCGTTTTGCTGAATGCGTGTGGAGTAGTCGGGGTTTAGATATGTGGCACGTTCGGGTGTAAATAAGGGCTTCTAACCTTTTCTATGAAGTCGAGATTATTAGCTTTTATGAAAGAGAAGGCGTGGCCCTTTTTTTATTCCAAATGAATTAAGAAAAATACAACAAATAAAAATGATAATTCACTCATCCAATATGAAATGATGAGCGGATTTTCAGGATATATCAGCGAAACAGGAAAATAACATTGCATTTTACTTCAAAGCGTGAAATGTCAAATAGCATTCTTTACAGCCAAATGGCTCATTGCGTTAGCAGTGCCATTCAATAAAGTATACGGCTCATTATTGTTTCCAATAGTTTATTCTTCACCCGAAACAAACATCCCTTTATTAAATGTTGCCAACAACTTCTTGTTTTGTTTTACAAATAGTTGTACTCGTATGGTAAAAGAGGCAGTATCTATATGTAGCGGTTAGGCAAATTATATTCTGGAGTTAAAGAAAAAGTATGTTGTATTAACAACTTGTTACACTATATTGTTGTTAAACGTATGTTGTTAATACTGATATTATATTGAAATTGATACATCAAGTTGTTCATTAATGATGCAATGGTGAGTCTTCCCATATTATAAGAAAATAAAATGACCGACTAAAAGATCACCGGAAAACAAAACTACTGAAGTCTGAAGCGTGAAATTTGGAATAAAAATTGCTTGATGACATGCGTAGGTACCAAGAAATTATTTTTCAAATTTCGTCATCTGAAGGTACATTTTTAATTTTTTACAATTAGTGATTCGATGCAATCCGCAATGCTTCTAGGCATTACAGATTGCGGGCCGGTCGGGGCTTGCAGATAGGCTATGGTCGCGGCGGGGCGCGGTGGAGCGGGGCGCGGCGGAGCGGGGCGGAGCGGAGTGGAGCGGACCGGAGCGCGGAGGAGCGAGGCGGATTAAATAGGAGCGGGGCGGAGTAGGGCGGGTCGGTGCGTGGCAGGTCGGACTTGGCGGTGGCGGTGTTGGATGGGGCGGATAGGGTGTAATTAAGCGATTTTCAGAATGCCTGTTTCTGAGAGCGAAAAAATCCCTTCCGCGCCTGCCTTTGGGAAGCCGGTTGTCACATGTCACAGATTTGCAATGTCTAAAGGAATCTCAAACGTAAATTATGGATCTGCTCAAAATTCTAATGTTGTTCATCGTCATTGTGTCACCTTCGTTTACAACTAGAGACCATTGCCGCGGCAGCCCCGCCACCTATGAAAACCGCTGAACTGGTAGATGCAGGTGGCAAAATTTCCGGTGGAAATGGAGTTCGTTACTTCATGTCATATCACGTGTCCTTGCAACATCTGCTACTACGCCAACCATTGAATTAACGTAGCTTGAGAATGTCGATTCTTTAACACAGAAGAATTTAGACCTAGATTTACGAGTCACAGAGAGAGAAAGTAAGAAGAAGAGGAAGAGAAAAGGAGAGAAAGAGTGAGAGAGGGAGTGAGAGGGGGGTAGAGAGAACCCTCTTTGAATATCTGATTTTATATTTTCTTTCTTTATTAATATTTATAGTGGGTTTAATATAACTCGCTCTATCACAACTATTATAGTAGCCAAGAGAAGTGGCTACGGACCACTGATCAGGCGAAGAGTAGTACTCAAATGCAATGCGTCATTTATGTCAGAACCAACACTTTGGAAGTTTTTATACACTTTTAATGCTCTCCGTATTGGATCGTACAGTACAATAAATATATTGCAAATGTTCTCATTTATCGAACAGATCAACATCAATCGTGGCGCAGACGTGTGGCACCGCTAGTCAATGTCAAAGTAACAATGTGTCGCTTCTCCGTATTTCTGACGCACGCGCACTGGGGCGGTGTCCTCCGGCAGGACGTGAGGGAGAGGGCGCAGGCGCACTTGTGTCCACACGGCCTACCGCGCCACCCACGCCTCTGCACGTAGTAGGAAACATCCTGCAGACAAGACCCTCGCAACGAGAATATATCTCCATTTACATAATGAAATACAGCTAATCATTTGAAGAAATAATTATACAAAATGAAATCAATAACTGGATATCAGTGTTCGGTAAAATTATTGTAAATATTGCGTATCATAATAAGATTATAACTTTTGATCTAAAGTTGAGCCAATTGTCCTCCATTAGTGAGTAACAAAATGCATTGTTCGCAATTTACTCTTTGGTCTTGTAATTTTCATTCTGTCTCGATGGCCTTTAAACCTATAGGTTTGTTTCATCTGACTGATAATCTAAAATAGAATTTAATATGTAAAATGATTTATATCTTCATTGATAGCTCATGCAAAGGAATTCAATTGTATAGATTTGATATATTCGTACATCCGATTAAAATAATTGAAATCAGAAATAATTACAAACCACTCTCAAGCAGTTTTAAAACAGAGCTCATTTAATGTTTGGCGAAATCATGCAAATTAATGGAGGGTAGAGACAATCAGGTTTTCCTGCCGTATGTCTAGAACTCGAAAACTTATAATAGTGAATGGGGAAAATTATTGTGAGAGATAATCGCGGTTTTGTCAACTTGGAGGGAAAAAAAGGTGTCCTACGACTATTTCTCATTGACCTATGCAAAGCATTGACCAAAGAAGTTCTTCATGCCACCTTTTCTATGTGGACAATTATGTGGCATCAATGCACATAGAATTCTTTCTTTTGTAACGTGCTGGGTAGTGCAGACTTGGAATATAGTTCTGAAAGCCGTAATAGCACTGTATAGGCCGCTTTACTTCCTCAGGGCTGCTCCCACGGGAATCGCCCGATTGCATTCCGCGGTCAGGTTTCCTTTACACCTGCTTCCCAGATAATCCACTTTCAATTTCGGCTGCTTGAGAAGGCATAGTGCGATTGAATTCGACCAGGAATTTTGCGAGGGGGAAGGAGGAAAACAGTTAGTAGTTTCCACTCATGAGTCACCACCAGTAGCAGGATGTTCGGAACTGTGTGTGTTATCTACCTAATTTTTTTTTTAATTCTGCATATTTTGAGGCAAGATCACGGCCCCTTCTTTCTCCTTCTTGGAGCAACCCATAGTATACAAAGAAATCAGTTCTATTAATCGAAGAATATTGAATAAAGTTAAATTTCAAAATAACAAGCTTCCCCTACTCTATCTGGCTATTACAAGAGTACATGAGTGAACAAGAAGAATGAACAAAGTTAAAAAGAGCATTTGATCTTTTCTATTTCATGTTCTCCATATTCGAAAAGGAAAGGGTGATCTTGGAGGCTTTTAGAAATTTACAAAATAAGGAGGCGAAATGTTACATTACGAGTGAGATGTTTCCAGCCAAGGCGACGTCAGGAGCCGAGGCTAGACTTTCTAACGAGTAATGCCATATTTCCTCCCGTGTGTCGTAACACTATTTAGTGAATACTACGTCGCATTTCCTTACTTTTATTTTAATTTCATAGTGCAATATTTCACGATCCACGAGTGCCAATAAAGAATTGCTCAGGGCGCCGGACGCTATAATCTTGATATCTGTGAAAGAATTGCAATGCTTTGAGTAATCAAAAATTCATTTGAAAGATAAAAAGATGCGTCGGAAATTGATCATAAATGAATCTAATGAAGCAATTGAACAATTAATACATAAGAAAAAGGAAGAAAACATAAAAAAGACAAAATGTCACTGGAAAATTACAAATGACATTAACATGGTTAATGAGAATGGAATGTTGGATTACGTATCAGACTTTGTTTTCTAACTTTGACATCATATGGTACTGTTATCTACATTTTTCGTAAATGAAAGTTTCCTTCTTATTATTGGAATCAACTACATTGTTTATGCTTGCAACATATTTATGTTGTTCCGCCTGTTTTGAGGTTCGTAAACAACCGAAATGCGATATGGTATGAAACAAACTATCTTGACGAGTTCTTCCTCATACGAGGAAAACCAAAGGGGATGCAATCGGGCGGTACCCTTTTGAAAAGTAGGTAAAAGGCCTAGTCGCTCCACAATAGCCTGCGAACGAGACCGGCAACGCGAAAGAAAGGAACGAGAACGCAAGATACATTCTCTTTTCAATAAACGCCAATAGGAATAGGAATAGCGCTATTAATCTGTTGTGGCAAGAAAGGGAACTTTTGCCAAGAAACAGTTGCCAAAAATTATGCACTTCTATATACAAGTTTCGCCACTCTGTTCACTCTTTGATTTGCTACCTGTCCGTTGTGTTTATATATGCTGCTGTGAATAATAAATATAAGAATAGGATATAC
Organism: Gryllus longicercus; assembly: GCA_038098605.1. Lineage (NCBI taxonomy): Eukaryota > Metazoa > Arthropoda > Insecta > Orthoptera > Gryllidae > Gryllus > Gryllus longicercus. The sequence continues at coordinate 444,708 of JAZDUA010000360.1, forward strand.
AACAACAACAAAAAAAAAGAAAATTGCAAAAACTTCTATGAATTTACGAAAAAAAATTACTAACTAAAGTTTTATCAAAAAACAAATAACTTCAATGTACTTCAATAAAATATATAAACATAATTTTTTGGGGGTCATTTTTAATTCAATAATTAATGTAAATAGAAACATAATTAAATTATAATTACTAAAAAGAACTAAAACAAGTCAAAAATGATTAAGAAAACCTGCCTCAAACTGTAACTATGCAAATTCCACGATCTAACCGGCATAACGATCAACATTCTCAACTCCGTTCCAGACCAGTGTCACAACTTGCGGTCATTTGCTGAACTTTCATTCGTCGACAGGCTTCCCGCTTCCGGGCAAAGATAAATGTTGGCCATCCTTCCAGGCCCCGTTCCCGCTGTGTTGTGAACGCCTGCCTGAGATGTCCACTTTTCAACTATCTTTACGAGCCCGTTCGCGTTCTCGTTCGTCTTCCCGTTCGCGTTCCCGATCGCGTTCCCGTTCGTGTTCCTTTTGCCGCGGGCTGTTGCGGAGCGGCCTTCAGGGGAAGATGGCCGAGGGAAGCAATCAGGATATGCCCGCACCCACTGTGGTGGCGCACTGCTGCTCCCTCCCCGCCCCCACCCCGGCGGGCGCGCGCGCGGGCCCTAACGAGTGGCGCCCAAATTAGATGAGCAGCGCGGGCGGCGCGCGGCCGTGACCAGAAAACTGCGCGCCCTAAGTAGATTAGCGCGCGCGTGTATCGGCCGCCGCCGCCGCGCTCTCGCCGGGGGTCGGGGGTTGGGGCCAAACAAAGCCGGCGCCGCGTTGGGGGCTGCGCTCCGCCAGAGCGCGCGCCGGTCGGAGTTTGCAGCCTCGAGTCTCTTCCTCCCCCCGCCGCACACGCGCGCCCTGCGGGTTCATTCCGAATGCCATCACGAGCGCGACGGGGCTGCCTTCAAAAACAGTGTTTCGTTCTGTTGCAAATTGAAGGGTGTGTCGGTACAAGGAGAGAAGCGTCACCTGTGTTTTCAGCCAGAATTTTTACAGAGAGTTTTAATTTTTAAAACACCGTATTAATAGTTATTTATGCTACGAGTGGTAAACGTGACATTTTTATTTTGCGGGAAGCAAATTTGACACGTCGTCGTCAGGCCCAGTGGTGCAATCCTACGAGCAGAACAAACTCACTTTTACCATGTGTGTCATACACTACTTTTTAGACAGCCCCAGCCGGAACAAGCTCTCAGCTCTTAAATGTTCTCTCGGCATGTGTGGTAGTGTAGGAATCTATGTGCAAGGGTGAGCGGATAGGTCAAGAAAGAGGAAGGAAATATCAAGACTTTCCCGTGGCTCGATTGTTCTTTCTGTTCCCGCATTCCAAATTCAGGCATTCGGAAAACTCCCATCCAGAATAGCCTAACTGCTCGAATTTTTCTCCAGATAGCGACAGAATTCGGCCTAGCTGAGTTGTCAGTGTCGAAAATTCCCCCAGCGACGGGACTCAAAACCTAGAACCTCCCGGTCACAACAGGGGCAATGCTGGATCTGAGCTAACTCAGTCGATAGTCTTGTTCGAAATTGTCTCGTGCAGGACTTGTGTATTCAGTAGACAACCTGCCTTTTTTGTAGCGCCGCAACGTCCGCGGTTTGTTATCATCGCTCGACCTGTTACGGCTTAAGTTCGCAAATTAGCACGTTTATTTCTTTAACATCAAATTATTTTTCATATATGACGTAATATGAGGATAAGTGCAATCAGTTCACATTTTCTACAGCTCTGACATCCCCATCCTAACTCCTACATATTTAGTTTAATCATAAATACCGGTACCAACCAGCGGTTATGGTAGGCAACGATAAAATATTTGCTCTAGTGTAATAAAATCTTGCTGGAAAGGCAAATCGGCTACATATTTTGTCTGTTATCCTTTATCGTGCCATTCGTGCAGGAATCTACTTAAAGCCGCGAGAACATAGATCACGATTAATTAAAGAACGATAAACAGGGGATGATTAACGAACATGTATAATGAGTAACGATTAATTCACTCGTTAGTTAGACATTTGCTCTTTAAGATTGTTTATCTGATTTTCTTCTACCATTGATCTGTAACGGAGATTTTTTCGCATATGACAGCTATTTTCACTTCACACAACGATATACTATGCGCCCACGACAACCTACAAAACACTCAAACAACCTTTACCCAATGGACAGAAAAATGGAACTCAAGATCAATGCCGCAAAATCACAAGCCAAAATGTTCTCCTTTCGTAAACCCAAACCACCAAACCCACTACTCATCCAAACTATATCCATTCAATGGCTTCAGCCCAATAAAATATTTAGGGTTAACATTAGATACAAAATTAACATGAAAATAACACATCATCGATACTACTCACAAATCACGACCAAAAATATTTAAACCATATCCCATATTAAATAAAAAATTGATTATATATTAAAAACATTCAAAAACTTCTTCGAAACTACCCGACGCATCTGTCACCAAAACGTACCAACTACGCCACACATACAAACACCCTAGCAGAATAATTTTACGATACCCGAAATATGTTTTCGAACCCCTCTAAAACCCTTTTAGACAAATACTACACTATTACAACCATACAACACCTTGAATGGATTTTACAACAAGTAGACCAATCTCTTGAAATGAACATCACCAAATGAAAGTGAATTGGTTTAGCCATGAAGATGATTATTCGTGATCATGTATCAATAACTTTGAAAGACCAAGCAAGTAGTAATAAGTTAAAAAAGTAGTTAGATTTTTAGATAAATCTATATGAATAACGATGAATGGTTATGAATGACACAATCAAATATTTGGATTTTCTAGTCAACATCGAAAATGATTCATTCTTTGTATTTACCCAATGTTTTATAAACACCTCTCAACTACATACTTCTCTTTCAATTTTTGCGTGCATTGGAAATTATTAATATAGATATTTCACAAATAACCTACTGGAGATCTGAGATACGGACATAAAACACAAAGATATAGATATACTACGTCGTATAATAGATATATAATACGTATAATGGAATTCCTTATTTGAAACGCAAGAGATAACTGACTCTTCAAAAAACAGTTCTGATAACAAAGTGGACCTATTCTTTGATATAAATGCTGTTGTAATCTGAAATTATACTATTCATTACTACTATTCATTGTAATAAATTGTGAATGGAAGTTTGATTTCGTTCAGTCTTTTTTGACGGGTTACCTCTAGTATCTCATATTCCTCAATCATGACATGCTTCACCCACCTTAGCCACCTCGTAGTGGCTCGTCTGTACTTTACTCGGCTAAAATCCGAAGTATGGTTTGAAACCGTTCCTTCTTCGAACTTTCTTTCTCATATTTTGGAAAATATAAACATTAACAGTCTAATTCGCGAATTAGCCACGACTTGATGAACGCGAACGAATGAGTGACTCTGTCTGCTGAGAGGGGCGTTGAGGGAGAATTTCCCATTGCTTCGTGTTTCCCGTCCCACCCTCCAATTGCTTTATGATGATGTAATTGTCTGTAGGTGTGCGGATCTACGATTAGAGAGTTGGGCACCAGCCAAAGGTAAAGATTCACAGCTTTTTCAGTGTGGCTATAGCAGGCAAAGGCGGAGAAAATTATCTCATCATGGTTTTGAATGACTTCGGACTGGAAGGTGATAAGTCACACTTGCCACCACAAACCTCCCCCATTCGTAAATGTTCACACGTCGAATTTTTCAAAGTATCTTATCTGGTTACCGATCCAAGCTCTTCATGAGTATGAACAAGTCATATAAGTAACAATCCAAGCCATACTTTAATCAAAATCAATATATTAACACACACATTAATAGCATGAGCTGCTTGCTCCAACCCCTTTAATTTTATACGCAGTCCTTAATACGCAGCTTCTCAGGAAAGGGACATGAGGCTGATCTTTCTCCCAATAACACGATTTCTTTTTATTACTGAGCATTGAAATACATGTGGTATCTCATTGTTTCATTTTCAATACTTTTAACCTTATAAAACATACTTAATTTTTACTTGTTCTTCATATTTTTTGGTTGTAGTATCACCAATCGCTTTGATTTTAAAGTGAACAGCACCGAGTGTCAATGGATTCTGGATACATGGATTCATCATTTATTCTCGTGTCTTTTAGCTCTTCGTGAATACATTTTGTTCCATTAATGTTGTTATTTTAACTCGCATTTCTTCACAAATGTTTTAAGGTGCGTCCCAGAAACATTTGACTCACATGGTGTCAGCGAAGGGGGTTAAAGATCTCACATCGTCGACCTACACACGACACGGACTCTGTAGAGCGAGAAGCTATGTTAGATAACTACGAAAATAAATGGAGTAACACAATTTCGAGTCATTATTTTCTAAATTAAGTATTTAGAACTACGTTTCAAGGAGATACCGCACATTGTCGGAGCAGAGCGGCGTTTCGTAGTATTACGGTATTTATTCCGGTTCATTTCATTACCTCTGATTCATTGTATTAAGAACAGAAATTTATGTTTCCTGGTGACTTAATGAAATTTTATTGATGAAAATTGTACATCCAGGGGCGTGTGTGTGGAGGTGAAAGAGCGGCGATGAGTGCTTTGAATGTGTCTTCTCCGGGCTTTTGCTTCTTTAGGATGATTGAACGCGAGTAGCAAGCACGTCGAACGTGATGAGTGCATGGTAATGATGGCATGGGGGGGGGAGCGGATGACGGGGATGGGGCGGTGGCTGAATGCGGGAGAGGCGCTTTGTGAGGCGGGACGGGGCGGGACGGGGCGGAGGCGGGGGCGGGGGCGGGGCGGCGCTAACGAAGCCTCTTCTGCGGCGGCGCGTGTGGCCGCGCGCCTGGGGCCGCCATTGTCCCCGGCCGCTTACGCAGCACATCGCGCGCCAGCCTGGGCCACGCCGCGCCGCGCCGCGAGCCGCTTACCGGTATCTGATGCCTCGGTCGGGATTTGCTTCAGCCACACACGCGCGCGCGCGCACGGCAGCGGCGGCGGAGGCGATCGGCGCCGGGCTGGCGAGGGCGGAGTGGGACGGAGCGGGGCAGGAAGGGGAAGGCGGAGGTTAGGCGAGGCGGGCTGGGTGGGCTAGGTGGGCTAGGTGGGCTGGGTGGGCTGAGTGGGTTGGTTGGGGTGGATGGGCTGGGTGGGCTGGGTGGGCGGAGCGGTTTGTGTCGGTTGAGCAAGCCGCGGGCCGGGTGAGTGGAGAGGGTTACGGCACGGGGCGGGGCGAGTGGTGTGGGGCGGGGCAGGTGGGGTAGGTGGGGTGGGTGCAGCGAGGCGAGGCAGCGGCGGCGGCGCCGGCGTGCGGGAGGGGCGGCCGTGACTTGCAGTGTCGCTGCGTCCATTTGTCATGCTGCCCACCCTCCCGCCTGCCCGCCAGGACGGACGGGCGCGGGCTGGGCGGAGGAGGCGACACCTAGCGCCCGCGCGGCCCCAAAGGGCTCTAGGGATCAAGGGCTGTCTATGCCTTCCTCAGTAGTCGCGCCGTGCACGACCCTTGTCGTTGCTGCGCTGCCAACCTCCCATTGCGCTTCCGTTGCTCTCGCACGCGCTCAGTCGCGGGACTCTCCCAGGCGCGCTCTCCCCGCTGACGTCCAGGGAATTTGAAACCGCGATGATTCGGGTAGAAGGTCTGTAAAGACATTCACTGACTTGATTTAGAACATTAACCTTTCCTTACATCTTCTTTTCTAACTCTCGTGGCATCTGGGTGTCGGTCCTGGTGGTTAACAGCGTTTCTTTGTCACTGTTTTTACCTACTCATTTTGATGACTCAATCACGGAAATTTCTTGTCATTCTTTTTTCTTGTATTGCAATAGTGCCCTTTCCTTTTTAATTAATTTCTTAACTACGCCAATATTCTGAGTCGTATTTTTCAAATTAAATGCTTCACTTGTATTTAATTTCATACAGCTCAGGTAAATTTTGATTGAAAGTTTTTCAATACTACACCAACAACTTCCTAGAGATAATTGTCAAACGTTCTTGAATAAATTTAGTACACCCGTGCATGATTTCTGTTGAAGTACATAACATACTCGTTAAGTTGCTGATCCCTCTACATTGGGTGCATGATGAAGGCCTGAGTGGCGCCTTAAGGCCTCTGGCTTCCGGGGTGCCATTATATATCGCATTTAAATCACTCATTTTTACCATACATTACACTTCTAAAGCCTGATTTACACAGTCGTTTTTCATACTCTTTGAATTCTGAAAATGAATAAAAAAGGGACGCTCGTTTCTACGTACTTTTTTGTACTGATTTTGGATGAGAGAGATCCAACGATTTACACGGACATTCCATTTTCTGAAGTTAATCGTAATGAAAATGTTTCCTCTGGCCGGCGCAAAAAGCACTGAATATCAAACAGTTGAATACCATATTTTCCGTAAAATATTCAACATTTTTACGACAAAAGAAAGCTCTGAAACCGCACACAAGGAACAAATCGGTCTAAACGCACAGCAAACTAGATTATAGTTCTGGAAAATGACGCCAGAAAATCGGTAGTGAAACTAGGAAAGTCTGTAACGAAAAATGAAGCATACATATTTTGTCTGTAAATTACATGACTGGTCCGTCATTTTTCTGTATCGATGAAAAATGAGTGTGTAATTATTGATTGTGAAATCACCGTGTAAAACGCGCTTAATATATCTGGTCATCTAGTCTAAAGAATTTTAGAATCGACCGAATCTTTTGAATGATTTTTACAATAAGTCTTGTGCTCATGCTCTTCTTCCTCACTTCCTCGTATGCTTCACTGAGAAGAGCTAAATATCCTTGAGTCATGTGACTATGCACAATCAAGTTCAGTACGAGACGTTTTCCACAATAACAGGTCTTCGCTGGTTATTTCCTGGCATCGTACCTTGTCTTCTGACATTCTTATTGTTCTTTCTTAGACGTGTCTTGTCTGTTTACAGGATCTAATGTCTGGTTCATTCATCCTCTTGCTGTCGTTCCCACTTTAAACCTTCAATTACATGGAATAAGAGTCTTTTGAGACTGTGTCCAATCAGTTTCCAATATCTTATTCTCACCACTTCCAATATTTTTCTTTTTTCTCTCATTTTCTGTAATGCATGTGTCACCTCCCCCCTCGAGATAATATTTTACATTGTATTTAGCTCCAAGATAGCAGTAGAGATTATAATAGCAATAATTAAAAAAAAATCTTAGTCATTTATGCTACGAACGGAAGCGCTCATTAGGCAGGTTCGCATTTTGCTTTGCTCTATCCCCCGCGTGGATACAGGTTTTGATTATTTATCGAAAGGTTATAATTGCAGAAATAACGAAAGTGAATACAATACGGACATTTACGGACTACACGTGTTCGCAAACTGCCGGCGGTAGAGGAACGTAATTTTATAATTTTTTAAGATCTTCAGTATCACCTGAGATCTATCACGAGAAACAAGTCAGGCATCGTCCATGTTGAAGAGAATCTCATGTCCTGCTGATGACACACAAATTCGACGCAACGGTATAATACAATGGCTCAATGCATCTCAAGGAATTCTCCTCGGAGAACAACGAAGGCCCAGAGGTCGCCAAGAGGAAGTTCCCAGAGAGCCATGTGCCACCCACCGCAGCGACAGCCGTGGAGGCAGGGGGCTTTGCTCAGGCCTCCGTTGGCGTCGTCTAATGCGATGTTCATACCAAATTATCGTGAATAATCATGACGCACTCGTGAAGTATGTAATACAACAATGTGAAATGAATTGGTAGTTATAACCAAATGCTCCACTCACTAATATAAGATTCTTGTTTTCAAAGTTTAATTAATTAACTCATTAAACAGTAACTTATATAGTATCATAATGCAGATTAATTTTGAAATTTTAGCTGATATTCAATTACAACAGCCCAAGTACGTTGTTATGACTTAATACTGATAAGCGAGAAAAATGCAACAAAGTGTCTATGTAATTGTCCATGAATTAAAAATCTCCAAGAATTGCAAATAGTTGGAATCCACAAATGGTATTTATGCGTAGAAAAATGGTTTGAACCTTGAAAAATCTTATTAATGAGTCTATTTTTAGTTTACAAAACGTTTGTGAAATTTTGGTAATATTTAATTTGATTTTTATTGCAACTATGATGACAGGCAATCTTCCATCATATATTTTGGCATTTTTTTTACACAGAAACAAACATCACACTTCTCTTTGATATTTGCCAAATTTTAAAAATGTATTTTTAGGTTCAAATTATTTCGTTTAAACATAATAGAAACTCCATGTCAAACTGACAAAACCGTGCTACGTCGGACAAGGGGATACCAAAAGAGAACAACTGTTCAGTGCCTACTTTTGCCGAAATGATCAATATGTAAAATGTAGTAGGTTTCTTCTAGCCTCGTATTCTGCGCTATCAGATCGCGGAAATAACTGTTGCGCGAACATATACCGTCCCCCAGAGCGACCAACGCATTTCCATTGCTACAGTACGTGCTCCCAAGACATCATCCTATAAACAAGACTGATCTGATGGTCAAAAAATGTTGACCGAAACGTAGCGCACAAATTTCCGACTCTCTGTGGTCTGATCAACGAAGTATTTTAATCTACACGCTGAGTGGCCACGTACTTGTCCTTTAACTTTAGAATTCGTCAATAAATTAGAACCTGCCACTTTAGAAGAAATCGCATTAAGTTCCGACCATGTATTCGGTCCCAAATCGTAGACACAACAGAAAACATTAGTTAATTAGTTAATTCTGAAAATAAACGGAAATCCAAAAGTCATAGTGTGTGAAAATAGTTATTTTTATATTAACAGCGTGAAGTGATTCGTTTTTGTACAACTGAGAGTTTTTGACGAGACCAATATGAGGGGGAAAAATCGAGAATTTTTGCACGGTCGAAATTACGGCACAAAAATTCAAGATCGTGCAACAAAAAAATCATTTTGTTTTCGAAACATAGGTAACTTTTTCTACAATCGTATAAAGTACATTTAATAAAAATCATTATTTGCTTCATCTCTACTTTTCATGGCTATTGAAAAAAACAGCATCTTTGTTAGCCATTTTACTGCGAAGCCATATTTTTGCATTTTTCGATGTCTTAAAAAAGTTCTTACTTCACGCACCCACAGTGGTACGTAAAATGTCTAACTTTTATACGATCGTAGGAAAAAGCACTCTGCTCTTCGCTTTATTTCAGGGGACATGCGCAAACGGTGCCTTTACAATAGCAGTGTTTCGGGCCGATTATCTGTAGAACGAGCAGTAACAAAAAACCTTTATCAGTGAAAATGGCAGGGTCGTCCGAGTTGTGTTAACTTTTGACAGTTCACACTCCTTTTTCCATAGCAGCATTCCATGCACCGAAGGAAGACAGCCTCTCCAGTCAGTACTACCTTGCAAGTATTTATACATTACTGTCGACCAGGGCCGGTGAAACGTATGCATTTTAGGTGGGTAGTACCATGGGTGGGGTTTTTATCATAATGTGTAAAGTTAATATAAGTTATAATAATGTCATAATTATATGTGTAAAGTTTTGATCATAATTAAGTTTTTTTAAAGAAACACATGATAAAGGTAAAAAAATATTTTTTAAATATTTTTATTAATACTCTATATGAACATCATAAATATTTTTATTAATACTCTATATGAGCCGCAGAAAGGATCACTTCTCCACCCGATTTTTAACTTTTTGGGATTTCATTAGCATTTTTTGAGGTTAAGTCCGATGTACTCGCAGGCTGCAGCGTGCTCCTCTTATCTGCTTGACTGAAATATTAATCAGTTTCGTCATTCCCTTGTTTACCTGGGAAACCTCGAACAATACACTGGTCCATTATCGATTCTTTTCGATACAATGGGACACAGCTAGTGCGCCTAAACGTATTGCCCGAGGTCACAACTGGGAATTTTGAACATAATGTGTTTCAAATATTTGGTCGATTTCGAAAATATTTTTTTCACAATTTTGATGGTGTTAAACGTGTAAAATTGGATTTTGCTCGCTAATTTTTGTCAAAATTCCAGGTGGGTAATCACCCACCTGGAAAATTTTTTTGTGGGGAGCACTACCCACCTTACCCAACTCTTCCACCGACCCTGCGGACGACACTATCGTCCGATGAGCGCGAAGCAGCACTGGTCGTGTGGATGCGCTCAGGACCGGATACTCACTTGGCGTAGTCGGCCTTGCAGTAGACGGAGTCGTCGCGCATGAAGCACGAGGGCTGCCGGTCCAGCGCCAGCTGACACACGCAGCAGCGCAGGCAGGTGGCATGCCACGCCCGCCCGCTCACCTGCAGCAGGTACTTGTCCGTGATGGGCTCCCCGCAGGCGGCGCACGCGCGGTGCTCCGTCTGCAACAGGCGACACGCCCCCGCGTCACACGGACGAGCTAGCAGCGCGCGCCGAACCGCGTGGCGGTTGCGGCAGGCATCGTGGGTTGTTGCACTTCACCGAAACGGCTAACGTTTACGGTTATAACTGTCCTATCGTCGAATCTTGTGTGAAGCTAAAAAAAGATATTTGCACAACGCTTACGGTTTCGCTGATAACATGCTGACATCTGGTAGCAACAGTATTAAGTTACACCCAAGTTTGGCGTCTTCCCGATTTTGGTAATCGACTTTTCAATTTTGTATACTGTGGTTACGATTAAGTTCTTCGATTATTTACATCGTAATTATTTGTTTCCGGGAAAACAGCGCCAAAGAGCGAATGCAAAATGTGGCAAGGTGTTCACTTGTTTTTACTCCCTGGATGTGTTGTTCCCTACTACGGAAAAAATGAATGGAAGCATATGTACTTGGGAATATTGATATGGATGATATAGAGAAATGCAATTCCGCTTTAAATTTTAGAACCAAATCGACCTGAAATTATATGTCTGTAAAATTTGGAACGTTAAATTGCTTCTTAATTTAAAGTGCTTCCCCGTTCGCAAAACCACGAGAATTTCAATGTTCTTCTTCACTGGCTTTAATCCTCGTACAGAGTGAAAGCCTTCCTTCATTGGCATACATAATATTTTGCAGAAAACTGCAGTCGGCATTCCCCCGCGGTCTTAATGTACTAAGAACCCAAAATAGTAACGCTATATATAATATATATACCGCAGAGTGAAACCTTCGACCACATCGTAAGCGGACCGTGCACGGTTATGAAACTCTCCATAACGAACGGGGCCCAGTTAACGCTTATGTTTGTTACAGAGGCTGTGATTGGTGTTCCCGGCGTCACGTGACAATAATCGGTTCCATTTATGTTTAAGCGTCGATATGCAAACACTCTATAATCACAATTCAAACTTATACCTTAACGTAGCTGCAAAACCTAGAAAGGAGTTTTAGGGTTTCAAAATCCCAGACCTACACATAACCTCGACCAGTCTTATATGACCACTCAACTTTTAACATATCTTGTTATATATGATATATATTAACATATCTCGCTAATATAAATTGGAATTAAGTTTCTGCCATAGAGTAGAAGTAATTAGAGATGTTTCACTAATCGATGTTTCTATTTTAAATTAAATAATTAGGATCACTTCTCTCCAAGAAGCACACAAAACCAAGACGCACTCCATAGAACTCTCAACCCAAACAACTCGTCGACCGTCAACTACTCACTTGTGATATAAGTAAAATCTTCGAAATGTCGTATCCGGCCAGTGGAAATCCCGGCAATTGAAGCAGGCTCATGCGCATTAGAGCTCACTCCGCAATTGTGTACGGTTTTTTGAATTCACGATATGCAAAAGCTCTCTATTAAGCGATACCATTCACAACGCCTTGACGTAACTGTAGACGCAAAATCGTTAACTTAAAGAGTTCACAAGCACCAACCTTTTACGTTAAGTTTACGTCAGAATTCTATCGAAGACCAATCAGAGAGCAGTATGAATGAAACAAACGTGGTGAATTTCAGATTGTGTTCAGGTATTTTGTGGTTATGTCATTTTATTACTGATATGTACTGAACTAGTTTACGAACGGTTTTGTTGCAAGTTGTGAATTTGTAAAAATTTGGGCCCTTTTTCGTGTGACTTTAACTCGACGTGGAGAATAAAATAATTACGTTCGACGAATTAGTCGAGAATTTGGTACTAGATTATCCTTGTTTATAAAATAAAGGAAATGCGAGCACTAATACAACATCTACTCACATTTATATATAAAGACAAATCGATAGGGAAAACGAAGAAAAAGCTGGAAATAATGGTGAAAAGATCCTTCCAACACGCTAGAAACGGATCTATCAAGCTTCAATACATTCAAATATGATTGGTTGAGGTGAAACTTACGTTCCAGCTTACGTTTGTGAATTCTTGTTTCTACGTGCAAATTTTACTGCTAAGTTTACTGAATTACGATACATTTAAGTTTGCATTGTGAATGAGGACTTAGTTGCGCTGTGGCTCTGGAGCGTAGGTGAATGGAAGGTTCGAGAGTTCCAGTCCCACTGTTGGCGAATGTTCCACGTTAACAGCTTACTTGAGCGAACGCAACCCCCTGCGAGAAGGCAAATTCTGGCGGTCAGCTGCTCGGTAATTTTCCATTCGATTCCAGGTAAATGCCTTAACAAACGAGCCAAGAACTATCCACAATCATGTTTTCGTCATTTTTGTCCTCCTTCTCCCACATGCGCAAATTTACATTTCCATGAAAAATTCAACAATACAGGTCGGGAGCTTCGAGCTTGTTTTGCTCGGCTGGGAACGATACCTAGATGGGGTATAACCCTGTTAGCCGAGGGTGTTGTTCGGGATTGGATCTCACGTCACAGTAGGCGATGAAAACCGCTACCAGCCGGGATATAACATGTAGTATACTTAGGGGACTAATGACCTAAGTGGTTGGCGCGTCAAGGAATCTATATTTATTCACTCACTGAACCGCAAAGAAAACCAACGGATTATTTGCTATCTGTGGCAACCCATAGTGTAGCGGTCAGTCTGGGGGCCTTCCACACTTTGGACCAGAATTCAAATCCCGGTGAATCAACGGGGAGTTTGTGAGGGACAAAGCAGGCTTCGTGGCAAGTATTTTTGCAATTCTCCCTTTTCTCCACTCATCCCGCATTGTTTCATCATTTCTCATATCATTTCTTCATGACCACCAACCCATTCAAATCACTTACTATTTCAAAGTATGGCCGTAAGGTTTAGGTATTGGTATCTTAAGAAAGATTATCTCTTTTCGTACCTCACGTGGAGAAATATACTCGCTTCACTGAGAAAACAAAATTGCGTCACGTAGGGTAGTATTGTAGGTTCCAGTTGACTCTTCGCTATTCGTGAAGACTTCATCATGATGCTCCGACCTTCCTCCGGGATTAATATAAGACAACTTTAGGTCTCAGGCAAGCATTTTACGCCAAATGACTTTATTCTCCAATCTCGCTCCACTTAAGGTCTTCGGTCTCACACCTTACGGTATAGATTCGTTTTTGGGGTAGGTCAAGAAATAAGACACAAAATAACGCGCTAACATTTTTATTGACTGCTGAGCTCGCTCCGAAATTTCCTGCTTCTTCCTTTCCGATAAAAGGCATCTTTCCTTTGCTTCATAACTCTAACGTTGGGCTCTAATTCCAGTATGGTGATAGTTCATTCCCTTGGAGTGTGATCGTTGCATAATCCTAATACTCTCGTTCTCGGCCACCAACTCACCATCTCGTTTACGGGCGCCCAGCTGGAGAAAATGCGACACGTTGAAAGAAGCACGCTTCAAAAAGTCTCGAGAGAGAAGCTCCGCTGAAAGGATTATTTACTATGAGGTACGTCAATAATAACACATGCGCGTTTCTTCCATATTACTGCACGACGTGCGATGTTACGACCAAAATTTTTTTTCAGCTACGGAAAAAAAGCACTGTCGAGCAAAACCAAACAAATTGGGCTTCCCAAAATGTAGCACGCACACTGTCAAAACAAACAAAATATTCTCGCAAGACACTACAATAAATTGAGTACTTTTACAAAATGTGTTTACGAATACCGCAAGTAGAATACTGAACAGTACTGTATATTATATAAGGTCACATATTACTCTATTAAAATTTAAAAAAGTTACTGATTCATAATGCGACAAGCGAATAGCAAATATTAATTGTAGGCGACATTCTTTGAAGACTTATTGTCACAAGATGTCAGCTCTATCGTGTGCAGTGACGCACTAAGTATGAGAGTTCAGTCGGTGTGATAACAGGCGGAATAACAACCTAAGATATTTGTATTTTTTATCAAAATTGAAACTGTTTTGTAGTATTAAATTTTCAAGATCCATTGACAAACCATTCACATGGCCGAACGGTGCACAGTTTTCTTTCAGTTTCTACGCACATCGCAAATTAGTGAAATAGATTTATACGCATATTAGAAAGCATAATGAGAGACTACTTAGGAACGTTACATGGCGACGTCAACCGATGCCGATAATTTCAACCAGTCGCACTAAGAGATGTCGGCTAAGGAACGATAGGCTTGGTCGTTATACTCGCTCTACTAACGATACCTTCCATGAGTGGTCCACGAATAAAATGGTGCCTTGGGATCCAAACAGCGCAATTCACCTTTCAGAAAAACTAATTGAGGCGAAATGGGCCAGGCTACGGATAAACTTGTTCCGTAGACTTGTTTGAAGAAATAATGGAAGTAATCTCCGTCAACAAATATACTTTTTATAATTTTTAATTTTAATATATTAAGTTGACGGAGATGACTTCCATTGTTTCTTCATGCCGTCAACAGCAATCGCATCTGAATTCCCACAGTCCATAGATTTGGTTTGTGAGTGAATTGTAAAACTATTTCTTGAGAGTGGGCGAGTGAGTATCTCGCATTTCCTGGCGCGTCAAATTTTTCATTAGACCCGTAAGTATAGTGTAAGTTTCAACCGAGAGGTAGCCGTTGTTACTCCATCGCTAGAACATTCAATCTTCACATTGGCTTTGTGGGATTTACCCGTCCACGATGCTCTTCTAGAAAGGAACCTTCGCAGCCGAAATGTGGCTTAATATTCCTGACTGGTAGAGTAGTGCATGTAAGTGTAACTGGGTAGATGTAAGAGGTGAGGAGGGTTCAAGGATGAGGAGAAGATAGGCGATCTGTGCACCAAAGTTCCGACATCCGCCTGGAATTGCTCTGAGAAACCACCGAGGGGAATAGCCAACAGCTAGAATTATGTTCCAGACAGCGGATCGAGTATTCGACGAAGCTCATATTGCTGCATTTCACCCTGAGGAAGGTCGCAGAATGGCGGCCGAAACGTTGGCACCTGTGCCAAGGACGCGGCGTCTCCCGGGCGGTCAAGCAGCCTCTGACTCCGGCAGCGGAAGCCTGTGCTCTCGTTTGACCAAACGCGTATCCGTCTAGGCCCTCTTAGCAGCGGCAACAGTTGTCGCACTGGGCCGTCTCTACCGGTACCACTTGCGTATAACCCTTGTGGTGCTCCACGAGGGGAGCGCAGGGCGCCAACTCGCCCGCTGTGCTGCTTCGCAGGCGCTGATGAGCGACGCCCCTCGGCGCTGCGCGTGCGTGCTCCCTTCCGCGCCGCGTGCGGTGCGGGGCGGGGGGGGGGGAGTGGGGGGCCCGGAAGTGGCTGCAGGTGCCGAGGGCCAATCCGCGCCGCTGCAGGGCGCCTCCGCCTTCGCCGCCGCCTTATTAATTGCGGCGCGCGCTGCGATCGGCGCGGATAAATTACTCCATTAACCGCGCCGCCCCCGCCACCCACAGCGCTCGCGCGCCGCGCCCCGCGCCCCCCGCCATCACGGCCGCTTTGGGATTAATTGAAGCCGCGCAGCAAATTTCCTCTTTGTACAGCTGCAACGCACTAAATCGAAAACCACACTTTTAGAGATTACGGTTTCCCCGCCGCACTGCAACCAAGATGCAAGCGAAGATGTAAGTAATGATGAGAAGAGTTCAATGTAAATTAAATGCGTTCTTGGTATTGTTACGAATATTGTTGGAAGATGATAATTGTTTACGAAAGGAGTTAAAACATCGTACAAAGTAAGTGAATAGATTAGCATAAAGATTGAAATTATGTCATAAATTAGTGGTGTTACAACAGCACATACTTTATCTCATATCTAAATTTTCAATTTTCAGAAATTCTGAGAGTTTAACGAAAATGAGACCCGCACCATTCTTTTAAGCGTCGCATTGTGTATCAGTGAAAAACATTGAAGCAAATTTTGAGAAATTTTTTTTCCCGATATATCACAAATAATTCCAAGCACAAATTACGCGAATACTACTCCTTTTTTTAAAAAGTGTACAATAAATTTTTTAAAGAATTTTTTACAACAGACTTTGTTTTTGTGAAAAATATCTAACATCAATTTTGTAGTTTGAAATGTTAACTTTTCGCAATTTTCGAAAATACGGAGAATACTCTGAAAACGGAACTAGCACCATTTTTTACTACGCTTTGATACATACGAGGAAAGAAATTCAAAGAAAAAAGTAGTGCGCCTTTAGAAAAACGCCAATAACGTCGGCTTGTGAGGAATTTCTCTCTCCAGGTATCTCCCCGAAGCGGAGCACCAACCCAGTCAGGACCAATCTAAGCACTCGACTGGTCTCCTGACATGTGGTTCCAGTGCATGTTCTTTATCGTAAGGTGGTAGTCTCTATCTAGAGACGGCCGTGGCTATTCCTTTTTGGGGAGGAAGGTAGCAAACGTTGACCGCGTGATGCAGTCAGAATACGCCCGACCGGGAACTGTCCCAGCTACTCGTAAGCTCCCGACGTGTGAAGTAGTGCAGTGCATGTAAGTGTGTGTGTGTAATTAAGAAAAGAGGATATGACAAGACGTCAATGACCCGTTTTCTAAGTTTCTGCTCCGTCATTCTTCAGGTATTTCCTAGAGAAACCACTGAAAACCACCGATCAGAGCAGCTGCAAAATAATTCTCCTTCAGACAACGGCAGTATTCGACCCAGCAATTTAGCCAATATTGAAAATCGAATCCTCGGATCTCCCGGTAAGAAAAGCCGCAGAGACAATAGAAATCCTGTCTCTGAGATATACTCAGCCGGTAATGAATTACGGCAAACACTTTTGTTAAATTTAATCTAAATTATATGAAGAGGAAGGGTGTTGTCAAATCCAGCAACTCTTGATTGTAACCCAACGATAGAGCCACTAAGCGAGGAGGACAGAGACACCGTATGTACCACATACGCGTTGTGAGATAATTGTACGAGAATTAGGAAAACCTTGGGCTTCTTGGTTGCTGTAGGTTATAGAGCTACTGAACTGTTTTTTTACTTGTACTGAGCGATTTTTTACTTGTCTAATTCTAATATCCTTGTAATTAATGTGATGATTATCAATTGAACCCCTTATAAATGTAGAAAAGTGTACGAAAATTTACAAGATGCGAGTCCCATACTTCCATCACAATGCTCACACAGTTTAGCATTGAGAAAAGGAATTTTGATGCAGAGACTTTGCTTTCAAAGAAATAAGGTAAAAGTCTTGCATCTGTCTCTTATCTTTATGTGATTCCTTCCCTCTTTGATAATTATGAGTGTACATAAACACGTCCAAACACGTCTTCTTGTCTTCCTTCTCTTGATGTTTTATGTTCTATTTCCATCTGAATCCATTACGATCTCCTGACACGCAAATCCTTTGAACGTTCGCCCTGTTAAACCCTCCGATTCAGTTACCCTTCCTCTTTGTTATTTTTATCTATCTATCTCTCTCCACCCATCCGAGCCGGTGTCATTCAGGCCCCTCTTCCAGTTCCAAATCCCCAACAAGCGCCACATCTATTTGTGGTACTATTCTTTCTGCAGTGTTCTAGCTTCACATTCGTGCGTATAATACTCCATAAGCGTCAGTTCTTAGAGGTTTCTCGCGTTCTGCCCTTTTCTTCTAATTACTGTCAGCCGTTGCTTTATATTGATTACTTTCCCTACTCGGCACTGCTACCTCTTTGTTTGTCGCCAACTTTTCATCACGACTTATGGTTTTTTCTTATGTTCATTCCAGATATTTAAAAAAAATTGCTTTTTCAGGTCTCTAGCCTCTGACCATAAGCGTACATTTTTTCCCCTCAAGCTATATCCTCTGACAAGGGATTGAAAGAGATCTTGTCGTATCATAGTTGGCATCTCTTACCGTTCAAAGCCTCTTCCAAGAAAATCCTTTTATAATCCTCTTAATTTTGTTTTGTTTGCATCACTCCTTACACTACATACTGAATTCCTATCTACGACCATATAAAACTGTTGAACTAACATGTTAATAAATATAACGCGTTTTGGGGAATTTTGTGCGATGAACGATACAAATGACTCTCGGTTAATGAATGATATTGAAAAGAACAAAGTTTTCATTTCCTGTAAGGATACGCATTTCTCACTCGGCGCTATTTTTAATATCGAAACATTGATGTACACAAATTAGCACCTAATAAATATAAAAATTAATATATATTTGAGAATTTACATGATTCTAAAATAGAAGTTATAATATTAGCGCCCTTAAGTAAATATTTGATATCCTTGAAAGAATTTAATCCTTTAGCAGTTAATTCCAGTCTAATTTCCTTGAACGAATGTAATGTAAAAGTATTGCTCACACAAATTATTTCTTGTATATACTATACACGAAACAAGGCAATAAGGAGGAATGTCGGGAAGCATTTGAAACCTTTTTCGTTTCTGTTAACGCACCTAAATAGTTTTCAAAATGGTTTTGACTGCATGGTTTCTTTTTGTAATTTAGTCAATGAATTTCAAGCGATTACGAAATTATGTAATGTACCACGTAGAACGGTGCTTTTTCACGTCCAATTCAAGGCCATAGAAACAACTATCAGGAAAATAATTTTATTGGCGGCGAAGTACGAATGCGTTTTTACGATTGAATCTCATCTAGCTAAGGCGAACGAAAAGGGAAGAAAGACTCTGTGGCTGTCTGAAGCAGACTTTAAAATATTCATTTGATTCAGACGTTGCTATAAACTTTTTAAGCCCAAAGGAGTGTTAAATGTGATTGAAATTAATAGCATTTCTGGAAAAGAATGCCCTTGGCCAAAATGAGTTTAATCCCTTCGCCTTGTGCCACCATTAATCAAGCGGCGACGGGCACAAGGTGGGTTCAGCGCATGCGCTTTTGTGGTGGACAGCAGACGGCGAGTGATTAATTCACTAGCGCTTCTCCTTCATTCACGCCTCGCCCGCCTCGCACTTCAAAGGAGATCGATGAGGAGAGAACACACAATAAACGTACAATATGACACGAGTAACGATGTAAGTCCTTCAGAATTGAAATATTAAAAAATATGGGTCAATATGACTTACCCTAAGGTAAATAATGTAGGCATCACAGTTTCGTGAGAGAGCAGGTCAAATACATGGCATGCGCCGTGCCATCAATAGAGGAATTATCATTACTATTATTATTACTATTACTATCATTCTATATTCTATTATATTACTACTACTATCATTATTATTATTATTATTATTATTATTATTATTATTATTATTAGCAACGTTCTATATTCTCTTTTTCTTACTATCTTCTTACTATTCAGAAGTCGTATTGACTTCGAATGTTTTTAAAATACTCCTAGTGTTGTTGTTTTGAAAAGGCAAATTTATGTTTTGAAAGGGCAAGTATATGTATTGATGTATGATCATCCTAAGTTCGTAAAGTATGATACATCAGAAGTCCAGTAATAATCTAAAAAGAACTAATTACTGACTAATATATTCTTTTGTTATTTTATCAAAATCAACCATACAAAAAAAACGAA
Source organism: Gryllus longicercus (assembly GCA_038098605.1). Lineage (NCBI taxonomy): Eukaryota > Metazoa > Arthropoda > Insecta > Orthoptera > Gryllidae > Gryllus > Gryllus longicercus. The sequence continues at coordinate 464,513 of JAZDUA010000360.1, forward strand.
TCAATTGGCTAACGTGTTTTGTCTTCGACTTGAAAGGTTAGATCTTTATTGTACTGCGTAAAACGTGTATGGTTTAACAGTATTAAACTGTTTTTACAGGTTCACACCTTTTGGTGTGAGCATCACAGAGATAAATGTCTCTTCGATGTGTTTGTTTACAGGGCGAATTGACTTGAAAACACGATTGCAACGTTTTTAAAGAGAAAATAGTGAGATTCGTTTCTATTTGTTTCGTTTGAAAGAGCAGTGTTTTTGGATTGTTCTTCAGATAAGTGGATGAAAACATACAAAAATAATCTTTCAGTTTGCGTTAAATGTAAGAATGTTATGTGTGTAATAAAAATGAAAATGTTGAATGTAGTACTATATTTAATTTGCGTTCGCGCGAAGGCTGTGTTATTACAAAAGAATAGAAACATCTGCTTCCTAAGAAAGATCATAATAACGCTCGAATGAACTTGCTATTCAACTGTTAGCACGCTGTCACAGATAAAAGAATTAATGGCACGATCTACAAATGACGCTCGTTTCATTAACTACAGTAATTGTAATTATACTAAATGAATATCAAGTCAACAACACAACGAAATGATACATAATGAGAAATGGACTTGCACTAATTTCTTATGAGATGGAATTAAGATGAAATTGCTTAAACTGTGACCAAAGTACAGGATGATTCAGAAACAACGTCACATAGTTCTAAAGCATGTACCAGGTCGAAAATAATCACTTTCCTATGCATACGTCGTGGGAAATGGCATGTAAAGAAGTTAATGTAAAATTTCCCCCTGGTGTTTAGGCAATGCTTTATGTACAGATATTTCGCAGGTCAGGTTCTGATCTTGTAATTCCTAATATTAGGACATGCGAGGTTGCCTAACAATCAGGGGCATCATTTTGCATGAAACTCCGTTATATGCAGTTTCTCACTATACAAACATAAGCAAAAGGGATCATTCTGCACTATTATTATTATTATTATTATTATTATTATTATTATTATTAACGACTTTCCTCAGTCCTTACGATTCGAGTCCTTCCAAGGTTCTAGAAATTCCTGAGTTATCTACGAAATGTGTGAGCGATAGCTGGTAGGGCGCATTTTCGCACGGTATGCTAAACTTGCATCAAGGTCTAGGATTCCAAGGTGTTTTGCCATGTCTCGTTTGTTCGTAATTGTGAATAATTTATGCGACATATACAATTTTTGCATGTCAAGAAACAGTGTCGCGGGGTATTAGCGACGCTACGCCCATGCATAGCAAATTGTATGACGTTTCTAAACGCTATTTCTTACGAAAATATGTACAGACGTCACAAGAATTTTTCCATACACTCATATTGATATAACTTTGTTATGTATATAGGGACCAAATATCTTTGGCCTCCTGTGATTAATCTGATATCTCCGGAAAACTGAATTTTGTAGGAGAGCAGATTTCCATTCTTCCGTGAATTTGGCTATCCAACTTATTTTGTTAGGATTTATGATTTTATGAAATTTACGTTATATACGTAAATTTGTATGCATTTATGGAATTTCACTTATCTGATTAATCACAAACGTAAAGAAGCATTTGGATATTCTAGCACTATGTCTATCTCATTTTCAACAAAAAATGACCTTTCAGCTTATTCACCGGATCGAAGATAAGTCGTACAAGATGTAACCATAAATGCTTGGTATTAATAACCCCGAATTCTGCGCTGAGCTCTCGACTTAATCGGGAAACACGAACAAACCGCGCGATGCTCCAGCGAAACTTCTCCGCTCACCGAAAAGCCTGTGGCTTGGACCCGGGCGGGGCGAGGGGCGGTGCAGATGGTGCGGGAAAGCGCCACCCTAACAAGCCCGTAAACATCGCGCGCCCCTTTTGGCTTTTGTGGCTTCGGGGGCTATGGACTGCGCGCGCTCCATCGCCGGCCCATTCGCCGCCGCCGCCGCCGCCGCCGCCGCCACCTGCCGTTCCGCGCCATTAGCCCCGCCCCGCTCCGCCCCGCTCCGCCCCGCCCGGCCGCGCCTCTGCGCCGTTCACGCCTCCGGCCGCCGGCAGCGGTCGCGCGCGCCCGCAGCCGCCGCCGCCGCAGCCTCCCTTGGACCGCTTCACACGTCGCGTCGCGTCGCCTGCCCCCCGCGGCGCCGCTGCCCGCGCCCGACCCTCCCCACCCCACCGACCGACCGCGACCTCCCCCTCCCCGGGTGCAGCCAGCCTCCGCGCACTTCGGCTATAGATACCCCAGCGGAAGCGACACCAGCAGGACCGATGGAATAGAAAACTTCCTCGGCGAATGCGTTAATGTTTTGACTGACAGTCGCCGCCTTTTCGCCAGGCAGCCAGCTGGTACTTCCTCTCCGTCTTCACGCGTTCGGTGTAGGTGACAGTTGACTCCCGCGGAGCACGTATGCCTCAATCGTGTTGCGTCGGTTAAGCGTGGCACGGTCCTCAATTCCTTCGCACTCACTCCACAACTCGCTGACGGGCGGTTAAGGAACGAGAAGTCGCAGTGGCAAGGAGTCACTTCCCTTACGCCTCGCGAGGCAAGCGTTGCCTTCGACATTTTCTGTTTTGCGGTACATCAATTCCGCGACATCAATTTTTAAAAAATGCTTCTCCAAACTGATGTCATAGTCGAGATCTCTCCCTCCTTCCTTTTGAGAACATCACATGCATCTTCGTAGTACTCTTATATTGAAATGCATTATTTTCTCCCTTGGTCGAATAAGTAAACTTTAGTGTGTTGGTTAATAGATGTGAATTTTAAGAATACAACATTTTTAAACCTCCCTGAAAATATTTGAATAACTAAATATCATTCTAAAAAGAATATTGCTCTAGATAATGGGTTTATCGATATTTGAGATTACGTAATATCATATCGCTTCTTTGTTTTGTTAGTAACGTTAGCAAATATATCGCACCAAGTACTTGTGTGCTTAGAGCTTCAATAACATACACACCGCAACAACAACTAACCCATACATACGCATTTGCAAACCATAATAAACGAGATACTCACTTATTGCTTCACCAGACAAACAGGAATGGTGAGTCAGCATTCAAAAATCAAAAGGAGAGGAAACTGAAGGCGAGGCAGGGGCGTTTCCAACTGCAGAAAATATCTTTTGGTAGATTTATTCATTAGTATTTCAATGAAATTACTAATCAGCCGTATATTCCGCACAAGCTAAATTAGCCATGCATCATTACATTGCAGAACAATGAAATGCATTACATACTCGACAATATACAATATTTCACGATTCAGAGCACAAATTGAATTTTGTTTACTAATTAACAATTACACCTTAATGATGGAGACTACAAATTTCGTTTTATGACCGTAAGTAGGAACTACTAAAACGCATAAATGGTAATTAGAGCATTAGCCTCAACATTAGAGCATTAGCCTAACGGAGCTCATTACTTTAATCTCAGATACTTCGATGTTGAATCTGCAACTGGGAGTTAATATTAATTTAAATTAATTGCGGATTACAGTTTTTAGGATGTTCACAGTACCTACATTTCAATATATTTTCACAATTTCACAAACGTTTATGGTCGTGAACGAATCTTTTTTCATGCATGCACAATCCTTTACGCCTGGCAACAAAGTGGCACCATAGGGGAAATCTTAGTGGCCGCGGGGAACATAAAAACTCACAACAACATAAACATAAACAACTAAATAAGAATAAAAAAAACAAAACCACAAAAATCAAACGTTTCAATATTTATTAAGAGTCCCAATGTTGCTTTTTGGAAACACTTTTTCTCATTTCGAGTGGAGTCTACAACTAAGAAAGAAACTACTGAAAAATAAATTTAAGAAAATGGGGTGCAAAATTAATATACTAGGTAAAATAAAATAAAAACAAAAATTCACAGTTTCCCTGCCTACGATTGGAGTATACTTTTTTCTTAAGAAGGGCGAGAAAGTAAAAAATTGGAAGAAAATGTAAAATCAATGAAATTAAGAAAAAATATTTCTACCTAAGTGATGTGGATGCCATATAGAAACAATCGGTATGAAGAACAAAACAAGATAGAACATCGCCAACGTACGACATTATGCTGTGAGATGGGAGAAGGAAAAGGGAAGACGAATAGGAAGTTACAGAAGGGAACCAAAAACTAAAAGTATTTAAGCTAGTACTACTTTTTATAAGCGATTGTTAATTAAATACTATTTAAAAAAAATGTTTTAAAACACGATAGTTATCAAAAATGTTCATTTTCTTGTCTTTATTTGTTAAATGTGGAATTTTAAAGTTTTTATTAGGGTCCAATGACTGGGTATTATCAAATGGCTGGGAAAGGTAGAATTATGTTTTCAAAATTTGCAATATATGATGTGTTTCTTTAATTTAAAAAAATAATAAAAAACCAACAACTACGTGTTTGCCCTATAAATGCAGGCTTACATTTCAGAAAATAAATATTATTTTTGCAATGGAAGAAAAAGTAATTTAAGAGATCTCAATGGATGCAAGCCGGTCCGGATGGCCGAGATCGTTAAGGCAGTAGTGCCGTAGTGAAGTCGGACCGAACGATTACGAGTTCGTATTCTCGTATCGACTCGGTCATGGTGTATTTGTGTTCGTCCTTTCACCCCCTATCATCGCCATATCATGACAGTTACAATACTTCACAGTTACAACACCGTTAAATGCAATAGGGGTTGCTATTGACCTAGATGTTGATGTGACCTTCAATAACAATTAAAAAAAAAATAGATGCAAGACGTTGAGTTTTGCCCAGTCCCGACATGAGCACCCGCATTGCGTGGCAAAGGGACCTCCCTCGTCGTCCCTGCCCCAACGGATCAAGAGCTCCTCGGACGACTCGGTTCGATGAAGAGCAGGATCGATGGCTCGGGGTTCTAGGCGCGCCTTCGATCACCCGACGGCAGCCCAATCAGCCGCCAGAGAAACGAGCGGTGCCACCTGGGATGCGTCGGAGGCGACAGGCGGGAGCCGCTCCAGGAGGCGAGGGGCTGAATATGCATGAGGCGGAGGCGGAGGCGGCGTTGACGGCGGCGGCGGCGGTGGAGGTATCGTCCGGGGTGGGGAATGGAGACGGAGGCGGAAGCCCAGTCGCAGAGGCGGCGACAATGGAGGTGGCGGAGGCACTGGCACAGTGTTGAAGCTGGCGGCGGTTGCGGGGGCAGTGGCGTGGGCGGTGGCGGTGGTGATAGCTGCGGTAGTTGTTGCGGGAGCGGGGATGGAGGTGGTAGCGGCGCTTGCGGGGGTGGGGGTGACTGCGGTGGCAATGGCGGGGGCGGGGTGGCAGCGGCCGTGGCGGATGCGGAGGTAAAAGTGGTGGCTGTGGGAGGATTGGGGTGGCAGTGGTGGTGACGGCGTAGGTGCTGGTGGCTATGGCAGTGGCGGTGGCGGTTGCGATGGCTGTTGCAGGGACGGAGGCGGTGGCGGCAGCGGTGGCGACGAAGACGGAGGCGGTAGCAACAGTTGTGGCGATAGGGTTGGGGTGCGGTGACAATGGCGGAGTCAGCTCCGGCAGCGACGCAGCTCGCGACGGTGGCAACGGCGGCGGCGGCGGCTCGCGACCTTGCGCCCGAAAGCCGGCGACAATCACCTTCCCACTCCGCCGCCCCGCCCTCTGCGCCCTCACCGCTCAACTCCTTCCCACCTCCCGCGTTGCGGCGCGAGGCACATTCTGGGGCGCCCGACGCATCGCTCCCGGTAGGGAGAGCGAGCTGCCGCCAACTGCTCGTCGCCTGTCACGTGCTCGTTTGGCAATTACGTGTAGCATGAAATACGCTCGTGTCACACACTGTCAGAAATTTTCGCATTACTTTAATGAAATGTACATTTAAGAAATTGTCATGGATGCACATTAAATTTAATGTACTAATGTACATTAATATGCAAGATTCAAAGCTTTATGTTCTTATCTGAAAGAAAGGAATGAATGATCTTCATAGACGGGTGATTATGAGTACATGATATGAATGATGAGAGGCACGGAAAATGGGAGAACCTCTGCTTAATACATATACATCTGACTCTGTCGTCAATTGAAAAGCGAGCTGCCGTAATAACACAAGCGTTAAGAGAGGAGACGAGTTTTTTAGAAAATGGTAAATATGTAAACACGTAACTCTTGTCTTATGGCCGTTTTAATAATCTAACATGTGTTGTATTATTGAATGATCCAATTAATCGCAGGCGTTCCAAGACACAAAGCTGCGTGACTGCCGCCTAAGCCTCTACCGCCCTAATCCAAATGCGTTTGTTTCAGCCACTCCTATCGCCAGCACTGCAGTCCTTGGCCCTTTTTCCTCCGACAAACGAAGGGCGGCGCGCATCCGGGCAGGGGACGATCGGCCTCGCCTGTGATAAGGGCAGCCGCCATCACCCTTCTAGGCACGCCCTCTGCCCGACGGAAACAACTGCTCGCGGTGAAGGGCCACGTTCATCAGGGAGAAGGAAGGAAGGAAGGAAGGAACGGGGCAGACGAAGAAGCTCTTAAAGCGATGATTAACTGTCATCATTTACTGTGTTGTCGCTGTAAGAGTGGTCCCTGTTCCCTGGGCTGCGGGTGTGGCACCGCAGTGGTTAGCGCGGGGCCGAGACCGCGTGGCCCTGCAGAGCCACTGGGCAAGTACCTCTCAAAGAGATGACACAATGTGATAAGACACCCTAGCAGACACGAATCACGATAATACATTGTATTCGATATTGAAGTAATAAGAGAAAACTGGCTAAAAAAGTATTCTAATTTTATATCTCAAACTATGAAACGTGTGTTTGTTGTCATGGATCATTGTACCAACACATCCAGAACGCACCTAAATACTATTGTGAATTGTTTGCCGTACTCAGGCAAATTTGAAAAGGAACGATAACATTTTGTGAATTCGTGTAGTAATAGGAATTGAAATTTTTTTTATTGATTTGAATTTAAATTAACAACTTCTTTTTAATTTAAAAATACTTATTATATGTTCCACACATATACTACCTATTTGTTGTAAATAAAAGCAAACAAACTCAAAGAATAATAAAAATCTTGTACTCATTTGTTGGTTGCTTGGCGGGTGGAGCAGAATAAATATTTTTAAGAGAAGAAAGGAAAAAATCCTATTGTAAGTTTGAAGTGCTAAAATTGATGTTCTGAAGTCCGAAGCGCCTTTAGACGAGTGGTCAACGGACTCGCTGACCGACCGCTGCCCCGCCCCCGCCCCCACCCCCACCCCCTTCCCCCTCGGGGTGTCACAGCGTGACTCCTGCAGCGACAATGGGGTCAGGCCACGCGCCTCCCTTCTCCCTGCGCAGGCCACGCGCTGCCCACCGGCCCTTGGCGCTGTGCCCTTTGGCGGCGGGTGCGGGGGCGAGGGCGAGGGCAGCTGCTCATTTGCCCTTTCCAAGACCAGAGGCGCGAGAGCCGACCGTGGGGGCAATTGGCGCATTTTCACCTTTGCAATTCATTCGGCAAATTTGTAATTCTGAAAATCCAGAAGTTTCATTAATATGTAATTCTTTAAATTCAATAAACCCATAATTCTGTACTTTTCTTTATTTTCAGAAGTTTGTTTTCATGATATACAACAAAGTAACTATTTGTTTATGAATTTATTGAAAATACTACTTTACACATCCAAATACGCTATTCGCTTTATGACATTCACGAAAGCTTCTCACAATAGCGTTTAGGGCTTTGGCACGTTCTCAACACATCATACGCGTGTCGCATTTGGTACGCGGAAGAATGAAAGGTGGGACGCAAGAAGACGCATATTGGAAAAATACTTATTTTGTAGTGTTTGTGAACGCAATGACTTCTTTCAATGGAACTCTGGAAGTCGTTTGCAAATGCCCAACAAATTCAGGAACAGGAAGTCTATTGAAAGTAGTTAAGATGAAAAACAACATCATTAGAACTTGCCATTCCATCACTGGTTGAAAATAAGCAGCAAAAGTTTAAAGTAAATTAATATATTTTTATGTATTAATATTTTTCAGTATTAACAAGTAATTTTTGAAATATATTTATATTTTATTTTAGCTCAAAACCAACCTGAAATTTAAGTAAAAAATCACTTCTCTTTTTTAAAATTATATGTTCCAAATTTAATTACTTTTATATGACTAGAAATAATTTGACTAGCGATTCATGTTGTATCAAGTGTATCAAATGTTTTATTGAGAAAATCTTAGCAACATTAATACCTTTCTTTGAGCGCGGTTGTACTCAAAACGAACTCGGTAGACCAATGAGGTACAAGCGTCGGGAAAGATTGAGTTTTAAATTATTGCACGAAGCACAACTCATTTTAACAAATCAAGAACGCTTTCGTTTGTAGTTATGAATAGTACAGGATACTATTCCATTACCTGCCATAGTATTGCATAACTTAACACCTGTTTGAAAGATTGTTGATGACTTTCTTACAGGTTAAAATTAAGAAAGGTATAGCGTTTTGTTGATAAGCTTGTTTCATTAAGATGTAAAGTTCCGCTACATAGATTTCTCCTAAATCAGAGTACTTTGATCGTAAATGCTTAAAATGCAAATTTGAAAGTTACAAAGTGACAATTTACATAAAAAACTGTGCTCACTAAAGAAATTATTTTCTATTTTTTTAGCAGCTCGTGGTAATGAATAATGCCTTAGATGACATTATGAAATAAATTGATGACTTCGGGAATATTCCCTCATTGCATTTAATAATCCAAGAAAATAAATCATAATAAGGCCAATCATAGGAATACATAAGTGGTGAAGATATGACATAAAAACAATGTTTATAATAGAAAAGATTTTGTATCATTTAAAAGTAAATATTTTTTAACTCATCTTCGGTGATCATTGCAAACATTCAGAGAGGTCTTCTGGATATCCGTTTTTGATATGAGAGAAATCGAAGATCTTGTCAACAGAAATAACAAACAATACCGATTGAAAGAAGGATAAAACCTTGCCAATAGGATCAAAGAGTAAGTTTTTCAGAAGCATGAACTCCAATATATCTCAAGCTGCGGTTACCAATCATCTATAACAGACTGAAAAGCAAACCATTATAGTCCAATAATATGAGCACGCCAGTGACCAGCATTGTGAGCAGACGGAGGGTCAATGGAGCAAAGTCGCAGGAAGAAAGCAGTCGAGGGCCGCGGAGGGGGCGTCTCGAGGGGGCGCAGCGCAGCGCCGCCAGTGAGAAAATCCGAAGGCGACGGCGCGCGGTGGGCGACAGCTGCAGGCAGCGCCGGCGGAGCGGAACCTCTAGAGGCACCGGGCAGACAGCTCCACACGGTAACGACGGCTGCGGCGGAAACGACAGAACAATCGTCCAAGCCACCTCGCTCTGCCATGCACAGCAGCGCCAAGGTTTGGCGGATCGCTTTCGATATTGAGAATATCGGTAGCGATGTTTGATTGATTGATTAGTGTCAACGGATGAGGTCGTTAGTCCCATGTGTAGTGCACGCTTTCCTCGGACTGTGGCGGTGATCTTCCCCTGCAAGCTGGAGATATTCGGCCCCAGCCAACCGCCGGCTAGCGGAGTTTTCCCCAACCAGATATCCCCCACCAGCGGGGCATCGCCCCAGCCGGGACAAGCTCTAAGCATATAAGTTTAAGTGGGTGTAAGTAAGGGGTAAGGATTCGACAAGGAAAAGCAAGGAAAGATTGCGCTCGGTCCGCGTCCCGTTTGTTAGGGTAATGTTCCGGCATTTACTTTGTTGAATGTCGATCGGAGAAACCACAGAAAACTACCGTAGTTTCAGAGCAGCCGGCCGCTAGAATTCTTTTCCAGACAGCGACTGAATTTGGGTTTGCTGACAAGCTAGTGTCGAAAACCCTGCTACTGTCGGGACTCGAACCTAGGACCTCCCGGTCAGAGGCACTGCAGTGGCATCAGTTGATGCACTGAGCCACCTCTCCAGGTTCGATGTTTGAAGAATCGATACGTTTTTGGTAATATAAATCAACATCAGTACCGATGTTGGTGAATCCATAATGTAATAGCACTAACGAATACTTTTGTCTTAATCTCCCTTACATTACTGAACTTCTTTTTTAAATTCAAAATCAACATAGTCAGATAGTATGTATTGATGCACCGATTGATTATGGATATTATTAACATAGTCACTGATGTGCAGATGTTTTTCCGATAGTAAATATTGAATTGAATTATCTATAATCAGAGGTGCACAAGCGGGCTCGCGCTTCTGCCTTGCTCTAATTCTACAATTTATCATTGATTAATGTCATTACAATCATCTATATATTATTATCGTCCGTCCTTCTATATAAGGTACACCAACTATACGTTTTCAGAAAATCATTATGAATATGCCCTCTTCGGGCAGGAGTCGAGGCTAGAAGCGGGAATCTAGGTCTTCCAATCTCATCTTCAATTATAGATCTAGAACGAGAGTTTTTCAAAAATTTAAACTATTGTTTAGAATTTGTGTTGAATTTAGAAGATTTTATTTTAGATTTGAAATAATTGTTCTCATTTTTTTAAGTAAAATTAAAGCTATATTTTTATGAAAAATAAAAGTTGGTTTCGATAAGAATTCAAAGGCGAATATTTGAGATATGATTCGAAGAATTCTATTGTTTGATCCCTACTGTAAACTAGTGCGTAGTGAAGGGCTGGGGGCATTGTGGGGAGGGGACTGTGAAGTGAGGGATGCTGAGTGCTGGGAAGGAGGAAGGCCGGGAATGAGAGCGGCGTGGACGAGTGTGGGATGGCGCTGGAGATGGGTGTGGAGGGGCTGAAGGCGTCGTGGGGCGGGGATGCTGGAGGAGGGCCAGGATGGCCGGGTGACGGGGGTCGGGGGCCGAGGTGAGCTGAGTGTTGGTGTGGAGGGAGGATGAGATGCAGGGGAGGGGCTGTGGAGGGGATCGTGTTGGACGTGCGCAGTGAGGAAGTGGAGGTGCTGTCCTGAGGAGGCGCTACCGCTGGCGAAAGGCTCTCAAGTTTTCGGATGCCACCGCAATGCAGCGCCGAGGCCAGAAGGGCTCAACACCCCCTCTCGGTCACGGAAATTCTAGATTTACGATTGTAAGCACTGCTGGTATCCAACCCTTCGAGTAGTTCAAGACATCGCTCGCGAAACGCACATGGAGATAGGTTTTTGAAAATTTTTCTCATTATTAGAACTGCAGGGTGATGGAATGCTATCCCAGTTATAATCAGAAGGGGTCGGGGTAACTTTCAAAATTAAATTATTTGATTTTTTTACCAGCATTGTTATTCAATATTTAAAACTTTACAAAAGTTCCTCAAAGTATTATAGGGATGCAACGAGGATTTTTATGTGGGGGCTATGGTTCCCATGTTCAAGAAAGTTGATGCTTTCTGGTAAAAAATAAGATTTTTTTGATTTGTATAATTAAAGAACTTTATTACTAATTAAATTGAGGTACTAAATGTCTTATACTTCAGAAAATTAGCAAAAATTTATATGTGAATTGGTGGGAGGCGCCCTATGACACCCTCCCCCCAGTGCAGTGCACCACTGCTCTCGTACTCATTGTAAGATTTGTATCTGTTTTATGAATGAATGAAATGTTATGTTAAATGAATGAATGAATGAAATGTTATGTTAAGATTTTATCAATTGTTTATTAAGCTCGTTTTAGTAATGTGTTATGTTGTAGTGTTTGCCTGTTGTGTAAGTTCTTGTTTTAGTAGCAAATATCATTAAATATTCTAAAGACATTTTTATAAGCTCGTTAACTCCATTCCCACCCAACCGCCTGCCTTGTGTATCTCACCCCTCCATCTCATCTTCCATTTCCTCTTCTCCCCTCTGAATCAAATAAACCGGCGCGGGAGACAAAGAGTATGCACGCACGTCCTTACGTTTACTTCTTATTGTATACAAAGGTTACATCGAAATATGATGGTGATTATGCAATATTTTGGTGATACAGTGACCTTTAATGGAATCCAAAAATAAAAGTATTTCCTAAAATTAATTTTCTTCCTTGATGATGCGTTCTTGAAGCCATGTTTATATATATATCCCTTCTTCATTCTAATATACATCCCTCGTAATTTATTCATATGTTTTTTCTTTCTTTAAACGCTTATCAGATAGAAGGATACGAATACATGCTTATCAGATAGATCATTAGATCTCCGATGATTTCTTACAACGACAATTGTCGAATTATTGAATCTGCTACAATTAGTTTTAGAGTATTCACACGATTACATTGTATCACGAGTAATCTTTGCAACAAGCGAGTGTAGTAGTAAAATGCATTTATCTTCTAACCATGCCCGTTTATAAGGTATACGATTCAAAGTGCAAAAGTTTACAATGGGTGCAGTAATTTGGCTTCTCTCAGAGGAGCGAACGAATCCATGGTTATTTTCTAGCATGGAGGAACGGTGAGACCCGAGAGTGCTGTCTGCGGCAGAAGCCAGGTAGCAGCACGCTGTCTTGTGGAGGCCACGTGTTATGCAAAGCACTTCATAAATCTCCCGCCCCATTATCATGCAGATTGGTGCACTTAAAGCGGCTAAAAACAAACTTATTTTCGCATTACAATGAGTCGTAGTGAATACATCATGTTGATCTGCGATTATAACGTTGTCATTTCTTTTCCTAGCGGAGTGCGAATGGACTGCATTTAGAACGGATATTCAGAGGAAGGGCGTCCGCTTTTATTTTTGGATGAAGCTCTCGCCAAGAAGCTGTGTAACCGCTCCAACCCTTTAGGTAGATGGACGCTTTCAGAGTGAAGGAAGGACGATCACAGAGACATTTAGGTAACATTTGTGCCTTAACACTGTATTTTATTTTTATGAATTCGTGACTGTCCAGATAAAACATTTCTTCGTGTTATTCGTCTTTTATCGATGAATATCCTCTGGCATATACCATATGCGAATGCTTAGTAACTAGTTTCCTACACCTTGAATAAGTTTACCGACTAGCTTTCCAAATATATTAGAAACTATTAGCATTATTCTCGATGCCCAGAGTGTGTAAAGAAGAACAACGAAAAGAAAGAACATTACTGAGTATTAAGAGAAAAGTAAATTTAAAAAAAATCCAGTTAGGTATGCCAAAGGGCACTGTACAATTAGATTAAGCTAAAATTGTGTTAGTTAGTTGTTTTAGTTAGTTTAGTACAAGAACAGCCTCTTGTTGCTTAATACATAAGGTAGTAACACAGTATATGTTCAGTATATGTATTCACAGTATATTTCGCCGCCTCCACAGGGGTACTGTGAATGAGAAATTGAAAGAGAGTGTGAATTAGCACACTCCAATGTCATTAGTGTGCTACATTTAAAGAACTGTTATTTAATAATAAAAAACAAAAAAAATATTTTTGGTATCTTGAATTAAACAACTAAAACACTTTTGAAATATGTAACACTTTAAAATATTTAAATTTCATTAAAATATTTATCACGTATGCAGGGGCACACATACATTCTTGTCAGCCCGAATCGGGGTAAAAAATTGAGCCAACTTACGGATGTTGTAAAGTGCCACGGAAGAAATAAAGGAATGGGGAGATGTGATAGGAGTGTGGGCAGTGAGGAAGAATGTATGGGAGAGAAGAGGGAAGAGGGGAAGGGATGGAAGTGGCTAACAAGGAATCTGAAGAGGAAGAGAAGGAAAGGTAAGAGGGAAAGTCGACGACTTGAAGACGGCTTAGCGTTCGATGCAAAGTGATGGTGACGTAACGTCTACTGGAGTTCCAGGAATGTTTCTAACCAGGGAGCGGAATCGTCTGAAAGTGATCAAAATACCTTTAAGAGAATGCAGCCACCCCAGCCGCCGCACGATGCCCGCAGAGGCGATTGCCACCACAGAGTGTTGCCGTCGAAAGCGACTGCGTGCCTTCTTCTGCTGCCCAGTGTCGTGAACGGTGGCGAAGGTGTTAATCCAACATGAACTAAGCGTCTCGTGCTTAGGCTACACGATTGCACAACCCCTAGATAAGCGAAAAAGATCTTGTAATACATTAGGAAAAGAGAAAACCAGAAGAGGAAACCATTCTGAAACCAGAAGGCGTCCAGCTGACGCTCTCTTCGGCGTTTGGTGCTCTTCAAGGTATTGCACCATGTCAGGCACTTGGCTGGATTACTGCTTTTACTGGATTACTGGCCCTACGCTTCAACACGCGTCAACATAGGGTCTTTGGTGCAGCTATTATTGGTTGGGTGTTTTTCGCCGCGTGGCGCCTGAGGAGAATACCAATATTCTGTCTTCGTCAGATACTAGCGGCAACTTAATTTTATGAATTTCACGTGTTATTAAAAATTCACAAGTTCAGTCAATTATTGATGTTTTTCATCTGATATTATGATTTCGATTAAATATATACACTTGAATCAACATATAGCATTCAAAATTGAATTCCTTTGAATTCGGCGGTGCCAGAGGGCGGTTAGAGGGGGTGATCCGGAGGGCGGTGCCGGAGGGCGGTGCCGGAGGGCGGTGCCGGAGGGCGGTGCCGGAGGGCGGTGCCGGAGGGCGGTGCCGGAGGGCGGTGCCGGAGGGCGGTGCCGGAGGGCGGTGCCGGAGGACGATGCTGGCGGGCAGTGCGGGGGCACGCGCTCTGAGATGGAGTACAGACATTTCGAGCAGTTATTTATATCACTTCTTATTCATTATCTTACGTATCAAGTTGTATATGTGCAATAAGCAATAAGCTTGATTCCAATGCAAATAGAATTAGTCATATACAAATAATTTCTCCCAAAATTAAAACTAATTGTGACACTCAACCTACAATGCTTTCATTGACATACATTTAATACATAGAATTAGTATTAGCAGGAATGGATAGGCAAGGGAATTGTCTATTTGGGGATGAGTATTTATTTGTTTCACAGAACTATTTACCTTTTAATAGACCATACATTTTAAAGTTAACGTAAACATCACTAATTGATATGTGTAGGTAAAAAAAACAACTGTAATAAATAGAATGGAAGTTAGTTGAATGCCGTGCTTCTCATTCGGTGTTTCTGGACATGTTTAGAAGGAGACTTGGCTGGACCCATCCACGAGTCGCGCCGCCGCCGCCCGCGAGGGGGAACGAGAGGCCAGTGTGCGGTGCCTCCGCCTCGCAGGTGATCGCTCTCCGCCCGTCACAAAGCCCGTCTGAGGTTTCGTAAACTCAGCTCCCTCTTCCTTCTCTATCCATCCCCTCACGTCCTCGTCGTTGCTCCTCACCTCTTTCTCCTTCCAATCCCATTCCGGACCAACGCGTACCTACCAAGCCTTTCCCTTTTTGATTCTTTCTTCTCATACCCGCTCACTCTTTCCAGTCCTCTTCACCCTTTTCCTCGTCTATCAATTCCTCCCCTCCCCCGCCATTCCCACACCTACTGCCTCTCCTTCGTCTAAGCCCGCCACTCCCTAACCCCTCCCTCTACATTCCCCTCACTAACATCCTCACCATTCCATCACCTTCCCTTTCTCCTTCCCTTCACATCCCGACCCACTCTCCTATACATCTCCTCTTTCTTACATTCCCTCGTTTACCACTCACCGTAACTATCTCGATCCCATGTCCTCTTCTGTATACTTATCTGCCCTCCTTACTTATAATCCTGCCCTCCCTTCCTCTTTGACTTCCTCCTCTTCCCTTCCCGTGCCATTAACTCATCCCTCTCTTCCCTCTCGTTTCCCCGCCTCTCCTTTCCTTCCTTCCCTCACTCTCTATCCCTCCTCTCCCACACCCTCCTTGGCACGGAGTAGAGCCGCATTGGAGACTGATGATTGTACCGAATGACAGATGCTTGAGAGCTGGTTGCCATCTCTAAAGCACTGTGTACACGACAGCTATATGACTGCCTACATAATAGCTAGCCGGCTGGCCGATAGACAGCGGCGGGCATTGTGTAAACACTACGGACAGTGCGAAAGGTAGTTAGTCAGGCGACGGGATGGTCGGCCTCCCTTATCGGGTGTGCTTAAAACAATACAGGGGTAGAAACAATACAGTATAAAGAACGTATATGGTCCGTTTCAAATGTATATTCCTTGAGTAACAAGATGAAAATCGCACATATATGACAACTGCAAATCGCAATTATTGAATGGTGTATTTGATCAGCGTGCAGAATGGAATACAATTTGGAATATGTGAAGATACTTCCAAGGCAATGAAACGTGATCATGGAAAAGATTCTTTCATAGGCCGATACACACACACACACACACACACACACTTAAATGATTTCGCCGGCATTCGCAGGTAGAGTCTTAATCTGGGTTGTCCGGATGACGCTCCGTCGAAGGCTGAGATGCCGACGTTTCGACCGACATATCGCAGTCTTCTTCAAGGCTGTAGTGTCAGGGCGTCAGAAGAGGGCACTTCAGCCCTGATGAAGATCGAGATATGTTGGTCGAAACGTCGGCACCTCAGCCTTCGACGCGGCGTCACCCGACACACCCACTTGCGCACCAGCCCGACTCTATTGCATGTCGGGAGACCTGTCGGGAGCTTAGAGCTTGAGCGGGTTGGGACCGCGCCATGCTGCGGGAGATACCCACGCCAGCTGGCGTCGGACCCCACCATCCAGCGCGAGAGGAACACGTCCTCCAGGCATATAATCATTCCCTGTAATAATGAAAATAATGACCAAAGCAGATGTCGTGCCCGGCAACAATGAACCGATTCTCAACATCTGAGAGGACACTAGGCGGCAGGGGAGGACACGAGCTATCTCATCGAGGACAACACTTCCCGTTTGTTACTTTCTTTATTTTTTTTTTAATTCAGAAGATTTTAGAAGAGCTTAACGAGAGTCCGGCGACTATCACTCGCAGTTCATTTAATCCACAGAGCGCGTGTGAGTTATCCCAGCACCGCTTACACCAATAATAAATGACTTGCGACGTGTGAGGAAGATGAAGGTGGGTGGGTGGGGGCGGCCCGTTTTGTCCAGCTGGATTCCACGCGCACAGAGCCGGCCCTGTTTCGCGCTGCCCCGACGGGTGAGCAACGGCCTTCAGCGGAGGCGCCCCCTACAATGGAGGCGAGCGCGCGGATGACGGCTTGCATTCCACGTGGTCAGGGGCGCAGCGGTCGCCGGTGGGCACAGACACACGTAATAAAGAGCGCGATATTAATACGGTAAAGTCTCGTTAACAGGCATTCCAAGGCAGAGAAATAATCGGATAATCGTTCGTGATATAAAAATTCAAGTTATCCTATTACGATGTACGAGGAATATCTATATTACTGATTCTTTTGCAGGACATTCATTTTGTCTTACGGTGAAAATGGTGTTGAGTACGTGTAAACGAGTGTTTGCTGGAATAAATAATACTACATATCTGCATAAAAATTATAACAAAATATTATTTGTTTTCAATTTGGATCTTAAAAAAACGCCTAATAAAATTGTCGTGTTTGTAATGAAGAAGCTGTCTTGATTGTCTTAAAGACAATCAGTTTTGTTTATTTCCTCCAAGGGAAATTAGTTTCATTATTATTTCGGCGTCTAATTCAATGACAAAGCAAATTGCAGATAACTACGTGATCATGATCAGTTGGATCACTTCTTCAGAAGAAAATTTAAATTAATAAACATTTCTCAAAATCAGTACACAGAAAACCTAAAAATTTCCTTTGCAAATTACGGTTCTTGGGAGGTAATGACCACGTCAGTTTGCGATTGTTCGGTACGAAAGCCATGAACAAAGGTGACCAAACATTCTCGGTAGTCCGCTTCGTATCTTCGCTCATCAAGAGACCAATCTTTGAACCCCGGACCTAGAGGTGAAAGGCGAGAGATCCGGAATAACACCACGTGATAGCCGGATGGTGGAGCGGGAAAAATCTCAACAATCTCGCACTGTAAGCTCTCGGAGGGCTGAGTGATCTGGGCTCGCGGCGAGATCTTTCCCACGGCGAGCGCGGGGGCGGGGGCGGAGGCGGGGAGGAGGGGGAGGCGGACAATGCCGCGCTGCGCGGCTGTTTTGATAGCTCGTCCCGACGGCGCCGCAGCGGCGACGCGTCGCGCTGACTCAGACGCCAGCGCTCCTGCCCCGCCGCCCGCGCCAGCCCCCGCCCCCACCTCCGCCGCCCGCCCACGCGCCCCGCCGCCTCGCTGCTTTGGCGCCCGTCTCGGGTCCTTTCCCCGTCCCCGTAACGTCGCCCGGGGCCTACCTCCGATCCTGCACGTTGCACCCCCGCCTCGCTACCTTCGCCCAAACACCACCTCGCCCGCCCCCGTGCCCCGCCCCCTAGTCACCGCTCCCGCGTCAGCCCCGTCAGCCCCTCGCCGCCTGGGACCCATCTACGATCCAATGCTTTGCACCCCATGGTCGTTGTGGAGGAAAATATCGATGTGTTAAGAACCTCGATGTTTTTTGCCATCCCTACCTGAAGCGTCACGGGGAAACCCGTTGCGCCTGGCTGCGACCGACGCGACGGCGCGGCGTGGCGCTCCCTGCTGCTGCGACTCGGGAAGTTTCTTTTCTCTTTCTCTTCAGACATTTTAGGGCCACGTAGTTCTGGTAATATCATTTGGATTACGTTTGGTCAATATTTTATCATTAGCAATGTGTCTTATTTGCCTTTCGAATATTAACAATCAAGATGATCGTAACATGCTCCAAACTGAATTTGTTCATCGGATACTATTTACAATATCGCAAAAATATACAGCACTATACTTTCGACTATAGACGATGTAGGCAGACATAGATTTTTAATATACTTTTTTAATTAAAATTGTACATTAGCTCAGAAATGTGTAAAATTATTTCTAACAACTGTATTTAAAAATATTGCAAATGATATGACAAAAAATAAGAATAAATTATATTGTGAATGCATTTTATTTAATTGTCGTACAAAAATGTATATCGAAAATTATTTTCAATTACGTTATATGTATATTTTTTAATTCAATATTACTTGTTTCATTTTAAAAGTTATGTTGTATTTTCATTTTAATTTTGATTACTAATGATCAATATTCCATTCTTTAAGAGGGCCTAGTAGTCTGGTGATTCGTAGGACCCCTTTAAGGTATTAATATCACACTCAATAGAATCACAGCAGTGGAAATGAAATCCCTACGCAGGATAGAAGGGAAATCAAGAAGATATCGTATAAGAAATAATACTATTTGAGAGGAACTAAAAGTTACAAAATGGGAAACATATATACAGGATATAAGCCAAAGGAGTGGAGCTACACTAGGAGAGGTGAAGAGCTAGGCATAAGACAAAAAGAAGTATGTGAACCCGACGCTGAGAGGCACCAGGGGAAGAAGAAGAATCCCACAGCTATGTGGATACGGTATGTTCATGGGAACGTTCTCGGTGTCAGGGTGACGCCACGTCCACGTCCGAGACGCCAACGTTTCGACCAACACCTCGTAGTCCTCAGGGCTTGCGTGCACCAGGATGGTGCTAAGGATAAGCTCTGGAGAAGACCTCGATGAGGTCGAAACGTCGGCATCCCCGCCGCCGACGCGACAGCCGAGGGCTTTCTCACAACTTCGGCAGCGGGAGGCTACGATTTCATTTAGATTATTTCACGCTATACTGAGTATTGTGAGGTGTCATACGGCGAGTATTGTGAAACTCCACCTTTACTTGTAGCATAATCCAGCTCACGTTCTCGCTGAGTCGCAGAGTGTGTGCTGCGAGTGTCTCGGCGCGAAGCCTCGGCGGCCGAATCCCCAGGAGGCCTTGGCGCGAGCTGCCCAAGGCCTCCCCCTCCCCCTGCCCCGGGTCGGTCGGCGGCGCCAGCGTGTGCGCGGGCGGAGGCGCCATTTGCATGTGTATGCGCCCGCCCGCGGCACGCGATGCGCCCGCCCGCCTGCTCGCCCGCCCGCCGGGCGAAGACGCCCACAAAGCGGCGCCGCCGCGGGAATTAATTAACGGCCGCACGGCGCAGGCGGCGCCGCACGGGCGGGGGCGGGGGCGGCGGCGGAAGAGGTGGTTGCGGGAGCGATGACGGCGATGGCGGCAGAAGCGCTTGCAGCGGCGGGGCGGCGGCAAGGAAGTGCTTGTAAGGTAGGGGCGGGCAGGCGAGAGTGGGGGTGGCGACAGAGAGAGCAGAAGGGGTGGTGTGGCGAATGGTTGATTGATTGTTAGTGATATCGGGTGCGTCAACTGACAAGGTCATTAGTCCCGTAAGCGTTGTACATGCTTTTTTCCTCAGGAATTGACGGTCATCTTCCCCTTCTGGATGGCAAGATCCGGCGCTGACCTACCGTCATCTAGTGGGATTGCTCCCAACCACGTGTCTCCTACCAGCGGGGCACCGCCCCAGGTTGGAAAAGGTTTAAGCTGCGACCGGTCTCCAACCATGTGTGGTAGTGTAGTTCATGTTAGTGTAAGTGTGTGTACGTAAGGGGTGAGGATATGACAAGAAAGAGGAAGGAAAGATCGTGTGAGGTCAGTGGTCCGTTTGTTAGGATACTGCTACGTTATTCGCCTGGTGTTGATCGCAGAAATCACGGAAAACTACCGATTAGAGCAGCTGACATACATAATTCTCCAAACGGCGACTGAATTCGACCTAGCTGATAAACTAGTGTCGAAAATCCTGCCAACGCTGGGTCTCGAACCTAGGACCTCCCGGTCATGTAATATCAGTTGATGCCCTCATCCACCTCTTCCGGTTGATGTGTCGAAGAAAGTAGCTACGGAGCGGCGGCGGGGCGGAGTCGGGCAGCCGGGGGCGAGGGCGGCGGTAGCGCGAATGAAGGTGCTGCAGCGCGCTGAGGTGAACGAAGCAGCTACGAGCCGGCGGCAAAAGCTGTTATGGGGAACTGGGGGCAGTAGGCGGTTATGTGGCGGCTGCGAGGGCACAGCGGCGAAAGAAACGATCCTGATGGCCGTGAGGACATGGGCGAAGGAGGAGTTTGTGGTGCGGCTGTGAGGACGGTGACGGGCAGGCGAAGGCCGGGGCGGCAACAGTGAGGCCGGGAGCGGTGCGGAGGAGAAATTCTGGTCTGTGGAGCGGCAGTGTCAAATGAAGAGTTTCGGGGTCTGTTCAGATTGCGATGACGGGTAGGTGAGGGCGGGGGCGGTGTGGTGACGAAAGTCGAAGTTGGCAAAGGAAGTGGTTGCAGAGTGAGGGCGGAGGCGACGCTGACGAGGTTGATGGAGGAGGAGGCGGCCAGACAAGTGGTTGTTAGGACAGCGACAGCGAGGCCGGGTTGGAGGGTCTGTCTTATAGGCGCTGGCATCCGCAAACGGGCGTCCATGGTAGTATTGACCGGCAGCCTGACTTCCCGAGCCTTGGAACTCTTGGAAAGTAAGATTTACTTACGCGGAATCATCACTTCCGTCTGAATTCTTGACGATCATCACAACGGAAAGAGATCTTATGAGGATGTCCTGAAGACTCCAGTGGACTTATGGTGAATAGGTACTTGAAGAGTTGGAGTTCTCTTTCTTTTCTTCATTATTTGTTTCTCTCTCACTTAAATATTAAAATATAATAGTAATGAAATAATTAAATGACATGCAACCCAAAAAGAAATGTAAATTTGTACGACGAATTCTAGCAATATTTCATTTCTTTCTTCTCCCATAAAACATTAGTGTGATAAATTAATAACTGTATCACATGAAAACTTTATATAAGGGGAAATTAAACTTAAAAGTAACAAAGTCAATATAAGGATATATTTTTTAATAAAACGTTTTGATTTATTCAACTGTAATACGGCAACAGCCGTAAAATAATTCCTATTACTGTGTTCAATAACACTGCTTCAGATACTCTGCTTGTAGTTCTTTAGTCACTTGCACAAGTAAATGGCGGTGAGCTGATGACTGCGCATTTTATAAGATTAAATCTGTGGGGAATGAAGGTGTAGGACACAGTCCATTTTTGGCCGAATTGAGATTATTGGGACAATCATATGGGTTTCTTGTCCTCTACCCAAAGGTAAACAACATTACGTCCTACAGTAAGAATTGACTAAGCTACAGTGATTTTGAACAACACAAGTTCACTTCCAAATTCAAAGTAAAGCATCTTCAAACTGTTCGCCTGTAAAAGTTAGTAAATGTGACTTACTATCGTCCTATATCTGAAAACATAGAAATGTACTATGAAAAATGATTAGAGACCTGTGGCAGCAGAGTGTCCAAAAGCTAGGTCGGAATCAGATCAGCATCCTCATTATAATAAATGAGAGAGGCACCGCCGCTACTGACAGCTTTTCTTTCCTCCTTTCATAGGAATCCTGGAGACGCGCCGCGTGGAGGGTAAGATAGATTAAATTTCAATAGCAAAATGAACAAAAATATCAAATAAAAACTTTGAGAAAGGACCAGTAGCTCGAAACGAGCATGACTACTCAAAGCACTTTCGACTACAAGACACAACAGACGAGCACCAACAAAATGAGAGGGAGAAGCGACCTCATTGAAAGGACAACGAAACATTAGTGTCTATGAAAGTGAATGAGTAAGTGACAGTGATAATTCTAAACTCAACGGGCCTGCACAAATGAGACAATTGTCAGAGCGCCCGCCAAAACTTCAAACTACAACAATCCTTAGACTGAAACGAAAGGTGTGCCCCCAAGGAGCAGGCCGTAAAAACGAATAAAATGAAGCCCAGACGTGGAGGGTGTGAGAAGACACAAGCACGACACTCATTGCAATTGATTGATTGGTGATTCCGGCCGCCACGACAGCTATGGTCATTAGTCCCTTAAGTGGAGTGGAGTGTTTTCCTCGGAAGGTGACTCATCTTCCACCGCTATATGGCGAAATCCGGCGCCTACTTAACGTCAGCTAGGGGTCCCACCAGCGGGGCACCGCCCTAGCCGGGACAAATTCTAAGCTCCCGACCGGTCTCCCGGCATGTGTGGTAGTGTAGTGCATATAAGTGAGATGTGTGTAAGGGGTAAGGATGGGATAAGGAAGAGGAAGGAAAGATTGCACTTGGTTCGTGGTTCGTTTGTTAGGGCCTCGAGGTCGCTTCGAGGCACTGCAGCGACATCAGTTGATCCCTTCGGCCACCTCTCCCGGTGCGTGCGCTGGTCGAAGCGGGGCAGTGCGCGGCGCGGCAGCTGTGGGCTGCGGGGCGGGTGCCCGGGGCTGCCGCCCTCACTGAGAGGCGGCGTCGGCTGCCCTGTGGCCGGCGCGCCGATGATCCGGCGATGATCGGGCGCGGGGGCGGCGGCGGGGGCGGGGCGGGGGCGGCGCGGGGCCTTGGCCTCGCGTGATGGATGGAGCGCGCCCCGCCCCCTCGCGCCTCATTAATTAAAATCAGGCGCTGCGCCGCGCCGCGCCGGGCGGCATCCGCGCCATTTGTTACCGGTGGAGGTGGAGGTGTGGGGGCGAGGGCGGAGACGGAGGTGGAGGCGGAGGCAGGGGCGGCGGCGCAGAGGTCGGACGGTATCGGAGGCGAAGTGTCGGAGCAGGGGAGGGGCGGAGGCGAGGGCGGAGGCAGTCGCGTGGGTGCGGGTGCGAAGGTGAGGGCGGAGATGGACGCGGGGTTGGCAGAAGCAGCAGCAGCGGTGGGAGGGCGGTGGGTGCCAGATTGGGGCGGAAGCGAGGCTGGCGTATATGAATGCCGATATTGAGTCGGCGGCGCCGGAGGTAGGAATAATGGAGTGGGGCAGTTTCGGAGGGGAGAGGAGGAGGTGGGGTCGGGCGTGGAGGCGGAGGGGGAGGGACTGCGCGGGTGTGAACGGGCGACCGGGTGGTGAGGGGGCAGTTGAGGAGCAGGCAGCGGTCACCCTGACTTTGGCGGCAGCTCTTCTCTCGAAGCTTCCCACCCGCGGCATGAAACGGTAGGCGCCGGCTCTCCTCAGCTTGTTCGATTTTCATTCCCATCACTAAAATCTTGTAATACTAGACTATCGTCATTCATTTTGATCACTGGCAATCCGCATTTTACCTGCGCTGTTGAGATGATTAACGGATGCTCCAGCCACGCAAGAGGGAATGAAGAGACTGAGAACGTCATTTGATCGTCTCTCCATCGGTCACCTCAGTCACTAACGGTGTGACCCTTTGCATATTCAGAAACATGCTCACTGCTTGAGGAATTAATGAGTGTGAATATGGATTCGCAGCATTCATTTGAACGGTAATTCGACTGATAGAAAAAAACGGTTTTCAACGCGTCCAGCATTCCACTCTTTCTCCTCCTTCTCCCGAGATCTTGAGAATATGATAGAAAAATATTTTGAAATCTGTTGATAGGGTAACTTGCTATTTTGAAATTTGCAGGATACTGCTGTTTATTTCTTGTGACAATTGTACAATAGGGAATATTGTCACAAACCATACATATCAATCATGAAGCCACCAATATCTCTCACATTGTAATAAATCCTTACAATTGATCCTGAATACCCAGCATCTCGCTGGGTTCGACCTCGCCACCTTAGGCGACCTCTACACCTCGAGGAACGATGTGCAACAATTTCCGTCTAGCCCCCGGCCCCTGCGCAGGTAATGGCGGGGAGGGCGGGGGGCTTGGTGGCCGGGGGCGGCTGGCGGGGGGGGCTGGGGGATGAGGGGTGCGGGGGCCGCAGGACGGAGGATGGGGATGAGTGAGTGCCGGAGGCCAGAGCAAATGTTTGGCGGTGGCGGCGGCGACTCCCGGCGGGCGCCATTTGTCTGTTGCGGGGCGGTGTCAGCGGCGGTGTGGCGCGGGGCGAGGCGGGGCGGGGGCGGGCCCGTCGGTCGCCCGCTGCGACGCGCGATAGAGCCGTCCCGCCCTGCGCCCGCTCACAGAGCCCCCCGGGCAGCGCGCCGCGGCGACAGCCCTCCAGGCAGCCTCTCCGCCAAGGACGGCACATTCCAGCCCTCCACGCGTAAAAGGGATGGGGGAATTCCAACTTTTGCGGAACTACTAGCCATCTAATACCCACATATCAGACTATTTTAAAATTTGTATATTTCTCTTATCCTGGCTTTCTGGTGTTGTACATGCCTCGTGGCTTGTTTCTTGCATAAACTACATCATCTAATATAATATAGTAGCTCTTAATGACATGTATATAACAGTTATTATTGTAGTTTAACTTTTGAGCATACACAGATCGAATAATTTCTCAAGCCTTTTATGGAAACCAATAATTATTTTTCAATTACTCCACATACATGACTATGTAAATAATAATAATTGGCTTTTGGAGTTCTTATTAGCTGGAACAGCGAGAAAATAACCACCGTTACTACCAACTTCTTTGTAACAATATTATTTTTATTCTACAGCACTTTTCACAGGGAATGAGGGGTATCTAACATAATAAAATTTAAACCTGCAAGTTCTTGAAAGATTTTTGTGAAGACTTTTTGACACGATTTCCTGGATGGCAACAAAATTGTCTACAATACTGATTCTTGTTGTATAAGACGGCTTCGCAACTTTAAAGATTCGAGAGATTGAAGAAACCTGTGCACGTTTATGTATTTAAGTATAATTCGTTGCAACTGCACATATTGTCATCCAGAGAGGCGAGACATGATGTAGCTTTGTGGAGTGTGAAAACGTGTGCTAAATGTGGTGAGCAACGTCATGCGCTCAGGAGGCCTACCACAAATTCCAAAGGAGCCCTTTAGCCTTAAGTAATAAAACATTTTATATCCGTAAATACGACAAATCATTGTTTTCCCATTTTAGCCTGACAATTTGGAAATTGTTTTGCATTTGGAGAAGAGGTCTTCCAAGCTATCAGGCAACTGTACAAATGGTTCAAAATCATATCAAATCATTAAATTTATAATGTCTCCCTAAAGTGTGTTTTATTTATTTGCTACTAAATATGTCATATTTAAATAAAATCCGTAAACGGAAATGTGCCCTAGTTGTTTTACGCTGCGCACGCCTGTGATGATGAACATCAATGAAGATGTTTCCCCACTCGCTGTCGACGAGCATTGCCGCGGGGCGGGGTGGGTTCCTCGCCCTTCGGCGGTCGCGTTGCGCGCGGGAGAGAGGACCGGGCGGTGGCGGGGCGGGTTGTGGGGCGGGGGTGGGGCGGGGGCGGGAGAGCGATGCGGGCGCGGGGCGCAAGGGCGAGGCCGGCCGTCCGTCTCCTGGCAGGCAGGACGTGCCCTCGACGGCCCACGGCGCAGGGGGACGACGCCTGCGGCTGCCACTGGGCCCCCGGGAGGGCGGCCGTTGCGCGGCTGTCGGCTCGCGGGGCCCGCGCGGCCGGAGGGGCCATTTAAAAAAACATATTCTGGCTTGGGAGCGGAGGAGACGTCTTGAGAATGAAACAAAGTGTTGATGGATTCGTCTGATGGAAGCAGCTAGTTTGGGCGACGTTTCTGGATGAACTGTTGAACAATACTCCGATGTATTTAGTGGTGCCTTCTGAGGAAAGCAATATTTTGATTTCAACATTAAAGTGTGGAATGAATGAAGGGTGAATGTGTTTCTTTGAAGTATTTTTATAAGATTTTTTTTAGTCCTCGCAGAAAATAGAATTGATGATGTTGTTTGATCAATTACAATAGTCTCTTGGTCGTAATTCATAGAAAAATTTGCCGTATCATCTGCCTACAGCAAAATGCATGTAAATGACACATGTATGTCTGCTTTGTAGAGTTTACATAGAGATGGGGAAAATCTGGAGCTCTACAGAATCCAATCTCGACGGAAAATCTGTAGAGAATCCATAGAGGAAACGCGAATTGAAAATTAGGGTCCCCGTGGTAATTAGAACACTTAATAAAAGGAAGAAAATCCATGAATGGAGCAGCCACGCATCTCTATTCACATATACACATCTCTGACCAAAGTAACCCAATGATGCTGAGATCACATGTTTCCTAGTCAGAAACATCCCAGCTCAACCAAAAGTCTGCAATAAACTGACGGTCACTAAGACCTAAGCAAAGTTCCAAAGACTGGCGGCAGAAGTAATGATAATCGAGTTGAAAGAAAATTAAATATTTGTGATTGTATTTCAACAGTAAACTTTTTGAAAGGATGAATAAACATAGTCTAAAAACGCAAATTATTTCAGACTCGCGGTCCAGAACAATGGTAGGAACACTACTAGTTACATTTTTAAAGTTTATCTTTCATCTCATTGCGAACAACTTTACCTTTTTGAATCAATACGTTGATGCCCACCCACATTCACTTCAGTAAATTAATAAACTTTGTACACTCGTAATATAAATCTCAATTTTTGTGTATAAATATTTATAATATGTAATACAGACCGTAGGTATAGTATCATTTATTGAATGACAACAGCATCATCTTTATGCCTTCATATTTAGAATGTTCCGTAGATTGACAAATCCAAACTTTGAATATGCCGTTTTCCAGTATACGTTTCCAATACTTTCTCCTCTTACGCAGTCAAGACGAGGAAGCAAAAGGAAGCACGTCCGTCGCACACACGAAGAATGCCTTCGGCGCGCGTGCTGTGTCAGCGCGTGCGGTCGTGGCTCCGCTTTAGGCCTACGGCACCGCGACAGCCGAGGGCCACTCATCCTCGCGTGGATCCCGGATGAGGAAACGGAACGCCTACACGATCCACCACGATATAGCGGATCGTACATGTTCTCAATCTGTAGGTTTGAAATTGGTTTAACGAAAGGGTCGGTAAAAAAGGGTTGGAAGGATCCTCACTCACTCCGAGCAATTGAAACACAAGAAAAAACACAAGAAATCTGTCCCGGGAAACATTACACACCACTTTTTATTGCTTTAAATAGTTGAGTGAAAACGACTGAAATCAGGTCCATAGTTCCTCCAGGTTCTTCAGTCTTGGTTCACGAAAGGAAATTTTTAAGGAAACAAGCGATTGTATTGTGAATGTAAACGAACTCAATCTCTTAATTTGTCATTTTTTCCAGCCCTTCGTGTCGCATGCTCTGACTTCTGCAACGGGCATCAAAACGGGTGGAAATCAAAAGAAAGTTCCGAAACATATTATGATATTATTGTTACGAAACATATTATGATGTTCTTGCTTATTGATGACAGTCAACGTTTGGAAATTTCTCACAATCAGAACAATATTTGGTTTGGGTTGCTGGAGTATCTAATTTTTGTAATGGTGTAGACAGAATACACAGATATATTCAATCATAATTTACACTTCGACTAACAAATGCATTAGGATAACTATCATAGACATATCTTTGTGTAGTAACAACTGAGTTAGTCAATTGGGTCAACTGACGTACTCATTTTGGTAGAATTTAAGGAATAATACATTATATGGTATGAGACATATGATAAAATTAAAACATGCAGCAATGCAAAATATTCGACAGGAGGTATTTCAGAAGTGGATGAAATTTCTATTTTTCTAAATTTCTCTTTCACTAAATTTGATGTGAATAATGAGACGAAATTATATTTTATAATAATTAAAGAACATCTTTGGGCGATGGCGTAATTTTGTGTACAATCCTTTTTTTTCATTATCTTCATATTAAGATGGTTAATCTAGAAACCATCTCGATCTTTATTTAAAATATATCAAAGCAATATTACCAAGACTTAAGAGCCGATGTTCACGAAAATATTTGGAAACATAATGAAGCAACGAAGTTATGATAAAACAATGCTTCACAGAATTAGAAAAACGTATGGAAGAAAGAGTCAGTCGGTGATTTCTAATACGATTCATAATGCGTCCAAAATCAGTTTATAGATTCAGTCTATGACTTGCTGCGGACGTCATTCCTGGTCTAGGTTATCATTCCCCATCTATCCACTTACCATCATCCCAGCAGAATGATATGTCCATCTAAAATCCCATATTATACTTTTGCCAACAACCATCATTACCATCATCGTCATTGTCTCCGCCACCGCCATTTTCCCTACGGCCGCTGCCCTACTCAGATCAATTTGCCATGGAACAAACCATCATCCTCCCATCCGATCCATCATCTATCAAATGAGCTTCAGACAACGGCACTTATTGTAAATATGTTTTATCGAAACGTACGGCACTTTTAATTCCTCTACAAGCAGCATGAAACTATTGTTGTTTTTTTTCATAGTATGTGACGAGAAGGACGGTTGTAAGTTTTCCGAGCATGAATCATTTTATTGCAGAGGTGTCTGTCGTAAATTTATATTTTACTGCAGCTGATACCTTTTTTTCATGGTCATCTAGGAAGTGCGAGGGCTATAATCAATTCCTAGTTTGTTCTTTCACAGAGAACAACTCTAAAGTGGGTAGGGAAACTAAAAGTACATTTCTTCATTGAGCGAATAAAATCTTTATGTTTTTTGTTGATCATTCATCGTTTTAACTGTCCGTTCTTTCATCATTACAATTAAATATTAATAAAAAATTATTACGTCGAAACAACGGCGATAGTTTGAAGGAAAATCATGGCAAGGATGTACCCTAGACGTTCTGATTAAAGAAGTGGAAGAGAGTCTATATTTTTTTTACCTATTGTTTGAAACTGATGTACTCTTTGAGAAGTATACCTGATTGGCGGATTTTGATATTCTATGTTGTTGGTAATAATAATAATAATAATAATAATAATAATAATAATAATAATAATAATAATAATAAATTGTCCCTATTGAAAATATAGGACCATAGAGTAGATATAAAGTTTTGGTACCATAACCAGCTCATTTCACTAGAGAAACTTTTACCATTGACCCCTCCTGTCCTCACGCAGTTTTATAGCCACGTGTCAAGTTCTTGACACATATATTTTAGTTATGTTCCCCGTGAACGGATGAAGAAACACCATAAACTGAGCATGAATTCAAAAATTCTGTTTTGATAGAGACCTTTTTGCGAGAGGAAGTGCTTGGAAACTAGAAATTTCATTTCAGTAAGTGAATAAGAATAATTTTAAGAATCAAGATATGTTTCAGTTTTTTCTTATCTTCAATGGCAAATAACTGGAAGATGGAGTGAAAAACTGGTTTTAATACATTTGTTTTGTAAAAACCTATTTTGCATAAATCACGCATCATTCATGATTATTTTTGTTAATTTGAAGTATGCATGTTAATGAATAGATAAGAAACAAATATGATATACGCAAAATGATATAAAAAATCTTTCAAATACTCTCATAGCCTTTGATATATTGTTCGTCATTATGGGATCTGCATTTCTAGTGTTAAAAACCTGTGAAATAAATCAGTGGCGTAGTGTGGAGAAACAATGTTGGAATTGTCTATTCATCGAAGAAAAATACAAGGAATGATGAATACAATATGGCGTAAATATTTCACTACAGAATATTCTTTTTTACTTTCTCGCATTTACTTCGTAAGAACAGAAAGTATTGCAATCGTACACCGTAAAACTGCAAATTTTCGACAAAAAAACTCTTCATTGTCGGGCCCTGGGAACAAAAAAGTGGGTAAATCTTGTTTACATATATTGTAAATTGCTTCCTCTAACACGTAGTGTAGCCAGAATCCATGACTTCTTGATTCTGGCAAATCGATTAACGGCAAAAATGTATGTTTGTCCGTCTGTCTGCCCGTCCGTAGATCTGTGGAAAACGCTATCGCCTAAACCGTTTAACTGTCTTTCATAACAATTGATATTCTCGATCAATTTAAATGCACTTGAGGTCCTCTGAGTTTGAAACGGATCTTCTGTTTTTTGAGGGTATTTTACATGCAGCCTGAACAACATTGTCAACATTTTCTCAAAAATGGCTACAAATTTGTTGATTGAACCTTTTTTGAACACAACTACAATTAATTGTACATTAGAGTAGTTTTTGCGCAATTTTATGTGAAATATAAGCATTTTTTTTAATTTCAATTTTTTTCTCGAAAAAGGCACTACAGTTTTTAAAAAGTTTTTCTCCTTGTACGAATTAAAAAGAACGGTACAAATACGATTTTTGCCTTTAACAAAATATGCTCTAAAATGAGATCTTTAACAAAGTTCATGAACAATTTGTTTTGAAAAAAATAGTGGTTTTGCGTAATCTGAGCTTGTTTATGCAAGCTAAAAAACATTTTCTCACAATCTTTTTTGTTCAAATATTTTCCATAAAATATTTGAATAAGAAAAGCGAAAAAATGGCGCAGGTCTAATTTTGGTTGAACTCCCTGAATTTTCGAAAGTTTCAAATTTAGAAAGTTCAATTTTAATCTTGTTTTCAAAGGAAAAGACACTACTTGTAGCAAGGGCAACTGATGAAGTCGACGTTCTGCTAGGGAAGATATGAGAAACCCAAGAGAGGAGCATTCGGTTAGACATAACACAATCTGTGAAAACAGGCTTAATTGTCCGTAAAGAATTCCTACGCGCGCATCACAGCAGAAACCCAAGGGAGAAGCCTCTTAATGTGAGTAAAGTACATAATTTCAACTGCCATAGAAGACGTCATTGTTGCCCGAAAGCGTTCTAGAACGCTGTGCGTCGTCGCTGCGCTAGATTGTTTAATCACTAAGTGTGTTTGTTTTACACTTTCACATTTTTAATGACGCACGATTTGAACAATTCAATCGATAAAGTTCTGTGACGTTCAAGTTCGTAAACTACAGAAAACTATATTTTGAGGAAAACATCTGATTATTTTGTCATTATACGCCACTAGAGTTGCGTATTTATCTTTATTACCATACCGGTTAATAAGCCTTTAATCCAACTTAAGGTGGACGAATCATTTTGATGGACTGATGATTGTGATGTTATGGTATAAATGATCATGAAGCCATGATGGAATGAGAAGCAGGAGACAATCCGGTTTGTTCACCAGAGATGGTAAAACCAGAACACAAACGTTCGCCTTCCAAGAGTTATACTGTTAAAATAGTTATCAAGAACATGTCGTTCAATACTTTCGTAGTTTCGTTTCAGTCACGTGTCGTTCAATACTTTTCGTAATACCACCTTAAGAAACACAAAAAGACATGTCAATAAAAAATACCGTTTCTTGAAATAGCAGTACTCAGACGCCATCTTTAACTAAAGTCAATTGTTCTCATTGTTCTAAATGGACTTAACAACCTTAACGGACGCCGGCCGTGAATAACGACTTTTCATCCTTGTTTTGGGTATCTTTATGTCAATATATCAGAACAGTATTAAAATTAATAAAATAAATAAATAAATAAATAAAATAAAGAATAAATGTAATAATAAATAAATTAAAGATAATAAATGAACTGTGCAGTGGACTCGTATACATCAACGCACGTCTCGGCCGCCAGTCCCCGTCCGCCGCGCCGCTCCGCGCGGCGTCGCATCGCATCGGCGAGGGTTCTCTCAGGCGCTGTAGACCGCCTCGCAGCGCCGCGCCGCGCCACGGTGACGCAGCACTCATCAAGAGTCCACACGGGGCTGACCTCTCTTCTGAACGCGCCCCGCGGGGCGCTTTATAAATAACTCATCCTCGCAGACGTCTTCAGCGACAGGCGGCAACGTTTTCCCAGATGCCTCGTTGCACTCGCCGATTCCAGACGCAAAAAGAGGGATCGGCCCCCGCGCCCCGGTCGGCGCTTCAGCGAAGCGGAGGACAAAACCGCGGGCTCACAACGAGCGTGTTTAGAAATATAATGGGCGTTTGGGGAATTATCATGCACAAGGTATGTCAGCGTTTTGTGAAAAAAGAACTAGACGAATGAGATGTGAATACTTTTATGTCGTGTGTAAATAGCCATGAAAACAGACTTGGGTTACCTAACCACACCAGTAAAAATATCATTGTCCATTTGTAATACTGCATTTAATTACCCAGTAATAAAAATAGCGTATTAGTAAATTATTTACATGCAACCTGTGACTACACGACAATTCGTTCGAAGTAAAAGCACACGGACAACATACATTTACATATATATATAATATCATAAAGCACATACTGTTGCCTACTGTGTTATTAAAAGTCGCATTATTAAGATCTTGCACAATATTTTGATTATTCTCTACCGAGGACAAATTATAATGGAAAAATCCTCAATCCTACCATACTAGAAATGTTATATATTGTAATATATTGTTGCTATATATTGTAAATGTAATTTAGTAGCCTTTGATTCGAAGATCACCGTTAGTGGGTTAAAGTTCCTCTTATTTTGAGATCATCAATATAATCGGAGTGTGAACAATCTGCTAAATACTATCAACTTTGTGAGTGAACACTGTATTGATCCGAATTGTTTCTAAATGATGACTTGCAATATTGCTTGCAGTGGAAAAGCAAGTGAAGACGAGATAACCAAAAGTGAAACAGATGAATGAACAATGAAACAGATGCATCATTGTTCTTGGGGGTGTGTTCCCATATTTCTGGTTGTGAATAAAATTCATTCTAAACGTTCGGAGAGTTATTTGATGGACGCATTACAAAACAGAGCATCTTCCATGTGCATATTTACTTTATCATGCGTTTCAGCGTACACGTCGGCAACTGATTATTAATTTTCTTAATTGAATTGCTTATTGCGAGTATCCTCATTCGCAATCCGTATGTCGATTCTGCCTGTTGGTGTCTCCTTACTGCTGCTGCTGCTGCTGTCAGGTGCTACGGGCCCCCAAGGCGAGGAGTTCCTCCGTTGCCGTACATCCGTTTCCGCTCCGCAGCTCAGAAGCATGTTAGGGCAATAGCGATGCTACGCTTCCCGGTGAAGGCTCTCCCACTGGAGCCGAAGAGCGATTGCTGCGTAAGAACTTCGTGAACTTCTCCCCACAGCACAGTATTTTATGTAGGCTTCTGTGATTTCCTATTATTGTACCTGATTTTGTATCTACATTACATGTGGTCAGTTAGTAGATAATAGATGATGATAAATAATAAAAGAATAATAAAAGAATAATAAATGATAATAGATGATGTTCAGAGAGCAATAAAGAAACGAGTCAGAACAAAATTGTGAAAATCTTTCTTTGTTTCTTCTTCCCCTTTTTTTCTCATTTTCCCTGTCCCTATCGAATACTAGTAACCAAACAAAGAGAATTACCCGTAATATTGAAACGTAGTACGACAGTTGCTTTGCAAATACTCGAAAAGAAGATATTTGAGAGATGCTAAAATCAACAACCAGAAATTAATTTGGTTCTAAGTAAATTGGACGAAAATGTTAATAGTAAGGAATACTAGTTTGTTTTCCCAAAAAGAAAAAAGAAAATCTAAATTGTTAGGATATAAGTGAATAAATTGTGTATATATATTATTCGAAGGCGCCAAAGAGATAGCCCTAGTAACGCGTTATAATTTTTTTTGACTGTGGCGGAGTGAGCCGGGTCTACCGCGCCAGTCTCGTCTCCGACCGCTGTCCGACACCATTCGTGAATCGCACTCTTCGGCCGCAGAGGCCTCGAGCGCCGAGACGAGCACTGAGTGCGAGCCACGCGCCCGCACCTCGGCTGGGGGCGAGGTGCGGCGCGGCGGGGCGGTGAGGGCGTGAGAGCCCCCCTCCCCCCGGCGTGCGCCTGCTGCGCTAATTAAAAAGCCCTCACCGGCGCACGCACGCGCCACCCCCTCCCTTCCCCTCCGGCCGCGCCACGCCGCGCCACGGCTGGCCCGAGACCGGGCCCAGGGGATTGCCGCTTCCTCGTGGATTGATACTCTTCATTACGTGCGTTGGGCATCGGCATTTTAAAATACGTCATATGTGTGAGGTGTACCAATTGCGGTAGCGGCGTGCGTTAGGCCACGCCGTATGGCTCGAGCATACCAGTAATTGGAAGGTCGTGGGTTCAAATGTCGGTGATTACCGTGATGTACACTGAGGTGACAAAATCATACGATACATTCTAACATCGTCTCGGATTTCCTTTTGGTCTATGAAATGCAGCAACTCAACGTGGCATGGGACTCAACAAGTCGTTGGAAGTCCTCTGCATAAATATTCAGCCATACATCTATAGACGTCCATGCCAAGTGTGCAGATGTAGGATTTTGGATACGAACTAACCTCTTTATTATGTCCCATAAATGTTCGATGGGATTCATGTGGGGAGATGTGGACGGCCAAATCACTCGCTCGAGTTGTCCAGATTGTTCTTCAAACCAATTGCGAACAATTGTAACTCAGTGGCATGGCACATTGTAATTCATAAAAACTCCATCGAAAATAAAGTCCATAAATAGCTGCAAGTGGCCTCCAAGTAGCTCAGATGAACCACAGGAACCAGTCCATTCCATGGAAAACAGCCCACATCACTATGGAACAACCACGAGCTTGCCTTTCCAGCCAGTGCCTTGCTGACATTTTGTTTCTCCAGTCGTCTAGGGTCCAATCGATGTAGTCACGAACCCAGGAGAGGGGCTGCAGGAAATGTGCTGTTAGTGAAGGCACTCGAGGCGGTCTTCTGCCCATTAAAGTCAAATTTCGCTGCACTGTCCGAACTGTTCATCGTACGTCCCCCACATATATTTCCGTGGTTATTTCACGTAGTGTTGATTGCCTGCTACAACTCTACGCAAACATCGCTTCTCTCGATCAATAAGTGAAGGTCATCGCCCACAGCGTTGTCCGTGTGAGAGGTTATGTCTGGCATTAGGTATTCTCGGCACTCTCATCACACTATGGATCTCGGAATACTGAATTCCCTAACGATGTCCGAAATGGAATGCCACATATCTCCTACTTCAATTCCGCGTTCAAAGTCTGTTAATCCCCTTCATGCGGCCATAACCACGTCAGAATCCTTTTCACATGAATCACTTGAATACAAATGAAAGCTCTGCCAATGCACTGTCCTCGCAATCTTTTGTATGCGATACCCATACCATATGTATATTTGCTTATTGCTATCTCATGACTTTTGTCACCTCGGTGTATTTAACATTGGCGAGTTTGTAGAACCTGCCTGAATCCAACTCTTAGTCCGACTGCGCCGTATACTGGATTTCGTTCGCTTCCAAGCGAATGCCGTAGTAGCAATCATAAGACCACGATACACGAATCGCGTGCGATCATCCTTCCATATACTCGTCCCATTCCTATCCTTAGGTCCGAGGGATTGGTGATCTTCTATCCTCGCGTGGCGCAGCTCACTGGTCAAGAAAACCTCCGTAAGTAGTCGAAAACGGTCATCGACTGAATCGGGATGTAGAACCAGAAAAGAAGTGTGAGGAGTTCTACACTAATTTCTGAGACCGACCGATGGAGAAGACTCCCGCCTTTACAACCTCACTTCTCCTGTAGATATGATTCCTTTGCCTTCCACAGAACGGATGACGGAAAGAGGTAATCATTTGATAGTTGAATGATTATAGTGATTCAGTCGTTCTTATGGGTTGTGGTGATATAAAAAGGGCATCACTTTATCTCCATTCTTTTTGTAGACAGTTTTTTTAAAGAGGAAAATGACTCGTGTTTTCGAGAAAATACGATGACTAGTTTTTCCTTCTGATCTGCAAAATCTGCATTTTTCTAATCGACGCCTGCTTAAAAGAAGATCGCTCCGGAGCGTGCGGTGGCGTTGGGGCGGCGGGACGGGGGTGAGTGCCTGCGCCTCCGCCTGGGCCACGCGCCGCGCGCGCTGGGCAGCTGCGCATAATGCGACACGTCCGCTCCATTAGGCGCCTCGCGGCCCCGCGCCTCTGCGCCGCGCGCGCCGCCCATTAAGATAAGGCGAGCGGGCGAGGCGCGAGGACCACCGCGGAGCCGCCCCGCCCCCGCCCCCGCCCCCGCCCCCGTCCCCGCCCACCGCCCACCGCCCTCGGGGCTACCGTGCGAGGGCGCGGCCCGGCCACCGCTGCGCCGACGAGACGGTGTTCCTCAAGGTTCGCCGTTTCCCGACGCTGTTTTATCTCCACGCGGCAGACATTCCTACTTCTCACCAAATTAATATCGCCTAATAGATACTTCGTTGTCCAGAAAAGGCGTGCCGGTTGCACAGCTGCCAACAATCCTGTCACACCGCGAACTTCCTCAGGGCGAAATACGTGGTGGTGGAACGTTGGAAACCATGCCTAGAACGTGGCGTCTCACGGACCGCCAAGCGTCTATTGACTCCGATAGCGGGAGCGCACGCTTTCAAATGTCGCCCAATTCGCTGTCGATACTGCATTACATGTCTCCGCACATCATTAACAAGTCGTAAATTGTAATTCTAATAGCACTTGAACATACTAACAAGCTGGGCAAATACTTGGAAAACTAAATAAAATCCCTCTAAATCAGCAGTAGGTCTTCTCTTTAAACCCTTTTGCACATCCACCCCCACCACTTATCAATAACACTGCGATCTGGATGTGTACACCAATAATAAATAGCATAAAGAACGTAAGATTGAACTTTGTCACACCATAAGAAAACCTAGTTAATCGAAATGCGATCTTTTCTAAACCAACAACCCGTCTCTCACTGTCCAACACAGTGACAAAGTACAAGTCGCTCATTCCCCAACATGTACTGTATGCATGCACCATCTGCACCAAAGCCGCTAAAGGAAACGTCAATAAAATTCAAACATTTCAAAACAATTACTTTAGACAAATAAAAAGAGACCTGTCGTTCATTAGCTATAAATAACTTCATAACGATCTAAACATAAATGAAATAGCACAACAAATATCATTTATACCAAACATTGTTACTCAAACCTATGCTAAAATCATCAAGTCACTTCAGATTTGGAAAAATCTTAGTTATGAAACAAGAATTAAGAAACAGCTTTCCTCTCTATTCTTTCCTCCAAATTCTCGTATACATTGAATAATTCTAGAAGTGCTTTTTGCTTCTTCGCCTAATTGTTAAAATAATTTAAGTATTATTTTAAATAAGTTCTCTCTAGTCTGAGATAGCTTTTCAGTTTCGTTCCACCCTCTTCCCAGCTACCATCTATTGGCGCCTAAAAGCCATGTTTCACTTGATCTCAATTTTTCGATCCTCTAATGACAAGACATGACATGATATACGACAATATTCTAAAAGAGTAAAATCACGCGTTGTTGACGCCCTATATCACCGTTTACACGATGACGGATAGCTGGGGGACAGCTGAGAGCAACTACCGTCGAGTAGCGCCAGGACAGAACCCGGCAGACAGTTGTTAGGTGAGCAGTCTGTCCTCTCTCAGTTGCCGGGCGCGCTTTAAGTTTTGATACAAGGCAGTAGACAGAAGATGCCGAGGATAGTTAACTGCTTCCTTGAAAACTCGCAATGCATTGAAGAAGACAGCCGTGTGCTTACAAGAGAAATTGGGTTTTAATGTCATTGTACGTCGTTTCGTAATTAAAATATTTTTATTGGTACTTGTTATACTTCTGTAATTGTTAACAGAATATTCTTTTGGAGCAAATTACAAAGGGGTAGAACAAACACATTTTCGTCTTCTGAATTGATGTGAAGAAAAGGAATGATTTTGTTTCAATTTTGTTGTTAGATAGTGTGAAGGATGTTTAAGAGTGCCAGTATAATCTTTGTTAAATCCTTGAGTTTTCGAAAAATGTCGAACTTCAAAATTTTTTCGCCGTCTCCTCCAACTCTAATAATGAAGATCGAGATGTTTTCCCTTTATGAAGTCTGTTCGTTTAAGATAGATTTTGACCTAAGGTCATGTACAATTTTTTCGAACATTTTACTAGTTTTCGCGTAATTTTGCGAGAAAATACGGCGAGAAATTACGTGCTGTTTTAGCGCCACTAGTTCTTTCTTGTAGCGGACTGCGCACTGAGGGCAACGAGCCTGTCCAAGCGCGTTTCCACGAGGCACTTCATTGAAGACAGCGAAGAAGACAGCGGCCGTCCTCGCGAACAACGGTGCTTACGCATGCGGCGTGATCGTCGAGGAGCTGTCAGCGATACCGAGCGCTCGTCAGCCCATCGACGAGTTCGCAAGCTGGCGGGCGGGGCGTGATCGACCGGAGTTACGCAGCCGTCAACTGATAACTGGCGATTGGCGCCTTACGTGGGTGGGACAATCGTCACTCCACGAGAAGCAACTGTCACCGATACCGAACGCGTCGACACCTCGTTCAATGACGGAAGGAAGTTGCTCGGTGACAGGAAATGATTACGTAGCCGGCACAACTGTCAATCAACATTTCAGCGCATGCGCAGTTTTTGAAAAGAAGCTTGTATGGAATCGAGTCGAGGGAGGAATTTTTTCACAACACCTTATGTAACGAAATAGTGTACTACTCGTAGTGACATCGCTTACATCACGATAACCTTACTACGCGAGCGAATTATTTTAGTGCTGTTTTGTATATTAATTGACAGATTTAATGATTACACATGTATCTCATGCTTATTCACATTGACTCCACGCCTACAACAAAGGTTAAATTTACTCCCTTGGGCGGTCTTCAAAAAGGCGTAGCTCTGAATTGCGTTTGACGAAACGGAGTGCTCTTGTTTGATAGCACTCCTGTCCCAGTGGATACAATCTATCAATTTGAAAAAGATGCTCATTACATAGAGAAATAGTGTACGTTTATATACATTTTCGTTTCGGATAAAGTGTCCCAGCATTCCAAGTTGGTAGGTTGTTAGTGATTCCGGGCGCGTTAACTACTAAGATCATTAGTCCCGTAAGTGTTGTGTATTTCTTTTTTGCTCGGGAGGTGGCGGTGATCATACTCCACTGTATGGCGAGATCCGGCGCCGACCTACAGTCGGCTACTGCTCTGGCATTCGCCTGTTGATGATCGCAGAAACCACGGAAAACTACCGATCAGAGCAGCCGGTCGCTAGAATTGTCCGGCTCAAGCTAGTGTCGAAAATCCTGCCACCGTTGGTACTCGAACCAATCACCTCCCGGTCAGAGAGACTGCAGCGACATCAGTTGATGCATTGAGATACCTCTCCCGATCCCAGCATTCCCTATTTCCTAGAGAGTTGAGTCACAGCGTGTGGCATGGTGTGAATGAATGCTCTTAGGGAATGTGTGTCCCAGTCGTCGCGGAGGGTTCGAGGCGCGAGATGCGACGGCCGGCCGCGGAGCGGTCCCAGGCTGTGGAGGAGCGGGGGCGGGGCAGGGGCGGGGGCGGGGACGTGGCGGGGCGCGAGCCGAAGCGGCCGGCGTGCCTCCGCCGCGGGGGCTCGCGTTTGATGGTCGCGCCGCCGCCCCCGCTCCGCCCCGCTCCGCCCCGCCCCCGCGTCTCAATCCCACGCGACGCGCTCGCTCTGGAGGACCTGCGCACTTCGACGGACGTTGGGACGCAAGGAGACATCCACGGACTAGCTGCCAGGCCTGCGTAACTTGACTCAAGAGGAGGCAAATCCGATTTCAATTGAAGTGTTTTTATTTACGTGGCACATGAAATAGTATAATAGTTTACACATTGATAAAGCTTTAAATAAATGGAGAAGAAAATTTAGAAGTATGAATGAGAAAATATGTAATGAATATTATTGTCTACTACTTACAGACTACCAGGTGATAACGGCAGAAGATGAAGATGACGTAACATGTAAGTTAAGAAAGTTAGTAGAAAAGTATGAAAAGTGAATAATGGAAATAACTACTGAGTATATGGTGTGTGTGTGTGTGTGAGGGAGGGGGGAGGTTCCATGGTTTAGAGACTAGAATAGGAATCGTTAAAGGTAATACACATTATAAATATTTGTTAGTAATACTAACAGCAGATGGTAGAGGCGAACAGGAATTGAAAAATTAAAACATAAGAGGAAAAACAGTCACAAGACGTTGAGTCTAGTTAAATGGTATTCAATTATTTCAATACAGACAGAGACACGCATTTACAACTCTTTTATGAAAAGTACTACAATACGTAGATATATGGGGCAGTAGTCTGGACACAAAGAAAAAAATGAGACACACACGTCAAGCAACAGAAATGTTGTTTTGGGGAAGATGTTGTAAATTTTCTCTGTTAGATAAAATAAGAAGTGATGAAATAAATAAATTGAATGGTAAACAACCTTGAACGACATAATCGAAATTAAACATCTAAAATTGTATGGTCTTATGAAAAGGCTGAAATCAGATAGACTTTCACAAAAAGTTTGGAAGAGGATACCCAAACAGAGAAGAGGGAGGAAAAGGCTGAGAAAGACATGGAATATGGGAATAATTGAAACCATGGAAAAAAGATAAATGGAGGAAAAAGACATGCGGGATAAAGGCATGGAAATTGTGATGCGCAAAACAGCCAAGGCGGGACAACAACCACTAAATAGAGATATTTTACTAAAAAAAAATAAAACATACCAGAAAGGGCGGGAAATTATAATTTAAATGATACAATAATGAATCAAATGATGATAAAATGTTGAATCATTTACAGGGTTGTTAGACGGCTCGGAGATCCTGTTTTCTAAATGTCTTCTAACAAATTCGCACATCGTCAGGTTAAAAAGGGGAAAATCCGGATTTGAACATATTTTCAGAAATAAAACGTTTTATTATGTACATCTACGGGATCCCCTTTCAAATGTTCAGGGCACCCACGTCTTCCTGGTCCCATGTGGACATGCCTACTGATGGAATGCATTCAAATAAGCGTGCCACAGACCCGCGACTCACTGATTTTTATTGACTGTTCATCATATGTTTGTTAAACCGTGCAGAAGAATCGAATGTCACGTTTGCACCCTTAATTTCTTTGTAAATGCGTTAGGCTATTAACATTTTGTTGTTGCTTTAAACAATATAGGATCATTATAGTGGAGCAACTCGCAAAAAAAAGTAGGACATTTTGTTGAAATATGATTGTCAATTGTGTTAATACAATTTTGCACCATGGCACCTTCACGAAAGGCAGTATCTCTAGGTGTAATAATTCGATGTTTACTTCAATGATTATGAAAGTAGATTATGAAAGTATTAACCATCATTTTATGTGTGTTAGTACCTTCTTTTTATAAGTGGGCATGGTTCGAAACCGAGTTTCTGCGTTTCTGCGTAGAATTTTAACAACTTAATATAATTCGCACGACCAACTTTCCTCAGTACATTGAAAAATTAAAAAAAATTGATTACTGATGTATGTAGTGCTAATACTTGCAGCTGTAAGAAAAAAAGGTTGTGGGTCCGAATTTCGTATATAGCATGTTTTTCCCCCTGTACGGGACTGTTCGGTAATGGCAAACGAGCATGAATCGATACCATCCATATTATTCATTAACTCTTCATTGAGTCGTAGAGGCGTAATGCCTCAAAGCAACTGAAAGTCTGAGAACTAATGAAAATGAAAATAGGCAAT
Source organism: Gryllus longicercus (assembly GCA_038098605.1). Classification (NCBI taxonomy): domain Eukaryota; kingdom Metazoa; phylum Arthropoda; class Insecta; order Orthoptera; family Gryllidae; genus Gryllus; species Gryllus longicercus. The sequence goes on from JAZDUA010000360.1 coordinate 506,528, forward strand.
ACATTTCTTAAAAACAAGTAGTAATTCTTTTGCTTTACCTATTTCAAATGGTCCTTTTAATGAAGGGCATTACATATGAATGAGCGCATTCTTTACGAGTGGGTCCTAAATGTCAAGTGTGGGTCCTTAAACCTCAAGTGTGGGTCACAGGTAACCTCTTTTAATCCAGTGCTAATGAAACGGCGGAGAAGGCTAGGGATTCGCTTGCGGGGCCCGGGGCGGGCGAGGGAGGGCTGCGCTGGGCGCGGGGACGCGACGCGAGGCGTGGGCTCCCGCGGGGCTCGGATCGCGCGGCGACCGCGAATAAATAAGCGCGGGGCGGGGGGCGGAGCGGGGCGTGAACAGGGCTCCCCGCGTGACTTATGCCTCGCGCACAAAGGCCCTCGACGGAGGCAGCGCCACAAAGCCCTTCGCCCTGCGCCCTCGCGCCACCTGCGCCCGCGGCGGCGACGGCGGCGGCGGCAGCAAGGGCACTCGGCCCAACGCCTTCGGAGGGAAACGTCTCCAAGCGAAGACGTAAAATTCTTAAGCCGAATACGAAATATTTTAATATCAGATTTTGGAACTTTTTTAAAAATAGACAATGAGTTGCTACAATCAAGTAGAACACTGCGAACTCATTTATGTTAACTAAGAAGTTCAAGACATCTAGAAGTGAACCTTCAGGAACTCCCTACATTAAAATCATTAGAAAGAAATCTCAAATTTAGTGTGATCGATAACTTATTTAATTTCATTTTATTACAATATTTCGTCCTCCTTCCATTTCCTAAGAAAATGAACTAAAACATATTGACAGTCATGTTTAATATGTTTTAAAAATAAAAAAATTGCTATATAACTTATGTAAACATATTGCTTTAAACGAAATATTAAGACCAGTATGGACCAATGTTTCGTTTTCTGCGGGTCACGATAAAATATTTGTGAAGGCGAAGGCCATTACTTCCACCAATAACTTGTTTATAAAACAATTATTTTAACAGACTAACAATGACTTTCAGTCAAAGTCTTCGATTACTTTGATACAAAAACCAATTATTTGTTACAACTTGTTCAATGACATAAGGTAATTGAAGGAGTAGGTAGAAGAGGAGCCCATAGGACTATGGGTCATTTTTTCGGAGAATACTGAAATGAATTTTGCGTACTTTAATCTGTCTTTCGAATTCCACTTAATCCTGCAAAAGTTACCAATATTCGGGACTTACATAAGTACTTATAGGGAGAGAGCAAACAACGTTACCTAAACGGTTTTGAAGAGTGTACTCCTCACGAAGTGATGACTGGAAATGTCGACAAAAGTGAGTCCGAATCTGATAGCTCACTAAATGAACATTTCTTTCTTTACTTCACATGTTTGAAATTAAGGAGAATTGAATTAATTCCCCGCTCGTGGGAAATGTTTGGTTGGGGGAAACATCACCGCTACCTCCCGTGACAAAAACAGGCACCACACTAAAGGAAGTAATTACCTTTGCAGTGGAGACTAATCAATCAACAAACACACTTACGGGCTGAGTTATGGAGTCAGAGGATGCGAGACACCCCACTCAAGAGTGTCAAATATCCTCGCGCAGAGTGGATTTCAAAGTCCGAATCCTTCGGACTAGGGCGCTGAGCCTTGAGTTAGTAGACGCACTAACCGCCTCCGCGGCACTTTCTAATTTACGCAGTTACTAAACAGTAAACACATTCATCGGCGATCAAAGCAGAAACTAAGCGGTTAGCATTTCAACAGAAAATCTATTCAACAGAGATCTTTAGATATTGTCGAAGTAAACGTAGGTTCACGCAAGGTACGATCGAATTCTTCATAGATAAATTTAAAAATACACTAATAAAAAAATTATTGATTCATTTTTATACATCAGAAAACTACATTACTATTTTCAAATGTACGCAAAAACCGACGGAAAAATAAGCAAGCTATGGTAAAGGGAGAAGTGTGAATGTGTGTTTCGTTAGATGTCCCAAAAGACTGGAAAATTACAAAAACAGCGAAACAGTTTCGATTTTGACTGAAAAAAACAACATTTTTTATTGTAATCCCCAATTACTCCTACCCTTTACGAATCGATTCTCGCACTGGATGCATCCTCTACAGTGACGACGAAGAATGAAGGTTCAGGATTCAAATGCGTCGTTTCAGCTTCTCTATGACCTACCTTCCACTCACTCGATAGCAGTATTTGTTGCTGATACACCCCGCTAGTGTTTCTTAGTTTTTAACTCTACTATATAATCTGCAACGAGTACGGTGAAATTTTGTAACCCAAATTTTATATTCTACTTTAACAAAGACTTACAAAACTATGAGGATGTGAATAACTGAGCGAATCACATGACTTTGTGCTTTGAGAGTATCTCTCCTACGCATCTCGCTATGTTGTTAAATATACATATTTATGTCGAAAGTTAAGTGAAGTGACACTTCTACCTTGAATGATTGTTTGAAATGATACGTTGAATTAGACTATTATCGATACACTGATTTTATGGAAGCCGCCTATGCATTGGCAACGCAACGGAGGTAAATCAGAACACCAAATTGTGAAAAATTCCGTATTCACATGGTGGCTAATCATAAACAGTGTTGTCTTGGGGGATGTCGCGGATGCAATTTTCCTCACACGTGAAAAGCACTAACACACATTTGTTAAAAGCGTTTTCATCAACATCCTTTTATGCTATATTTCTAATGAATAACGAAGTAGACCCGCTCTTGACCTAGGGGCCATTGGTGTAGCCACTCCCTCTGCCGCCCAGCTCATCACGCGCGGGGGGGGGGGCGAAGGGGGGGCGGAGGGGGGCGGGAGTCGTGTCGCCTCAGCCCCCCATCGACAGAGGCCGTGCGGGCCTTGTAAACACGATATTTCCGCGCCCTCCGCCGTCACGGGCTCTGGCGCGGTGGCGCGGGGGGGGGGGGGGTGCCCGCCAGCGCAAATACCGGAGGAACATCTGCTTCGCACCTCCCAAACCGCACAAACGCCACGTACGCCATTGTCGGCTCGTCACGCGCGGCTGTGTTTGTAAAAGCCGGCGAAGGACTGACTGTCTGCTTCCGACGTCCGAGGACTACGAGGCTCAGCCTAGGCTCAGTTCGAAGAGCAATAGACATAAAAGCACGCGCCAGGGAAGCACAATCCACTCCGGAAATAATGAACTTTCGGTTATAGTGAATTGAAAGTCACTGGCCCGATCTGTACATAACAAATAAGCCCAAGAGGATGTGGATATAGGGAACACAAGTGACCTGCAGAAGCAAATGAAAATATAATATAGAACAGCACGATTGTTCTTTAGAAACCAAGAACATAAAACAAGTGGCCGTTCCATAACGCAACAGTGAATACAAACCATTTTATGTCATGCGGTCTCTTCCTTGGAGCATTTCTGTCGTCAGCTGTAGAATGAGTTGTGATGCACTGTGTTTGAGAATTCTGACGGTTCACCCAGTATGAGAACAGGTGGAATTACACCATCAAATATTTGGATTTTCTAGTAAAATCGAAACTTTCATTGTTTTTTTTTTTAATTTTCCACGAGTTCACAAGTATCTTAACGAAATTACTAACAAGTTTTACGCAGCAGGACACTGCATAGTTTTCTTTTAATGTCTGCCCGCAATGAAAAGTAATAATACAGATAAAAATTACACATTCTAGGAAAATATTTTTACCACAGTACCGTGAATTTTTATAACACTAAGAGTTTTCAGGTAGAGGATTTCATGAGTTATTTTTGTAACAATTCTGGTGAATGAAAGGGATAGAGGGATAGGTGATTCTGAAGCAATTGCTTCAGCCTATCGATGTCTATCCAGCTTGAAGACTTCATGGAAACAGACCAGAAGTTAAAAACTAGTAAACACTGATATAGCTAAACCATTGGATCTTCCAAAACAGAAGAAATAAGTACTCAAAGAGTGAAAGAGCTATTGAAACGCGCTAAGGCTACACTATATTGATCTTTTTCCTCTTTCACAAGGATTGGATATGAAGAAAGTCCTGGAAACGCCGGGTATTTTGCTAGTGTTAAATAGAGTGTAAAAATATTAAAATTTTGAATTCGCGGCGTTTTGATATTTTGATGAATAATGAAATCAATTCTAGTTGAAAACTTGTTTTATATTCATGGGTTATCAGATAAGTGAACATCTTATATAGTGATCCAAAAAATATTTGTCCCTAGCCTTATTCGGAGTCGACTACATTATTAGTTATAACAATATTAGTTCTTATAATATCGAAAACTATTGGAAACAATGCGATTTTGAAAGCGAGGGAAAATACACCGGAGAGTCTCTGGAACCTATTCGTCGGATTCTTAGACAGTAGAAGGAAATCCGCCACCAACGCGGCAGGAATCAACGACTTTTGGACCTCGTAGCTTCAGTAACGAACTTGTTTCTACAACGTACGTTTTCTTCGGTACACGCTGGCGCGCCCGCTTATTTCGTTTTACACTGTGGAAAAACTTTCTGGATGCCAACTGCTTACGTTTGCTCTCGTAATCTGGATGTAGAATTTTCTCAAGAGAATGGCGCACCCAAGGGAGAGCTCACTGGGCTTAGCCGCCCTCATATTCACAAATATATAGATATTAATAACACAGGCACACAAAATAAATATAGTTGTCAGACCCAAAACCTTGACACGTGTTTCTCCATGCGTGTCTTTGGATCTGACAAGTTTTTTTTAATTTTGTGTGCATGTGTAATTTTATATAGTAACAAAAATCATTCAGTATCTCAATTTAATTCGTTGTAAATAATTATAAATCATCAAATAAAAATTAATTTTAACATTAACGAAAATGAAAAATTCTTAAGAATACCAAAGTACCAACGTGCCAGAGTGCATACATTCGTGCATTTCAAATCATTTGCAGTGTTTCGGGTGCATTCTCAACGAGGAAGCTAATCGATTTCTGAAGCTCCCAGGCCGAAAGATCTTAGGTAGCCACCGCAGCAGCTTTTTTTTGTCACAGTGTAACCATGGAAACGCTACAAGCCAATGCCTACTGGAACGACCCCCAACATTCTACTTGGAATACAAACTATAATAGCAATAATTCGTTGTTTATGAACCTTCAGTCACTCCACACTAAAAACGAGCAGCAATAAAGGAAACACTCGACTGCTTGAAAAGGTCTTTAAATCGCAGAAACATTAGAAGAATTCTAACGACGCAATTGTCGAGCCATTAGATTGTGGGCAAAGAACAAGCAGATTGCTTCATTCGCGGAATTTCCTAGGGAATTGCTGAGCCGCCGCGTGATGGCGGATCCAAGGTGAGGCGTCGGGTGGCGTGGGGCAGAACTAGCGCTCCCGGGGGCAGGGCTGATGCGACTCGGATCTACGCTCGCTGCTATGCTGGCGCTCTTTGCCATCGCACGAGGAGATTGAGCGTTGAAGATTCAGCGACACTCATCTCACATAGGGGACAGGTCGGATTTAGACACTGCAAGACCTCCCAAGTACCAAGCCATCTGGGGAAAATCCTTAATACTGGGGTTTTAGTAATTTACTAGCTGAACCCCTGCGATTACATCGCAGAAAAGGAAGAACTGTATGTCTGTCGCTTGACTTTTCTGTTGATTGCATCAAGATGCAAAGCAATCGTATATATCTATTTTAATTTTCTGTTTACACGGCTGTGTTTAGAAGCCTTATTCCAAGCACTTTCAAACAAAATAATTACTTCTGAAGACGTAAATATTCGTCATTTTCGCACTAGGACTTTGAATTCCTCCATAGTCTTTCTCGTGATCATTAAATTTCATTAATGCATATTCATTAAATTATTATGTTTGAAAGACTACCAGGTAAAAAAGTTTTTTCCAATGTGAAGAGAATGGAAAACCGATTAATTGTTCGTGTTATCGAGCTACAGAAAAACGAAACAGAGGGCGCCCATAGAAGTGATGAAAATACAAGTTCTACAAACACATAGGTCCGCAGCAGACTAATCCTTGCCGAAGATGAAGGTGAGAAAGTGAATAATTAGTTATCTGCTATCGTTACACCAATATTGAATTTGTTTTCAACAAAAGACCACATCTGCATCCGCTTATCGTCCCGCGCACGTTGTTTGAAACGCCATATCTCCGGAGAAATTGCCCACTAGAAGCAAGCAGAGAACCAAACCTGCTTACATTATGTAAAGAACAAAAGATATATAGAATTTTCACATGTTAGGAAGACGCTGTCCTTTTCGAAAAACGATCTTTTACTTTCTCATATACGTACGTATATACAGAGTAATATACGTAGTATAGAGAATGTTATGTAATGCTGCGTCAAAAAAACGTCTATTTTTTGACTGGAAACGCCTTATTGCGGGGCCCTGATACGGAAAAAGCAGATAAAACCTCGTCTAATATATAGTAAATTACACCTAATACGCTATGTAGTCATATTCAGAAATTGTGGAAACCGAAAAAAGTAGTTTTTTCAAAACTTTCTCCGTGTTCTGTCCGTCAGTAAACACCACTACCGCCTGAAGCATGGTGGAAATAAGCACCATGGCCTGAAACATACGTAGGATTTTTTCCAAACTGGATTTTCTCCGGTCGACCTGGCTTAATTGAAGTTTTGCGATTTTGGAAAACATTGATTTTGGGGAACTTTACATTACGCCCGCGGGAAATTTTCAAAATATTCTCAAAACTGGCTCCGAGTTTTTTCTTTAAACTTTTTGAAAGAAAGGAGTAAAATACAATTATAATGATGGCATGGGTGCGATTTCCACCGTTAACTCTAAATTTTCAAAAATTTCAAAGTTTTGAAATATTTTCGGCGTCTTCCTACAATTACAAAACTGATGATAGAGGATTTCATTCAAATGAAATTAGTTCTCCATTGTTCTTTCATTAACGTAATGTACATTACCACAATAATTTGTGGTATCAGTCAGTCAAAATCAACGCCGTGGCTGTACATGTGGTCGGAAGAGGGGGTCAAGGGCATGTACCGCCCACTTGCCGCCCTCTGTGGCGACAAGCCCTTCGCGACCGCAGGGCCTCCCTTGTGTGGAGGGCGCGCCGGGAGGAAATATGGGCGTCGGTTCATTAATCTCGCGTTAGGCGTCGCTGGCGGCGGCTGGCGGGACCCAATTGCCCGTGAGAGGCGATTAGCCCTTCGCCGGTGGCGGCGCGCGCCCTACAGGGCTCGAGCCTTTGCCTCAAGGGTCCCAACTATATTATCACTCAATATACAACCGACCGCTTGGCCCGATGGAAAAGGGACTTGCGGCGCGGTTTAAGGACGCGAGTCATTGAAACCCACGTAAGGTTCTATTACGAATGAGTTCCAGTGAGTTCCAAAGTGACAGAGTGGCGATTCGCCAGACATATTTGAATCTATTTAAAAGGACCGCCACCGTGTTTTCTGTGGGAATCTCTGAACTTGCACGTAACTGTCAATTCGATTGAAGTGCATTTAGATGAGATTTAATATTTAAAACAAGTTGAGTGTAGTACATACTAATTTAATTATTCAAGATTGTTTATTCGTGATACGAATTAAATTTGTGTTTTATTCTTAGTAACACTTCATTCTGAAATAAAAGCGTTAATTAGCGGTAAGGAAATGTTTTTTTTTGTTAAGGTCACATCAACTAGCGACCAATATTGCGTGTAATGGTATGGTAACTATAAGGATGACACGATATGATAATAGGGGTGTGCAAGAACGAACCCAATACAATCATGCCCGAGGCGGGGCTAGAACCCGCGATCCTTCGGTCCGAGATCGCTACGGCACTACTACCCTAGCGATCTCGGGCATCCGAACCGGCAGTAAGGTAATGTTGTTAATAGTAATTTCAAAGAAAACCTCGGTTTCGAAAAAACGTTGGTATGAAAATTAACAATTATTTTAACAAACTTGTTATATTCGTTTCCTGCATTTTAATATAATATTTTTCGCAACTTTTGTCAGTAATTATCAATTAAAAAAACTGCACTTAACACAATTGAAATTCACCAACATTCACATCTATTATAAAATCTTTAAAATATAGGTACACGAGACACGCAAAATTATCTCCTCAAATTTTAGCATTATCAATTTTATATTTCAATTTCTTTGATCGGAGTATAGTTGCACGAATAGCGACAAGAGAACGTCAATTTAATGTCTACAAACATTATGCTAAAAATACCGCTGACAAGGTGATCTTTTAACCAAGAACCATTGCAGTCGGTAGACAAAACAAAACATGTCGGCCAGAAGTGCAAGTGATTCAACAAAGGATGTTGTATTTGCATACAATTCAATATCTTTGGTGATCCCACCGTGATTTTAATGTACCCCTCTGAACCATCGATGCTTAATCATTCATTTCTCAACATTGTCGGTCTACTGGGCAACCCATTGGGTAGCGGCCAGAGCGCTTGTTTTCTAAAATTGTAAGCCAATGTTGGGGCGGCATTTGGATTTATGGTGGTTACAGCGTCTTCGCGGCAGAGTTCCTTGCAGTTCTACCATTTCCCCCTACCTGACTATCTGCCATTTCTCCTTCTTCTCGCTGATTACTCACCTTATCACCATTTCACATCTCAACATAAACGCCTTGCCTCAAAGAATTGTCAACGACCGTATTGAGTTTTTACGGGCCAATTCATGCCATACGTTAAAAAAAAACGAAGTTCACCTTACTATCATTAGTGGAAGCGCAGCAAAGCACATTGTAGCCATCAGCCCGGAAAGGAGGAGGGGCATAAGGCGTAAGTAGGGACAAAACGAGGGGGACAGGCGGGGCGAATGCCCGAGCCGCAAGATTAGGAGGAGCGCTAAATTTCTGATTCCACCACCCAATGAGGAGGTTCGAATAAAACATTTTGCCTTATCCCTCAATGTGTAAAGCAATACCAGGTGGTCGACTAAGAGGGACGCTGTAATTGCCAAATATAAGGAACAGTATTCTCCGACGATTCCCCACCTAATCATTGCCCAATTTGCCTCAGTCAGGGAAGTTGCAATAATGAGGGAATCTGACAGGCTCGAGTCGGTTCTAGGCAGCGAATTAGAGATTCGAAATTTAGTAAAACAGGGCTAGTCTTATAGCAGTTTAAGAATCCCTCAACAAAGCAGCTTGTGTACGGGGTAAGTCAACACATTATCAAACGCCCAAACAACACACTTAGAAAAACTGAATCTTCTGCAGACGAATAAGAACGAGCAAGTACGCTAATGTTCCAAATTGAATTAACTGAAATAAATATATAAGCCTCTAGTTTAATTATCTACTCATTACCACGATATTTTTCACAAATATTTTCTGTTTCTTATGTTATTAGATGACGCTAGGCGTTGAAACTTTCCCTGTTAAATTTCGTTGGAATCGGGAACATTCAGTAGTTAAACATCCCACAAGAGAGTGTGAAATGGATGTCTCAGAGAGTTTACTACTTGATTCTGAAGAATCTAGAGAACAAAATAAATAACAAATAATGTAAAATTATAAAATATAATGTGTGAAAAATTCTACGATAACAAATGCAAGAGAAGAATAAAATTGAATTCCTATATTCTTCTTTTCAAGTGATGTTTTCACGGGTTGCTCAATAATAAAGTTCAACTGTTATTTCATCTAATATTAATGTTAATTTAATATTAATATTATACTTCATAAAAATCACACTTCAGAAAAAGTACATAATTGAAAGAAGATTTCGTTTACGAAAAATAAAACTCATTTACTTTAGCTTCAGTTTTAACATTTGATGGTACATAGTGACGTATGCACCATTTACTACATCTCCACAAGAAGTAACAATAATTGTCGAGTGTTATTTAATTGGTAGTAAATCAACATTCAATTCCAAATTATTCGCACGTGCAATTGAATCTACTACCTAACTACAAAAGGTAAAAGGCGTGACTCATTAGGGTGACCACAATGTCGAAGCTTCCTTGCTTATCTCATTGAGACGTCTCCTGCCGTTTCCTCGCGTTTTGATCTCATTATTCATCATCGTGATGCTTTGTTTAGCTCACAGTGCGTTCGCGATACGCTCTGCCTTCTCTCGTGTCCCCTCAATTCGCGGCAAATAAATGAATAAATGATGAACCAATGTTTGATGAGCGTACTTCTGGGTCTGAATCCATAATAGCTGAAGCGGTGGATGTGTCAATGCATGTTTACTAAAGAATGATGCATGTATTTTATGTATCTGGTTCTCAGAGACAATTCTAGTAACATGAACGATATATCCTGTACAAGAACAACGCGTTATGGAACAACTTGTATTTCTATGGTGTCAAACCTCTTATCCTCGGAAATGCAATTTAAAATGCATGCCGTGAGATACTAATCCTAATCGAATGAAGAAACTTAAAACTTGCAATATTTTAGATTTGCTCATGTTTTTGTTATCGTAAAATAAATATTTGGTTGTGGTGGAGTAGAAAGTTCCTTAGATTTCACAGCATTCAAACTTAAATTGATAAATAAGGGCTTCCCCTTAGGGGCTATTACCTGCCAGTCACAATGTTCCGAAAGAACGTAAGGAAATACTCAGATTTTACGTTGCATCAACTTTCATAGCATTTTCCTCCATTTTCAAATGACATACTTCATTGACCTATGAGTTCGGTCTATTATCCGTTAGGACCTGTCTGGACCTCATTTATTTCGAAAAGTTCATCTCACTATTTTAGACAGAAATTGTATAATTGGTTAGAAAAAAAGGGGACTCCCGAATCCTGAAGGAGCACTGGAAATTTAAAACAATCGAAAATTTTAGTCTCTGTCGTTTTAGTGCCTCGGAACTTCACTCAACTTCAAATCCTACACTTTACTATCTTCGTCCCACACCCCCTGTTTTCTAAACCGATTAATATTATTCATTTAGTTAATATTATTGCTATTATTATTATTATTATTATTATTATTATTATTATTATTATTATTATTATTATCATCACTGGAATGACTAGAATTACTCCAGAGTTCGGATTCTGGAAAATAAAGATTACGCCTGTTTTTAAAATGATTGACATACAAAAAAAGAAAACTGGTTCCACTCACAACACAAAAGCCGAAGTAAACGGGCACTTTTCACCAGTGACGTCCGCGGACGCGTAGCTTCTGCGAAGGGGGGGGAAGATGTGTGCGCATCACCGGCCGCTTCAGGGCACTTTGTGACGCCTCGCCCGCCCCCTCCTGTAGGCAGCCAACGCCGCCGCCGCCGCGCGGGGCACCCGCTGATCGGGGGGCTGGGGGCGGGGTGCAAGCGGTCGGGCAGCCCCCCTGGGGCCCCGCGCCGCGAGGGGAGCGCCACCGCCGCCGGGGGCTTGTTCGCGCCCCGCCCCGCCTCGCCCCGCCCCACCCCCTCGGCCGAGAGGAAACAATTGCGCGCCGCGCGGGGCGAATTCGCGATTAACCGCTGCTCCCGACGGGGGAGGGGAGGGGAGGGGGCCGTGGGATTATTTACACGGCCCCCCGCATCCCGCCCCGCCACGGCCCGCGCCTCCGCCGCCGCCGTCGCCGCTCGCTCCATTACAAGGCGGCCGTGGTGAGGACGAGGCGATTTAAAGGGAGCGCACGCACAAAAGGAACACGATGGGCCTCATGAATAAACAAACCCAAAGTCACGCTTTCACAAAAAATACACGGAAAACGGATCTGAAAAGAATGCGCTTCCTCTCCGACAGATTTTACGGAAGGATCAACACCTCGCTCCTGTAAACTTTCTCCACACAGTCACCAGTCCTTGAATGAGGGCGTTTTGAAAAGGGGCTTATCAGAACGGGTGGTTATAGGACCCAGGATCTGATCCCAAAAACTGGAAAGAGTCGCAAATATTCGCAATAATGTAGCGCAAGAAAATTTAAATGAATTATGGAAATTATTCTTATAATAGTAGTATTACAATGAATGACAAATGTGAAAATATTTTAGGTATATTATTGTCATATCATTTTATATCACTCAGTATGTGATACTCATATCGTAAAGAACCAAGAATATTAATTTGATATGAATTTAAATCATGGTTCTAAGAATTAACAGGATGGGGCCAAATAGGCTACCAAAGGTTGCACTCTTATATAATCCTAGGGGCTACAGAGAGGTAGGTATACCGAGAATGCCGTAATCAAAGCAGCTCTGAGTCTTGGAAAGGGTCATTGGCTTCAACCCTTGTAAAGGAAGAAGACGGTATGAATTTAAAAATTCGATGCAACATCGTACTGTTAAATTTGAAAATGACGGGCAAACTTCAGAACATTTTTAGCCTCTTAGAGCCATCACGATTGAGAAGCGGATTTTGATTATCAATTTTTGTAGAATAAAATGAGGGAATGATTAGAAGGTTTCAATTTTAATTATGTCAAGGAAGAGTGAAATCTTATTTAGATTTTCTTTCTACGGTATGAATTTAGAATTGAAACACATTATGAACCTACATTTAACAACTATTTATTATTTTATCCTTTCCAACTTAACTAGATCCCACACATTTTTCTTAACTTTCTCTGTTAAAGGAAAGAAATATTCAGAAGAAAAATACTAAAAAATAAAAAAGCATGGCTAGAAGAGTTTCTTTAACTAGGTAGAACATTTTCTGATACCACTCTCATATCATAATACTTCTTACACTTTATAATATAAATTACTTCTTCACAGATTGTTTAACGGTCTCTTAGTTGATGGCAGGATTTGTTATGTCTTTAATGTACTTTGATTGAGTATTGGCTCTCGATTTTATAGTTTTCAGTAATATTTCAGCAGTAGGGCATAATTACAAACACCGTATGTATAAAAAAAATCGCACCTTCGATTTTCTATCACAATTCTCAATATATTTTTATATAATTGTTAGTTGGTTATCTCACCCCTCCATTATCTATACACATATTATCAAATTCTTTACATTTCGACTTATCCGTAAAGTTCAAATATATTTAAATCGTACACTCATCTTCATCCACTTTCAAAGAATTATACAAACATGACAGAAGTACTGCATCGTTAGAAATGATAATAATAAAAATGAGACTAACATGAGCAATTCAGGAATTTTGAGGTTGTGCGTAGGATTACTGTTGTTGAATTGTCTAAAAAGATGAACATTGTGCGACACTGCTTAAGAGATTTGGTTGGAAAGAACAGATTGGAGAAAAGATGAGAGCTGGCTGATATGGAAAGGATGAGTCTGGACCACTTTTCAGCCCACAAGCGCGCTCTTCATATGGCAATTTTGAGCCCAGGTGTTTTTATCAGCGGTACTGTGAGGCGTCTGGTAGAAAGAGATTTTCTTTCTTGATGGAGACACCTGATATAATTCCAAATCGGTCACTACGTCTGCAGTTTAATCTTGAACAGGAGTTATGAGCGGCTGAGCGATGGTAATACTTCTATGTAATGATGGAAACATTTTAGGTGATTACAGGCGATGAGTGTACCCACGTAACTGGCACCGGCATTGAAATTGAAGTTCTTCAATGACTTACGATCAGAACAACCAGTGTCTTATTGCAGAAGGTATACTCATTTGACATTTAGTCTTTCCCAAAAAAAAGTGGTATGAGATACAATTCTGCCACCTCATGTACTCTCCTATATAACGAGTAATTCAAAAGAAAATAGATGATTAAGCAAACAATAACTTTAAACACTCAGATAACTATCAACATCGCATAACGAAATTTTGGTTCAACAAGAGTGATGTTATAGTAAAATACTTGTTTCGGTCTTAAAATGTCACAAAAATAAATTATTTATTTTCGTAAGTTAGTTATTTTGTCATCGTCAACAAATAAATTTATTACAAAAGGAATTGCTTTCGGTAGGTGAATAGTCTTATTAGAATGAATGTAGAATTTCCCTTAAAACAAGTTTTTGAGTCATCACAACTTTTGCTCCTTATGAAACTACCATTCCATCGTTGACTCACGTAATTTCTTCAAATTTATCCGAATTTCCCTTCCCGAATTTCTCTTCTCTCATGTTCATTATTTCATTGTCTGCTCCAATACATATTTAAACACTTCAGTTTGATGTCTTTGGTATACTTCTATAACTTTCGGTTTACTTCAAGCAAAGAATGGGTATTCTTTACACTCTTTAAATAATTCATTGCATGATTCACCAAAATATGAACAAAATATATTTGACTGATCTGATACAGTACTTCCATTTCACAATTCGATATTACAGATAGCAGTCGAGTTACATATTCTCATAATCAGTCTCCAAATATAAGACATTACATTAATTTACACCTAAAATATTCATAAAATAACATGTATTACCTATTCGTAAGTTAAAATGCAGATTATAAAACAACCCCTTAAAATATGTCGCTTTGTTCACCAGCCAGAAATAACACAAATCTCCGTGAAGAACACGTCAACAACACGCTCTCTTTCCGCCAACAACACTTTTTTTCTCTGTACCTAGTAACTAGGCAATGAACATGATTCAAACAACTCACAAGACCAGAAAAATGAATAAACGAGTGCGCTTCAAAAAATATATTAATATAAAAATTCAGTAATTTTAGATAAGGCACGGAACTACACGAAAGACACAAAGCACGCACAGACACACTGAGGTTTTATAAAACAATGTCAGTACCAATGATATCCTATGAGTGTGAAAATTGGGCCCTCAATAGAGCAGATAAGAGAAGACTAGAAGCTTTGAAAATAAGATTTCTTAGTCCTTTAGATGGCTATTGAATACTAGGCCATAAAATATACATGAAGGTGAATTAAAGATTTTCAACGTAACCGAAACAATAGACGTACTAAGACATAATTGGCACCATCATTTAATGAGAATGCCAGTAGATCGAGTTCCAAAAATTCTCTACAACCCGAACGGGAAAAGAGGTAGGGGCAGACCAATAAGGCGATAGGTCACTCTTAAAGACGGAACGGGCCAATAGGGTTAATCGATGATGATGATAATGATGATGAAGATGACAATGATGATGAGGTTGAGGTGCCTAGACCGCGACCTACGCACAGGTGCCAACGTTCGGTCTCCATTTTGTGACCTTCCTCAGGGCAAAGTGCTTACGCTCGCGGCGTTCTCATGATGATTGATAATGATAATGATGATGATGAGGGTGATGAGCGAAGCGGTGTCCTACGAAAGGGTGTGGCGGGGTACGAGCGAGGCGGGGCGTGGCGGAGCGGGGCGGGGGCGGCGGGTGGGGACTCGTGCCGCCGGCGTAGCTTCCACCGCCGCTCCGCCGCGTAAATTCACGGGATTACCACAATAAAGCTGCCGCTCGCCGCGGCGGCGACAGCGACGGCGGCGGCGGCGGCGGCGGCGGCGGCGGCGGCGGCGGCGGCGGCGGCGGCGGCGGCGGCGGCGCGGCGGTGGCTGGCCAGTTAATCCTCCGCGCGGCAACCGCTGCGGCGCGGCGGCACGGAACGGAGCCCTCAAGGCGACCCGCAGCCGCCGCCCGCCGCCCGCCGCCCGCCGCCCGCCACCGTATACCATCCTTCGACAGCATAAGACTACCATACGTTCCCCGCCCCGAGCCAAGGCCGTAAATCTGCTGCCTTATAATATACCATCTGTCCGCTAGCGTTAATCTATAAGGGCCTTCCATAAGAGGTTACCGGAAAGTCCACTTCTTCCTGCGGTACACGCGCGGCAAATTGAACAGTCTCGCGGCCGCGCTCTTAACTCACCGCCTGCAACCACGATCGCGGCGAGGCGCGGCGCGGCCGGCGCGGCCGGCGGGGCGGTTGCGACGGGCGGCGCCGTTAATAACGCCGCGCGAAAATTCTTAAGATTTTGGTTTTTTGCTTAGTTCGCAGACGCGTTAACTGGATAATGGAAGGTCAAATTTCGGTGACAATGAAAAAAGACGCCAAGGTGCAGAAGCAGAATGTTCCCTCTTTATTGTATTACAGTTTGACAGGTTAATTTGGAGAAAATGCCAGTTTTTCTGTTCAGTCAGCCAGAGGAGAAAATTTAATCGTTTGGAAATATCCGTGAGAATCCGATATGTAAGATGAAACGTCAGTAAACAATGCAATCCCAAACTTAAGATTTGCAGTTAGCAGTTGATTACTTTATTTCGAATGGGCACCGCTTTAAGAGAAAGGTGTTTTTAAGTCTTACGTATGTAAATGTCTAGTGTTCACGCTTATATAACGCTTCTACTCTCAAAAACGTAAACGTCATAATCATATGTTCATGCTTCCCAAAGCAATAGTTTTCCACCACACATCCGGCTTGGTGGGATAGGAAACATCTTATAGTTAATGTTACATTCATTTTATTTTTCAGAATGTTCTGTTGACGCATGGAGTAGTTTTAGACAGTTGAAAATATGATGGTGCAATGATATTGACGAGGAGACCATTTATAGTTAAGTGTGCGCTAGCTAATAGAAGTACAAAGTAAATAACATTTTTATCAAACGTGCATGAACTGTCGCAAACTATAATTTTGGACCAAAGAATTATCCTTAAAACTTTGGAATCATTTTTCGCTACATTTATTTATAAGATTATTTTATTTTTAATGTCATTTTAAGGGGAAAAATGCATTTCCATTATAATCTGATAGCAGTGGTTATGTTAAGGAAATTACTACTTGATTTAAACTCCCACAGATAATGATCAATTGAATTATTAATCGCAAAAAACCAGAAGAGTATAAGCTTATGAAATCATAATTGTTTGAATTTTCGTAATTCTCATCGTTATCAAAAGATGTATAGAATAATTTTTGGGGTTTTGATTTATGAGTTCTTCTTACTAGCAATTAATTGCATGTCTATAGAAGACATATTTCTTTTTTGCGAAAGGATGAACAACTAAGCGAAGTATGTTCTATGGATTTTCCCCCTTACAATATCTCCTGTAAGTGTGGTAGGTGCCTAGGTTGAAGCAACGCTCGAGAACTGGCAGCTACACCCACAGTGAAACCACCGTCAGTGGTATTGTAAAGGAAAGTGCCAAATTCAGTAGTTTATGTAACAAGGGCGCAAACCAAATGATTCCCGCACTCGTCTCATTGTTGTCTTCGTTACACTCAGACAAACACAAAATCATACAAACTCGACTTGTGAGTGAATCATCTCGCTCCTGTTGCATATATTATTTTTTAACACGCCGTGAGTGAAACGCAATGCGTCATGTAAAGGAATATAAATTAAATATCAAATATCTAAAAATGCCTTACTTGTACAAAAGTGAATGGATTCCAGTCAGTGTCCTAACACTACTGTTGGTAAATAATAAACAAAGACATCGTCAAAACGAAAGACAATTGCGAATCGTTACAAATGTTTTGCACACGCTTCGCAATGTTTCGCACACTGTCAAAAAACGCTGTTTCTTACACGGAAAACAAGCACGAGTAACCGCGTTGCGGGCACGGCGTGTTAAAAAAATAGTTATCTATTCAAATGTGTAGCAGAGAGTTTTAGATCCAAGTAACTTAGTGAGTACGCCACAACCGCCGCGGTGCGGCAGTGAAGGCGGTTCCACACATTCGGCATTCGCCGAGCAGCGAGCTACTGCTCGCCCAATCCCGAACAGCTGATGAGCTCGGCGAATGTTCGCTTCCTTTGATGTATCCTAAAGACATCCACGCAATGGGTAGGGCAAATACCGAACGTTCGGAGCTTGGCGAATGGCTAGCAACCCGTTCACACTTCTTGGGATTTGGGGAGCTTTTGGGTTGCTCGGGATTCGCCGAATATCGCATGTGAGGAGCCGCCTTGAGATCCTGCTCAGTTGTTCCCCGCCTGCGGTGATTTAGGCGGCGGGGGCGGGGGCGGCGTTCGCCTCCCGTCGCGGGCAGGAGCGCGGTTCCCCCGAAATTAAATATGAGGCCGATTTTTCCAGCGGCCTCCGGGGGGCGGTAATTCGGCCCCCGGGGCGCCCGCCGCCCCCGACAGAGACGGATGCGGCGCCCCCCGGCGGCCGAGAAGCTGCCGTTCCCGGAAGCCCCCGCCCCCGCTGCCGCTTTGTCACCCGACAGAGAGTGCCGCGCAGCGCCGCGCGGCGGCCCAGCCACGAGCACAGGCAGGAGGAGACCCATTCTTTAGAAATATCGCTCTTCAAATCTGCTCGATTTGTTTCGAGCGTTTTTAAACTGATTGATAGTCTGTAAAATAACACATTTACAATGGATGAGATTTAAGAATCGTGGAATTATGAAAACATTCGGCATTCCAACACTCGAATTTTTATGCGTACTTTCCTATAAAATATCTTTACTGGTCATCTTTATTGCACGGATGCGTAGATGGTGTTGATGTGGGGTTTTACAGGAGTTACGTAAAATAATACACGTATAGGTATTACAAAAATTGCCAACTATTCTCTAAAGCATATTTCATCAAAATCATAAATACAATTCTCCACTTCAAACACCGATTATAATACAAATACCACTTTTCTGGGGCAATGTTAAACGTAATTACGTTAAAAGCTGAAGCGCGACTGCTGCGGTGGTCAGAGCGCGCTGCCAGATACTGCCAACTTTAGAAAGTATTCTGCAAATTCTAAAGAAAACCTGTTGTAAATTCTTCCTAAAGATATTGACATTCATATTTTACTTTCAAAAAATAGCATCAAACGGCCTATGAGATCAAGGATAAGTTGCCTTCGGTTTCGGAATTCGTCTTCAGCAACATTGAGGAGTGTGTTACATTGACGTTCAGAACGATTGAATTAGCCAGTGTTTGTCGGTGTCGAATTAGACAGTGTTTGTCGCAAACTTTTGAATATGCAATCCAACACATTGATAATATTTGTTTCTTAACTATCGAGTTCATGGGTGCTAATACAACTGTATGGCAGATGCTTTTCGTGGTTAAGAATAGAAAATTGTAAGGTTGTAGAACTTTTTGTGTTAACTAAAGGTCAATAAGCTATCTTGGTGATGATGATGATGATGATACTAATAGTAACTATAAGAGTAATATAAATGATATTAATAATAATTGTATTAATAATAGTAATCTTTATGCGTAAATTAATGCGTTAAATAAATTCGTAAAAATTCCGTTTGTCACAAACACTATTAAATAAACGATTTTGTCATTAATACAAGAATTTCCATTTTCTACACAAAAGTCTGCATTTCTGATTATGTTTTGACAATTCATACACCAGCTCTGTCATTTGGAAAAGAACAGATCAACTTTGTGGTACGCAGCTCATTTCAGTATACTCCAAATATTTCTATCACAGAAACTCTCGCAATAACATAAGCAGCACCCTCAACATTTTGTCTACACGGTACCACACGTGACTTTCTTACCGTAATATCGATCCTCGCGCTCTCTATTCAGTGTAGATCACTATGTGTAGATCAGCTGTTCACACCCCACCAGATCGGGCCGCATGTGGCCTGCCGATGTGTTTTCTGAAGCGCGAGTGTGTGCACGCAGAATGACATTAAACAGACGTCGGAAACAGTAGTTGATCGTTTGCCTTTCACATTTCTTCAGAATACGTTCCAGAACAACTGGCTTTTCTAAATGATCGATTTGTTTCCTCGGGTCCGTTTATTAAGGCATTAAATAATGAAGTTTGTTTTTGAATGAATGGATCATCTTTTTTGGTGAACATTTTTGGTGAATGTTTAAAAAGCAAAAATTGAAGATACGTAAATGTTTGATTCATTTATTTTGATACTGACAACGAGAGAAATGTAATACCGTCGCTGCGGCCCTACATGAGTTATTATTTTTATTTTTGGCACTCAGTCTTCATGAGGTTGTGCGCCTCTGCTGAAGGTCATGTAAATCCTAAAGATGCTTGAGCTCCAAGGTGGTTGTCTGGAATCCAAGAAAATGTAGCGTTCTGTCTTCAGTGAAGTCAGAAAAGGAACGCTCTCGTCACAGGAAGTCCAGCAAAGGAGTTGATTAATGCTTAATTAAACAATTGCTTAGAGTCCCGGTGGATAGATGACTCCCAATAATATTCCAAGGAAAATATATATATATATATATATATATATATATATATATATATATATATATATATATATATATATATATATATATATATATATATATATATATTTGTTCATAAACATGTAAAAATTGTTAATCGCTTCTTTATTTACAACACAAAAATAGTTAATTCAGATTTTAAAAAAATATATAATGCATTAAAAAAATAATGTGCTGTGCAAAAATATAGACGATAAATATTTTAAACTACATGTATAAATGACTCAGGGAGTGACTGTCTTAAGCCATACTTTCGAGGTTTTCAAATTGACAATGCCAAGAGTAAGGAGGAGTCGTTTTAAGAAAGAGTAAAGTTGGGAGTTTAACAAAGAAATTCCCAATTTTACTCACTTTACCGCGCATTTCTAAATCAACTGCGAGAATCAGGCCTTCGGCTTTCGCGATAATGATGAAATAACTTTCAGTGCAACCGAAGGCAATACTTCCCGTGCATTATAGGACTAAAATATTTATACGGTTACACGATTCGCTTTCCTCGCCTAACCAAAATTTACATACTTGAACTGCATTAGACGAAATGAAAACTCCCCTTTTCACATCTATTGAATTATGAATATTTTTTTACACTGATTTCTGCCCTTCTTTCTTTTTACCAAATTATATTTTTCGCATGTTTAAAAACTTAAGTAGCTAACGCCCACACGAATCTTCAGTAACTGTTATGGGTTTTCACTTTTCAATCACCGCCACCTTTAAGCTTCAGTATATGGTACATATATTCCTTTGCTTTAGCTGATTGTCGAGAAAACACTCGGGCCCGGAGGGGTAGATCCTTCTGCTGACGGTGCGCGATGGCCGTGGAGATCGGCAGTACAGCAGTAACTTACTTCAACAGACGCTTGATTCATTGATTGGTTAGTGTTTCCGGGCGCGTCAACTGCTAAGGTCATTCGTCCCCTAGGTTTTTTGCATGAGTTTATTGCGAGAGGTGGTGGTGGCATTCTCTTGCTGGATAGCGAGAAAAAGCTAGATGGCGAGATCTAAACGTCGGCTTCCGGGGTTTTCATATATCAGGTATCTCCCACCAGCAGGGCACCGCCTCAGTCGGGATACGCTCTAACCTCTCGATTGGTCTCCCGACATGTGCGGTAGTGTCGTGCTTCTAACTATGTGTAAGGAAAGATCACGCGCGGTCAGTTTGTTAGGGTAATTCTCTGGCATTCGCCTCGTGTTGAGGAAAACTATTGATCAGAGCAGCCAGCCGCAAGAACTCTGCTCCGGACAGCGGTTGAATTCCACCTAGCTTTTTCGCTAGTGTGGAAAATCCTGCCACCGCGACCGTCGGAATTCGAACCTCCCGGTCAGAGGATCTGCAGTGACATCAACATATGCCCTGAGCCACCTAAGCAGTTTTCATCAGACGGATTTTCTAACCTACTGATTAATGAAATATAGTTGGAAACATAACTATGAGAAACGTTAGTTTTAGCATTTTCATCATGATTTATTTTGAACATCTTCAGATCTTTCAGTAAGCTGTCAATAACATCCCTAAATGGTGTTGGAATATCAGTGATTCAAGGGTATTATTGTCCACCTTACCTCGCAATACTTGGGAAGCTGGTAGGACCCAAATCAGAAAAAGTTGCCGTCGCGGGACGCTCTCTGCAGGATCTACTTTCGTGATTACGGTGGCGACAGAATCGATTAACAATATTAATTACGAAGAGATTAGTAGACTAATCATAATTAATGGCATTATATTACACACCCACATAATAATCAAAACATCTCTGAAGCAATATTATAAGTTACTTCTGATGAATATTCGCGAAAGTTTTATGAAAACTGAAACCATTGAATGAACTTACTACGCGAACTAAATTGAATTAAAATGTGTGCACAATGATCATTTATAATGAAAAGTGCCCAGGAGATGCCCACTTGTTTATTCGAAGCAGACGGGGAGGAGAAGTGGAAGAATGTTGGAATGCCTTCCTGGCAGGCGGGGACCAGCGTGCTCCTTCGCTCAACGTACTCCGATTTTGCGATGTCCATCACCTTAATTCCGTCAACCGGCTATTCTAATTCATACTGTTATGTGAAGAAATAATGGAAGCCATATCCGTCAAATTAATATATTTATTGAGATTGAATAAATATATTAGCCTAAATAAGAGAAGTCTTAATAAATATATTAAGTTGACGGGTATGAACTCCATTATTTCTTCATGTAATTACGTTATCAATACCTCATCAGAACAGGGGCGGATTCATATTTTTGCCGCCTGTAGGCACATCAAATTTGCCGCCCCCTGTTTAAAATTAATGTTACATTTTTAATTGTAACGTTTCAGTAACAATTCCTAATTAATTTTAACGTTTTTTAACTTTAAAAGTAACATTATATTTGCACATTGTTTTCATAAATTAAATAATTTTTTTGGATTAGCTAATTTTGGATAAAAACTGTATCTTCATAGCAAGTAAAGTTCAACATTATTAACGTTTCAACACTGAAACGTTAACATTAAAAGGAAACTAAAACATGACAACTAGAATTGCAACATCTTTTCTTTCGTCAACGGGCCTTAGTTTCAGATTCATATACTTCTGAAATCATAAGGTATACTCTAATGAAGTAGACAAATAAATAGCTTGTATTAAATATTAATATGATATTTTTAAAATAAAAAATATGATTTATGCTGTTATAGTTTTTAGAGAACCTAAATTTGTTTTAGAAAATATCAAGAAAATTTTGCGCCTATGAAAATTTGCCGCCCTTGAAAATTTGCCGCCATAGGCACGTGCCTACTGTGCCTATGCGTAAATACACCTCTGCATCAGAATTCCCACATACAACTATTATTGTATTTCGTTGTGTATTTAAAAAAAGATTGGGATACTCTTCGTAGACTCTACAACTATTAAAGTGTCCCTTTCACAACTGCTACTGTGTTTAACTTAAAAACTTTTTAAAAAACGTATCTGCACACGAGTAATTTGCAAGATCCAACATTTCTTAGACCATCCTACGTCGTATTAATTGTTTTAAGAATTTGGGAACTGCCTATATAAGAAATTTACAGATAAAATTGCTCTTTTAAATTGAAAAATATCCGAACTTTTAATTTTCTAGACTTAAAGCTTTAAAACTGAAAGTAACATTGTCTCAGCAGAATTAACAGGAATTCGGTCCTATCTTGTCAAGTTTAAATATGAAACGTCTGTGCCTGTGAATATCGATTGACGTTTTCAAGAAAATTAATATCTAATTAAATAACTTGATTATTACATTATTTTGTATAATGTTCCCTTTCTTCAGAGAATTTGATTCAGATTATGAGGAGCATTTACGAAATTCGGCGGAATAAATGATGAATTATAAATGAAATTATTTCAAATAGTTATATTCTAAGAAATAAGTTCATACAATTGCTGCAAAAATCCAGAATATGTAGTCACTAAAAGTTCACAGCTGATGTATTCAAAATACAAAGACGGGAGGAGGTAGTAAGAGAAAAAATTAAACACATAGGACTACTCATGATCTCCCGGACGACGACTCGGTGGTTGGCAGAGGCGGCTGACAGCCGGGCAGCGTGATACCAATAGCTCTTGATCTACTAATTCATGATTGAAAATTCTTCATCAGGGTTTCGTAAATCGAACCTGAAGGGCGAAAGTTTGTGTCACATACTAGTAATATCCCTAACAGAGTTCGTCGCTTACTCCAGCATCGAAATTTAGTCTCCAACTCAGGAAAGATAATTAATAATCTTAATATTTAATAAAGATCTGCGCTGAAAAAATACAATCGTGTTTTAAATGTTGGCCGTTTATTTACTACCGTAATGTATTGTTCCTTGTTGAAATGAATTTTCATTTATAATTTGCAAAAATAAAACGATGGAGGCAGAAGAAAAATCAAATGACAGTACAGAATTAATCAGAATGATGGCTACCGCTGCATTACCAAACGTTATCAGAGAGAAGTGAACAGTTGTAAGCAGTTATTACGGTAAGTCATGAAAAACTAGAGAAGAATACAGGTATCAGGAAATTTTGAAACAAGTCTACCTTAATATCGGCGGTCTTCAGAAGTAAACTGATAGCGGTTGTAGGCTAACGGCTGTCACAACTGCTACAACAAACGAAGCCAGCAAAAGAAATATCCCGCCTCACTGCCATCATAGGTACGGACGCGGGTTTGAATCTCGGAGTCGCAACGTTTGTGATTCACCTTTTGGGTATGTTACGTTGGTAAAGATTTATCCATTTCAGCGGCATAAAAAATGACAATTATTCGTTGACACAACGTACATTTTAACGCATTATTATTTACGTTTAACGCATTATTGTTTACAACTTACGTTCTATCGCTTAAATATTTTCAACATCGCTGAAATTTGTTTCTTGCTCTTTGCAGGAATACTTCAATGAACTACAAAAGTTCACTTGACTTCTTTGGGCTCAAGATTGCTTCAGCGTGGGCAGGTTCTCATGCATTGAACAACAAATACTTTCGTACAGATATTGCAGGCACTCAAACAGATCTTCAACTGAAAGACGTCTTTTAATGTTGGTATTCTAACGATTTTTGAGTGTCAACTCTGAGAAACAGATTTATTTTTTCTAATAAGCGAAGTGCATTTTACATAATCAAGTCCACGCGATGTCAGTGAGAGGGAACTCGCCTTTATAAGTCACTTTATTTCCAACATTTTAAAAAGTCGAAAAAATACAAACGTATTCACACGCTTCCTCAAACGGTTAAGATAATTTATTTGCATAAACAACAATATTATTATTTGCATAGGGTGCATTGGCAATTTGTGCGGATATTACTTCCACAACATTTTCCAGACCCAACTCCCTTTCGAACATGGAAAAACGACGAAACGATAAATCAACGAGATCTATAAAACTTTTTCGGGTTTCCATTTTATCACATTCCTTGACCATACTTTCTTCAAGTTTTTGAGTGAATCTGCACGACAATGAGAATAAAATAAATAGGAGAGGCATCCATAAAATTAGATGAAAGGCAATCAAAATAATTTGAAATAAAAGAAGGAAATGATAATTCTCTTGCGATTATATAACACCCGAAACCGATTCGTTTGCCTGCATTATCCTGTGACATGGAACATACCAGTAAACCTTACTGCATTTGTGCTATTGTGGTCAAGCGAGAGGGTATCGCTAATCAAACCTGAGGAAAGCCAGAAATGTGGATAGCATGGTTATAAAATAGTCATTATTTTCCCGGAATGCATACTGCATTCCAGTATCCTACGTTATGAATGTAGTACACAAAATTTATTCGACCAAGCCTGGATCCAAGAACCTAATGTATCAGTTTCTAATTAGTTATTTAGAATAGCTGCTTAAGTACGGCTGGTTCTTGGAGTTCTTCACTCAATTATGAACATAAAAGTGTCCTATTTACCAAGATACAACAAAAATATCGTACACATTTCGTCATGTGAATAGTTTGTCCGCTTTGGTACAGCACGACGAGTGAAATTTTAAGTGCGGTGCGCTGGCGTTTGCCAAATGTTCTCTCTGCACAACACGCTGCGAAGGTGTGCACAGACGCTGAGTGCATCTCAGGGAAATAATTCGCAATTATCAGTTTTACACGTATCCAAAGAAAAATATTAGTAGTGCAATACGCGCGAAACAGAATTCCGAGCGAGGAGCCCAAGGGCGTGTCTTTTCCCTCCCAAAGTGCGCCACAACGCTTGTTTAAGAAGCCCTGATCGACACTTATTCCTATTGCATCCCACGATCACGATTTACCAAGCCTCTTGAATTCCTTTCCAAAAACGGTCAATCCCATTGTATCCCACATGGTATCAAGCTTTCGTGAGGGGATGGTTAAATTGCATACCGTTTAGTTTTCGACCATGATATGCATCTATTTTCAAATCGCATTGGCATGACTTTTTGAAGCACTTTGAAAACCGCCACATAAACATTTGTAGAAACACAATTTATAACCTCCAGTGTCTTTTTTCCGTCTACATATATAGCTCTGAATATTCCGCCACTATCACCTGTGTTTGGAAGAGTTCACTGAGAAGCCGGTGCGGCTAGCTTAGCTGAGCGCGGGATGCAATCGGGCGACTCTTCCGGACCGCACTTGAGACAACTGGCAAGACACGCAACAAAGTGTTGGTGCGGGGGTGGGAACGGACGGACACGTTGATCGCAACAGTACGTCCACCCTTTGGAGGCGTCAACTACGAACCCAGTGTTGACGCATCGCCGGAGCACTGTTGCAGAGGCTTCTAGCTGGCCCTACCTTCATGGCTGAGCGGCTGCTGCTGCGGCGGCTGCTGGCGGCGGCGGCGGCGGCCCGGGCGGGCGGGCAGGGCGGCGGCGGGCACTGCACTGAGGGACGGGGCACGCGGGCACCACCGCCGCCGTCGCCTCCGCCTCCGCCGTCGCCGCCGCCAGCAGCCCGTTGGCGGGCGCGGCGGTGGGCGTGGCCTCGCCGCCGCCCCGCCCCCGGCGCCGCCCGCCGGCCAATGGGCGCGCGCCGCCGCGCGGGCGCCAGGCCATCGATTGCCCCCTCCCTCCCCGCGCCGCGCGAAGCAACGGACACCGGCGTTTGAGGGCGCGGAGCCGCTCGCCGTCGAATACCAATTGGGCCCCACGCGCGGCGCGATCGCTTTCGCCCGCCCACGCCCAGAGCCGCCTCAAAGCTAGTCATGGCAAAACTCCCATACATCAACAAATGGTTTTCGATGTCGTTATAAACAGTGACTAAAAACATCGATATTTAAAAATCGACATTTAAAATATCGATGATTTATTCTTGTAAAATGGAAGTAAGCCTGTCTTGGAGTGTATTTTAATTTGAAGGAAGGGAGTCCCAACAGGAATTATAAACAGACATATGTAAAATTATTTGTTTTATTTCATGAGCCTCGTCATTTTGGTTCTCAACAGTTTCGGGGATTGATTTTCCCCAACATCTCCCATTTCCCCCATTTTGCCAGATGATAGGGAAAATCAATTCACGAAACTGTCGAAAACAATAATGACGTGGCTCATGAAATAAAACAAAGAGTTTTACATATGTCTGTCTATAATTCATCTTGGGACACCCTTCCTTCAAGTTAAAATGTCGATGTTTTAAATATTATGAAAGATTTCGAAGTAAAACGTTCTACTTTTAATGTAATACATAAACGTCATTATTAGTTTAACGCATATTCTGTCATAAATTTGACTAGCATCTTAATTTTCTAATCAATATTCAATGTGGTCAAGGTTCAATATGTAATTTAACAATATTACCTCGTAAAAAACAATCGAAGAAGGAAATGTCACTGAAGAAAGGTTGCGAATAGCAAACGGTTTTGGGCCGTCCGGGAATCGACAACAGTGACTGTTATGAATGGCTGTTGATTGCGAGCAATTCGCAAAAAAAATTACATACTGGACATTTTCTTTATATTATGAGAAATCATTTTGACAACATCGATGTTTCTGGACAAATATAACGATCTGAATAAAACACTGAAAGCAAAACATCGAAGTTTCTGCTCGGAAATATCGATATTTGAAAAACATGGAGGTTTATTTGGTCTGCTTCATGATGGTTCTACAAACGGCATTCGCTTCGATCGGTCACATGAACCAACAACTTCACTAATTTCATATTTTAATTTTTACAAAATGTGATTATTGCTCTTTTTTTCACAAACAGAACTTGAAAACGTAAAAACATCGAGCAATAAACATCGTTGTTAAAAAAATCGGCTGTTGTTAAAAAAGTTAAAAAACTCCGATGTTTCTAAAAATGCTTTGCAAGTTTTGAAAATATCGATGTCGATGTGGCATTCCTAGTAGTCTCTCATGCGTACGGCGAGAAAACAAATTGGAGATCGAATGGCCAAAAATTGCAAAACGGCTCGTGTAGTTCTACAAGCGTGGGTATAGGCATAGACAAGGGGAGGGAATGGGGGGGGACAAGATTTTATTCTAGAAAAAAAAAATCACTTGATGTTATTTAAATTGGCATAAAGATACATACATACATACATATATACATACACATATATATTTAGGCACAAACGACTTTAAGGCAAGTGTCCTCTTTTACTTTTGGATCCGTCCTTGGTTCGGTGTAGCTTTGGTTGTTCTCTTCTGTGTGAGAGGACTAGGTTGGAGGGCGTATTAATCAGTTAAAAAGACGCTTATTTGAGCAGTACTGCTTCACAGAAAACACGTAAGGATCGCATTTGCTAGACGCGATGTACTATTAGAATCCGTTGGACAGACTAGATAGGGTTAAAGATTTTCAGGACTCATAAATACAATACCCCTAAGGCTGTATTTCTCAACTTTCAACCATACCCTTATTGAAATTACAATGCAACTACTAAAAAATATTGTAGAATCATCATACGACCCTTGACCAAAGATTAAGAATACTACGAAATATAGTGATTACAAAGTGTAAAATACCAGCTTTTACTATGGATCCTTATTTGAAAACGTTGTCTCAAAGTATTGAAATTCTTTTTAAAATAGATAACATTGTCAATAAATGAACATAATAGTTTCTAATATCATATTGTAAATAAAACGTTGATTAAATTATTGTCGATGATTTCCCTTAACTTTTAAGGGCATTTAGTAGAAAGTTCTATTCCACTCTAGTTTATGTAAAACGTTTAGGAATAGAATGATATTATTAATTTTCTTATTTACTTTTGAATACAGGTTGGACACCGCAGAATTAGAATTGAATGCATTTATAAATGCTTGTTAAAGTTTATATTTGAAAGGTTTTTACGAATAGATCCCAGGCTTCAGATCTCCAAGATTTACCTACATGCAGGGCCGCTTGCAAAAAATCATTTCTACGTTTGCAATAAAATATTTATAATGTACATTTTATTTTAACACAGACTACAAAAAATGGCTCGAGAAAGTACGTCATAATGCCATTCATCGTTCTGAAGTAGATCCTCAGAGTCTTTATTTATGTGGCGACGAACACCGACAATTCTGAATTTTTTCTCCTGTCGACAAATCGAATAAGAGCAGTTGTCAGAATCGCAGTGGACTGAGGAATACGAAGACTGGTGAATTCGTAAACTGTTCCAATACAAAGTCAATCACAAAAACATGTATTAATTGATTGATTGAAGGAACAGGGATCCGTTGAGCACTGGAGCAGTTACTGAGGTTCTTTTAAGAGGCATACCATTGGAGGTCAATACGGCTTCCAATGGCGCCGCTTCACATGGTTACATAGGAATACGAGATCCCTGTCTTCACCCTTGTCATTCTACTCCGTTGCCTATTTGAAAGGCTCAATCCATATCAAAATCAATTTTAACAAGTTCTGCAATATTGGCACAACTCGAAAGGTGAAATTTTGATATAAAGGTTTTCTCTGGTAGTTGAAATACATGTATCTCACCTCACACTTAATAATTGATGGGTTAAAAATTAGCATTACTAAAAGGCAGGAGTTATGTTAACAATAATAATAATTATTATAAAATGTCAAAGAGTAACTGTAATAATACAAAAGTCGTATTTTTGGGGTTGTGCCAGTTTTGCAGCCCATAAACGATTTTTGAGGAAGTAACTCAGACAATACTTGGTTTGTTTAAAAGAAAGTTTTATCAATTTCGTTCAACAAAAACATTAGATTACTTACAGTTGGTACCCGAGAGGAACACTTAAGGAATACGAGAGCAGTTATTTGCTTTGTCATGTCTCTTGCAGTATGCTTTATAGTGACAAAGTTGTGCATTAATGAGACACTCATCGATCATCAAAAGGCTCAGAAAAGTAAGGGGAAAATGTAAATTTATTTAGATATTGAAAATTAATCTCTTTTAATTGAAACTGAGTGTTATTCTGTCAATTATAAATGCGTACTGGTGTTAAAAATGAGCAAATATGATATGTGCACTAACTTCTTGTATTCTTAACTGTGCTACTTTCACACAATCAAATTGCTCAAGCATTGTTTTGAACGTTATCTCATGCATTTAAGGTAAAGACAATGTGCATTGTGATTGGTCTATCAAATAACCTGTGGAAAGGCATCAAGTGCACGCTGAAAAATTATTAGAAAATGTTCACCAGTCTTCACAAGTACATTTGTATACTTAATGGTTCTATACCAACTTAAATTGCGTATCAGTTTGTTCAAAAACCAAAACCATTAGTGGCAAACAGATGGATCAGAATAGGTTCAGAAACCTATCAATGTATTTTGTTGTTGGCTGTTAAAAGTAGTTATCTTTTCCGAGAGCGTAATTTTTTGTGAGAAAGGGAACGGTAAATAAAATACTTCGGGAACCCTTGGATTAGTTCAGTGAGAGATGGGGCCACTGAGGGATTAAGTAATTGCCACGATTATGCTACACATTACAAATATACTTAATTAGCTTCCGAATACGCACACTATACCTGACGTTGCATAGTACTAGTGTGTGTTTGTTTCTTACGATTGGCGAGTTACTGAAATTAGGACACAAGGTTGCTTTGATGAGACAATTTCTTCTTAGGGGCCGGTAATAATGACTTTTTTTCACTCCAACAGAAAATAATTAAATGTAATGTATGTAAATAGAATGTGATATTGTGATTATCTGATGCCCTCAAACATGGCGTAGACAATAAGCGATAATAGTTCTTTATAGAAACATTTGGTAAAATGGTAAAGAATTCTCGTCTCTTCTTTTCAGTGAAGCTTTGAGAGCATAGAAATGAAAAATAAAAATCTGTCACAATTAGGCAATATTCCCCTAGAACATATTCGCTATGTGCTGAAATGATGCTCACAAATTTAAAAAAGTGTCACACTTTAGATATATTATCACTCTTATTGTTGGTACTGGAAGTATTTGAAATGTGGCACAGATAGGAGGAGAGAATTAGATGGCGGAGCAAATCTTGTCGTTAAATCTTGGACAATAAAACTGTTTTTACTCTAGTTGTTGAGCCATTAGAATTTGTTTGCTATTATGATTCAGTTATGAATCGGGTGCCACCCAAAGAAGTGAAAATTAGAGTGCCGGGATGTTGCTATGGAGAATTTGGTCTGTTTCCGCCAAAGCATATTTTTAATGATTGGCGAGTGCTCTTGTTCCCGTATGATAGAATGATTGTTGAGGGAACTTAACCGCCAGCAACAAATTACCTCTAGTAACGTCTTTATACATTATACCTGGCAGTAATTTGTTCCTGGGTGAGAAATATTTCTACAAGAAATCTTCCAAGAGAAAGGCGTTCAGCTCTCAGTGTCTTTTTGAATTACAGATGCCCAATATATTATACAAAATGCACACTAAGTTGCTTATTTCCATAAGATTATTCTGAATCATCATATAATGTTATTATACCACTATCGTATAATGTTATAATGTCGTTTTCTCAATCGTGATTGTTCAAACAGAATTCATGAGGCACAATCTTTGCAGGATTTTTTGCACGAACTGACTTCTCGATTATGTCAGTACATGTTCGCTGGGATTCATGGCAGGCGATCTAGTTGGCAAAATCATTTGCTCGAATTGTCCGGAATGTTCTTCAAACCAATTGCGAACAATTGTGGGCCGGTGAGACAGCGCTTTATCATCCATAAAAATTCTATTGTTTGGGAACAGGAAGCTCATTAATGGCTGCAAAAGCTCTCCGAGTAGCTGAACATAACAATTTCCGTCCAATAATGGGTGCAGTTGGATCAGAGGACCCAGTCAATTTCTTGAAAAAATACCCAGCCACCACCAGCTTGTACTGCAGCGTGGACAGTGCCTTGTTGACCTTCGGTGCATGATGTCGTGTAGTCTGCACAACACTCAGACTCAACTATCAGCTCATATCAACTGTAATAGGAAATCATCTGACCAAGCCGCGTTTTTTCAGTTGTCTAGATTCCAGTTCAAACGGTCGTGCACCCAGGAGAGGCGCTGCAGGCAAAGTCGTGCTGTTAGCTGAGGCACTCGAGACGGTCTTCTGCAGCCGTTGCCCAATAAAGTCACATCCCGTCGCACTGTCACTACGGATACGTTTGTCGTACGCCCGCATTGCTTTTTGCGGTTATTTCTCTCCGTGTTGTTTGTCCGTTAGTATTGACTACTCTACGCAATCGCCGCTGCTCTCGGTCATTAAGTGAAGACCGTTAGCCACTGCGTTGTTCATGGTTATGCCTGAAATTAGGTATTTTCGGCACACCCTTCACACTCTGGATCCTGGAAAACTAAATTCCCTAATGATTTCCAAAATGGAATGTCCCTTGCATCTAGCTTCAACTACAATTCCGCGTTCAAAGTCTGTTAATTTCCGTCGTGCAACCTTAATCACGTCAGAAACCTTTTCGCAAGAATCACTTGAGTACAAATGAAAACACTGCCAATGTACCATCCTTTATAACTTTTCTACGCAATTCTGCCATCTGTATATTTGCATATTGCTATCCAAAGACTTTTGCCACGTTAGTGTGTAGTCGTATTTTTGGTAAGAACCTCCATTTTTTAGTTGGCGAATTTGAAGGAGAAATAGGTTTCTAGAGTTCTGGATTGCGTTTACTGTCAATTTGTCAATGAGAGTAATTATAAAAAAGTCATTAAAAACAATTTATACACTTTTTCAGACGTTTGCTAATGCAGTGGAATATGATATGGAGGAAGAGGGTATTGAGTATGTTAAATGTTCACAATTTCAGCTCACAGTGCACAACATTTATTGCACAGTCCACTGACAATGCTATTCACAAGAGGTCGTGGAAACCCTCTGTTTCGCCCACAGTGAGCCCAGACACAGTTTCACACACAGTGACTCATAAAGGTGTCGGGTGACATCACGCGATTCGCCGTTCCAGTTCTCTTGAATGGCATCCCACACATATTCGTAAGGGGAGAGGTCCGGAGATGCGAACCTGAGGTGGTGCAAGTGGCTCGCATGTAGTCCCTACCGATCGCTGCAGTCCGCGGTCGGGCGTTGTCCTGCTCCAGGAAGTGAGTTGAAGAACGGTGGGGCACGTGGCTGAAGCAACTCCACAGTGCTACATGTGGCTGAAAAGAACATCGGGGGTGATGCGATCATCTTGGCGTTGCACGCAATAACACCACACATCATGACATCATCTTCGAGCTGTTTCGCATTCAACAATAAACAATGTCATTTGACGAATACAAAGGTGACTCCACACACGAATTCTCTGGTCATCGCCGCCCAAACAGAAGCGAGTTTCACCACCGAACGCCATTCACAAGTCAGCGTCCGCCCAGGCATCCCTGATACGACACCATTCCAAGTATGCTTGCCTTGGGAACAGTTAAGAGGAGTCGTCTTGTATCCACTGCTGCCAACAACATATAATGGTAATATCCGCACGATCCATATCCAGCGTGATGCGTCGCAATGACTTACTGGAGTCATGGCGTCCTCGCGAACCCATCCTGTCGGTGGTATTGCTTCCGAAGCCGCCTCCGCGTCATATTGTATTCCCACGAAGTTACTAAAGCAGACCCACGGGCAATAGTGCCTGCTTCGTGCCACAGGACGCCCTTTTGTAGCCGGTCTGATGGGCTAACATTCGCGCTTCTGCAGGCCAACGGTGCGATGTCAAGTGAACGGCATCAGTGTCATGACTTCCGATGTGAACTGACCCGCCAAGTTTGAAACACTTCAGTGCCTTCCTTATCGGGATAATTCTTTTTACGTCCAACAAAAAGTGTCTGTCTGTACTTCTATCGGTCTTCGGTCTAACAGCGGCTTCCCGGCTTCGCTGCCATGGGCTAAGGGGGTACGTGTGTATAGCACGAAGACTTTCCCACGCCGTATTACAATAAGAGTGTATTTTCTAAAAGCGTGTTTTTTTCAAGATTAGTAGTAATTGCATTTTTTGTAGTATAGCAACAACACTATCGTACACTGCTACATCCCTCGTTGGAAATTTATGCAGTAGCCTGCAATGTTGCAGATGTCATTTAATTGGCGTAAATGCTGATCATCGGTGAAAGGCTGCCTCACAAAAAGGGTCTGCGAAAGTACGCGGAGATATTTTGCTTCAGCGCTTTAGAGGCGTTGCAAAGTTTTCATCCGAAAGAATAAACCAAAGAAAGATGTGAGAAAATGGGGAAGACATCAGGGGTGGACGTAGCACCGAAGCGAGCTTACTTAGTCCAGTTATCACATGGCTTGGGCAATCTGGTGACCTCTTTTCTGTGGCACCCAGTGTTAAGAGAGTGGTTTTCCTACTACGTCAATATGCGCGTTCGGTCTTCCTGCAACTAGACAGGTATCCGACACCCGCCCCCGATGCGGGGGAGGGTATAGAGCGCAAGGAGCGGAAGGTGATGGGGATGCCAGAGGTGACTGAGTAATAATAATGCAGATGGATATGGGGTTGGTAATTTAGGCGGTGATGGTAGTTGTGGTGGTGATAGGGAAGTGAAGGTGTTACTAGTGAAGGTGGAGGTGATGACGATTGTCGTGGTAATGGTAGACATTAAAGCAATATTGGTGTAGGTTCTCATGGTGGTGGTAGTGGCGAAGGTGATGGCGATGATGATGGTGATTTGGTATGTGTGGTGATGGAGGCGATGATGATGCTAAAGGTGGAGACGGTGAAGGTGCTGGTGATTGTAATAAGAGTGGTTATGCGTGAGGTGGTGTTGATGCTGATTGTGGTGGTTGTGGTGCCGGGGGGGGGGGGGGCTGAAGGCTGAGACGATGTCGATGGAAACGCTGCTCGGGCGCGGAACGAGCTCCATCCGAGGCCGGGGGCGAGGGAAGGGCGCTCTTCGCTTGCCGCCCCCGCGCACGGGCGAGGGAGGGCTGCGCCGAAGGGGCTGCGCGCATCGATCTGGCTACTGCGCCAGCGGGGGCGGGCACGCATCGCCCCGCGTCGCCAGCAGGAACCGCGAGGCGACCGGGACACGTGAGCGGGTGGGGAGCGGCGGGAGGGGTTGGAGCGGGGAAGGGACGAGATGGGAGATGGGCGGGCCGAGGGTGGAAACGGTGTGTGACGGGGAGGATGGTCGGGAAGCTGGCGGCGAGTGTTAGGAGTGGAAATGGGGGGGGGGATGTCAGGTGTAGGGAGGGAAGAGGGCGTGCGAGTTGTGGGCGGAGAACAGGCAGGGAGAGAGCGAAATGCGGGCTAGGAGTGGTAGGGCGGGGTGTGGGCGGGCAATGGTCAGATGCGCTTGTTGAGCGAATGGTGAGCGGGCGGAATCGAGCTGGCGGTGGCAAGACGACGGGGTGCAGGCAGGGCGCGAGCAGGGAACGGGTGGCGACCAAGGGGCCAGGGCCGGATGCGCTTGAGGGGAGATGGAGGGAGAAGCAGGAGGGGGTGCTGAAGAGTGTGTGGGCGGGGTGTCGTGCAATGATCAGGCCGGCATGCTGGTGTCCTCCTGGACTTTTTCTCTTTCACACTGTTCAAAACCGGCACATAGACTTGGAGAATGAGCAGCGTAAGGAGCCTCAAGTAAACTTCTACTGACATCGTCAATCAAACTGAATCTTAACTGACGTATTTACTTCGTAAATTGCACCGAATTCTAGGAAGGGCGTGAGGCTTGGAAATTGAACAGCTCGTTAGAACAAGGGGCTATCCCACACTGACATAGTTCTGAAATAACGAGGGTTATACCTAAACCTCCCTCATATAACTCAATACATTTTAAAACTTTTAAACACAGTACACTTGCGTATAAGTCCTTACTGGACCATAATAAACTAAAAGAATGGTATTTGAGGTTTTGTATAAGGTTAATAACCTCATTTCACAAAAAAGAAGGATAGCCCCTTGTTTTACTAACCACTTCAATTGTGAGAGGGAGTGATTGGAGACAGTATGGAAGTCATTTTGTGGAAAGTTGTTGTGATGTGGCATGAGTGGACAGGTGAGGACAAGATTGTAACATGGAGGGAGAGGAAGGAAATGACATGGGGAAGTGTCAGTATGCGGGCATTGCTCATGATGATGGTGGTGGAGACGGTGTACGTTCTCCAGGGCTGCTTCTGACTAATCTTCTTTTTAATTTTGATGCAACGCTGCTAAAGTTCTGAATCTAGTACTTTTTGCCTCAGTGTTCACGTGCGTTTAGGCCTATTTATTGAGAATTTTTGTTTATTATTTTCTATGCATTGAGGAACTTGGGTTTGGTGTCCAGTAAGAAAGATTTCCCTATCGTTTTGTCTTGATTGAGTGATATTTTAAGTTTAGGTCGTAACCTCTTAATTTTTTTAGCATTAACACATTTCTTTTGAAAAAAATATTCTTACACTAATATACCTATTCACTAAAGGTTAAGTGTGATCGTAGCTTACCTTGTACGTCCTATTTCATTTTATGACAGTATTCATAAAAATTAGAACGATGAGCAAAGTTGTTGCCAACAATACGCTACCTTGATTCTTGGGAACGATATCGCTAGACGAAACACGCGCGTCAGTTCTCGCATTTGGTTGCCGCGTTCGCAGTTTGAATTGAACCGTGGCGCAAGCGCGACGGCGATGTAACGGTTAGCGTATCGAACTGTTATATCCAAGTTGGCGGGTTCAAACCCTATCGAAGCCTTGGATTTTTAAGTGAGAAAAAATCCTCCGTACGCCTTCCTTCGGAAGGGAAGTAAAGCCGGCTGTCCCATGTCAGTAGATTTACTGCAGGTAAAAGATTCTTAAGCCTAAATGACGTCTCTGAGATAAATTGAAATCGCCTGTTTCTCGCCCAAGAAATACCTCCTTTCTCCGCTAGTTGGTGAAAGGAGCGTAGTGAAATTTGCGAAGTCAGACGGAAGAGCGGGCCTGATGACCCGAGTCTCGTCACGTAAAACAAGGCTTCAATTCAATTCAATTCAATTCAATTCAAGCGCTGCGCAGCGGCGCCCCGAGACGAGACAAATGGCGTTCGGTAAGCTCTCTCGGTTTCCAGTCTCGACGGTGGCAGGATTTTAGACATTAGCTGGAAAGATATGTCGAATTCAGCTTCTGCCGGCAAAAGAATTCTAGTAGCCGGAGCACTGTTCTATAATTACATCAACAAGTTGAATGTAAAACGTACTAATAGCATATATTGAATGGGTTACATCATTAACACTGCGACAACATTTGTTGACAAATCGGTACAGTTTTTGTTGACAAGAAAGATGAATTAAGGTGAAAGTAATATTAGAAACGTACGAACGTATCAATTTTTAAATATTTTGTGTGGTTATTGGCAATATTAAGATGGCATTGATGATACTTTCTTTTCTACCGCGGCCCTCGAGAAGCTGAACATAACCTCAACCTCAGGTATGTGTCACACTTTTCTTTCCTTTACCTCAACTTGTTTTACCTGTTCCTCATTCCATATGTTCCACTACATCGGAGCCACCAAAAGGTTAATCGTTTCTTCCTTTGACAATTTCATTCTACTTAAATCTAGAACTCATGAAAGTCCAGCAATATCCATGCAAACACACGATCTTATCGGAAGTTTAGCCAACACCCGAACGAACAATTGACCTAAGATCTTAAGTAACTTCGAACATGTTAAAAATGTCAACATATTAAGAGTTATCATGTTGAGTGGTGGAGGAGCAAAATACATAAAACTATTTTGTATCAATACTACCTACATTAGCTTTATTGTACCACAAGGAAAAGAGGTAGTGCGGTTATATCCAAAAAATCTTGAAAGTAAACTGTAGAGCAGACAGTAAAGGTTGAAGTCTCATCCAGGAAGAGCAGAAGAGAATATATTGAACACGTTGATGTTAAAGTCAAGACGTGCAGACGTGGCTTCCCAGACGTGCTGGGCAAACGTGTCCAAGCGGCGCGTTGCGCAGTCCCTCGCCTGAAAGGGGTGCGTGGCCAGGGGTGGGAGTAACGGCTCCCTCCATTGATGCAGCAATGATGAAGTGGGATTCCATTGAGCATCGTTTATCTTAGTGGATGTCCATCTCCCACGGTCTTCGGGGGCTGAGCTTCAGGCCGCCGGGCCAGGCATTCCCCGCCCCCGAAGCGCTGCATCACGCTGCCCTCGCCGCCGCCCGCGCCCACGCCCCGCGCAGCCGCCCGCGACATCGCCGCCCCCGGATATATTTATTTGGCGGCGCATTGAGCGGCCGAGGTGTCGGTCTTGGGTCGTCGTTTTGTGGCTCGCCGCCGCCGCCCCTGAGCCCCCTTCCCTGGCGGTGGGAGGGGGTTCTCCCGCGGCCGCCCCCGCCCCCTCACCGCACCACCCGTCGTGCCGCGTCACCCCTTCACCTGCCTCTCTCCCCCGACGGGGGTAACGAGTGAACGAAAGGCCGGCGCTCTCCCGGTTTTTACGCAAACAGAAGTTCAAAAGTTCTAATTTGCTTTCAAATCAATATTTAGCTACTCTTTAAAAAAAGGAATGCACCGTATTCGGGACATTTATAAGTCTTAATTGACTTATCATATTTTACCCATTGACCTACTTCTTTTGTAATTAGCTTTTATTTCATTCTTTCACTTAAGAAACATGGGGGTAAGTATGACACGTTTCAGTTTATACGATTTTTATGGTGAGGTGCACTTATACTATTTTCTACAGATTTTACAAATGAATAAGTTACACGTGTCTACAAAAATAGAAATGATGCGTTTTAAGGAATGGTGCAAATTAACATCTTCTGAGACTAATCGAGACATATATATATATATATATATATATATATATATATATATATATATATATATTAGTTGTTGTCTATTAGAAATAATTATCTAATAGCATTATATACTTTTCTAGAAATTATAAGTTATGTCATTTCATTATATCAAAATAGTGAGAGATAAAGTTAACAGAAGGATTTATGAGTTATCAGATTAGTTACAAGTTACGTAAATGTTTGGAATGGGTTCCACATCACGTTGTTTGCAAATAAAGACACCTGAAGAACCATCAGTAAATCAGTAAATCACAAACGAGTAGGTATTAGTAACTAACCGGAAGTGTCTCATCAGATAGCTGCTGCCTTCTTTATTCTTTGATACTGAATTGACTTCTACACCTTAATTAATTTTGAA
Organism: Gryllus longicercus; assembly: GCA_038098605.1. Classification (NCBI taxonomy): domain Eukaryota; kingdom Metazoa; phylum Arthropoda; class Insecta; order Orthoptera; family Gryllidae; genus Gryllus; species Gryllus longicercus. The sequence goes on from JAZDUA010000360.1 coordinate 545,474, forward strand.
GTTAGGTCCCACGTTAAAAAAATTCTTGTAAAAGCACTGAGTACGTCATTGCAAAATGATGGAGATATTATAGATAATTATTGCAAATCCTCTCAGAGTAAACAGAAGGATTTATGAGTTTCATTTGCCTAACATCAAAACACATGTATTAACATGCAGGCAACAGCCATCCACAAGCCAGAAACGTGGACTCACGTGCAGAAAAGATAGACATATCTGCCTTCTTACGAGACTCAGCAGGAAACATTAGTGAAATGGCCAAGAGGCATAAGATGCGAGATTACACATGTCGCCTTTTGCTTGGCCGGTTGACACACGCTTGGTGGAAGGGGGAGGTGGGAGGGGGCAGAGGCTGCTTGGTACCACGGGGCATTTCTCATGTTAATCCGGTTTGGTGCGGGCAAAGCAGACATCGTCTCTTAACACATCGGAGCCTGGGGAAATGACCACTGAATTACTTTACAAGGCATTCGGAAGAGACACACGGAGATTTCTTTTTTATTTGTTTCACATAACGCACAGATAGGAATAAATATGAAACTATGAATCTACGTTAAGCAATCTGACTGGACCGCATCACAAGATAATAATATGTGCAACTCAAAAAAGATGCAATGATGTAATTCGAAAATATAATGCATTGTAGGCTTTTGCAATTCAGGTTCATTATTCTTAAATTTTCTTTTAATGTCAGAACTGTTTTCCATTTTTTATTAAGTCTTTTGCCAAAAGGAAGCTTTACATGTCGGTTCAAGTGCCCGTTTCCTATAATTGTGAAATTGCATTGTACTAATTTCCAGCATTTTCCCTCCAGCCCTCCATTTTCTGTCCAGCTGAAGCCTGGTGTGATCGGCGTTTTGCAAAGCCACAAGTGTGAATAAGAAGACTACGCAAAGATTAAAACGAACGAAACGAATACGTACGTTATCAGAAACATGAGCATTCGTCCAATTTATGCACGTTCCGCAGTGATAGTTGAGTGCCGACTGCTGTTATATCTGGGGCTTGGTGCAAGGGCCAATGTCAATATTCAATGTTTTATAGAAAGGATGGTTTTCGTTCACCATCGAAATGCTAAAGCAATAGCTGCCTAATGTAAATCAATCCAAAATTAGGAGATAGAATCGGCTTTTGATTTGGCCCTTTTGCACTGAAAGAAGGAGCTTTAAAACACACATTCGCCATACAAATCGAAAATCACTAAATATTACATTGGCCTTTCTTGCACTCAGCCACAAATATAAATATTTAATGCTACCAACCAAGACTTAGGTATGACGAGTTTTGAGATGCGCTGCCCCTAGCAATCTCTAAAAGTTAACAGCCTTTCAAAAAGTTAGGTAGGTATGTCGGCGCCGGATCACACTATCCCGCGGGGCAAGATCGTACTGTCACATCACGAGCAACAAACACGCACTAAACTTACGGGACTAATGACTTTAGCAGTTGATGCGCCCGGAATTACTAATCAATGCGCCAGTCAAAGGTCGAATTAATCCGACCCTGAGATGCCAAATACATTCATATATATATATATATATATATATATATATATATATATATATATATATATATATATATACATATATATATTGTGACGGGGGTGACATAATATAATCACATATATATATATATATATATATATATGATTATATTATTTAAGTAACATATACTATTTACACTTTTATTGTGAAGGGGGTGCGGCGCAAGGATGGTTGCGGAGGGGGGTTTTCCGCTCGGCTGCTGTGTGCGGTCATTACCCCTTCGCCTCCTCCCCCGCCCGCCATGTTCGTTCCTTGACTTTCCCCCCACGCCCCAAACCTCTCTCGCCACCTATCGCCGATTCCCAAACGGCCTCATCGTCACAACGCCTCCTTACGAAATTGCATGTGTTCGCGTCACGCATACTTCTATTTTCATTGGGCAAAAATCGTTGTTGGGGAATGGAGAACGAGACATTTATCATTTGAATGATGAACCGTGTTATAATGGACTGCTATTCATGTCTGTCAGTAAATTACCCTGCGAGATAAGTTCGAGCTCTCCCGTGAGTGTGAATTTCGTAGTGCTATGTGGGTTGTGGAAAATTCGCAGAAGAAACAAATTTTGCTGACGTTGGGGGGTCAACATGAGGAGTGAATACTTCAATATTTCACTGTCCTGTTCAGTCCCAGGACTAATGTATGTTGCAGCAGAATTAGGAGCCGCAGTAAAGTTTGTTTTTATTTTAAGAAAAACAACATTAAAAACTGTACGTTTAGATGACGGAAAAGTAATCTTTGTTCATGGCTAAAGAGACGCTGTGTTACGAGTTCGTAGTTGATACTCAATTGAATAAGACTACGCCATTATCACTGGATATATTAAGTCGAATCTCACATCCTGAATCAAATCTCACCTATCGTAAGAAGAGAAAAATTCCAATAATACCGAAAGTTTTCCTGAGATGCTAATGTCCCTCCTATAACTGTATCCCGTATGTATATAAATTCCGAAAACTGACTTTTCATACAGCTGCACACCTAAATAAGTCATAGTCACATCGAAACAAAATAGGAAAGGTGTTGGACACTACCTTACAAATATATCAATACCAACTAAAAGGTTTTCGGTTTTGAAAGACCCGGAATACGGAAGAGAGCTAATGGCATCCGCTGGTCATGGAATATACGCACGCAGCTTCTCTCTTCAAGGCGGCATGATGCCCTTACCCGAATGAGTGCGGTGCTTGCCTCTCAAACTCTATGTCACGTGGTTGAAAATTAACTCGACACGTACATCAGACTTTCTACATTTAACTTCAACTGCCAAACACAAACGTGGATTAGGAAACTAATTACTAGATCCTTTTGATGCCTGAAGAATATCTTTGACCGCGTGAAATTCCCAAGTTTCCTGGGAAAGTACTCCTACTAAAGAAGAGATATTACTCACATTTTTAGGACAACGAGTTTAAGAACATTAGACTATAGAACATAAATTATGAAAAAGATATATCGTAGTTTATAATTTTAGGTTATTTGTAGATCACGACAAGTAGGAAAAAGGGTTTGAGAATAATATTTTGGAATCAATGCTTCCCAAAATGTTCATCCGACACAATAGTCTCGAACCATCATTGCTGCGTTGAGCGCTTTCGTGATGCTTTCACTATATCACTGTTGCGTCTTCTAGTGTTCTGAGTTGATCAGTAGGATTTTTAGCGCTATACGTCTCAAATTCGGGGACATTGTTAACTCTATTTACAGCTGTATTGTTTACATCAACCTTAGGATCTATGTCACAGGGCTGGACCTTCCATGAATGAAACCCCTTTAATATTTCCGACCCCTTCGAGGAGACACATTCATGTGATTTCAGCCCCCACCCCCCCTCCAAAGAGACTGAGAAAAGTCGGCAAGTGTGCGAGTCGGGTGAGACAATGGCAATTCCCTGCTGAGCCGCTCAATGGCCGAGGGGTGGGGGCAGGGGCGGGGGCGGTGACGCGAGCGAAAGCGCTTCCAGGCGGCTGGCGCTGGAAGGCCTCGCCCCCCCCCACCCACCCTCCTTCCGCCCGGCCTCCGGCACTTCCCACGCCACCGCCGCCACGCGCCCGCGCCGCCCGCGCCGCCCGCGCCGCCCGCGCCGCCCGCGCCGCCCAGCGCTTACCTCACGCGCGGTCGCTCACGGCGAGCGCCGCCCGGCCCGCGGGCGCTCCCACTCACGGCCCACCGCGCGCGCACACGCGCGACAGCGATTAGCGCACGCGCAAATTAGAGGACAGCGCGCACGAAAGCGGGGGGCTCGGAGATCGTCAACCGCAGTCAGCACCGATGCATTGGAGGCCACCGTTGGTTGACTGACTTGCGATTGCGGGCTACTAAGGCCATGGCCTGCTAACTGCTACTGCTAGTCACATAAGTGTAGTGCATTTTTTCTTCGCGAGGCGGTGGTGGTCGTGCCTCGCTGGATGGTGAGATCTGACGTCGACCTACTGTCGACTCGCGAGGTTTTCCCCAAAGGTATCCTTCACCCCAGAGTCACCGCTCCAGCCGGGAAAAGTTCGAAGTCGCGAACAGGTCTGTGTGGTATTGAAGTGCATTTAAGTTTAAGGGTAAATGTAAGGGATAGGATAAGTCAAGGATGGGGAAGGAATGATCGTGCGCGGTCCGTGGCCCGTTTGTTAGGATACCGCTCTGGCATTCGCATGGTATTGATCGGAGAAACCACATAGCACTACCGATTAGAGCAGCCGGCCCCTAGAATTCTCCTCGGCCTAGCTATATGTGATATGCGACGGTGACATGATAGTGACGAATATCCTGGCACCGTCGGGACTCGAATCCTCGGATCTCCTGGTCAGAGGCATTGAACTAACATCAATTGATGCCCTGATCCACAACTCTCGCTCTTTCCTCTTTGGAAATCTTTGATTCTCCAAGTGAAATTCAGTGATATTATCATTAAACTAAGTACTTTCAATGAATTATCTATTGATTAATGTTTCAGGTCTCGTCAACACAGTCCGATATTCCCGTAAGAATAGTACATGCTACTATTTCCCAGACGGTGGTGGTGTTTCTTTGCTCTGGAATGTGAGCATCAGTGCGATTAAAAGGTCGGCTTGTGGAGTTTCGCCTTGGGATATTTGCTCCACAGGGACACTGCCCTAGTCGAAACGTGATCTAAGCTCCCGATGTGTCTCTCAACATGTGTCGTAGAGTACAAACGTGCATGTACGTGTGTGTGCAAGGAGAGAGGAGGGGGCAAGGATGAGAAAGGAAAGACTGCGCGAGGTTCTCGGCCCGCTTCTTAAGGTAGAGCTCAAGCATTCGCCTGGAACTGATCGATCACAAGCAGCTAATATTTCTCCTTCAATCATGCTGTTAATCTAGAGTCATTATCATCTGTTAATCTAGAGTCATTAATCTAGAGTCAAAATCTGTCATTATCGGGATTCGAACTAGAACCTCCGGGTCAGAGCCACTGAACTTTCCTACTGAGATTTAGCCTTCGTGGGAAGAAGGCGAAGTAACCAGCCAAGCTCAAATTTCAGAACCAATGCAACCTTCATCAGAAGAATAAGACGGGGAGTATAGAACTGTAGAAATAGTGATGAGAGTGCGATTCATGAGCAGCCTGGGGGCTCTCCCACACGGCTCACCGCGCGCGAGGGCTCCCGCGGGCGCGCGCAAGGCGCCGCCGCCCCCACTCACGCGCCAACTCACTGCAGGCGCAAATCGGAGCACAATGCGCAAGTAGGCGGGAGGGCCGGAGATCGTGACCCGCCCTTCGCGCCGACGTGCAGGCGGCGACCGTGGCGTAGGGGCTTTCCTCTTCCAACATCCCTGTCACTGCAGGCGAAAAAAAAATCGCTGCATGTTTCTTTAGTATTGTTTTTCTTCCTGGTTATGTTTCCACGAATCAAAATAATCTAATGTCCATTGTCATAGATATTACGTATTCACTGATAGTGGTGTCACAATGATCATTTGTTGTTAGGCTCGCTGATCATTCCTGAATCAAGCACGAAAAATGATAATAAATAAGTAAATAATCAAATAAAATTTTGTATTACATAGCATCGTTTATACGAATATCCGGTATCATTATCCTTCTCAAATGGAAGAAGAACAAGACTTGAACATTTAATTTAACATCTTCTTAATAAAGTAAACCAATAATGCGAAAATATGTGAGTGATGCAACAACTGAACTACAGAGATATTTAACACAAATAAAAAGTAAGGTAATTCACAAGGCTCGAATTTCAGGACCAATCGAGAATTAATCAAGAGTTTAAAATAATGATTTTTCCTTGTTAGATCCTTAAACTGACTGGTAGTGAGGCAAGGCCAAATACGATGTGTAATTTTTGGCCTTTGTAAAAAAACTTTAATGTCAAATAGCTGGCGAAATAAAAGAAATTACGCAATGGCGCAAATGAAAATGAGACATTGAGAATACGAGGTGTCAGAAAAGTGAAATATTAGTTAATTTTTAAGTAAATTTTGAGAAATTTAAGAATTTTTTGAAAATAAAGCAGATTAATATTATAGGGCATTGTTGATAGACAAAAGACGCATGAAGTGTATAGTTGCGGTGCGACAATAGCGCATTGACGAAGAAGTATAACAATGAAACAAGTGAACCGGTCAGGTCGGATAGGAAGTGTAAGCGAACAATTTTGGTCAGAACTATACCAGATTTGGTAGAGGAAGGATCGGTGGCCGTCAGTGGAAATATTTTGTAATTAGTTAGTGGAGATGGGAAATGGACATGTGGTCCCCGTGTAATAAGAGAATAGGAAAATAATTTAAATTCAATTTATTGGAGCAAAGACCGTAATATTCGTGAGATAATTAGGTCGGGAATAAGATTAGAATTTTAAAAGTTAAATTCATTGTGGACGTAACAAGAGCTCCGGATGGAAATATGGAACAGTCGTTGACTTCGTTCACAACGTCATGTTTGCTGTAGATCTGCAAAAGGGAAGTTTAGGCAATAAGTGGCAGAATGACATTAACGAAAATATTATAGCAAGGCCAAGTTATATTTTGATATAAGTAATATTAAAAAAGAGAAAGAATTGTTTTGTTTGTTTTGCTTGTAGAAATTCGATGGCTATCAAAGTTAACAATTAGGGAAATATAACGAAATATTTTTGTTCACTGAATATAATTAGAAACTGAACAAATTATCACAGAGGAGGTCAGTTCCAACGCAATTGTGCTAACGCGGCCAACTTGAGTGTTATGTAGTCGCGAAGTCTCCGGAGTTCTGTGCTCATGAAGTCTACGATCAGAGGCGGCTGCAGGAGGGGAGCACTAACTGGGGGAGGGACTGGCTGTGCGGGGCGGAGGCTGGACTTGGTGATGAAGGGAATGGCAAGACAGAGTCAGATGGAGTGGGGCGGGGCGGGGCGGGGCGGGGCGAGGCGCTATGCGTCTGTGCCTGAAGAGGCGAAGTGTGGCGGCTTGGAACGGGACGAGGCGGGATGGGGCGAAGTGAACGGAGAGTAGGGCGCCGAGGTGAGGCGTAGCGCCGATGTGGCGAGGCGGGGGAGTGGCGAGACAGAGCCAGGTGGAGTGGGGCGGGGCAGGGCGAGGCGCTATGCGGCTGTGCCTGAAGGGGCGCAGTGTGGCGGCTTGGAACGAGGCGAGGCGGGATGGGGCGAAGTGAAATGAGAGCAGAGCGCCGAGGCGAGGCGGAGCACCGGTGTGGCGATGCGGGGGTGACGTGCGGGTGCGCGGAAGTGTGGCGGAGTGGCACGGGGCGAGGGGTGGCGGGGCGTCACCCGCACCAACAAACGCAAGGGCACTGAGCAGGAGAGGGACGTCGCACATGAGTGCCTGGTGGGCGGGGCGGAGCAATGGGGCCGGGGTGATCCAGGGACGGGGAAAGGAGTGGTGTGGCAGAGGCGGGTGCAATAGGTTGGAGCGGGACGGGTTGACGTGCTGCTGTGAGGGAGCGTGGCGGTTTGAGACGGAGCGAGAGCAGGGCGTCGGGGCGAGGCGGGGCGTCGCCCGCAACAACAGACGCATGGGCGCTGTGCGGGAGAGGGACGTGCGCGCGAGTAGAAGCAGTGGAGTGGGCGGGGCGGCGCGAGCGCCGGCGCCAACAGCTTCATCCGGCCGAGCAGGGACGGCGGCAGTGGCGGTGGCGTGGGTGGGGGCGGGGAAGGGGGCGGGGCGAGGGGAGGGGAGGGGCGGCGTCCGAGGCTGTCCGAGGGAGCGTCGCGCCGCTGCTTTACGGGCGCTGCGTTATTTGTGGAGTCAATTATTTTGTAATGCGACAGCGCCGTTCGTTACGCGCCGTCTCGCGCGCCTGCCCGCCCGCCCGTATATCTGCGGGGCGGGGCCGCATTCCGCAGGTGGACGCCGCGCCGTCGACGGAAGCAGGCGGTGGCGGCGGCGGTGGCGGCGGGAACAGGGGCGGCGGGACGACGGAGTCGGCAGAGCGGCGAAGGCGGCGGAACGGCGGTGGAGGGGAACGGGGCGGCGGCGGCGGCGGCGGCGGTGGCGGGGGCGGCGGCTGGGGCGGTGGCGGACGTGGCCCCAGGGGGTGGCGGCGGGAGCGGCGTAGGGGGCGGCGGCGGGGACGGAGGCGGCTGGGCGGCGGAGGCGGCGGGCGGCGAAGGCGGGGAAGGCGGCGAAGGCAACGGAGGCGGCGGGGCGGTGGGCACGGCACAGGCGGGGGCGGTGCATGGCACTACCACTGCACAAATGAATCTCTAGTCAAAAGCGAACATCTATCGTGACCTGTACGAAGAGTCTGAGGGATACAAACAACGCCAGAAAACTGTGTCCCTGTGGTTTTTCTGCCGCTAGCGGCTCATGTAATAAGAGGAAACATAAATTAAATATACTCTCGTATTGCATGGGACTTTTGCCCAGAGCGCTTGGGTTATTTACAAGGTTATTTACTTCGGTTATTTACTTCGGTTATTTACAAGAAGCGATTAATTAATTGCCAAGAAAGATCGTTATAACGATCTTGTGAAACCCATTCATGAGTGATCTAGGTTGATATAGAATATTGAGATTGAAAAAAATATTCATTTTCGGATCAATTGAACTCCACTTAGAATTGTGCGAATCATCACATCAATGCTTGTTTGTTTGTGAGACTTTCAGATATTTCGCTATTAAACTACGGAACACGAACTCTGAAATGCACCATCATTACCAAGAACGCCCCTAAATATCGATCGGGCACAAACCACCTTTAATAAATCACATTTTGAGCTTTTGTAACCTTGTAATATTTTGGATGGACTCACACCTTACGATATTGGCGAAAAATAGCTCTTCTTACGGCGTAAAGTAAATTGTCGTCAAATTGTACGCCAGATTTTTAAATATGTGAATTCTGCTTCAGATCTTAAAACGTTTTGTAATGAATTTTAGGAGTTTTTGTAATACAGTAAAAACCCGGTATTCCGAATTAACAGGGGGGCTGGTCTGTTCGGAAATGTTCGGATTATCCAAAAAATTAACTGTACGTATACAAATACATCCATGGTATTACCAGATGTAATGCAGCGTAGCGTGCGTTGTTGGAAAATGGCAATGTAGCGTAGCGACATTACGTAGTGGCAATGTTACGAACAACGGAGTACAGTACGTACATTACCGATCGCATGCGGTAGTAGTTGCTACATTGTTTAGAAGAGTTGAAGCACAGTTTGTGTCGCTGCTATTAACGGGTATTCTTCGTACATTTTTCAGAATTGGGTTGAATTACAACGAGTTCATGTTTTTTCGTTCATAAATTAAGTTGACATAAATTATTGTTTTTTAAAATTATTTTCCCTCCATCAGTATTTTTGTTCGAATTATCCGAAACTTTGGATTTGCGGGGTTGGGATTTGCGGGGTTCTACTATAATGCATTGTTATTTAAACTATTATGCTCTAGTATGTCTCATTCCACATCTGTAAAATTAAAAGTTGACAGAATTTTTTAGAAAGGGATGCACTGTAATCAATTTGCAACAAGTATATTTCGATTGATCGATCACGGATGTCTTGCATCTAAAAAATTGTCCTTTGCAAGAGAACGGTTTTAATTTGTCTGAAGCCGTTGACCAAAAACGACCAAAAACTAAATATCGATTTTCTAGGTACAATTTTCGTGCAGTTTGAACCTAGAGAAAATGTGCAGTCCCGACTGCATGATTTCTGCATGAAAACATTTAAGCATGTTCTATTTTTTCAAACAGAAAACGTACAGTTTGACTCAAGCTGCAGTCTCGTTCACACACGACTTTCTTTACGGTGAAATTCGAACATATTTTCCAATTTTGTAGTTAGTTTAGGTTAGATACGCGAGATTTTGTATATTATATTGACGGACTCAAGCTTCCGGCTTTTATAGGGAGTTTAAATCTCTGCATATGGCAAATATGAGGATACTGAATCCCACTTCTGCAGCCAAGTCTTCCTCCAGTTGGAGGTCTTTTTCTGCGCACTCTCTAAAGCTTTCGCAGCCACAACCATGCTTCTGGCCACAATGATGACGGCCTTTCCATTTTCTCTCTCCGTGCTATAATAATATTTAAAAATATATTAAGAAAATAGCTCAGAACTCACGTACGCAAATGTCGAGAATGTATGTACTCGGACGGCGCCATTCAGGGATTCATTTGTGTGCTGACAGAGCCCCTGGAGGTGTATATTGGCAAAGTGTAGAGAAAATGTGCAGACCGTGTAAATACGACTTTCGGCTTTCATTCTTCTATTTCAAGACCTTGACGTTTATGTACAGTTTCTGTGTGAGAATCTGCACGATAACTGTACCGTGTAAGGAGCCATTAGTGTTTCACTTCCTATAGCACGCAGGCTGTCTTGTGAACTGTATTTATGATATTTTTAATAGAAAAAATTACTATTTTTTAAACATATTATTTCACAGTAAAAAATTAGGTCCCTTTTTTTGACGAAATTCACATTTTATTACTTATTAAATTATTTTGCATACATGATTCTTCACAAGGAATAATCATTGAGTAGAGGATAAAGATGACACTGGGTGCATAACGATGATGTCAGATGCAATCAGAAGCATCAAAACCCCGAGGAAACACCGAGCTCTTTTTCTTTCGCTACAAATTCCACCAGCAGGAACAAGGGATTTGACCTCATTGCCAACACAAGAAATCGATGGTACGTATCGTTTTCTATGTGACACTCCGTTGAAGGAAAAGGAATGTATCTGTATATAAACCAAACTCAAATTTGTAATTTCTTACATGAAGTACAAATTTGTAGAATGGTGATCAGCGACACATATTCTCAGGATTTAAAATTGTTAATTTGGTGCAGCATCATACTCCCACATAAATGTATTGTAATTTGAGGGTAATTTACACTAAATTAACTAGTGGTTCTATTACAGCACGTAAATTCTCGCCAATTTTTAATGCAAATGTACGTGAAAAATACTAAAATTTTCTAAAAGTTATACCCGACCGCATTTCAAAATCTATCTTTAAGTAACATATTTCATTAAGGAAAAAATCTATCTTCATAATTGCAATTTACGAAAAAGGGGAAAAAACGAGGAATTTTCGCAATTTTCGGAAAGTTAGTTTTTAACGAAAAAATCTCAACCATTCACTTCAACGTCCTTCACGCTATTCAACACAATTTAATTTTTTTTAAATGGAGCGAACTTTTTGAAAATTTTGAAAATGTTCCAAGGGACTGCCGGCCGGACTAAAAGCCATTCGTCGTCGCCGGAGGGTCGGCGAAACCTACCCCTCCAGACCCCACCCCCTTCCACGGCGGGCGGCGGTGCGGCCGTGGCTGCGGCGGAAGGGCTCTGCTGCTTGAAGGAAGCGCGAACGCCGTGGCGACGTGGGAAGGCGCCCTAAGGGCGCCCAGCGGAGGCAGAAGAGAAACAAAAGAAGTGGCCTTCGACTCGCCGCATTCTCACACCCCCGTCGCCCCCGTCGCCCCCGTCGCCCCCGTCGCCCCCGTCGCCCCCGTCGCCCCCGTCGCCCCCGTCGCCCCCGTCGCCCCCGTCGCCCCCCGTCGCCCCCGTCGCCCCCGTCGCCCCCGTCGCCCCCGTCGCCCCCGTCCTCCCCGTCGCCCCCGTCGCCCCCGTCGCCCCCGTCGCCCCCGTCGCCCCCGTCGCCCCCGTCGCCCCCGTCGCCCCCGTCGCCCCCCGTCGCCCCCGTCGCAGGCGGCAGCCTTCTCGAATAAATATGTCCCCCCCTGCGCCCCGATCGCCCTCACCGCCAAGGGTGTCGCCTCGGGCGTGGGAGCGGGGGCGGACGCCCCGCGGCGGAGACCGGCGCGCGGACGCGACGACAAGCGGGCGGATGAGCGCGCGGGCGAAGCGGGAATGTCACCGTCGCCCCTGACTCCCGCATCCCTCTCTTGCCGACACCGAGTGCTCTCTTTTGCTACTTCCATCCAGTTACGGAGGTGATTCGGTCTAGAACATGGGAAGCCACTCAATAGTCAAAGTTGAGACATTTACCTTCTTTGTCCCTTCTACAAGTTGGCATACCACTGGAGAAGTGTAATATAATGCAGTATTTTTTACTACCTTACAGATACGTCTTATGTTGATGACTGATGTACAGAATTCCCTGATATTTCAATTACCTCTTACGAAAGTCTCTTAGGATGGCTTACCATTATATAACCCTAAGTGCGTCAATTGTCTTGTTAATTGGCAGCAGCTCGTTTAATTATGATCTTTTTATTCATGCACTCAGAGTGCAATGATAAAAAGAACTAATTCAAACTTCAACCAGTTCCAACTGTCTATTACGATTAGCAAGAAATTTTCAAAACTTACCGTCAGTGTAATTCACTCTAGCAGCATCAATTATCTTTCCGTTATCCAAAACAAAAATTCTGTGAACATGTACTACATTGTATTGTTCTGTGAAAGCAAACGAACAATGTAAGTATTAAAACCATTCCGACGTTTGATGAAAATAAACTTTGAGAAATAGATGAGAAAATATGTAATTTACTGCCTTAAAATATTAAATAAACAGAATAGTTGTGTGAAAAATTACGTGGGAAGTTCTGATGTGAAAGAAATTATTATCTTACATCTTTGAATGACTTGACCAATGGTAATGATCTTTTTAATAATGGTTCATTCACTTTTATTTATATGCTTCTTCTAATGTTGAATGTTAATTTTATACGTGACTAGTTGCAAAAATGTATTTTAGAACTAAAATAATGATTCTGAATTCATTTAATTAGTATACGTTCTTCCCTTACCAGAAATCCTTCCAGGTAGAAGTAATATTTAGACTTTTTGTTCCAGGCCTTTTATCAAGCCGATATCCGGTTACCCTTTACGTCCCTAGGGGACGCAAAGTCGAGCGTACACAAGACACCAATATACTAGCAGGATCCTATGTTCTGGGGTCAGCAGAACGCGAGGCCCTTACTGACAACACATACATGAGAGACAAGTGATGAACAACCATGTCCAAAGAGAGACTGGAACCCGCTGCAGGTCCAACTGAAGCGCTGAGTTGGACAAGTGGATTTATCAATGGAAATTATTCTAGCAAATACTTCGTTCACTTGTGACAACCTACGTGGTGACAGAACCCCAAAATGACAGAGAAAATACTAAAGTGTTGAACGGGAGTACATCAGGCATGGCATAAACACAGGAAAAACAGCAAATGCAGAATCGACGGATAGACAGACGTTTTGCTGTAGTTCTACTTTTCGGTATCAAGAAACCACAAAGCATGGACTCTGGCTTCACTACGTGTTAGAATTTTTTTTTTCTAAATTTAGCAACTGGGTTTATACAATTTTTCGTTACCCGGGTCCTGTAATAAGGATTTTTCTGCCGAAAATTCACCCTTTCTTGCGCATCATTATAAAACGTTATTATACTACTGCGTAAGACGTAGTGAGAAAGTAATGAATGATTGATACAAAAGTGCTTAAAAATATGGTCTTCAGTCTCACTCTGAACGGTCAAAATTTAGTGTCCAGGTGAAAGTGCACATTAGCGATGTCCAACTCAAAAGTGCAGAGACGGCGCTGAGATCTCGCAATTGAGACGATACACGTCGCAGAATAATCGTTTTTTTCTAATAGCCTTTTAATCCCATTCTGAAGTAATCCTTAGAAAATCATTAACTGAAGGTAAGTCAAGGAATTCTGTCATTTGCATCCTGCGCATTGAAAGAGATTTCGTAGAATGCATAACTACCAATCTTAAAGAGCTCGTGAAAATATGTGAATCTTGTAGCTGCTGCAACTGCTGTAGTAATAATAAAAAATAATTAAACAGTAAAATACCAGAAGTGGAAAATTAGTCATCTTTAAACAATTTTGCCTCGGATATATGGGTTTTCTCTTTAAAAATCGGTCGAATTACTTTCGTTATTCGTGAAGCGAGATAAGTAGCGTCATGTATCAACGACCTTTTCGTTTTCCTTCTCTTCTGTTTTCTCCAATCCGCAGACCAGCTGCCAACGTCACGAAAGCCTGCGAAAACGCAGTTGGTCACGTCTGGCGTAGACACAGTCAGCATGTGAAGCAAATAAATGGCGTCCAGTAGGAATTATGTCGATTGTACTCTCCAACATCTAGAGGTGAGATTCCACTGCTGGAAACTCCATCACATGGCAAGAACAAGTGAACATACCACGCCCTCGCCCGTCGCCTGCGCTGCGCCCGGGCCCAGCCCGGCCCGGCCCGCCCCCGCCATTGACAGTTTCTCGCCCTGTGCTCGGTCGCTGCCCCCGCCCGCCCCGCCCCCGCATGCCCCGTCCCCCGCTGCGCCACCTCGGTGCCTCTGTCGCCGCCGCCACCGCCGCTCCCGCCCCCGCCCGTACCAGGGACCGCGTCGCCGGCAGTGCATTGAGCTGCTTCATAATTTACTTCCGCGGCGCGGCGAGGAGACGGCGGGGCGGGGGTGGTGCGGGGCGGGGGCGGGGGGTGGTGGCGGCGTGAAGGCGACGGGCGCGGGGGACTGGAGCCCTAACGGGTTGTAATTTGTTTGGCCGCCACCGCCGCCGCCGCGCGGCCCGATTTCACAGGCCTCGACCCTACGCATAAATCGTCCACACTGAAATTTGGGCCTATTATGCTGCCCGCGCCCGCGCCGCCGCCGCCGCCGCCGCCGCCTCCGCCGCCGCCGCCTCCGCCGCCGCCGCCACAGCAGCTTTGTGCAGCCGCGCGGCAGAGACGCAGCCGGGTTATGGATGGACCCAACCCAGGGCAGGTCGCGAACCCTCTGGACGACATGCCGGCCGCTCCCTCACTCCTGCTATTTATTATTATTATTATTATTATTATTATTATTATTATTATTATTATTATTATTATTATTATTATTATTATTATTATTATTATTATTATTATTATTATTATTATTATTAATATTATTATTATTATTATTATTATTATTATTATTATTATTATTATTATTATATGCTTTATTTCAACTTTTTATATTTCTTCTATCGTAGACTACGAATTCTCGATAGCACAATCCACTGTTACAAATATTACCAATTTTTACGTTTTGATATATTTTCTAATTCGATAATTTCTAAGTATCGTTGAATATTAAATCTCCTCCAAGTTTCAACCATTTTGCTCAGGAATAAAGCTTAAGATGCCTTTATAATACAAATGCGCAAACTATGGGCTGTTTCTATTAACGAGATGACTTTTACATCCTTGACACTTATACGACCAGGTAATTTGGACAAGTTGACCCATAATTATTTTTGAAAAAATCCCAGAGGTCTGATGGCCATTGGTACGACATGTCCCTCCTCACAATCAGTTCATATCAAATTGTATGTGTAGTCTGGCGAGACATGACTGAGGGTACTAATCCGTGTTCTTGGAAAAGAGTTAACAATGGCTCCCATAAACTTACAAACACTATATTTAAACTTGAACTACTTTGACTCATGCTGTCTTTTCTAGACAGTCTCAACATTCTAAGATATACGCTTATTGACATCACAGGTTGACAAGAAATTCCTATTTGCGATTCCCAGAACTGTAATTATCTAGAATATTTTTAATCAGTCCTAATAATAATGGAGGAAATCCTTGGTCTTCTGTTTCGATAGACTTCTAATTTCTTCTGCGAACTGACCAAATTTTGTAACGTTGGTGTTTATTATGAGCTATCATGTAGCCTATATGCACGTTAACTTAAAATAAACTCAAGAGGACGATGTGCACATTAGCACAAAAAAAAAAAAAAAAATCAACGGTTCGAGATCGCCAAGGTAGTAGTGTCGTGGAGATCTCGGACGGATGTATCGCGGGTTCGAGTCCCACCTCGGGCCTGTGTGTTTGTGGTGGGCTCGTGTTGTCCTTACGTGTTGTGTTTCGTGTTCCCTTACAGTTACCCCAAAGTAAAACTATCACAGTGGTCGCTACATGACCTTGTAGTTAAAAAGAAACCTAAAAAACACCTCAGTTCGTTTTCCCCCTCCAGATTCCAGCACTGCCACACATGCAGAAGAGACGTACCCGCAGAAGAGTACCTCCAGTCCAAGGGAGCAGTATCGGTTTATGAAGGGGCGATAAGAGGACCTGACTCACTGCAACATGACTGCCATATAGCCTCTTCGCCATCTCCCAGTCAGGCACATTTAAATATTCTGTAGACAGCACTCACTCTCTTTGCACTCGACACCACAAAGTGAGTCGGGAGGGGTAACATAAAACAGGGAAGAATAACCAATGGCAAAGGCATAAGACTAAAAAATGTTGAGATACTGAGAGATTTAGTCCTTACGGCGCAGAGCAAAAATATCTCGTTGCAGATGGGATTTCTATTTGACATTACTGCACATTTATTCAGAAACATCTTATTTCGCTGGCTAGGTACCCCACCAAGTTCAAAATTAATGGTGTTACGACATAGAAGACAATATTCAAAGAGGGTGCAAAACAAAAGGACTTTCTTCATTACTTGGAACGTGTACGTATAAATATGTCAACTGATCCTTTCAATATTTCAATTTAGCATGTAACTGTAATTACTTTAATTGCTACAGAACCAACCTTATACTATAAACAAATGGATGACCTTATTATTCAACATATTTCCACCTAGAAATTCTATCGTTAATGCTTATTTTTACGTTTGATTAGAAGCAATTCGCAGTGTCCGGGTATTGTGGATGGGTTGCCCCTGCATTATCTCTGCACTAGCAGATTGTGGCCGCTGTACACTATTTTGAAAGGACTTTCACTTTGTTCAAATATGTTCTTACAGTAACTGGGATTGGACTTGATGCAGACAGCGGAACTTACGCAACAGCTCTTAAACAAAAAGGGAACAAATCAGGCCCGATGGCGCCTGCATGCTCATTGGCGACTTGTGGAAATTGTTGAATATTTGTTGCACTCGACGATTTAATCAACCGGTTTCAAACGCAACCAACCCGTCGCAGTAGCGCAATTAGCCAACGAATGCTACCTACGTCAAGCTTTAAAAAATGATGCTTCACTAAAGTGGAGAAGATTTAATATATTGTTCAATACTCTGTACACAACCTAAATGAAGAAAATGATAGTATATAAAACGTGACTGGAAAACCTCAGACACGTACAGAAATTTACAAAGAGGTTAGGTTAGAAGACTGGAAAAAATGTTATTTTGATTTGTTAGGTGCTGCTTGCATCAATCGCTTTACATTTTAAAACTGAGAAGAGGAAAAAAATCTTGATATAATATTTAATATATTTATTTTCTCTGTATTTATAGCTGCGAGTTCGTTTTCCTTTGAAGTGTAGTATGTTGAAGACAAAATGTATATTCTGCTACTGCCGTTCAGGTCAATATATGTCAAATCTTTAGAGTTTAAATGTCCCAATATATTGAATACTTTAGTGTCGATTTAGGACTGCCTATATCAAACGTTTATGCCTTTATTCCCGAAATCAACCATTTAAGCCACCTTCATCAAAACTTTTAATGTATTACGTTTTCTCGTTTTAACTGCCTTAACTTCTTTCACACGAACATTGAAACATTTATTCATCGGAGAGTTGTAAACGTTGTGGAATAGTTATAAAATATGTTTTAATTCTATTGTACGTATTGTTATTTATAAATATTTAACAATTATTTTAATAAATTTTCATGTAAAGAGAACACGGAATCGGCAACAAAGTTTGAGATTTATGAATGAATATTTGGTTCACTGACCGCGCTTTAAGCATTAGCCTGAATATGATGGCAAAATGTACACATTCGATCGTAAAGTAGTGTTCAGAAATCTAGAGTATTATTAGGCACCTACAGTTTTGAAATAAGAATCTGCAGACAAACCATGAAACAAATTCCCAATGAAAATATAAAGTACTGACTAAAGTCAAGAAAAAATGAACATAATTCTATTGTTTTATCGTGTTACATGTGTAATTATCGTTTATTTAAATGTTTTAAATGTAATAGATCTTAACCTACCTATTAAGAATAACACTTACTTTTACACATACTTTTCAAAAATGTTAAAAAATTAAAGCCGTTTCTGTTCAACATTTCTTAAAAGGGGGTTTGGAAAATTATCATTAAGTAAACATAAGTAACATAAAATAAGATTTTATAATTATTTATTAAATATTTTATAAAGATCCTATTCCACTGTCATAGTTATACTATAAACCACATCCTGTTGATATTTTCAGAATATGTGAAATGTTCAAAAGAGATTTGTTGGGCGTCAAATTTTTATGTTACGCTTTTGGCAAACAAAAAAACGGGTGAGTGGGTGGGAGAGTGTTTATTGATCCCGGACATGTCAACTGTTAAATCGTAAATTCAGTAAGTGTAATACATGCTATATCTGGAGAGAAAGGGGTGATCGTCTCACAACCGAACGTGGTATCTGTCACAACGCTTCATTTGGGGCAAGATGTAAGCTCCCACCTGGGCTCTTGATGGGTGTGGCAGTGTAGTGCATGCACGTGAAAGTGTGTGTGTGTGTGTGACTGGAGAGGAGAGAACAGCAATGAAGATAGGTCAAGGAAAAGGAAAGAATGATCGCGCGTGGTCCCTAGCCCGCTTGTTATCGTGCTGCTCCGATATTCGCTTGGTAGTAAATGGAGAAATTACGTAAAACTGTCTGTCAGACAGGTCGCCTCTGGAGTTCTCCTTGAGCCTGGTTGCATTTGACTCAACTACATAGCTAGTGTCGGAAATCCGTAACCGACAGGGCTCGAAGCCTAGGATCTCACGGCAAACCAGACCGCAGAGTTAATGGGGTCGCTGCTGGGCTATTGCAGCCCGTGCCCTCTTTACCATTGACCCTTTCCTTCTCTCTCTCCACCTCTGACTTCGTTTCCATCACCACCCTTCTTTAGTCTTCGCTTTCCTTCTCGATCCTACTCCTCCGCCGCGATCCTACTCCGCCGCCGCATCCGCCGCCACCACCTCCGCCACCACCTCCGCCGCCGCCGCCGCCGCCGCCTCCGCCGCCTCCCCCCCGCCGCCGCCTCCGCCGCCTCCCCCCCGCCGCCGCCCCCTCCGCCGCCGCCCCCTCTGCCGCCGCCCCAACCACCGCCACCGCCTCCACCGCCGCCTCCGCCGCCCCCTCCGCCTCCGCCGCCGCCCCCTCCGCCTCCGCCGCCGTCCCTTCCGCCGCCTCCGCCTCCGCCGCCTCCTCCGCCTCCTCCGCCTCCGCCGCCGCCCCTCCGCCGCCGCCCCAACCACCGCCGCCGCCGCCTTCTCTGCCTCCGCCGTCGCCTCCTCCACCGCCTCCGTCACCTTCGCATTCGAGCAGCAACCTGTCGTCTGAGCTTGTGTGTTGAAAACCGAAAGGTGATAAATTATAGAGGCGTTAAGCGACCGTGGAAATTTACTCCCGCAGACCACTTTAGAGGTCTTTGCTGTCGGATGAACCCGGGGAGTGAATTAACGTAGAGGCGTTGGACGCTGCGTCGGCGGCGGGGACTAGGGAGGGGGAGGTGAAGTGAGAGGGCAGGGAAAGCGGGAAGCGGAAAAGCATGCACACGTCAACGAGGGAGAAAAGCGAGTATGATTTAAAAACAGCCGAAGCTTTACAAATTAATAAAACACGCATGGAATGCGCAGGATTGTTGGCGGAGACTTAAAACCGACCGATAAGAGCAGCCATTAGCTATAATTCATCTCAAGACAGCGAATGAGTTCGACTTAGGTATCTAGGTCGTATTCTTCACATTTCGCCGGCAACATAAACATCTTCGTTTGTTTCCCATTCTGTATATAAACATGTAATGTTGTTTTCTCTTCGTTTCTTGTACTTTCTCCCTTCCTCTTAACATTTTTTTGCCGTGAAACTGAAATATCTTTGAGCGATTCGTCTGTGTCACACCAAGGAGAAATGCGGTGGGACCTTCACGTTTCACACGTAAAATTGTATCGGTCACGACAGAAATTGTTTAAAAAATATTACGTCAGATACTTGGCTAAATTAACATACCAATAAATTTGTTTAGAGTTGACAGAAAATCTTCTGAATATTTGTAGAATCAATCGCACAGTTAACAATGGAAGAAAGAATTAGGTTTGGTTCTGCATAGCATTAATGTCTGCTAACAGAATAATAAGCATTACTTTATTAATTTTTGATAATACCATAATTAAGAAATAAAGCTACATAAGTCACTTTTAATGCGTTGATCAATGCCCGATTAGGTAGATTCCGGTAACAAAGTTAAATGTGAGGAAATTCAGTGTGGTGTGCTTCTCCGCTTGAATAGTTATTGTTTACATTTTGAAGGAAACTATACAGCTAGTAGGTACTAACCTGACGTGAAAATGACAATTTTGAAGTCAAAACAGCGATAGTGCCCATGGGTTGTTGTGAATTACAGATAGATACATGAATATGAGTTTAATCTGACTATGAGAAACTTTACCAAGATATTGTTTAATATGGATAAAAGTTAACTATTGAACAGCTTACGAACCACAACTAATCTTTAGGAAACTGCGACCGGGGTAGGTTTTCAAAATCCGGCACGTGACATGTTTTTACCACAAAAGAATAAGAGTGACAATGCCAAGAAGTGTGTATCGCGTTGACGTAAATACGGCTGTTGTGAGACACGTGTTGGTCGAGTGCTCCGCGTGTGTGAGTGGATTTCAAAGGCTTTCGCAGCCTTTGAGCGGAGGGCCCGGGCCGGCGCGGCACACGATCCCTGGGGGACGCCTGGCGCGGCGCGGCGCGGCGGGCAGCCTTCAAACGGAGTTGGCTGCAGGGGTTGCCGTTGCGGGGGCGGGCCCGGGGCCGGGGGTGGAGGCGGCGGCGCCATCGACCCTCGCCGGGCGGCGGGCGACGGTTGACGGGAAATCCTGCGATACCCTGCTGGCGCGGTGACAGGGGCGGGGAAGCGGGGAGGGGCGGGGTGGGGCGGGGCCGTTGCCATGGCAGCGCCGCCCGCGCGCACAATCGGGCCTCAAATTGCGCTTGTTGTGCAGCGGGGGTGGGAAGGGAGGGGAGGGGAGACGAGAGGGAGGAGAGGGGAGGTGGAGGCTGCGCTGGCGCGCGGTTCCCCTCCCCCTCGTCCGCCTCTCGCTGCGTCTTCCTGCTGCAGCGCGCGGAGCAGGGCTGTTACACGTAACGAAAACGAGCATTTCTGCCCGGACTTTCATATAAATACTTTTTTCTATAACTGCGTAAAAGAGAGGGATTTTGCGCGTTGCTATCTGCGCATGAACAAGATCATTTTTCAACGTTTTTAAGACAAGACAACTGTAGGAATTCGTTTGGAATTTAGTAAGAACTTATTTAAAAAATTTAAAAAAATATATTTTTGCCGAATTACTACGCAACAAGAAAGCGACAAATTTCCATGTATTTTTTATTTATCTCTGTATTTTCTTAGTTTTCGTGTCATTGCTGTGCTAACTTGATGTTAGCCGAATTTTTAATAATAGAGTCAAATAAAGAGCAACAAATTTTTATACTGCGTAACCAATTAGCAACAAGAAGCATTAAATTTTGAGTTTGATTCCAATATTTTTCTTTAAACTTTGCTATTCTAACTTAACAGAGATATGAAAAATACTACTTCACGCATAAAAATGTAACGAAATAAATAGACGTATCCCTTAGTGCTTGCTTAATCTTGCGATTTGTGGCCTTATACAACAAACCCAATATCTAACACCAATTCCAATGTAAAGTTACAAACTGTTTGCAAATATTATAATTTGTATATAGTTATGAGAACGTGTTCATATTTCGTGACAGAAATGAGCCGATTGATTTTCTGTCGCGACCTATGGTCTCGGCAAAATGTTCAATCTCGACCACGGCAAAAACACTCACTTCGTCCTCTTAACACACAAAATAACTATCTAGAAAACGTTCACCACTTTCCTTAGTTATTACCTGCTCTGCGTTTTGATCTACATTAATCAAAGGATATAATTACATTTCGTGGCTTTTTGACACGTTTAATTGTGAATGAAGTCAATTTTCGATTTTGTATTACAAAACCGAAATATATTGTTCAGTACCCACAGAGTCCATGTTCTAGCCGTGGCAATTTCTATTCTTTTGAGTTTTTAAGAGAATGAAACATTAATGCTTTCACATTGTGATTGTGGAGTTGAATTCTAAGGAAAACTTCTGTATAGTCGTTATATAGCATCACTTCCTAATTACCCACGAATGCCACCTCTCAGTGTTCAGCACAGCGACGATAGGAGCCAAGTCTACAAGTCTGGCATATTGAAATGAATAACCGAAGACACTTTCGTACGAGCTGCCTACATTTTATAGCATAAATTCATAGAACTGATAATCTTGGGATCATTCCCAGTACAAAGAGGAGGCAGCCATGTTGAATGCCACTTTTGCCATATGTAAACCGCATACGCATACCGTAAATTAACACTTTCCCACCAATGAACGGCAAAGGTCATTGCTAGTTTATTTTCAAGATTACTGAAACATTCAATTCAAGATAAAAGGCGCACTTGCGAAAGGTCAGGTGGGCGAATATAGGAATCTGGGACGACACCGAAAGAGCTGCTGAGAGAAGGCAACGCGGGTTCAAACATTCTTCATTTTAGGCGAGGTACCAAGTTTGAAAATAAAATACCAGCTTTTTTTAATTTAGATATTGATTGGTTATTTTATTACTATTTCCTGGAGCGTCAAGTGGCGTGGTCGTTTGTTCCATAAGTGTAGTGCCTGCTGTACCGATCGGAGAAATCACGTAAAAAATACCAATCACCAGAATTCTCCTTCAGACAGGCTGGTTTAGATGGCCCAGTGCATCAATTAACGTCACTGCAGCAGTACCTCCTAGGATGGAGCCCTAGGGTTCGAGTCCCAACGTTGGCAGGATTTTCGACAATAGCTATATAGCTAGGTCGATATCAGCCACAGTCTAGAGGAGAATTCTAGCGGCCGAATGCTCTGAGCGGTAGTTTTACGTGGGTTCTCCAATCAATACCCGGCGAATACCGGCGCAGTACTCTAACAAACCGGCCACGGATCGCGCGCGTCAGTTCGTCCTTTTCCTTGTCCTATTATCACCCTTTACACACACACACTTACATTCAGTACCATAACACACTTGCTCGGATACCAGTCGGGAAAATAATGTTAGAACTTATCCCGGCTGGAGCGGTGCCCGGCTGGTGGGAGATACCTGGTTGGGGAAACCCCCATTAACCGACGAGTAGGTCGACGCCGGATCTCTCCATCCAGCGGGGGAAGATCATAGCGACTTCCCATGATCAAACATGCACTAAACATCTCAGTAGTTGAAGTGCACTAATGATCTCAGTAGTTGAAGTGCCCTGTGTAGTAAGTGTGTCTCGAGTGGAGCAAGTGTCGAAAATCGCCACCATCGGGACTTGACCTCCCTGTCAGCGACATTGCAGATTCAACGGCAATGCTTCCTCGAGCCATCCCTCCGGGTAAAAAATGCGAATTTTGTCAGCGAGAAGTGATCAGAGAAAAAATCGCTATCATCTGCTGTGCATGCTATGTGAATGAATGCAGACCATGGTTGCAGCCAGCAAGCCAACTGACATACGAGTTTACCAGCTGAATGGGGCGTCACCGACGTTATAAAGTGTTTTAAAAGTATTTTCATATGTTAAAAATGTTTTCTAAACAAGTTCTAAGTACAAATAAATTTAAATGACAGTTGTCGGATTCTTTCATTCTCGGCCGAAGTACCTAAAATCGATTAAGTAAGTAATCGATTAAGAATTAAAATTGAAGGATAAAAATAAAAAAATGTGTACAGAACGCAGAAGACGGGGTTGGAGATCTAAGTCCGAATGCTCCTAGAAGAATGTCTAAGAAGTGCTTTCTTTCAGTGTATTATCAGGCGGCTTATTTCTTTTTTAAACATTTGCAAGCTTCTAGTCTACAACATACATTTCCATTCTTATAGATTTGTATTAGAATACAATTTTGTAGTTGAAATTACCTCACAAAAGTGATTACCTGTTTACCACGGTCATATATGCTACACATAACAAAATTATTCTATAAAATGATAATTATTTAACGGGATGGCAACGCTGACGATAAACATTTTTCTTTCGAGTGATCCAAGCCCTGCATCGTACGAGAGGTGTCCGAGCGATGCAGCCTCTAGAGATCTGGTTCATTTATCGCATTTAGCAGTCATCACAGCTTCTTGTGGCGTCAACCATAGCGATGGCGGAGCGGTACATGGGTCGCGTAGCCATCGCTAGATCGCAGTGCTAATTAACGCAAAAATAAAACAACACTTTTCTTAGAACTATTTCTTAGAGACATTTCTTAGAATCTTCTGGGTGGATGCTAATACAAATTATCAATTTCCGAAGACTGAAACGCGTCCATTGACACCTCATTTATCTCGATTGGTGGCGAGAGGTGTAGAAAACGAGAGTAGAGTGACGTACGAAATCCCGGACGGACACAAGTCACTCGAACACTATACAAGGATGTGCAGTGTTCTAACGGAAAAGTATGCGAACAGATTTTTTCACTTGCTTGACTCCGCTTCACCTTGCTTCAAGAGATATCTTATTATGAAATAGTGGCCCGGAAAGTTTTCGGTTGCATTCATTTGGCTTTAACAAGAAACGAGAAAACAAAGACAGACATTGGAAGCAAAATTAAGTATTTTTAGCAGTCAAATTTCCATGTTTTGCAACGAACGTAATATTTAGTTCATAGCTGGTCAGCTAATGACCATCTAAGATTCTAGAACTCTTTACAAATATCTTTGAGCATTGAACTGCATTAGTCTATAAGGAATGATAGATGATCCGCTAGAAAACTAAGCGAACTGATTGCCGCTTGCCAAGTGGGAAATTGAATGAAGTTTATTGTTAAAAGTTCCTCTTCCGTGACTATTGAAATCAGTTGGAAATCCAAAGCATAATGGAGACAGTGTAAAGTGATTCGAAATGAAGATGGTCTTGTACCTCCCGGGAGATCAATTTCTCTATCTTCATTTTCATCTTCTTCCAAATTTTCGAGACTTGCTGGAAATTTTCTTGGACGAACCATTGTGAAAAAGTCTCGTTACACTCCAACCTTCGTCCGCTAGACGCAGTCCTTGCGCTTGCAGGGAAACGTTGTGAGTTGGCGGTAACGCTTCCTAAGGTTCGCAGGCAGGCACATCTAGCAATAGGGATCAGAAAGGCGCTTAATATATTCACCGGAAGAGGAGTAGGCTGCAAGCAGGAACAAGAAACACCAGGCGCCCGTCCCTCAAAGAAGTCGGGGGCGATCATATGATCGCCAGTATACAGTCCAGCGGATGCCCGGGAGGGCTACAACTTCCAGTAACACCGCAGCAAGGCACGCCCAGGGAGGCGAAGCCGTTCGTTGTACGACACGCTGCGAGTGCGCTGGCTGCTCTGGGAGTCAAAATTACTTTTCGGTAACGCACCGGGTTGGAGTGGCTGCAATACTCACGGGGTACGCAAATCAATAAGCCTGTGGGTAACGTGAGGCAGAAATAGAGGAGCCTTAGAGCTTGGAGATATGTATAAAATGTTTGTAAGCTTGTGGTTATAGAGCTCGTGCCTGTGAGTGCTTATTTAGTTATCACGACGCCACTGTACCATTGGGGGCAGAATAAACCTCTTGGTAGCAGGAGCATGTGGTCGGAGTACAGGCATGAGCTTTGATGTTTATATAATGGAGAAGGAAGGAGGAATAGAGATAAATACGAGTTGCTCATCAGAATGCACATTTTTGAAATGAAGAAAGTTCGCTTCAAAAATGCAAATCCTGATTTTAATACACAGGGCTTTGACTCAAAATTAAGACTATTACTAACTAGTTCTAACAATTTAGCCTTGATGGCTTATTAATATTTTAATTGTGTTGGCCAAACGGGAGTGTTATCCCTAGAGTTTGCATGTATTCTGAACTTTCTCGACACAATCTTAACCCCAAAATTCGAGTACAAAAAGTTTGCTGCTAATCGACTTTTACAAATTTTTCAAATGCATATTTTTAGGGAATCAACATATTTACACGGTAAAATTGAAGAAGAAAACCAGCCATCCTGCAATAATTGTGATGAAGTGGTCTAACAGAAGACCAGTTTCAATGATTGATTATTTTGTGTTCCCGGGTACGTCAACAGTTGCGGTCATTGTTCCCATAAATATAGTGCATGTAATAATCACGGAGGCGGCGGTGTTCTTCCCACGCGGATGGTGAGATCCAGCGCCGACCTACACGTCGCTGCAAGGGCTTCGTCGTCCAGGTATCCCCCACCAGCGAGGCACCGCCTGCCCCAGCCGGAACAAGCTCTAAGCTCCCGACTCATCTCGCGGCATGTGTAGTAGTGTAGTGCATGTTAGTGTAAATGAGAGACAGGTGAGGGGTGGGGTGAGAGGTGGGCCCAGTGGGTGAGATTAGTGCAAGGACGAAGAAGGAAAGATCGCGCGCCATTCGTGGCTTGTTTGTTGGAGTATTGCTCCGGCATTTGCCTAGTACTGATCGGAGAAACTACGGAAAACTATCATCAGTGTAGCCTGCTGCTACACTTCTCCTCCAGGGAGCAGCTAAATTCGACGTTCCTGGGGTCAAAAACCCTCCCACTGTTGGGACTCCAACCTCTCGTGGCTCAGTTGTGACATCAGTTGATGCTCCGAGCCATCCCGGTCGGAAGAACAGCGCTTCGTTGCACTTACAATCAAACAATATTTGCTTTTGTTTTTATAAATGTGTCATTAGTAGAAATAGGAAAATATGTAGTATCAAACGTCAAAATAGGCTCGTAAATACGTATTGAAAACAGTAAATGTATGTAATAAATATGTAAAATCGAATACAATATGTAATAATAAAGACATTAATTGTAAAACTCATTTACATAATACATTACATTTATAAAAAATACCTATACCAATTTTTAAAAAAATAGTTCAATCGTTTTAAAAATCATTTGGAGAACTCAAGTTGATGCACATTCGTCCCAATCAATTTCCTTTCAGTAGTAAAAGCTTCATCTACTGTTGCAGCCAGATTAGACGCAATAGAAGCCAGTGCAGAAACTGGCGATATCTACGACCAACAAACAATCTCTGCAGCGTGTAGCACACTCCTCGAAGTGTTAGGCGATGGCGATCTCCAAAGTTACTCGGAGATTAAGGTCAAAGGTTACTAAACACGGAGTCAGTGACACTATTGACACCTAGAGGTGAAAATTATATTGGTCGCTGATGCGCACCTCCCGCCGCTGATAACTGAAGCAGGCGCGCCAGTCTGTGAGAACATCACATGTCTTCATGTAGGGTACCTGAAGTAAACAGCATGCTTTAATGTAGGGAAAAAATGCTGACCTTCTTAAAATTCTTCGTTTTGTAACAAAAATGTAATAAACTTGAAGAAAATTGATATAATAAAAAAATTGTGAAAATAGCAAAATATGTGAAATATTTAATATATAACAAACTACTTGTAAAATGTGGCGTCGCCGATGCTATAAACTGCTTTAAAAATATTTTCATGTGTTGAAAATTTCTTTCATGCCCAGCTTTGTTCAAATATGTTCTTTCAGTATCAGGTATTTGACTTACCAATTAATCGTATTAGCTGATAATGATATACCCTCGTTCAAAAAGTTCCCAATGGCATTGTGTGTTACCTTGATACGGGATATGAACTGGTCTTATTGCAATTTCAAAATTATAATCGCCGTAACAAATACTTGCAGGTTGTGATGCTAATAGTTGAATTTTAGTATAGCTACATTTTAAAGCTTTTTGTTAATATGCATAAAAATAGCATATTTGCCTTAGTACAAATACTAAATGCAAAAATGCAGATAATTCCCAATTAGTTTCGAAAATTCTGTTGCAACATCTTTTACAACTACATTTGGATCTTCCCCAGATTTCCTTAACACGCCCATATTTTCATCCCTACTTTTTGAAAAGATTGAAACTTAACATACTCAGTATAAATTGTGTTCACTTCTACTTCTGTAAATGCTCTATTAATTATTTTGTATGATGACCTAACGTTACATGCAAATCTAATATTAAATGGCGACTGTTTTGTGTGTCTATGTGAATAAGGTGTTAGTTAAGTTTAATAAACATAAGTTGTGAGTCACATTGCTTTGGAAATCGGTATTTGCACACTTATGTAAGAACGCAAAAGTGAGAAGTCGAACATAACGTTCATTCACTCTCTAGCATTACTCACAGTTTTGTTTTCTCCATATTTATATGAAATTCTTCAAGTTTAATAAGTTCCGAGGCACTACTATTCGGTTTTCGAAAATTTATTTTTTTAAACGCGTTAATTCGAATCTAAATTCAAATAAATCTGCAGCCCGATTTACTTGTTTACAATTATTCTCTTTCAATTATTCAAACGTTTCAACATAAGTGTTGCCAACATCGTGAAAGAAAAGTGTGGAGTATTTTGCTAAAAATTTGTTTGGGTAAGATCACACAAAAAACACGTTTTTGGAAATATATTTAAATTTTCTGGCCGGGTTCGAAAAACAAAGTATCAGTTTCCCATCAGGTGGCCTAAACGCGTCGAATGACATCTGATACGTCTCAGTTGGTGCAAGGGAAGTGGTCTAGCCGCCAGCGACGGAATCTCACACATCCGCATATCCCCACAGCTGCACATTCAATAGTTTTACTCGAATACTGTATACTGATGTGATACTGAATATGTAAAAATATGTAACGAAAAAATTGGATATTGTGTTAGGACGGCCACGATTCGCCAAGATTACAAATTTGAGAACGGAAAGTAGAAAGACAAAAAAATGTAATTACATAACAATCCGGTCTCTAGTCATTAGTAATTATTATTACGATATTATTGCCAGCTTTCTATTTCTTAGCTATCTCCATCTAGTCTATTGTCTGAAAGTCAGAAATTCAAATGATGAGACAAGAACTTAGATTCAAATATTGGAATGTCAAGATCACATCACCAAAAAACAATGAGTAAAACTAGGGCAAAAAGGTTACTATTTTATACACTATACGTTGTATGACGTATTATATTATTAAAGTATGAGATATGGAATCTCATAAAAGAGTACAAAAAGAACATTCGCTTGGATTGGAAGCATTGAAATGCCGAAAAATTTGAGAGGAGTTTAAGTCTCCACATGTCCGGTGTGTACCGCCCCATGTGATCCGCAATGCACGCTTTGGAGCGCGTCCTCTCGCTGTGCGACATGCCCGGAGGCGCGTGTTGCGCGCGGAGGCGCCGAGCAGGGTCCTCGCGGGGCCTCAATCGCTCCGTCGACGATCTCCGCCCCCCTGCCCCGCCCCCCGGGGCGCGCGCCGCCGCGGGGGGCGCCACGTGCGCCGATTACGCCCCCCCCCACCTCACCCCACCCCCGGCGCCGCCGTCGCTCGAGGATCGAATTAAAGCGGCGGGGGGCGACGGGCGCCTCCCGACCGCCCCACGCCAATTACGCAATCTTCGGCTTACGGCGGCGGCGGCGGCGGCGGCGGCAGCGGCGGCTTCCACGGCTGTGGGTGGGAGGCGGTGGCGGTGGTGGAGACGGTGGTAGGTGGTGGAGTCGGAGGTCGGGTCAGCTGCGGCAGCGGAGTCGGAGGTTGAGCCGGAGAGGGTGCCGTCATTGGGGTCGGCAGTGATGGTGTTGGCGGCAGGGGACGGCAGCAGAACGTCGTCAGCGGTGGGGATGATGTCGGCGGCATTGGTGGCGGCAACGGTACGTAAGGGATGAGGTTAGGTCACAGAAGAGGAAGGAAATATCGCGCGCCGTCCGAGGCCTGTATGTTAGAGTACTGCTCCGACCTTAGCGATAGGGGAAACCACGAAAAAAAAAACAACCATCGATCAGAGCAATCGTCTACTAGAATTCTCTTTCAGACAGCGGCCTAATTCGACCAAGCTAAGTAGCGCTAGCGCTAGTATCCTGCCACCGTCGGGATTTGAACCATGGATGGCACTGATAGTGATGGATGGCAGTGATATCACAGTGATCCATGGATGGCAGTGATATCAGTTGATAGCTCACTGACTGAAAAAAACGTTACATCACCCCTTACTGTTGGCGGGGATTGTGGCAGTGTCGGCGACGTCGGCGGCGAGGGCAGTTGTAACGAGGGTCCAAGTGAAAGGGGCGGAGGTTTTGCTGCTCTCGTCAACGCCATTTCACTTGCTGCTTCGTGCCACTCCGCGAGGCATTTGCGGCGGGCGACGCGGCTTCGCAGGAGGAGCGCTCAGGGCTCCACTTCCCCTCCCCCTCCAAATATCCCCTTCGATCTGCGTCATTACTCAGCCAAGCATCACCCCCCGGTGTTCCTTAGATTTGAGAATACATAAGTGCTATACTCGTATCTGCAGTTTCAGTTAACCTTTTGGTGAATACCGTTATGGCGGCCCTATTGACAAATGCCTACTTACTAAATTGGACTCACACTATAAAAAAGTTGTGGAAAAAACCGAATGGATTCTAAAACCATCGCGACGGTGACAAAACTCATTATTTGACTTCATTTGTTGCTAATGAAATCCCTCCCCCTCTTATATCCGTAGAAATTGGTTTATTTTACAACAAAATGATGTATTACACACGTTCTCAATAATTTATGTAGGCACAATGAACAAATTACGGCTTTATATTGTTTAAGAGTTGACATTGTTTTTCTTGTAGATAAATTAGACACGCGTTGCCGAGTCTCGTGCATCTAACATTATGCCCTGCGCGAAGCGTCATGATGGTTCCAGCCCGTTATGAGACTTTACAGACCGTGTTCCTTTCTTTTAATGGGGGGAGGGGGAGGGGAAGGTTGCGAATTGACCATATCGGGACCTCGTGAACCTACCGGGGTTCAGTGATATTCATCGAGAGTACGTGCACGTGACTTTTGTGGCGGGGAGGGAGGTCAGCATTTTCATGGTGAATCCGTTTTTAACCCACGGTTGTCAGTCCTGGGAAATAAGGTGTAACTACAATGATGCAAGATGACAAATGGACAATCCCAAACATACAGAGACTCACACAAACACATCCATGCCCGAGGCGGAACTCGAAACCGCGCTCCATCGGTCCCAGATCGCTAAGGCAGTAGTGCCTTAGCGATCTCGGCTACCTGGATCGGCGCTTTCCTATATTATTTATGTTGTCAGCATTTATTTTTTCCAAAGACACGTAGTATATTGCCATGAATAATCATTCCGTGAATATACTTTTTTTCAATAATGTCCACTAACTTTAAAGTAAAGTACATTGTTGAACATTTTGATTAAAAGAACAATCACACTAATCGACTCTTTGGAATCCCCAAGGTTCCTTCGACAAAGTCAAAGAAAATGAGTTTTTATTTTGACACGGTTCTACTTGAATTACTACCAGTAGAAGACACTCGTAGTGCAATCTTGAGCACTTAGCTAGAGGGATGACAGAATAATGAATTAACGAAACTTTGACTTCAATTTAGTCGAAACGACTGACATGTTAGTTTTAACCTTGTCATCCCAAAGTATCGTAATTATACAAACGGAATTCGTAAAGTAGCCACGGCAGCTCGCCACTCTCCGTTACGAGTTCCTTCACACGGAGCCACTCGGTGGCGTCACCGAGAAGCGGCAGAGCCCTCCAGACACAGTCACCGCCGACCGCCACTCCAGAGGGTTTCGTGAGTCACACCTTTGGCGCTCAGGCGCTCAGCAGACAAAAAGCGGCTCAGTGGCGCGTCTAGTGGGAAGGCTGCCATTTAGATCTGTGTCCTACTAGCGGAGTCGCTGACGCGCGTCTGCGCCACTGGTGCCGGGAGTCCGCCACCGAGAACCACCGCTGCGCAACTGCGCCGCGCGTGTATCCATTTAAATCACTGCCCTGCAAGCTGACGGGCCACTTGGAAGCGATATTGAGTGGTGCCTTGTGAAGGGTTTAAGGCCGTTGGCGTTCGGAAGAATGCCAAGGTGTTCAAACTTGGCGCTATGGAGCTCGGACGCCGCTGTTCGGGTTGTTAGGGGAAGCGGAGGGGAGGGGACGTCTCGCTATCCTCTCCTTTCTTGAGCACGAGAGCTTTCACCAGGCTAGCCGGGGACGACAGCTCTCTATTGAAACTGTGGATACAACTACGAGGTGCAAGGATAGGGATCCTGATGCCATTCAGTGCGGCTTGGCGTAACCTTTGCCAACTTTTCACGATAATGATTTGATGCGTTGGTGAGAAATACGAAATACGGTGAATCAATTGATTAAAATTATAAAATGTATATTAAACAACAGTTGCGCTCCTATTTGTATCTTGCAAGCTGCAATGTTTAACAACATTGGTAGCAGTTTGAATTTTAGTTTCCGCTAAAGGGAGAAGGGATGGAGCGCGCCACTGAAATCGTTGCCAATAGTTTAAACGGGAGTTGAAATCTCCTGCTGCGCAGTACAGCGCGATGGCAGGGGGCGTGGCTCTGCGTCCCATGTCCTCGTGATGCCACGACAAGCGCCCGCTTGCACGCGTGAACAATTCGCACAGGTTACTAGTGACATTTAAAACGCAGGAATACCTCTTAACAACGATTTAACATTATTAATCGGTCCGGTGAACGAAAGTGTGCACTACAAACACAGTTTTTAATATGTAGTTGTATTAGGCGCGAGAAAAATAGTGTGATTTACGTTTACTGTTGATGAAAAGAGATGGGGTTGATGATGGCACAACTGATTGGTGGCGAGTTTTTATAAAATATAATTTTTTTCTTTTCTCTTTAGAACAATGCCTCTTAGTATAGACATTAATTTTATGTTATGACAAAAGAAAATGACATTTGTTTGCATTTTTATGACTTTTTTTGCATAATTTTTCGATTTCGACTAATAAGTCATTTTTTACCTTTTCCGATATTTTAAAATCATTTTCCACTGTTATTATTGATTTTAATATAATCTTAATGGTACTTATTTCAAGTAATAATTACCAGATGCAAAAAATGTTCTTCACAGAATTCCTGTCCAAATCACTTCACAAGCCATCAGCTATTAAGAGTAACGGAATACATTGTTGAAGCATATCACAACCGAATGTATACAGCTGCAATTTTTCTCGACAACGCACATGCCTTTGATAAAGTGTGGCATCTTGGACTACTTTACAAGTTACAAACGTTAGGAACCCCCGATTATCTCCAAAATATCATTAAAAGCTTTCTGTTAGAGAGGGAGTTCAAAGTTAGTATTAACAACAATAAATCAAGAGCACTTATCGTCAAAGCCGGCGTGCCACAAGGTTCTCCACTTTCTCCCTTATTGTTTAACATATATATAGTAGAATATCCAGAAATGACTTACTCAGAAACAGCACTTTATGCAGATGATACAGTATTATTTAATGCAAATTCAAACACTACCAACGCTTGCAAAGATCTCCAGTCGGACTTAAATGAATTTGTCGAATGGACAATGAAATGGAGAATTGCCATAAACCCTACCAAATCACAGCCTAAAATATTCTTATTAAGAAGAATTCATCAACCATGACAAATTAAAATTAATAATACTGCAATTCCTTGGCTTAATAATGAAACACACGTAAAATATCTGGGTGTAGTACTGGACCAAAAATTAACATGGACAAACCCCATTCAGGAAATAACGAACAAAACATACGCAAAAATTAACAAACTTTTACCTCATAATTAATAACAAGTCATCGCTTCGTCTGGACTGTGCATTATCAATCTTTAAAACGGTAATACGTCCCTCATTAACATACGCCTGTTGGAACAATACAGCAAACACACATGTGAAGAAACTACAAATCATTCAAAACAAGTACTTAAGAAAAGCTGTACAAGCTCCTTGGTTTATTCTAAATAAGCAAATACACAGAGAGCAAAACATTCCTCCCATTAATGAATACATTCAACAGATGAGCAACAAATTTTTCACCCTTCTTCCATCGTGTACAAGTGCACAAATATTTAATCTAGGTAAAAATGCTTCCATTCCAACCCGCATTATCTCCCGATACCCCAAAGACTCTCTTAAACCATCATAAATTAGAATAAATTCCACCCCCTCCCATTAACTAATTCTGCTGCTGAAAAGTCAAATACACAAAAAATAAATGAATTTCTTCTGAATCACTGCTCTGCAGACTTTGTTTACAAGGTAGCCATGTGACCCCCCCCCTCAAATACTGTTAACCGAAAGGCCAAAATGATA
Source organism: Gryllus longicercus (assembly GCA_038098605.1). Taxonomy (NCBI): domain Eukaryota; kingdom Metazoa; phylum Arthropoda; class Insecta; order Orthoptera; family Gryllidae; genus Gryllus; species Gryllus longicercus. The sequence goes on from JAZDUA010000360.1 coordinate 579,582, forward strand.
TGTATTAATAAATTGTAAATCAAAACCCCTGAAATGCATATTATGTCGAACAGGCAGAAAATAAATTTTAAAAAAGAATTCCTGAGTAGCTATTCGATTTCTTCGCTCAGAACTTGTAATGTCAGCCGTTGTGAGAATGTATTGTAAGATTCTTGTGCCGCCTATCAGCATCATTGTTGATTGGGCAGATTTTGCGATAGCTAAAAAGAATATTTCCTGGTCTAGTACAAACCGAAGGTATGCAGTCAGAGTTCATTTGAACCAAAAGAAGAAGCCACGATTACATTCAGTAACATGTCCAACAGCTTTGAGTGATTCATTTGAACTGGTTTTGATCAAATCTTTCACGTCATTTTTCTTTGCTTCTCGGGAATTTTAAAAACATTTTAAGATCATGTTCTTGATCATTTTTTACCCTGTTTTAAGTCATCAAAAGCCGTCCTCCAGTCATGATAATACTATTTTAATTACGCAAGATGTAATTCATGTACACATCGCATACGTTTTTCTTAGGGAGTGGTATGAAAATATTCTAAAACGGAAGGATGATAGATGTTGTCCTCTCCTTTGCCATGAACATTTAGAACTAAAAATGAGAGCCTCGTGAAAGTCTATCCCGCTGAATGCCTCTGAATGGGAAGGGGTCCGTCCAACCGCAGCCTCCTTCCGCTGTGGGGCGGCTGCGAGCAAGTGGAGTCTGAGGCGCCGTGGACGTCCTTCCGCTGTGCTCGTCCCGCGCGTGGCGGTGAGCCCCGGCGCGCGGCGAGGCGCCTCCGAGGCCGCGCCACGTGTTGGCACGTGCGGACACGTGCGCTGCCGCCACGCCACGCGCCGCGCCGCCGGCAAGGGACGTCGTCTCCGTCCCCACACCACCGCGCCCGCTCACACACGCGTCACCACTCCACGGTTAACGCCCCGCGCCTTCGTCCCTGCGCCCCGTCCTCGAGCCCGCGCCTCCGAGCTACCGCCCCCGCTCCCGCTCACGTGCCATCGCTCCCGCACCTCGCCGGCGATTGATTGATTAGGGACTACGGGCGCGTCAACTGCTAAGGTCATTAGTTCCGTAAGGGTAGTACATATTCATATCGCGGGAGGCGGCGGTGATCTTCCCCCGCTGGATGGTGAGATCCGGCGCCGACCTACCGTCGGCTAGTGGGGTTTTCCCCCACAGGATAACTCCTACGACGGAAAAACATCCGGAAAACTTCCAATCGGAGCAGCCGGCCGCTAGGAGAAATCCTCCAGACAGCGACAGAATTGGACCTGGCTATCTAGTTAGTGTCGAAAATCCTGGCACCGCCGGACTCGTTCCTAAGATTCCTCAGTCAGAGGCACACAACAGTGACATCAGTTGATGCCTTGAGCCACGACTCCCGTGCAGCGCCATGCCCCGGCCCCCGTGCCACCGCCCTCGAGCCCCACCTCCTTGTCTCCGCCCTCGTTCCCGCGCCCCGCTCCCGTACCACTGCCCCCGTGCCATCTAGCAAGGCTAATTAATGGGTAAATCAATTTAAAATATCGAGGTCCGTGCACATCATCCAGGGGGATGTTCATCTCTCTTTCCGGTGTACTTCTTTAAAAAGATGTAGACACAGTCGAAGTCTATAATGGAAACTGTTCTCGTTCATCTGCTTCTGTGTGGTCTAACGAGAGGCTACGACAAGTTATGCTCTTTATATTGTTCTACTCTTTTCTTCTCCTTCTTCTTGGTGTATCCATTTCTCACATTAACTTTCAAGTTAGATGTTTTTACTTTCACCTCCTGATTTAAAAAAAATAATAATGCCAATTGTAGATTCAATATTTTGTACATTCAATAAATTCTGATTATGATAACATATGAATTTCATGGGATTTTCGTGTGGTTTTGACCGTGTGAATTGAAGATTCTTACATAAATTGGGTCCGATCTCATAAATACGTGTCATTTGGCGCCAAATGACAGAGTAAACACTGCCATAGTGTTCTTTTATTTTAAAAAAATGTCGTAATTGAATTTATATGCTCATTTTTTTGGCGGCTTAGAAGTACTTTGCAAACACAAAGGGATTATTCGCTGACCGGAACAAATGGTTGGTCGGAACAAAACAACAAAACGGGGATGAAGTATTCCGAATAAAATATAACATCTAACTTCTTGTTTTCATTGCCATTGGTTACGGAGATTCAAAATAATTCACATTACTTTGTAACTTATCTCATGAATAATTCTAAATGAAAGGTTTTTCTTGATAATTACCAGCACATTTTGTTTTCTTGTGTACAACTAATGTTGGATCATTTATCCTCAGCAGAACTGTTTATTTTGAGATCAAAGATTAAGTGACCCTTTCTTCATATACCTACTGCAACTACTTTGATGAACGTTTTCCGAGAAACAAATATACTGCTTTCTGAAGTTGTTTGTACCTTCATATTTAGTTTGACGCACCGTCGCGGTAGGCCTCCGGCGGATCGCGTCACATAAATAATATCAATAATAATAACGTCTCGAAACCGTTATTATGTTCTCAAAACTATCTTACTTATTTTGATTTCGAGAAAACCGCAAATTTCTTTTATGTAAAATACAAAGATCTATTCATTTGTAACAACGAAAATTACATTCAATTCGACATCATTCCACAGACTGATTCTTGAACAACAAAATAGCACCGTCGATGTAAAACGCCTGTGGTGCTACAAATTGCCGACAAAACGCAAGAATATTCAGAATCTAAATCCTACCAGAATATGTAACTGAAGTATTCTTTCCAGTCACATACCCTTGCGTTTCCTTCTGAAGCATTGCGAGAGGCGAAGGGGCGTGACGCGCCGGCGATCTGCCTGCAGCTTCCACCTGCGCACACACGCCGCTCGCGGCTGCGGCTGCGTCGCGCACTGCGCTCCCTCCACTAGCACTCCCCGCGGTGGAAATCCGAACTAGCTTTCATGCCTGTTTCTTCCAAGAGAATTCATCGATCGAAGGACATGGGGCAGTAAAAATTGTTTGACTCGTTAAATTTGATGTAAAAGAAGCTAGAAGCAGTATATTTACTGCTAATATTTGACCTTTGATCGTGTTAATGACCTACATTTATAATTAGAAACATTGTTACATCAACTAATAATCAATAAAATTTTATCTAGAAATGTAGATTTTTTCACTTTTGAAAACTATGTACGCTTTTTAAAAAATTAATTTAGATTTTTTTCAACTTTAAACAAAGGTCACTTTTGAAATATCCAGTTTCATTCGCTTATTTTTCCTTTGTGTGAAAATTTAGAGATTGTAGAAGTTTTAGGATATTAGGTTTAAAATAAAATGTACTTTTGAATTCCGAAGTAAAAACATTAGTTGATATGAGCGTCAATGCAAAAAATAGTTTCTTTGAACAATGCATTTTTAGGCGAGGCATGCGTAGATAGATGCACTTTATTTCAAACCTGAATTCCCAAAATATGTAATCTTCGATTTTCATGTTTGTTGATCCTAAACTTCGACAACCTCTAAATTTTCACGTAAAAGAAAAATAAGCGAGTGAGATGAAAAAAAAAAATCTAAATTATTTTTTTAATGGCGTACATATTTTCACAAAGATCACATTTGATTGATTATTAGTTGATATAACAATATTTCTAATTATAAATTTTCCGAAAATTACGCCTTTGCATTGTAAGACAATATCCGAAATCTATATTGGAGATACTCAGGCCACGATGCACCATTTGACTTGCCCGATTCACCGACCGTGTGAAAATGAACCTGTCAAGCATTGAGATAATCTCGAACGAACTTATCTATAATATCACAGAAGTCTATTACTTAAAAAAACGATTAATATAGTTTCTAAAATCCTACATTCCAATGTTGAATACAATACTTAAATGTCTAATGGCATCAGTATAAAAACCGAACATTCTTAATTTAGGACTTCTGAAAATATTTCGTAATGACAGCAGAGAGGCATTTCTTTGCGACAGCGCATGGGAAGGGACCCAGCTATGGATGAGGGCACTCTGAAACGATTAGCAATGCGATCCAACTAGCTATCACTGTACGAAAATCAAAGTCAAAAATCTGAACAACTATGCAACTAGGTCAAAGAGAACATATCTTGAATTTATTTCAGATATGCTTCTAAAGAAGAAATGAAGGTCGAAACGCAGACAAAAACCACAAAAGATTCAAATATACCCCTTATGTTTAAGATAATATAAATCAATATTCTTCCATTTTAAATCCAACGGAGATGTGATGCCCATTTCCTTTTACACATTGTATTAAATTATAAATGTATTTGAGAACTACAGGTTCAAGGTGGAACAAGGTTCTCATTAAACGGAGAATTCACCAACACAAATAATATGCAAGAATATTAATTAGAATGAATATATTAATTTTTCAAACTTGTAAACTTATATTTGTCAGTTATTATATTTTGATACTAATTTTTTTAGATCGGGAAAAGGAAGAAATACTACAGAGAATTAAAACTCAAAATACATATTGTTACTGAAATAAAATCAATATGCAACGCAAACGTTTTTATGCATTCTTTTTTAAATTTTTATTTGATTTTTAGAAAAAATAAAAAATTGATTTTTTCAAATAAAGTAAGTTATAATTTTCTCCTTAATTTTCGGGTGTCAATGAAAGGGACAAAAAATATTTGGCCTCCAAAAAGTTGCCATGAAAAAATTGTCCGACTTCATACGGAATATAATAACGAGTTAACGTAACATTTACATAATTTATAATTAAATAATGTTACTTCAACAAATAATCAATAAAATTTGAACAAGAAATGTAGATTTTTACACTTCGAAAAATATGTACAACATTATAAAAAATTAATTTAAAAAAATCGACTTTAAACATCCATACCATTTTAAATTTCCCGTGTTCCATGCTAACCTTCGATTTTCGAGTTTGTTGAGAATTTAGATCTGAAAATAGTGCACTTTGAGTTTGGGAGTGAAAGCATTGGTATATAATACTAATATGATTTTCAATGCAAACAATCTTTTATATGAACTATGTACTATTAGGAATACATTTTCTTGATATTGGATTTTCATGTTAGATTTCAATTTTTCTGAAGCTCGGAAATTTTGTTCATTTTGGGTATATACAGGTGATTCTGTCCTCGTTGCTAATACGCTGGGACCTTGTCGCATATGTGCAGACTGAATTGGATACTCTTCGTCGTTTAGTTTTGTAAATAATTAATTTCGGAGTATGCGCTTGTGCTCGCGTAACACGGGCTACGGCAAGTAAGCGACCGGCTTCACCTCGCGTTAGGGCTGGCCACTTCTCTGGAAAAGGCAATTGCTAATACTAGGCGAAAAGCCCAAGCAGCGAGCACAAGGCAAATAGCGCGCGAGGTCAACGCATCACAGTCTCTCGTGTGGCGAACAATTCATGCGGAGAGATTACTTTTCGATTTGCAGCGGTGCACATTTGCATTTGCGCAGTAGACTTATGTCGTCGTTCAATTCTTTACCAATTTCCTGCTCAAATGCAAGGAAAGCCAGGTATTCCGTTCTTTCATCAGATGAAGCGTATTTTACAAGAACTGGCACAATTAATGCATAATTTGCACGGGAGCGTCGAGGAAAATTCGTATATTGCACGTAGTGTAGTTGACCAAGAGAGATTCTGTGTAAATGTGTCGGTTGGCATTGTGGATGAATTTATCCTCACTTCTTTCCCCAGTGTTTAAAAGGCGTTCAGTATCTGAATTTTGTAACTCACGTACTCCCTTAACTTTTACAGCTGGGGTTAATGAAAAACGGCTTTTATGCTACCGAAGTGGAGGATCGTGATGATCATCTTCGGCGCACTGAAAGCGTGGCGGCAGAAATAAAGGTACAAGCCTGCGAAGTTGTGCGAGTCACGGAGGCCGTGCGGCACAGATACCTATCTTGTGTTCATGCAAGAGGAGGCCATTTTGAACACTTGTAGAGCCTCTGTTACACGAGGTGAAAATGCGACATTTTGGCTGTATACGCAAATATGATAAAGTATCCAAAATAACCCATAAATAATTTTTTCTCCCCTTTCATATTCGGTAAATAAGAAGGCAATAAGAGTAACAGAGTAAAATATTTAATGTAATATTAGAGCTACCGTTTTTGCGAAAAATGAATAATGACAAAAAACTTGTTTTTTCAAAATTTTGAATATGGTTCACACTATTTCCTTTTGAACTCATGAATAACTTAGTGTACTCTATCACCGGGTCCTGTATGAGCAACGAGGACGCCCTGTGTAAAAACAAGGTCACTAAATATGATGCTTCTGTTTTTACATTATATTGAAGAAGTCAATCAATGTTTAGATCAATCTGAAGGGATCATGCTTTTTTTGGCTGTGGAATTACGTGAAATTACCCAAATGTTAATATGACGAAATGTGTCTTATCTTCTAACTGGCCGCAGCTCATCATAAATATGAACACGATCTATTATACTATAGTAAAAAGAAAACCCACATTTTCTGAAATATCGAGATATTAACACGTACGAAAGAGACAATATTCTGTGGATAGTGCTACATTATTTTTTTAAGATGTAATTTTATTTTCAGTCGCTTGAACTGCGGCTCTCAAAACATTGAGGCATTTATACATAATTCAAAATATTAATCAGCTTAGAAATTTGGTCACCATGGAATTTGAAGATATTAACAATGAATAGAAGTTTTTTCTCTTAAGTGATGAAGTCTGTGTTCCTTGTTCATGGGTAATTCCAAGAAGACGTGATGCTTAGTAAGTAAAGCAGAGAAAACAGAGGGGTTGAGAAACTTTATATAATAATAATCTGTGTGATAGTTGAGAAAGGTTGTATCTAATGCTTGAAAGTACAACTTGTATTTTACGATTAATTGAAGGGTATGTTACAAGTTCAAAGAAGAAATATTATATGAATGTATTATTCTCATGGAAGAACTGATCTCGAGCAGTTTATGTAAAGTCTGTCACCAGAACGATTTTGCTATAAGAATTCGCATTTGTAGCATAGAATTCAGTTAAAGTTCTAAGTTGGAGTGAATTTGATTGAAATTAGTTTCGAAGTTGGTGTGTATTTTGAAATCAACACAAAATTAAAAGTTATATTATTTTAACCAGCATTATTTGAGTAGAAAATAGCGCCAAAATTTAGAGTATATCTAAAGAGCTTATTTTCAAAGTGACGTATTTCCAAGTAATACAAATGATCAGAAAGGGAAAGTATTCCCATTCAACTTTAGGAGTTCACGATAGGATTCAACGATTTGCGGACACCGTTTAACGTATGAGAAAAAAATACGCAAAATAAATTATTGAACATAATATTTTGCAGCATAATAAAAATATGTCTTAAGAATATATTGATATGTGAAACTAGAAAACAAACGAAAACTGAGATACATCACTTTGGAAGCTCTTCAATTTAGACCACTCCTAGATATAAAAGGCTGTCGCTGTGGAGAATTTTAAAGACCACCATAAATATAGAAATCAATAATTCCGTCTCCGCCGCAAAGAGACGAGAGGAAGAGGAAATTGATTGGGCTGCAGGTGGTCGCCGCTCTATTTGTTTCCTCGAGGGCTTCCATTTCGGGACTCCCGCCTGGCGTCGCCTCGCTTCGCGTCACTCGGGCGCCGGGACGCTCGGCGGCTCAGAGGCCAAATGAGCGGAGATATTTCACGAGTAGCAGACGCCGAGGACGGACTTGATATTATTGCCTCTGCCTCCCCCCACCCCCACGCGCGCGTAAATCTCTTTTATGCACACAGGCAGGTGCTGACCGGGGGCGGAAGGCTGGGGGGAGGGGGCTCTAAATAAATTAGAGTGGAGGCAGGACAGTTTCCAAGTGCTGCCCGCTCCGGGAGAGAGGAATCTGAAGAAGGGCTGACCTCGCCGCAGGTAGACGCTTCGTGCCAAACGGGCAGCCGGCGTGAGATTCAAGTTGCGGCGAGTGGTTACGTTATCAAACGTACTCCTGTATCCGCGCGAGAAAGCTCAGTTCTGTGACCTTGCATTCCAAGAAAAATGCATGACCTGGTCTTTTGTTTAAACGTTGGTCTCGATTATTCAAAGAAGAAAGTTGCTTCTAGAAGGAAGATAATATCTTTCATATTATTATTATTTGTCATATCATGAAAACTTACATTTAAAGACATTTATTTTTTATTACGATTGTTTAGAGAGTCAATCTTCATTAAGGTGATTTACATTAATTGTTAAAATTTCCACATGCACAGAAGACTCAAAATAGTGAATAACCAAACTGAACTGAACTGTAACTTCCTTCCTTTATATTGTTGTTTAAATCATTGAAACAAAATTTAAATATTCTATTTAAAAATACTGCTTTGTTTGTAAAAACAATGAATGAAAATGCACGTGCAGTAAAATTGTAAAATTGATCCAGTTAGTTTCAACACTACCTGCAAAACTGTTTCCAAATATTGTTGAAATCACTTTTCAAAACGTTCAATTTTTTAATAAATTATCTATATGAACCAAACCAAAAGTTGTTTTTTCTAAACTCACATTTGAAGAAAGGCAGTATTCCCGTGCCGATCACGCTTATCTGTTGGCACCTCGTCACATAAATGCCCACTAATACGGAAGTCTGAATTAGGAGTATGCTCTTGATACACAAACACTTCAGAATGAAATTCACTAGCGATGTGAATTAGTATTCAGTTCAAGAAAAAGTTGTAATATTTGGCTAATTGGCCCACTTCTTACGAGCACTATGCCAGTCCACTGCCTCTGAAACCGACCAAAGGGAGTATGAGTCAGCTTGTTGTGGCTCTGTCCGCCAATGAAATTCTACTGCACATAATTCTCTAGTAAACAAACCTTAAATTTTCAGGTGTACCTTTTATATTGCACAACCTCTCTCACCTGTGCAAGACTGGCTAGCGTCTGATAGGTTTACAGTGTTGTAACGGATTTGTTAACTATGATTCCATTTTGAAACGTTTCCCTTTTAACTAAGCAAAGTAAGTATGAGAGTTGCAAAGAAACCTGTCAAGTTACCAAATCGATCACAGACGAATAGAGTGATCTGTTTGAAATCCGGCACTGGAGATGAAAAGTAGTGTGCTGGTGGAAGAAGGTGGACAAGATGGAACAATGAAGATAAAGTGAGGTGGTTATTAGAAGACACAGGAGAAAGGACCAGTGTGATTAGATTAGATTAGATTTATTAATAATTCTGCAATTAAGTGTGAGAACTTGGTGGCAGAATACACTAACTTAACATTACAGAACTTAACAACTGTACAAAATCTACAAACTTTACAAAATCACGTGAACATTTCACCGTGCAATCTTTCATAGAACTCCACTTCACCACACTTCACTTCACCGCACTGCACATAATAATAATAATAATAATAACATTAATAATAATAATACTTAATTACATAAAAGACATAGTTAATTACACTGAATTTTATTAAATATATTTATAACACATATCTACATTGAAGAAACTAATTTATTTTTAAATTTGCTCAGGCTTTAAGGAAAGGGATCGAGGATTGTCACATGCAAACCGTTCCAGTCCCTAATAGTGCGATTCGCAAAAGAATATTTCCCAACGTCCGTTTTCTGAATTCTTGTCTGAATTTTGTGCATGTGATTCGCTCTGCCGAAATTTGTAGGTTTCCCTAATCGACTTTGAATTTCTCTCCACGCTCTAAGGCCTGAGTACGTTTTATACATTGCATAGAGACGTGACTTTATTCTCCTCCTTTCGAGTGACTCCCATACCCCTTTATTCTTGGTACCCCTGAAAGTTAATTTTGATGCTCTACGCTGGACCTTTTCTATATTTCTTTGTTTCAAAATTCTGTATGGGTCCAAACATTCCGCGCCATATTCTAATATAGGTCGCACTAATGACATATATGCTAGTTCTTTGGCTCTCACTGTACTCGTTTTCAGTATCCGCATAACAAAATGTAAAGATTTCCAGGCTTTCCCTACAACGAAATTGACTTGATTTTCCCAGCTCAATTTACTGTCTAGCTGCATTCCTAAGTATTTTATATTCCTACGTATTTACAATATTATATTCTCTAAGTATATACAAATATTATCAATAATTACAAGAAAAGGCTTAGTATATAGCATATATTATATTCTTGTATGTATATATTGTGAATCTGGTATGTATTTTGTTTGTACTGTGCGTATTATGTATTTGTCTTATTGCACTGTTGTATTTTTACAAAGTTTACATTCATAGTGTGTTGGTTGCTGTTCTACGGGCAAATAACGCTTTATCAAGTGATTCTTTACGAATGTAACGAAAGCACTATTTACTCGTGTACACATATCGGTTTTGGATAAAATGCTTCGCAACAGGTTCCTTTCAAGGTCTCCTTGGCACGCATGGAATGGCCCTTTGGCCCATTCGCGCCTGCGATTCGCTTGGAACGTGCGTTGGATGTCGTGGTGGGCGAGGGAGCGGGGCAGAACCTTCATTCTGGCTCCCGCTCCCGGCGTCGTGAAGTGCGACGAACGGCATGAGACAAGGTAAACGTTCATTTTAATTTTCTCTCCTATCGCGTACTTACGCAGTAAAGAGAAACTATTGTGATGCTGGACCAGAAAGTCGTATTGTCGGGTCCTGATATCTAGAAACATGATAAATCTTGTTCTTATATGGAACATATTACTTCCTCTAATACTTTGTGTGGTCAGAATCAATTTTTTGTGGGTCCTTGCAACCAAAAAATTGGTACGAGATGTCAAGGTCATGTACAATTTATAGAAAGTATGAGTTTGGGGGTAATTTTCCGTGAAATATAGGCAATTAAAAATATTTTCTCAAAATCTCTTTACATTTTTTCTTTACTTTTTTCTTCTTTTGAACAGAGCAAAGTACGTTTATAAAAATGGTGCAGATTAAATTTTTGTTGAACTCTGAATGTATGAAAATTGCAAGAGTTGCAAATAACGCGAAAACGTATTTGCCGTTGTAAAACCACTAGTTTAAATTATTTGTATTCTCTAATTAGTATGATGTGACTGATGGGAATATACCCTCCCAAATGCCATGTTTTGTGGTTAATTTGGTAGTAAAATAATTTTTTATACGTAATTCGCAGGTGGCCGTTTTTGTTATAATTTATCAAAAATAAGAAAGACTTGAGCATTAGAAAGACTTGAGTGTTTAAATTAATATGGATAGTTGTATATTGTCAATACTTCGTTAACTTATACTTATACTTATTCAAAAGTTTTGCAATTAAGTAAACTTTTGAATTTTTAATAATCGTAAGTAGGAACTCAGGCAATTAAAATTCTAGAGAAAATGGGAGAAAGAATCTTTTTTATTTCCACCACCGCATGACTAAAAATGGTCGATGAAATAAATATTTCAATGTGCATTCAAGCCAAAGACATCAATAAATGCTGGTTTTTCATACACCTTGCGACAGTTATAATGTCACAGATACAGTGTCAACATATTTATTCCTCGAAGAAATATAGCAAATCAATTTGGTAAACATTTAAAAATTCTAGTTTATTACAGGCTTTGGAGGAAAACTGTATCAAATCTAGTCAAATTATTATCCTGCCTATTTATTTGTAATATCGTTTTCGACTTTCACTCTGCCTTGTCCCTAACTTTGCTTCTGCTCTCGCCCTACATCGCCAGAAGAGTAGGCCGGCGCGTCACTTGGCACCCGTGAAAGCTATACTATCTATCCATACCACATTTGCAATATACACTTGTAACACCTAAATAGTAATTTACGTAACTAGTACAGAAACTGAAATTTTGGCGTACAAATAAAATGTTTCCGGACGAGGCATCCATAGGAGTCCAAATATGCCAAAGATACTTGCGCACTGGAGTGAATTATAAATTCATGTAATCTTTGAGATAATTTGAGCAGTTTACTTTTTCGTTCGCATCCAGCAATTTGCAATTTTGTTATAAATAAACGGTAAACTGGAATACTTGAAATACGCTGAAACGATAATTTAGGAAGCATTCATTGTACAGCATTTCTGACATCAGCCAGCATCTACATTGGGAAAAATGAGATGGTAACTCCTCAGGAGAAGTAATCAATAAATTAAAATCCATTATCACATTCCCTTGTTAGTTTCTTTCATTACACGAAATAATTTTTCGCAATTTTGCGTCAAAACTACAGGCGGCGAAGACCTCGAGTGTGGATTAAGATGTTGAAACCAAACACAATCTCATATGCTAAAAGACCAGAGCAACAAAATAGATTTTTATTACTAGGTCGGTTAGAAGAAAGTTTAATATTAAAAGATTTCTTTAAAAATTTCAACATTTTAAGGGTGCTCATAGTTCCAAGTCCAATGTTCAGGAGCGAAAACAAATTATATTGTTTCTCAATTAGATGTATTGCAATTATAATTTGTTCACGCTTAAATATGAAAATGAAAATGCTACTTAACATATCAACCAATTCACCATCAAATATTTTAATGAATTGACATTGATATAAATATGAAATTGATGGAGAGGGATTTTTTCTTTGGAATATAATCTTGAATTCTCAAGAGTCAATTGAGTTTAAAAAGCTACCCAACCTATATCGGCTACAATCGATACAAAGACTGCAAGTCATCCTTCACGATTTCAATTGACTCACGATTTTATCCGAGGTAATCATTTGGGTAGAGACTATTTGTGATACGAAAAACTCGGATAATCCCCCGACAAGTGTGCTAGTGTAGAGCATGCGAGTATGTGTGTAAGTAAAGAGGTGAGGTTTAGACAAGGAAGAGAAGGAAAGATCGCGCGCGGTCCATGGGCCGTTTGTTCGGGTACTGCTCCTGCATTCGCCTGCCGTTGATAGGAGAAACAACGAAAACTGCCGATACGAGCAGCCGGCCGCTGGAATTCTGTTCTAGACAGCGACCACCTTGGCAACAACGAATGTACACTATGTGATCAAAAGTATCCGAACACATGGCTGAAAATGACTTACCAGTTCGTGGCAGCCTGGGTAATATTGGAATTCAATAGGGTGTTGGCCCACCCTTAGCCTTGACGAGCTTCCACTCTCGTAGGCATACTTTCAATCAGGTACTGGAAGGTTTCTGGGGGAATGGCAGCCCATTCTTCACGGAGTGCTGCACTGAGGAGAGGTATCGATATAGGTCGGTGAGGTCTGCCTCGAAGTCGGTTTTCCAAAACATTCCAAAGGTGTTCCATAGGATTCAAGTCTGGTCTCTGTGCAGGCCAGTCCATTACACGGATGTTATTGTCGTGTAATCACTCCGTCACAGGTCGTGCAGTATGATCAGGAGCTCGATCTTGTTGAAAAATGCGATCGCCATCCACGAATTGCTCTTCAACAGTGGGCAGCAAGAAAGTGTTTAAAACATCAACGTAGGTCTGTGCCGTAATAGTGCCACACAAAACAACAAGGGGTGAGAGACCCCTCCATGAAAAACACGACCACACCATAACGCAATTTTGGACGTGTCCGAATAATTTTGATGAAATAGTGTATGTACTTCTTGGTTCCGATATCGTTGCTTTACACTGTTTAACGACAATATTCAGCAAGCATCTCCAGATGGAATGTGATTTCCATTCGTTCTTCACTTAACGCACTAGTTCCCTAAGTAACTGTTGACGTGGAGCGAAACGTTGGAAGCGATGGCGGTGGGCGGGGTCGGCGGATGCGGGGGCTACCTGGCCGCCGTGGGGCGGGGGGCGTGGGGCGGGGGCGAGGGGCGGGGAGCGGGCGGAGGCAGCTGCGGACGACGCGCGGCGCCGCAATAAAGCAAATGGATTTATACGCGGCAGGCAATTAAAACGCAAAACAAACAGCGGCGCAGCGCCGCGCGGCGCCTCTCGTAAAGGCCTCTGCGCTCATTAGCCCTCCGCGGGCGTATATCTTCGGCGCGACGCGGCGGCGGCGGCGGCGGCGGCGGCGGCGGCGGCGGCGGCGAGGGTAGCTGTGGCGGCGGCGGTGGTGGCGGTGGCGGTGGCGGCGACGGTGGCGGCGACGGAGGCGAGATTGGCGGTAACGGCGGTGGTGACGGCGGCTGCGGCGAGGGTGGCTGCGGCGGCGGCGGTGGCGGCGGCAGCGCTTGAAGCGACGATGGAGGCGAGGGGGGCGGCGGTGGAGGCGAGGGTGGCGGCGGCGGCGGCGAGGGTAGCTGCCGCGGCGGCAGTGGCGGCGACGGAGGCGAGATTGGCGGTGACGGCGGTGGTGGCGGCGGAGGCGAGGGTGGGGGCGGTGGCGAGGGTGGCTGCGGCGGCGGTGGCGGCAGCAGCGCTTGAAGCTGTGAGTGTGGCGAGTGGGGCGGCGGAGGAGGCGAGGGTTGCGGTTAGGGTAGTGGAAGCGGCGGCTGGTACACGGCCGCAACGCGCAGAGAACAGCCCTAGTCGGCGGCGGCGGCAGAGGAAAGGCGCGCGAGTGGTAGAGGCACGTGGTTTGCGGCGGCAGTGGGCGTTGAAAGGCATCGGTTGCGGGGGGCGGTGGCGGTCCGAGGGTTCGAGTTGCGACGGTGGCAGGAGAGTCGACACAAACTAGGTAGCCATGACGAATTCCGTCGCTGTCTGGAGTAGTTATGGCGATCAGTTGCTCTGATCGATAGTTTTTTTGGGGTTTCTCCGATTAATACCAGGCGAATGTCGAAACAGTACCCTAGCAGATGGGCCTCGGACTGGGCGCGATCTTATCTTCCTCTTCCTTGTCCTATCCACACCCCTTACACACACTAACAAGCACAACACTACCACACATGCCGGGAGATCGGTCGGAAGCTTAGAGCTTCTCCCGGGTAGGACGGTGCCGCGCTGGTTGGAGATACCTTTTTGGGGAAAACCCCAGAAGTCTACGAGTAGGTCAGTGCTGGATTTCGCCAACTAGCGGGGGAAAAATCTTCACCACCTCCCGCGATAAAACATTCACTACAATTAGGGGGATATTGACGTCAGCCGTTGTCGCGCTAATCAGTCTAACGAGTCAGTCAATGAATGTGGCATCATGAGTAGTGGAGGGGAGGTAAGAACGGAAGGTGGGCTGGGCGAGTGATGCGGCTGAGGCAGCGTTGATGGGTAATGCAAGCGGGTAACGGGTGTCGTGCTCCTGATAGGCAGTGGCAGCGATAGCGCGCGGTGGTGAGCAGTGAGAGAGGGTAGTATGTAGCGGTTTGTTGGGACCCTTACAGAAAATTACAAAAGGAATATTTAAATAGAGTATAGAGAAGAACGTGTAAACTAACTATATCCGAAGTAATATGAAGAAAGCAGAATGGGTGACTAGAAATCAGGAGGGTTGAGGCAAGACACTGTGCCCTGTACAAAGCGTGTGACGGTTATCCAACTTAGAAAGATATCTACATCCGACTCGGTAGTCTCACATACTTTAGTAGAGGGGATCACAAGCATAAAATGCGGTTCAAGCCACAGAGAACAGATGTTGGAAAATTTTCCTTTACAAATAGAACAATAACAGACTGGAATAAGTTGCCTGCGACAGTCTTGGAACCCTTTCCTCTAGGTGTTCAAAGATTTAAAAGTAATCTAACGAGTTATATTTGTACACTTTATTAATTAGTAAGTTAGTCTTATTAAAACTGTTATTGTATTATTGTTATTATTATTATTATTGTTGTTACTATTGGTATTGTGGTAATTAGTACTATTAAATGCAATGCTTTATTAAATAGATAATTATATTCAAAACCGTATTCGTATTGAAGTGTGGTGACGTGTTGTGAAGTGTAGTGCAATAGAGAAGTAGAAAGAGAAGTGAAGTGAAATGAAGTGGAGTGCAGTGTGATTAAAATGTCGTGTATTTATTAGTTTACAATATTCGTGCAAAACAGACATAAAATATGGAGTTAATGCTATGTATATCTTTATTGTTATCATTGTTAAATTATTATTATTATTATTACTTTCTATTGGGGAGACGCCGCGTCCATAGCACTGACATCGGCCGCGGAAGCCTATTCTCTCATTATTATAATTGTTGTCTTAAAATAATTTAAAGTTACATTGTATTATAATCTCCTAATTGTAATATGTAAATTGTAGTGTTCTGCCACCAGGTAGCGTAAACCTCCCTCCAGGAATAATAAATATCTATCTAGTATTAGTGGCGACGGCGAGCGGGCGGGCAGTGCCCGGTGGAGGAAGGTAGAGGAAGGAGGCGGCGGTGGCAGGCAGGGGAGATAGGTGGCGGTGGAAGGTTGTAGCGTCGGCGGCAGCAAACGGCGGGCAAAGGGCAGCGGGTGGCGACTGGGCGCAGACCTTTGAATGGCCGCTCTGCTTCGCACAGCGTGAGGTCTGATAAATTCAGGTTTCTATTTGAGGTCGCTGTTGAAATCAGATACTTGTGTGTTGGAGAATCCATCAGCGCAGATAGCGATTGCAGATCCCGTTGCAGACCGCCAGCCCCCGCTCCGTCCATAATGTATGTATGAGGCAGAGGAAAGTGCTTTACTGAGACGTCTGGAATTTGAGTCGCATTCGGAGGCTCTAAAATAATGAACAAAATTTCTTCTGTGTTTTCTTGTGGCGAAGAAAAAAAAAATATGAAGAAATGTGTTAGAACAAGCTTTTTTTGTGAAATGCATATTATAAGGCAATAACTCTGTTATTGAACAATGCAAATATATTCAAGATCTGATATAGAAATATTAATTTTGTAAAAGAAAAAAATTTCAATTTTTTCTGTAGAATGAATGTCTTAGTTTATTAATTTTGTCTGCAAACAGTTCTAGTCGATAAAAGAATTATAGAGACCGGCTAATCTACCCTTGACTACTTTCGTTCCATAAACTCCAGGAGAATGCTGTAGAAGAACTAACGACGGATCACGACAGGCCTGTTCATTCATTCCACGTCCTTGTTCTTTTTCTCTTCCCAACATCTCAATTAGAAACTAACATACGCACGCAGCACGTACCTACGGATCAGGAAACTATCTGGGATCTTTGACTGGACCGTTGGAGCGGTAAGCATCGGTCCAAACAATCTTAATTTGAGCCTGACTGGTCATAGAGGAACGATTTCTATCAAGTAAATTGATGCGAGAGACTAATAGAATGTGTAGATGTTTTAATTTGACACTTTCAGTCTGAGAGTTTTGTATCAAATTTAGTTTAGTTAATTTAACTAATATTTAATGTCCAGTGCTCTGAATATATAGGACGAAAAACATCAACAAATTAAGTACCTCCTTCACTTTCAGAACTTGGCGTCCGACCTTAGACAACTTCTCTCCACATCTTTGTGTATCTTCTTGTATTATACTTCTTAGCTTATACTGCCAGCGTCAGTAGCCGAATTACATAACTACTCTCAGTGATGAAAATTAATTTCTTGTTTTATTCCTTGTCGTAACACCTATTAAATGACTATAACTGAACTGAAACACGTATTAATATTGATGATGAATAATTGACATCTTCCCCATGGCTTATTTCACAACGTACAGAATTGACGGAATATACTTGGGAACTGAACTGTGATGCTTCAGGGAAATAATTCGGCAGCAATTATCTAAGAAGTAATTTGTACCTCACGGACTAACATCTGTGTGTTATGAGCAAAGAGCTTCCTGCAAAGGAGATTACAAGAGACCGGATCTTTAGCAGAAGCTGGGATCCCTTGTGAACACTGTGTCACGTTTTGTCCTCGCGGTGGCTATGATTGGTAGCGGGAATGTCGCATCATGCAGTCAGCTAATCACAGTTGCGGCTCACAATCTGAGCGAGCACGCGGTGGAGACTTACATTTTTAGAACAAGTTCTCAAAAGGTATTCGCCGAAAATCTTGTCGCTACTTGTTGACGCTGCGAAAATAGCTGAATAAAAGTTTGGGAGAGCAATTGTTGATGAAAAAATGAAAATGACAATGGAACATCGCCTCTTCCATCGCAGTAGTTCTTTCGTCAGACAAGAATGTTCTGGAAAATAAATGACACACAATTTAAAAGTATTGTTACTTGGCAAAAGAAACAAAGAGTGTTGAAGTCGTCACAATTACCTCTGCCCAACGAAAAGTGCCGTTTCCTTACTAATTCCGTGCCTTTAGCTACTTGTTTCTATTACAGTGCCTGGCACGCTCTGGGTAGAATCCTGAAGACTTTCCAAAATGCTTTTTACGACGATGCTTTCCGCACTCCTTGTCATGACAAGGCGATCAGCCGTCTGATATAGAAATTCTAAGCATTTCGGCCTTTGGCAAATTTACGCGGGAGTCCGGTGGAGCTTCGCCAGGAGCTGGTGCGATCTTTCGGTGGCGCTCCGCACTAATAGAACAATTTGTAATCGACTTCAAGGAACTTGTACGAAGAAATGAATGTTTTCAACACCAAAGAAAAAAGAAATTCGCGCGGGTTTTGGGAGAAAATTAAGACTATCTCGAAGGCGCCAAGTTTAAAATGTATGATCTTTTCCTTTGAAACGCCTTCAAAGAACATCAAACGCCCTGTTAATGAAGACAAGGCGCCAAATTCGAAGTAATTTGGCCGGCAATGTGTCAACACTACTGGTTCTTTGAGTTTTATTTTTTATCAATTTTATTGTCATGAAGATTTTCTCAGATTTAAACTCCTTAAACGGGACGTTTTTAAAATGTTTATTGGTACAATGTAAGACAAATAGAACCTATAACCCTTTTAAATGTGAAGGAGGAGAGGAAAAGAAGAGGGAGAGAAGGCAATTAGATAGGAAAACTATATTGTGAATTTTAATTACGTAAATTCGTTGACACACCAAAATTAAATCTACATATATATATATATATATATATATATATATATATATATATATATATATTGTAGCGAAACCGATTTCCTCATGCCAGGAAAATTAAATTAAACAAACTGACTCGGCCACCATGAGTTCGACT
The DNA here is from genome assembly GCA_038098605.1 of Gryllus longicercus. NCBI lineage: Eukaryota > Metazoa > Arthropoda > Insecta > Orthoptera > Gryllidae > Gryllus > Gryllus longicercus. Next base: position 598,444 of record JAZDUA010000360.1, read on the forward strand.
GGGAACAGATTGCGACATGGCCTCACGCGCGCAACCCTGCTTATCTGACAGCCGTCTCCGCCTCCGGCACATTAAGAAAGTCGTTAAAGGGTCAGTCGTCGACAGATTTACTGTGGAGCACGTGTTCGCATGGCCAGCTGCGCGAACCTTCTAGATCGCTTTTGAAATCGATAAATTCTTTCACGGACAACGCCCGTCTTGTGCGAGCATGTTCTAGAAGGGCAAAGAAAATTCTGGACGCTCACAGTTATGCAAAGAGTCGGAACTCCATTCACTACCCCTGTCACTATTGGTTGAAATAACGTAATGCGCCATTTCTTTCGGCCAATAGCGACGCAACTATCTTAAGGAGCCAGAACATGCGAGAAAACGAGTGGGGGGTAAAAGTTAACCTAATAAAATTTGACTTATAAAATTGGCATTCAAAGCAGGGCAGTCGGGAGAGAAACTTCTCTGGGAGGGAGAGCTATTCACCGACCAGAGGCAAGTTCGCCTCTGATGGACTTAAAAAAAACTTCGGTGCGGGCTATTGTAAAAGAGCAGAGTAAAGTGGGCAGAGAAAATTCTCTGAAGCGGGAATCAGTTGCAAAGTGAAGCGAATGTGTCGCTGCAGGATTTCTAGACTTTCTAAAGTTGCAATTGTGAATAATCACGAGTATCAGAAGAATCCGTGACTGGTTACTACGCTCTTGAAATCGAGAGTGACTGCTGGCCGACCCCGAGCTCAACCAGACTGCCAGGCGCCGTTACAACGCCGCACCCTCGGCCGTGCCGCCGCCTCCCCTCGGCCGCGCCGCCTCCCCTTTGGGTGACGCCTTCAGACGGCCGATCAGCTGACGTGCGTGCCTGGGTGGGCACAAGGACATCGCCCCGGCCGCGCCCTCTGCGAAGGTCGCCGCCGCCTCCCCTCGACGGCAACGCGCCCGTTTCGGGCCCACAAAAAGAAACTTTACCAAGGCAATATAATTCAGGGTATTCATCCCTGCGAAAATCCTGTAATGCGGTGTCGCGCTAAGACACACTGATCTGTAATATTTGTTACCATTGTGATGCTAACTATAAGTCTTCCTAATTTCTAAGCTTTACACTGGCTACTAATTTTCATCTTCTTAGCTGTCCACCTAATTTTCAGATTTCTGATCCTATTTACATGTGTAACTTCCCTGGGGCATTTTGAATTATTTTGCCCAGGAATAAAAGTGATTTTACCAGTGATCAAAGTGTTTCTTTCATGTTACCAGTATCTGTTAACGATTCCTTCCATCACCGACTGAGCTATTTCAGGGCCGCTTACCGGGCGTTCTCTCACGAGACGACCGGGAGTGTTACAATTGGCTTTCCCAACGTGGGGCTCGATGATCTAATAACCGCGGTAGTGTTACAATATATATATATATATATATATATATATATATATATATATATATATATATATATATATATTGTGACATACCTGGTGGTGCCGGGTATTTTCACTGCAATACAACACTAAGAGAGGGTATCTTTTACGTGAATGGGTCCCTGGATAAGTTGGTGCAACGTTGGGGTGGTTAATCATAAATTGAAATACAATTATAAACAAGATTTATTTTAAATCAAATTAGTTATTTACATAATCAGACAACGTTTTTACACTCTGCCTTGGTACCAAGATTAAGAGTGAAATGCATTTCTCATACCTGCGGGGCCCCGATCGAATACCTATGATGCTCGTAGGACCGCTCGCGCCGACAGGATTGTCGACCTCTGCTACTGCTGCGGGCCGTCAGCGCCGGATGGCGTGGCAATCGCCCACGGCCGATGCTCCAGCAATTCTTCCCCGATCAGAATCTTGACACCTCGGCTTCGCACCTTCCTCGAATCACTGTTCGTCAGTGGGTTCAATTGCACAACCCGCGCCTACTTTGTATACTGGTCACAGTTTTGTACCGCGTAATTTCAAGAATGTTTCCACCGCGCCAACTAATAAGAACAACATCAATTATTCTACCAACACTAATCTTTCACTATACTGATACTTCTAATGTTCTATTTACACGTTTGTGATCTACTACAGTTTTCGATATTTCCACAGTTGCGTAGCCTGTCGACTGTGTCTATGTATTCCTCGCGAACTCTCGCGACACGTCCGCGCTCGTCGCCGCTCCGCGAGCGTCTCTCTCGTCAGCGCTCTGCCAACGGCTCTCGTCCGCGATTCTCGTAACGAACTTTTGCACGTGCGCGGTGCCCAGTTCCAACCGAAATTCACACGCTAGCCTCCCGGCGGCGGAGGCACCGTCGGCGGTGGCAGCGGTTGCTCGCCGGCCCCGGCGCGCCGCGCTCAGCGCGCGCACCACGCAGTTCAAAATAGCAATTGGTTTCTTACACTAATGATCTAATTAGTGTAATGAAACACATATTATGGGTTTCATCACCCCTCCCCTTTCTTTTTTTTGAATTTTTCCCGCTTCTGGACAAAATTCACACTAGTAACATCGTCACTGCCGATGGTTGCACTCTTTTGCATATTACTCGACGCCCTATATACACTTATAGCTTAGAATCGAATTAACATGTGATTACTTATATTAACACTAATATTACACTATTTACACTTCACTATTTTCCATACATGTTGACCAGGTTTCCGATTTGAAGCTTGTGGTGTCCTACTATGTTTTGTTTCTTGTATGACGGTTCATCTCCATTTTGCTGACATTGATTTCCTAAATCACAGTTGTAGGACATAGCTTCCAGCGTGTTGAACACATCTTGGTAAGTGTCGTCCCATTTCCAGCTACGACCTCTTCTACGTTTGTACCAATGGTTGACTATACCATCATTCTTCCCTCGCCCCTGCCTTCGCTCCATTTTTGACCTGCCTACATCTCCTTCATTCCCATACTTTGGGGCGTCTGCAAAGGTGACTTCGTACCTCTCCAATATCTTCAAACCCCTTCCTAAATCGGTATGATCTGCTCTGCCCAGTAAGCTCTGCACGGTGACAGGATACTGTTGCGTTAACATGCAACTAATTCCTTGATATTTTATAGGAGCAACTAATGTTGTTGGTTCCATAATGCTCTTCATTCTGTATCCACTACTACTTCCCGTGATGTAGTTGTAATGGCTATTCCTCTGGTCGCTCTTGATGTTTATTTGGGTTTCTTCGCTCCGTTTTCGTACGGAAATCTTGTCTTCAAATACCTTCAAAAATTCCGGAAATATACCAAAATTCTCTGCCCACGTCCTGGCGTTCTCTTCTAAAATTGGGTGTAATAACTGGACCTTATATCCTTCCAATATGTTGTTTGATGCTAGGTGCCGTTCTTCTGCTCGCATAACTACCTTAGGGTTTTCCGTCCCATCTCCCAGAGATTTCATCGACTTTGGAGGCATAATTGGTGTCACCCCATACTTGACACTTGGCGACATTTTCTCGTCTTCTTCCTGTTTAAACTCTTCTTGTACTATTTTCTCTTCGCACCCTCGTGTATTTTCCACGATTTCTTCTTCTATTTTACGCTCCATTTCTTCTATTTGCATTTCCACTTCTTCATCCATTATTAACTTCAACTCTTCCGTTTTCACTTCCACTTTATAAACATCCTCCTCGGCCTCGATTTGGACCTCCACCGTTTTGCCCTCCGCTGTCTTGACTTCTTTATGGATTTGATTCGTCATCCCCTCGATTCTGTCTGCTACCGCTACCCTAGCATCTACTTGATGGTATAATTGAAATTTTAGCACCTCATCTTTCCTATCCAGTTCCTCCGTTTTCCCATACAGTTTTTCGCATATTCCGATGAGCTTCCTATTCCGTTCTTCTGTAATTCTTCTCATTTCTTCCTCATGCTTATCCAGTCTTTCCCTCGACTTCCTATGCCGTTCGTCAATTATCTTGCTTCGTTCTTCTAATGAATTGTCGGCCACTACACCCATACATGCTTCGTGTTCTTCGTCCATCCCCAAGTCGAATCCTATCGCCTGGCTCCCCAACTCCACCACTTGCCGTTCTAGATCTATAATTGCTCTGTGATCGACCAGAAAATCCGTCCCTATGATTACCGAATACAATAATTTTTTGACTACCAGGGCCACCATCTCATATACTTGGTTGCCAATCTTGGCTCGAAACATGATTTGTTTTGTGATGGGGCTTGACTTCTTCTGAGTGGCTCCAATCACATACGCCCTATTCATAGGCAAACACATTATCTCTTTTCCTGTTGCTTTTAACTCCTCATACATTTCCTCTGATACTACTGTAGTCGTGCACCCTGTGTCTACTACAGCTTCTTTACTTATACCTTCACATTCTATCGTTATCGTGGGACATTTCCTGATTCTGACCGCTGAGTTCTTACATCTCCGCCACGGTTGGGTATCGTAAGTTACCGGCTGCATAGCGTTTATGGAGACCGCGTTTACTTCATCGATTTCCGTGTCCGCAATGGGGCCACCTATCACCACGGACTCTATTAGTTTAAATAGTGTCCTTGATCACTACTTGTGCTAGGCTGTGCTAATCGGTCGGGTGCATTCCCGCCCCCGCCTCGCGTCTCCGTACGGTTTGAATTAGATCCGTTCCAGTCCGGTCTCTGGTTCCCCGGCCCTGGTCTCCATCCGTCTCCCCCTCTTCCATGTTGATTTCTCTGGTAATCGTTGCTCCTGTCACTCCCTTGCCCCTGGTTACGTTCCGATCTAACCATATTAACATTTCCTTCATTTCTGTTCTTTGGTACGCCTGCGAATGTCAAGTCGTACCCTCCTAACACATTCTGGAATCTTTCCAGGTCGGTGTGCTGCACACTACGTAAAAGATTCTGCACTGTGACTGGGAATTGTCTTGTCAGTACACATATTATTTCCTGATCGCTCATCGGTGGTGATAGCGTTTTGTATTCCATGATGCGCCTTGTTGCGTATTCCCGCAAACTTCCCATGGATTGGTTGTAATGATTATTCATCAGGCTAATTTTAAAATTAATTTGAATTTCCTCATTCCAGTACCGCTCAAGGAATCGGTCTTTAAATGCCTTTACTGATTCGGGGAACTCATCAAATGTATCGGCCCATATCCTTGCGTTCCCTTCCAACATTAAATATAATAATTGTATTTTACACCTTTCCGAAGTACTGATAACATCTAGATGTCGTTCTGCCGCCTTCATAAATATGCATGGATTTTCTTTCCCGTCTCCTGAAAATTTTAGTGATCTTGGGGGGGTAAATGGTACCGTCCCGCTTGCTGCAATTGGGGATGCCTTGCATTCTTTTATTTGTTCAATCTCTGTTCGTAGTAACACAACCTTCTCTTCACATTCCCGCTTATTCTCCTGCATTTCTTCCTTGACTACTAACTGCATCCTTTCAATTTTCTCGTCCTGCTTAGCGGTTTTAGCGTCTAATTGCTGGCATAACTTATTCTCTAATTCTCCCCCCAGACTAATTACTTGGGATTCTAACTCCTTTTTCTGTTTCCCTAATTCTTCGGCAGTCCATTGCTCATGACTTTCTACCCGCTCCGCAATTTTAGTCATCTCATTCTTCGTTAACTCAATTTGTTCTTCGGCGCGTCCTATTCTCCCACTTAATTCCTCTTGTAATTTGCTGATCCGTTCCTCGAATTTCCTATCCTGTTCATCTAATCTCCCATTCAATTCTTCAGCCAACTTCTTATTCTGTTCCTCTACTTTCCTATTCAGTTCTTCAGCTAACTTCCTGTTCTGCTCCTCTGTGAGTGTTTTCTGTTCGTCTACTTTCCCATATAGTTCTTCAATCAGCTTCTTCTGATCTTCTGCCGCTTTCTTCTGATCTTCTGCCGCTTTCTTGCTCCGTTCTTCCGCGATCCTATTCTGTTCACCCATGTCATCTAATTTCCTGCTCTGTTGTTCGAACATCTTCATCAATATCTGTATGGGGTCATTATGGGTATTTTCCCCACCCCCCCGAGTCGGATTTCCTACTGCCTGGTTCATTGGAGTTGACGTAATTTGTACATCTTTATTGAAGCTGTCCCCTGGCGTATCATCCAACCGACTTCCAATACCAATATCCCTGCTTTCCGATGATATACTATTATCGATTCCTACATTTATCTCCCTTACTTCATCCGCCTTCTCCTCCCGGTCCAGCACTACATTTTGCGCCTCCATTCTGTTGCTTTGAACTGTCCGATCGATTCTCACTTCCCTAAAATCCGCGCAAATTTTCCTATTGCCTCCCCTAATAATGCTACCACCGTTATCCTATGAATGCACTATATCCGCCACAACCCTGTATATTCTTCGTGATCAGTTTAATTCACTCCTATTTCAATTGCTAACTGATGACGGACAACCCTCACTAAACACAATAACACTAATAAAACACAATAACACTAATTCAATAGCCATATAAATTTCCATTCACCTACCAATACATAAACATCATCCTTACAATACATAGTATTATTATCCTTTAAACACATATACACTGCTAATAGACTCATTAATACTATTACACAAAAATGCTTTCAAATTATAATAAATCCCTTATTAATTGAAATTACATTTCAACGCACTTATTGCTATATTATGTACATAATCATCATTCACATTTGCATGTCATATCTCCTCCCTAAATTTTCCTCAATAATATCATATAGATATTCACAACAAACATTCACACTGCTGGTATATATTTCCCAACCTGGTATCTTTTCTAATAAATTCCCCACACTTTACCATCACCTATAGATAGTGCACTACTGAGTGAATGTTCCCAGCAAAAAAAACAATTTTGTGCATAATTTGTACAACACTATTAACCACCTTTATATTCTTATAAGAATTATTACTACTTCCCCATTTCTTTGATTTCCATGTTATAAAAAAATTGCCAAGCAGTTCAAATATTATTAATATGTCTTACAAAATTTGGAATTCTATTACATTATATTATTTGTAGCATGTACATGTATAGCCTTCATAACCTCAGTAACTACAATATTAACTATATATTGGATGCACACAAATAATTGCCTATGTCAGCCCGCAATTAATTACGCAACAACATTTTTGTAATTATCAACATTTCATTATGCTTACTTGACTTGTGCATGTTTTTGCTAACACATGTATTGTTATTTTTTTTGTACTCTATAATAATACACTTTGCACTGCTTGCTTCTCATCTGTACCCTGCATTACTATACATCAATTACATGCACATTATTTTCCAACATTTCACCAACTTTCCTAAGGCCACATCTCTTAACTATACGTTTTCCACTTGTTCGGGCGCCAGCTGTGACATACCTGGTGGTGCCGGGTATTTTCACTGCAATACAACACTAAGAGAGGGTATCTTTTACGTGAATGGGTCCCTGGATAAGTTGGTGCAACGTTGGGGTGGTTAATCATAAATTGAAATACAATTATAAACAAGATTTATTTTAAATCAAATTAGTTATTTACATAATCAGACAACGTTTTTACACTCTGCCTTGGTACCAAGATTAAGAGTGAAATGCATTTCTCATACCTGCGGGGCCCCGATCGAATACCTATGATGCTCGTAGGACCGCTCGCGCCGACAGGATTGTCGACCTCTGCTACTGCTGCGGGCCGTCAGCGCCGGATGGCGTGGCAATCGCCCACGGCCGATGCTCCAGCAATTCTTCCCCGATCAGAATCTTGACACCTCGGCTTCGCACCTTCCTCGAATCACTGTTCGTCAGTGGGTTCAATTGCACAACCCGCGCCTACTTTGTATACTGGTCACAGTTTTGTACCGCGTAATTTCAAGAATGTTTCCACCGCGCCAACTAATAAGAACAACATCAATTATTCTACCAACACTAATCTTTCACTATACTGATACTTCTAATGTTCTATTTACACGTTTGTGATCTACTACAGTTTTCGATATTTCCACAGTTGCGTAGCCTGTCGACTGTGTCTATGTATTCCTCGCGAACTCTCGCGACACGTCCGCGCTCGTCGCCGCTCCGCGAGCGTCTCTCTCGTCAGCGCTCTGCCAACGGCTCTCGTCCGCGATTCTCGTAACGAACTTTTGCACGTGCGCGGTGCCCAGTTCCAACCGAAATTCACACGCTAGCCTCCCGGCGGCGGAGGCACCGTCGGCGGTGGCAGCGGTTGCTCGCCGGCCCCGGCGCGCCGCGCTCAGCGCGCGCACCACGCAGTTCAAAATAGCAATTGGTTTCTTACACTAATGATCTAATTAGTGTAATGAAACACATATTATGGGTTTCAATATATATATATATATATATATATATATATATATATATATATATATATATATATATATATATCCGTCAACATTGCCGTCACCTTATTGGACGCAATGTGGTTAGAGCAGCAGGGCCTAAACCAGAAGGCCCAGGTTCGAAAGCCGGTTGTGGCAACCAATTCTGTGAACATATTTAATTATCAAAATTAATGATTGAATGATTAATGATGATAATTATCAAAAGTATTGAAAAATGAGTACTAAAAACGAAAATGCCACACTGAAAGGTTGCAGTACTAGTCCAAGAAGAGAACTGAGAACAGAAACAATGCCACCTTATTTTAATTAGAATCCTCTTATTATCTAGTTTTTCCACAAATGGCTTAATTATTGCCATATTATATTGCATGTTATATTGTACGACCCATTTACAACTATTCATCATTCCATGAAGATACCACACATGGAGTTGTTTCCACAGGCAGCAGACTTCTAATGGCGCCAGTTCTTTCCCATTTCGAAAAAAAACGTAAACGAGAGGGGAGAGGAGACCTAAAGTTATTTGAAAGGCCATTCCAACTTCCGCTCCTGGTGGTTTTAATATATGCGGTCGTTTACAGTCACTTTAATAACGACTCCGCTCAGCGAGGAAAGATCCTTGCGGTTACGCGTCATTAAAAGTGAAGACATTCATGATCTAGAAAAAACAAATGCAAGTAGTAGCTGCACCAAGAACAGCACAGAGGCGTTCATTAAATATCGGATTTACTTGCAGTTTTAAGGATGTATATGAATTAAATTTTTGTCGTAAGAATTGTTTCCACAGTGATGATCCACAGGGAGTCGTTTCTTTCTGTTCTGCAATTAGATTGAACCCAATGTCATTTACTTATTTATGTGATAATATATAATGAGAGTCATAATCCGTAAATTCATTTTAATTTTCTTAATTCTCTTCACCTGAGGCAGATATATTGAAGATATTTTATTATAATTCACAAAATGCATTAAAAAATGAAAAATTGTTAATCATTTGTGAAATACCACGTGCACGTGTCGCAATATCGTGTCTCTATGGCATGTAATTGTCGAGAAAGTATATTCATGTTCTTAGATCCAATTTGTTTTTTAGACAGCAACTCTAAAGAATATACAATTTAATTTACTTTCACTATAACATAATATCTTCAATTTATCGTTTGAAATACATTTTACATTGATTGTATTTCATACGCTTCAATATTAAATATATTTCAAACGAGAAATTAAAGATATTATGTTGAAGTAAAAGTAAATTGATAAAAAAGTACATTGTATTTTCTTTTAGAGTCGCTGTCTATAAAACAAATTAGGTCGAAGAAGATGAATGTTTTATGCAGAAATAAGAGACAACGTATTATAGTTGAAAATTTGACCTAACAAAGAAGTTGTCAAGACAAAAGATATTATTGTAAAACGCTGCAAATGTTTTGCACACGCTTCGCTGTGTTGTGCGCGCGATTTTTAATGTTTTGTACGGTTAATTAGAATTAAAATCTAGCTGCTTTGCACACGGAAAATAAGCACGAGAAACAGTGTTTCGCGCAAGGCATGTTCAAAATTTCTTTCACATTAGCGCAATGATGTTCATGAACATACAAAAGCTATCTTCGTGCAGCGAAATGAATTCCGGCTGTGGTGGTTTATATGATGTTTACGAACAAATTTACAAAAGTAAATGTAAGCTTAATAATAATAAGTATTTATGTCGGCCCCGTGGCGCAGACGGTTGCGGCAGCCGTCGTCTGTGCCGAGGAGGCAGCAGGTTCGAGTCCTGCGTAGACATGGTCGTATTTGTGATTGTCCCTTCACCTATCATCATCATCCTATCATCTCATAAGTCATACTACAAGGCGTAACAACCTTGTTGTAATCCAAGAATACAGCTGAAAAGCTGATCCTGGAAGAATTACACACGTTAATCGTGTAGCGTGGTCAGTAATGGCCTATACGCAAATAATAATAACAATAATAATAATAATAATAATAATAATAATAATAATAATAATAATAATAATAATAATGAGTATTTATCACATAGGTTCACAAATACGTAGAAACTATAAATATATATCAGTCATCCACTGGAACAGTGATGTTGCTGTCAAAAATGGAATTTTAAAGGAGAAGAAAATTCTGATATAAAATCCTTTGAACCAACTTTATACACAGGGATAGTCGTGGTGCCTTTTTTTGGTCAGATTTACTGTTTAACAAAATCATACTGTGGCGTCATATTAGTCGCCTTGTACAAACGTGACAAAATATTAGCCACGTGCGTTTCATGATCATGGACAGCGCTGGCGGGAAGAGACGCCGGGCTGAACAATGGCAAACCTAGGGAGCGGAAGGGAAGGGGTGCCGTGTCGTGGGTGGCCACTTGTGAACCCCGTAGACCACTTACTGCAAACTTGGGAACCCCGTAGACAGACTATCTGCGGAAATGCGTCGGCGGAAACAGCGAGATGACGCAGTTCCGTCAGCCGGCCCAGAAGGTAATATAAACGGACCCCGGACCTAAACTCCTTCTGATTCTTGGGCGCGTCGGTAGGAAGTCGTGTGGGTTGTGCGCGGCGCTGCATTTCAATGCACAGGCTACTGAGGCAGGGAACTGAAGCCGGCGTGCTACGTCGAGACGGGAGGTGCGGCATACTCTCTTGTATGCTCACGTAGGCTACTGGTGCATCACACCGAATAAGATATCTAATTATCAGGCCAGCGGTGGTGGTGACCAGAAACATTCCTTCTAGTAACGGTCAATATTATTTATTGTAATTATTGTACATAGTATTCAAGTGTTGGAGCATATTTCAAATAAATACTCAATAAATTACAAACCGTTCACGTCTGTGATTTATTGCCCCGGCAAAGACGCCACATTACTAAGCATCACTTCTCGTAGAATTTTTCTGGTATTAAACTTTTCATTCACTCCTTTCCTTTTAAGAGTATTTATTATTCCTCTGAAATTTAAGAGCCTTTTGACATTCACAAATTCATTCACAAATATGAGACGATTGTCTGTTAGGTCGGTTATGTCTTTTCTTTCTATCAGTCTATCAGTCTTTTAGGTAAACAATATCACAAAGAATAAATGAGACTTAATAGTATTTGATAAAAGATACATGCGACAATGTTCTACCAAAAACAAGAGAGTTTTCTGTACTACCTCACAATTTACTGATTGTTCATCTCAAAAGAACTTTTTAGTCGCGTGACATTAGGAAAAATAAGTAACACTCTCCATGCGGACCTTCTAGAACAAAATAACAACAAAGTCGATTTTGCTGCAGATATATGTAGTTTCTACAGTAATTCTGACATATTTACCTTCTTTCGCACAATTTAGCAGGTACGTTTCCATTCGATACCGTTCCATTAGATTCTAGGTACCATTAGATAAGTAGGTATGTGAAAAGAAAGATGCAGTTTGTACTGGAGATACAAGTCACCAATTTCAACCGTGAATACTCAGCTGTGATGTTGGATTGTGAAACGAATGCTAATGGAAGACTACATTCCAACGATAAAAAAAAAGATAAGCCCGTGTCTTACTTATAGTATGCATTTCACGTACCATTCACTTCGTATTAATTTCTGGCAGAATCAGTTGTTCCAAGCAGAAAACACACGAGGCGCCGCCGCCTACCCACCCGGGCGCCCTCTCCCTGCTCCCTCCCCCCTGTGAATGGCTCCATGCACTGCCTCCCTATTAAGAAAATTTACGGCTTCCACTTCGCCCACTGGGCCCGCCCCGCCCCGCCCCGCCCCGCCCCCCGCCCCGCCCCGCCTCGCCCCCGCCCCGCCCCACCCCACCGCCAAAGAACGTTCTATCCCGAAACATGGCTTTTTAAATCATTTTCCTATGAGTTGGCTGCCTGCCTGCCTGCCTGCGTGCCAGTGGTAAGATATATCATTGATCCGTCAGGCTTCTGCCTTCCCAGAGCCCCTCCCCACAGTAGAGCTGCTTCAAAGTGGGAGGCGATAGACGTATTTGATCAGCTTTTCCTTAATAGTTTGAAGTGCCAGAATCAATATTATACTATTTAAAAAGCTTTCTTCCCGTATTAAATCGAATGAAAAACAAAAGTTCAAATTAATTGAATGCGTAAAATAAGTGTATGCAACTAAAGTACGTTCTTAACGCGTGTGTGAATATGACAATTCCAGAGCTGCGTTTGTAAGATTGCAAAACTGCAATATTCAAGGATGGGCGTTATTGAATGAAACTTGATAATGCATAATTTGTGAGCAATCCTTGTCAACATATTTAAGGGGAATTAAGGTGAAAGAAGATCGGAATAGTCTCACAAAACTCTCACTTATATAACGCTGACAACTGTCGACTGACGGCTAAGGTTTTGCTCCATTATACTAGCAATATTCATTCGAAAACTAATTGTTGAAGCGAAAGTTTGTGCTTGCCTTTGTATTTAATTTTGTATTATATTTGTATCTTCTATTATTTATTTTAATACTGTTATTTATTTGAATATGCAGTACATTAGTACGATTCTTCGTTAAATAATCGAACCAAAAAATTAAAATTTGCATATGCCCCGAAGTGAACGATAGAACTAGATGAACATTGATTTTGAAGCAGGAGATATTATACACACACACACACACACACACACACACACACACACACACACACACACACACACATATATATATATATATATATATATATATATTGTGGCGTCACCAATCACATTAGAATAATTTTATTGTGGCGTCGCCAATAACAGCATAATTATTACATCTAGAGATAGCTCCCATCGCGGCATAAGTAGGTCAAGGGACGCTGTCTTTGTCACGAAGACTCCTCCCACGACCGCACTCAGCCCCCATCAGAGGCGGACACGTTTATTACCCCTCGTAAAACCCGGCCGAGCCGACGGCCAAAACCCCATCGAACAATACCCGCCCCCGCGTCCCTTCTTTTTGCCGCGCGCCCGGGGAAGGAACACGAAGTCCCAAAGGGTTGACACGGGTGTCGATTAGGAAAAAGACCCGCCCCCCGCACCCGTTTGCCACGCGCCTCGGGTAAGGCGCCCGGATCCCCACCGGGGCTATTTAGAAATTAACCGTAGCAGGCTGCCGATTAGCCTCCGCCGACCATTTATGGCCCATGAAAATACGCTACCGCGTGAACACGTGTCCAGACAGCTGCAAGAAGCTTCTGGGACCGCTTACAAAGGAAGTGAGAGAGAGGAGGGAAGCCGGAGTTAGAAAGAGAGCGATCTTTGGAAAATTACAAGAAAACTGCAACCTGGTTGGTAAATTAGAATGCTGAAACGCAGTTACCCTCAGCCAATGGGAAGCTTCGCTATGAGGGAAGGGGTACATTTACAGATTTAGAAACGTTTTGGGAGGGGGGAAGGGAGTTTTCTTTAACACGAGATGCACAGAGGAAAGTTAAGAAGGATCGGAACGCGACTGGGGAAAGACGTTCCCGGAGTAGAGAGAATCACGAGCAGAACGCGACTAGGTAAAGACGTTCCCAGAGTAGAAGTTTATTTTATTTGAACGCGACTAGTGGATTTGCCGCGGAGGAAACTCGGGCGGGAGATCACAGGATCCCGCGCTACTTCCGCGTAGGCCCGTCTGCCTCCGCCGCCTTTCACGCCGGGCCCATTCATAAGCCCACATTGCATTACGGCCAGCGCCCGTGGCCCCTCGACCGGCTGAGCCTGCTCGATTCGGTGACCTGGGACTGCCCGCCGCCAGCTGAGGAGGGACGCACCACGAGAGGTCGGCGACCTGGGACCGCCCGCCGCCCCTGCATCCGAGGGCGCCGCACGACCAGCCTGTGGATCCAACACAGCCAGCGGTGAAAGCTACGACGCGAGACACCTCGCAGGACATTTAGGGCGAGAGATTAATAGTGGCCGCGCTCAGGCCCCGCAGATTGTAGATGGTAGATAGAAGGTTGCATGCATTATTAGAATTAAGCCTTATTTTGTTAGCTTTAAGAGAATTAGTCATTAGTGATCAAAGTAATGAGCTCACAGGATAGACATAAGAGGAAACCTGTGTCGCCCTTAGCGACCTGTAACTTCCCTGGCAGCTCATAGTGCCAGGAATAAACCTCAATTTATTATAAGATGACTCGGTGTATCAATTCATGACCTCCCAACACTTCCATCCAGCCACATTTCAGGAGCTGAACCTGGCGCCCTCCCCCGTTTACATTATCGTCGACATTACAATATATATATATATATATATATATATATATATATATATATATATATATATTACACATAATAATTGAAGACTTTTTTAAACAACCTTACTCCAAAAAGTGTGATTTTGAAATATTAGAACTATCGCTGGAGCTTCACAGTCCCCTTTTTCTGTTTTGTTGAGAACAAAATTAGCCCCTGTCCGTAGTTATTAACTCAAAAATTTGAATGATTTTGATAAAAGAACCATGCTCCAGCGTATTTTTTGGTAAAAGAACCATAGTCCTTTAAATGTATGATTTATCCGTAATTATTTATCAACTATTGCTTATCCCAATCTGCAACCGATGATAATGTTTGTTTTGTGAAATGTGGTTATTCTGCAAAACCAGTATTTTTGTACTAGAAGTTTGCTAGTAGTATGTAATCTATTCCTGTAGCGTATACGTTTTTTGTGTTGTGAATATAAGCAAGTCAGGGAGAAAGAAACAGCTAAGTAATGGATTCTACATGAGATGTAGAAAGGACAGAGTGGAATAGAATAAATTGATCAATAATATTCCAAATTGATTAAATTCATTAACGTCTTGCATTATTCCTTCAAATATTGTAATATTATTGCCCCAAATAAATAATTTTGATTTACAATTTACTCAATTTTTTGAAGAAAAAAAAAACCCTGGGACATACACCCCCCTTTATTCCATAATTTCCACGATACAGTTCAAGCTTGAACTACACTCAAGAGATCATCAGTATTTATAATAGCTTGAGAAAGTGCACAACAATCGTCATACTTAAAATGTTTACCAATTTCGTTATGTAACGTTTTTGTCTGTCCTGAAAATTGTGTTTTTAAACTTTTTTTTATTCAATTTATTTTTCTTTTCTTCACATAATTTGAATCTCGTATATTTCATGTTACATCATATTAAGGCAGGTCGTCGTCAAGTAAATAAAATAATGACAACTGAGTCATTTCTTTAATTCATGTAAGCAAAAATTCATTGTATAAACAACAGCCATTATTCCAAGACTTAAAGTCTAATCTCATTGATTTTGCAGAATAAGTCATCAAAAATGAAATGGGTGAATCCGTGTTCTTAAGAACAACACGTTTTTCAACACGTTGAAGTAACATAAAGAATACATGTTATTTTTACGCGGCGATGCGTGTCATTTCGATTTCACAGAAGCCCCCTGGTCACTTGTCCCATTACAAGCTCATAATGTCACCCAAATGCGGGAGCAAGCAGCTGTGACAACCTCTGTTGCTAGGGGTGGGATCATGTGGAGGGGAGGCAACATGTGTTATCCTGCCGCCCAGGGCGGCATAGTACGCCCCTCTTCCCCCTCCCCCGCGACCTGCTCACTCGGGATCTCCGCGCCCTGTTCCACCCGCCCATCAGGGCGCTGAACAGCTGTACCCAAGACCACAGGAGATTCTGGTATTACTTATATTTTAGCACAAAACTCGTGTACTGCAGCAGAGCAAAATAAGAGATCGTCCAAAAAAATGCATATTATGTTTAGAAATGTTTTAAATTACATTCGAGAAAACATGTAAATATATACAATTTTAAAAATTTGCGAGATTACTTGTACGGGTACGGGTATGTAATAAATCCTCATGTGTCGCGGTCAATCAGATTCCGAATTCAGCCGCTGTTTGGAGGATAATTCTAGCGGCCGGCCGTTCTGATCGATAGTTTTCGGAGGTTTCTCCGATCAACACCAGGAGAAAGTCGAAGAAGTACCCTAACAACGGACCACGGACAGCGCGCGATTTTTCCTTCCTCTTCCTTGCCCTATCCTCACACTTTATTTGCACACACACACGCACGCACACACACACTACCCTACTAGACTACCGCACATGACAGGAGACCAGTCGGGAACTTAGAGGTTGTCCCGGCGGTGCCCCACTAGTGGGAAATACCTGGTAGGGGAAATCTACTCAAGCCGATGCTGGGTAGTCGGATCTTGACATCCAGCGAGGGAAGATCACAGCCACCTCCCACGATGGAAACATGCACTACACTTACGGACTAGCAACCATGGAGTGTACGCGTCCGGAATCACTGCTCAATCAATAGACCTGATACACCTCGAAAGCCATGAAAAACAGAGCAGCTTAAACCAATGTCCCTCCAACAACGAAGTTGCGAAACAATCGCTGGCAGCGTCTGAAGACAACCCGAGGCGTGGAACTGCAATGAGGGGTTGGGGGGGGAGTGGGGACGGGCAGGTGCTGGCG
Organism: Gryllus longicercus; assembly: GCA_038098605.1. NCBI lineage: Eukaryota > Metazoa > Arthropoda > Insecta > Orthoptera > Gryllidae > Gryllus > Gryllus longicercus. The sequence goes on from JAZDUA010000360.1 coordinate 615,148, forward strand.
TGGCGGGTGGCGGGGGTTGTCGCAAAGGGATTAGCGACACATGTCGCGTCGGGGCGCGCAGGGGCCCGCGGGGGCACGGCAGCTCAAACGGGGGTCGCAGGGGGCGCATCGCTCGAGGCGAAGGCTCAGCGGGCGCCAGAGCTCAACACGCACGCGCTTGGCAAAGGAAGGCCTTCTAATACTGGAAGTGAAATTGACTGGCAGGCACTCTTCTCTTTCAACTTGGACCACAAAATAGAAGAGCTAAAATTAGAATACGTCGATATCTCAAGAATCAACTTGCCATTTTCCCTCTTTGTTTAGTGAAGTGTACGAAACCAAAAATGTAGTGAAATATCATCATTGGGTTTTTCACGCTATCTTAATCTGATAAAGAGGAAGTTTTGAGATGATTACTTCTTTATCTTTGCGTCAGTAGATGTATCCAAGTAGTTTTGTAAACAGAAAATGTCTTGCTATCATCAAACAATCCTTACACATAGAAACATCGCTTTTAATGACTTTAAGAAACATTTATGAAAAATTCGAAGGAAATCAAACAACGCGATTGGACGTGACTGTGTGACAATCACATTTACAGAAATACCGAACGGTCGAGTTGAAACAGGAACCCTCTTGGTTCGGTCAATTATTCAAGTTTTTATGTCTCTCAAAACCATAAAAGTCAATTTTTTAAAGTTTGGGACACAAAATAATAAAAAAAGGCGTTGGGACAACATAATATATACTTTATCATAGTAAACGGTTATGTGAAATTGTATTAATTGTATTTTGTACGTAACAACAACACATATATTTGTAATTAGAATATAATTCGTAATTCCTCTGTATATATAATAAAAGAAACATTGTTTCAATCATTGAACACAGTTTTTAATTCCTGACATTTTAAAACAAATTTTATACGGAAAGTCCATATTTTATGCCTACTCCAACCATAATCCAGATTTGTCCAAGCTTCCTCGGAACAATGCAGTAACGTTCAGTATTATTCATTGTTATGATAATATTCGTATTCATTCGGATCGTAACACTTCAGCCCTTTTGAGATTTAAATTTATAACATCCATCATTGGTAGGAAGCTTCGAAGCAGATATTAAATATTCAGTGATATCTTCTGAATTGATCACCTTGTTTAAGTCTCTATCAACACCAATTTGTTTCCTGGAATCAATTCATTTTGCCAAAACACGTATAGAAGTGCACTACCTTAAGCAAACGCCTGACCAGGCACGGTAGCGCTACGGGCCAGACACATTTCGTTAAGTAATCTGCAGGACTGTTACAACTTCTGGCAAATTTACGATTGTGATCCGTAAAGTTATAAAAAGTTGAAGACCGAAGGATATTACACTTTATACAGTAACTTCCCGCGTCAGTCGCAATTTCTGATTACGTAAAAGAGTGATATGCCCTTACCCTGTGGGGTAATTCATTTGTTTCAGATAACAATAAATTATTTTTATGTGTGAAAAAACCGAGTGCAAATACCGGGAATTGGTTCTGATTTTGTACGCCAGATTTTAAGCGCGCATACGTAAAAACGCTTCGAGCTAAAAAGCTTATTTTGTCAATTAATAAAGTAGATTAAGTGTAATTAAAAAGGTATTAAAGAAGTATTCAATATTAATGAAAATAATTCAATACTTCCCTTTCTTTGCTAGCAGTTGATAATAAATTCATTACCAATTGTAATATTAAACCGGATGCGCGCTTTCCATATTGTCATAACTCCCATTATGCGGCTACCTTTACTAACGGCTAATTTTCTTCAAAGTCGTGATTGACCGTTTAAAGTAGATTTTACTGTATTGTGCGGAGTGTGACCGACAGGACGCGCGATGAAACAAATCGCGTGATTGTGGACAGAGGAACGATGAGCATTGACACCGAAAGAATCAGGTTGCCGGTAATAAACATGGAGAGTACCAGTGATTCGAACGACGGCCCGATGGCAAGAAGTGCGCTGGCCGCCAAGAGCACGTGTGCTATCGATCCACGTTCACGTGCAGCAATAGAACTTAATTTCGACTGCGAGACTATTAATCTCAGGCGATTTAGGAGAGGGGAACGGCGCCACGGGCGCAAGAGGAGGAGGAAGAATCAAAGACGCAGGCAGAGGAGGAGCAGGTAGGGGTGGGAGCAGCGTGGAGACGCAAGCGGAAGAGAAGCAGGTGGGGCTGAGGAGGGGACGGGGGTTTGCCCGACGCAGAGGCGCAGGAGCAGAAGGTGGAGATGAGGATGGAGGTAAAGATGGAGGCGCTGGAGATGAAGGCGGAGGAGAACTTGGGGCGGTGATGAGAACAGGGTGGAGGCCGTGTTGGTGGCGGTGATGGAGGCCTAGGCATTGGCGGAGGGGGTAGCGGAGGTGGGGGCGGAAGCGGTGACGAGGTGGTGGCGGAGAGGGTAGCGGAGGCAGTGGTGGCTATTTCGAAGGGGGAGGCGGTGGTGATGGCAGAGGCAGCGGAGGCGGAGGTGGAGAGGGAGGGCTAGGCGTTGGCGCAGGCGGTGACGGAGGCAGAGATGCTGGCGGAGGCGGTGCTGGTTGTAGTGGTAGAGTCGGAGGCGGATGCGGGGGCGGACGGAGCCGGAGGTGGGGTGGAGGTAAGGGTGCTGAATGAAACGGAAACGGGGGGAGTGGGAGATGCAGGCGTAGTGGTGGAAGGGGTAAAAGTGGAGGCGGTTGCAGGCTAGGAGGTAGCAACGGCATCGGGGGCAAGGCTGGTGGCGGAGGCGGGGACGGAGGGAGCGGTGGGTGCGAGGGCGGGCGGCGACGGCGGCGGCGCGAACCGGCGGATCACGGCGGCGCCGGCAGGCACCTGCGGCGGCGGCGGCGGCGGCGGTGGTGTCGGCGGGGGAGGGGAGGGGGGCTCGTTACGGGCGGTATTGTGCGGCGGCGGCGGCGCTGGGAAATTAATTGACACGCGGCGCCGCCGCCGCCGCCGCCGCCGCCGCCACCGCCGCCGCCGCCGCCGTCTGCGCCTCCGCACTCGACGCCGCCCCGCGGGACGTCCGTTGGCGGTCAGCGCTCCAAGGCTCCCCTGCGATAGCCCACGCGCCTTCCGGTTCACTGGGGGACTTCTCTGGGAACTGGAGTTTATTTACGAGCAAGTATTGCACTTCCCTTCCTTTCTGCTCACTTCACTGCAACTCACTGCAATTATGTTCTCGTGGAAATGGGAAGCGCTTACGCGACACCTGACTCTACCGCTAGTTGACGTCATGCGGAGAGTGTTCCTTCGATATTCGAAGGGCAGAAAATCCCAATTGTCACGTGCTACTTACAGCTTGTAACATAGTCCTGGCTAAATGCCCGGCAAAAGTATGTATTCCAGCAATTCCCGTCCCAATTAGATTCCATGCAGTCGTGCCTCTTGCGGTGAAGTTCTGTCAGACTCCATTTCTCGAGTTATTTGCATCCTATTGACTGGTATAATAACTTTGCTATTATTGGAACTAAGAATCCTTTTGCAAATAGAAACAGCGAAAATTTTATACCGGTTATAGGATGCGCATATCTTAAGAAATGGAGAGTGGCACATTCTCACCCCAAGTGGCACCATCTCGCCCTTTTCACACATAGCCGAGAACGCTTCAAGTAATGAAGTTGAGGCGTTCCCTGGCGGCAAATATGGAAGTCAGAATTTACCGACAACGTTCGAAGTGACTTTTCGCCGTATTAATCTGTAGTAATACTCTATTTCGTTTTATCCTAAAACTTACTTTACGAAATGTTTATGAGATAAACTGATCCTATATTTTCCTTTCATACCTAAAATGTATCTTTAATTTGATCGTTTCTTTTGACACACGAGAACACACTGTTGGTAAAAAAATATTATTTGAACATATTTCATTGTAAGAACGTGTATTTGTGCTCTTTTGTCTCGTTTCCGTAATATTTTGGTTAACCAAGACTGGGCGTATGCAAATCGCCAGTAAGCACGTTCGTAATTATTCCGCAAGTAACCTAGTGTTAATTATGTAATAATGCAAACAATTCATAGTATACAGTAGTTTATAATATTATAATTACTTTATAATAGTTATAGTAATTTTTAAGTATGACATAGTAAAACTGGAGTGCCGCTTTGTGATAATGGGGTAGAAGAGGACTTTTCTGCCAATTTAGAAAGAGGTTTCAGTTTTCAGCGCGCTCTAGTACCTAAAAGAGTTGTCAAAAAACTAAAGTTAAAATATGCATTTTAAAGAAGAGTTTGCCTACTTTAATTCTGTATCTAAAAGTCATTTAGATGAAGCGCGGTTGTCGAGAGTTGTTCAGCGTCTCTTGCCCCCTCCCCCAAAAATCAACTGGTTATAAAAATTCCGGAATTTTTTTCTGAATCGGATACCTAGTGAATGTACTGTACGCGATATTGTGAACTATACGCAAAACTGACACGAGCCTCTGTAGGGCCATTCGATAAGTTGCATAGAGCGAAAGATGTTCAGCTTCGAGCCTTTAATGTGGGGGAAAGAGATGATTATCTTTACACTATATCTCAAATTATTATCTACACTCTCATTGTAATTGCCAGTGTATATTGGCCTACATTGCAAACTGTTTCTCCATGTCAGTCTACGTCTCAATTGAGCAACCCTTCCCGGAGAGCTCGGAACAGAAGTTAGAGCAAATGGGCGACCTGCCACACCCCTCTCGCAGGCATTACAGCAGCTCGATCCCAATCTCGACCGCCACCACAACACTTGCAGCTGCGGCCGCGAACGCGCGAACAGTTGCCGCGCGCCCCTCGCCCTGCGCCTTTCGCCCGCCAGCGCCTCCGATCCCGTTACGGGCGGCCGCAGCTGTCGCGGGCGGAGGCGGGCGGGCGGGCGGCGAGGGGGAGGGCGAGCGCGGGTGTAATCGCGTTGCAGCACCCTCGCTGGGGGGAGGGGGCGGGGGACGGATCAAAGCGGGCCCGAATTAGCGCACCGCCGCCCCCGCCGCCGCCCCGGCCGCCGCCCCCACCCCGTCGCCCGCGGCCGCGCATCAGCATGCAAATCGCAAAAGAACACATCTTTTGTTCCCTCCGCTGGCGCTCAAACGTGATGAGCCCCGCCGGAAGAGAGCGCAAATGAGCGGGGGGGGAGGGGAGAAGCGCGCGGCGGAGCAGGTCTGGCCGCGCCTTGCCCTTTTCTGCTGCTGCTGCTGCTCCGCAGGGCGGCCCTATCGATCACTCAGGGCGATCGCAAACGATGTCTCCCAGGCATCGGCGCCGTCCCTACTCATTCAGTGGGGGACCACGGAGCCATGCCTCCCACCCCACCCGAAATGCATAGTTTCCATGTGGCAAAATTGATTTAAAGGTTTATTTATGTTGGAATTATGTAAAAATTTAAAAAAATGAAAATTGTATAGTACCATATATTCAATACAAAAATAATATACAATATAATAACACAGTGTATTATTTAACAAAAATCTTTGATGGCCCCCTCCAAATGATCGGGTGGATCCGCCCCTGTACTCATCGCTAAAACAGTCGGAGTCCAGGGTGACGACAAACGGATAGGATGCGCCCTTCGGAAATGGGCCTGTGGACATACAAGTAAGTAGACCCATGTATGCACTCGAGAAAGCAATAATTTTTTGGACCATTATTCTTAAATTAAGTTAAAATGCAATTACTAGTCTTCTAAGAAATTTGCACTAAGGAAAAATGCTGTGATGTAGTATAATTACAACATCCAGTAACTCACATACACAAATGCTGAGACGAACAAATAAATAAGCAATACATTTTGTGGTAAAATATTTATTAATTAATTAATTAATTAATTTATTTATTTATTTATTTATTTATTTATTTATTTATTTATTTATTTATTTATTTATTTATTTATTTATTTATTTATTTATTTATTTATTTATTTATTTATTTATTTATTTATTTATTTATTTATTTATTTATTTATTTATTTATTTATTTATTTATTTATTTATTTATTTATTTATTTATTTATTTATTTATTTATTTATTTATTTATTTATTTATTTATTTATTTATTTATTTATTTATTTATTTATTTATTTATTTATTATTTCATTCATTCATTCATTCATTCATTCATTCATTCATTCTTGTGAAGGATGAAAGTATATTCTGAATAGAATGCAGGAGACTATTACGAGTATTTACACCTATTAATTGTAATTTCCTTTCCATTGATAAATGTTCCCTGTAATGTTTAGGACAAAAAAACAAATAAACATCGACTATATTTGATCGAACCTGAGGAAATTCTTAAATTCTTACTTTCTCGCTCTATCTTCCTAAGAAAAGAAAGTTTTGTAATCGTGGGCCGGAAACGGTGAATTTTCGACACAAAAACTTTTATTGACGGCCTCTGGTAACGAAACAGTGGATAAATCATGTTCCTATAATAGTAAAATACTTCCTCTAACAAGTTGTGTAGTCAGAATCAATATTTTGTGGGTCCTCCATACATAAAAATTGATTGATGGCAAAACTTGTCTGTCTACCTGTGGTAAACGTTAGCGCCTAAACCGTTCAGCCGATTTTCTCCAAAATTGACATTCTCGGAACTATTTAAAGGAACTTGAGGTAATGCGAGTTTGAATCGGGTATTTTAATTTTTAAGAGTTCTTTACATAAATCCTCATATATATTTTCAAAGTTTTCTTCCCTTTTTCATCCCACTCTGATCCGCCCGGTCCAACTACACCCAACATCCCTGCACCACACCACTGCTAGCCACTTCTCCCCGCCACGCTCACTTCGCTTCGCCGTACCTCACTCTGCCTCATCTCACCGCTTTCAGTCCCACCTCTCTCTGCCTCGCCCCATCTTACTCTGCTTCATCCCAGCGCTCTCCTCCCTGCCCTGCCCAACCCCGCTGTGTCCCATTGCGCTCTCCCGGGCCCTGCCGCACCCTGCACTGCCCTCGCATGCGGGCCGAGGGCGCAGCGCGATAGCAAACGCAGCCTCCCTGCTGTCCCTGCCTCCACGTCCCGGACACCAGCATCGGGCGAAGCTCAGGCATAGGAAGTGACCCAGCAACAAGGGCGCAGATTCGTCGGATTGGAAATCATCTCTAGTGAACGCCTATTTTTGAAACTGAACTTACAATACTCGTACGGAACTTTGTCCCATCTTATATACCTCTGGCGAAGGTGGTTCAGGGCAACTGATATCTCTGCAATGCGTCTAACCGGGAGGTCCTAGTGTTCGAGACCAGACGGTGGCAGGATTCTCGACACAAGCTAGGTCGAATACTGCTGTCTGGAGGAGAATTCTAGAGGCCGGCAGCTCTGATCGGAAGTTTACGGTGGTTTCTCGGATCAACGCCAGGCGAATGCCGGAACAGTATTCTAATAAATAGGCCACAGAGAGTGTGCGATCTTTCCTTCCTCTCCTTTGTCCTATCCTCATTCTTAGTAAAACACACTTACGCCCATAAGCACTACACTTACCACACCTGTCTGGGGACCTGTAGGGAGCTGAGAACTTAAACGGGCTGGGACGATGCCACGCTGGTGGAGGTGCACTACACTGACGGGACTGATGGTCTTAGAAGTTGACCGGGTATCACTAATCAATCAATCAAACTTAGATACCTATGGATGCATGCTGCGTAAGGAAACAAGACGACACCTTGGAGGCCCTCCGCAAAAAATTATTCAACACCTCAGTGTTGGCAAAGGGAGATTGCTAGTCCTCGTACCTATGGACGAAGAAACCTTCCTTGAACAGCATTTCGAAAGTTTCGATGGGACATCAGCCCTTCTGTCAATAGTCGTGATGAATGAAGAATGAAAGGAATAATGAATACTCAAAAACCTACTCTTTGGTTAGAATAATCTATTTTGATGACTTATTCAGGTATTTAAATTAAATTTCAACATTTATGTTATTGTAATTTGTATAAATTATTTACTGGTTTCAATGGTAAAATCCCTTTAAAACTGCAATAAAATATGAACGTTGTACGCGTCTTCGGGACATTCACGTAATGAGAATTTTGTTGTTGTTGAAACAGCTACTATATTAGAACTTGGGAAGACTAAAAGTGCCAGGAATTGTAATTGTTTATTCGTAAATCATCCAACAGACCAAGACGAATTAATTTGCTACAAAAAGTGATTTGTTTTGCAAGATTGGAAATGTACTAATTATTTATTCCACGAGAAGTGTACACTATAAAGTATGATCAGTCTTAATATCACGTATGAGAAATTGAGGGTTGATTGCATTTTTTGGTCAAATTAGAAACTGTTAAATTGTTGGTGTAATTTCGCAGTGTTATTCCTATTTGGTGAAACCAGTAGCAGTGGGTTCTGTAAATTTAGGCATATATTTAAAATTAATAATACAAAAGTAAAAGTTCAACTAGTTCCAAAAATTACTGGGCGTTTTGAACGAAAGGCGAAGTTAAGAGAAATGAAGGGTTTAGCGATTTCGTGATGTCAGACTTTCCCTTTCATTGAGGCTAATTGTTCCCGGCATGAGCCGGCGCAGTGTCCAGTCTGTTTCCCTGCATTTAAATCTCTCCGTGCACGGCGTGGCCGCCCAGCGCCTCCCGCGCCTCGGCTGGGCCCAGCCCCTGTCGTCGGGAGCGGCCCTGTCATCGGCGCCCGCGCTGTCGCCAAACAGGACGCGGCGCAAACGAGGGGGCGGACACGAGGGAGGGAGCCTGCGCGTGGGCGAGAGGGGAGGGGGTGGCGGCGGGGAAGATGTGGGTGACGACAATGGAGAGGATGGCGTTGTTGGCAGAGGAAGTGGCGGTCAGCGATGGGCAGTGGGTGTGGGCGGGGGGGGGGGCGGGTGTGGGATGGAGCAAGGCGAGGCGGGACCGGACACGGAGGGGGACAAGGCCTGCGAAGCGGTGAGGATACCGCGGGGGGAGCGCAATTTTAGGTGACAGGAGCGGCAAATTTTCTTCAAGAAGTGTCATAGGCACACCCCATATCCTTAGTGTTATTCAAAACTCACAAATATAATTACCGATATTCACCGAAATACTGAATTAGCACATCACATTAACATTCTAGCGGTGCTAAACAGCGCATACTTTCTTTCCCTTATTAACAGTAATGTAATAATATTATACCGCATTTTTGTCTATATCAACACATCTGTCGATGAGCGCTGCCAACAATAGGCACATATTTTCATACCAATTCTTTCTAAAATCGTCATTTTTACCGTACATGGAAGGTGGTCCGTAGTTGGCGTAAAACCTGTTTATATTCCATTGATTTCAAGAAAAAAATACGGAAAACTACTCGCTTTTTCCAAAAATTGTACATTATTTTTTTTGAAGAGCTAATTTTGAACAACCGACTTTGTCTGAGACCAAAATATCTATCTCCAAGTTTGAAGTTTTAAATTTCCTTTCCAATGTTCAAAAAATTGGGGATGTCAAAGAAATTAGACCTGTATCATTTTTTAACCACTTTTGTACTATTAAAGAAAAAAATTAACCACAAATTTTGCAGCAATTTTTTTGAAGTTTTGGAAATATCCCAGGGACTTAATGTAAAGTAGCCCCCCCCCCAAAAAAAAAAAAATTACAGTATCGGTTTCAAATTCCAGGATCTGCGACATCAGCTAGAACGATTGGGGAATGTCAATTTTGAAGAAAATCAGCAGAACGGTTTATTTGCTAGCGTCGTGCATAGACAGACAGACGTTTCGCCGTAAATTTTTTCTATATTTAGCAACTGGATTTATCCACTTTATCTACAGGGCCCGGCAATAAGAGTTTTTGTGTCGAAAACTCGTGTTTTCCCGCACACGATTATAATACTTTCTCTTCTTACGTTGGTGAGTGCGAGAAAGTAAAAAATTCGTTCCCTCATATAATGATTGGATGTTCAATCACTGGACTTACAACCTAACTTTTGCTTCTCACTTTCCCTGACATTGAAAGATCGAACATTTTCTAGCCATTCTTCCTCACAGTATTGAGTTACCTTTTACTCATTTTAGTGATCGAATACGGATATTACGTTTTTAATGTTCTTTCGTTTTAAAGATTTGATTTAAACATTTGCGGCAAAGGATTTACATTTTTGTCTATTGTTCGCAATATAGTGGTAGAGTGTGTCATGTATTGCAATTCTATTATTTAGCCCAAATCTGGACATTGTTCTTCACATCACTTCGTCGTTATTTATTTACAAACGATTGGGCATCTGATGTCACAAATTTGACACTGTTGAGAAAAAGTATAGAGCCAATGAGAAGTATTCACATTCGTTTTAGCAGATGCTCTGTGAGGAGCAGTCTGAGAGTGTGTGGGCCGGCGTGTATCTTCCGTGAGCAAACACAAGACGGTTCAGACGGGAGGGAGGCTTGAAGTTTCATATAGCCAACTAAGCAGTATTCCTCCCTGAGGAACCGAATCGGAGATGGAGGAGAAGGAGGAGGAGGAGGAGAGTGGGGAGGATAATGCATGCTAAATGCAGAATTCGGAACTGCGTCCCTTTCGTAGATCAGCGTCTCCCTTTAACGACTAAGGATGATTTGTGTTCTGGGCGCGTCAATTGCCATAGTCATTAGTCCAGTACGTTCAGTACAAGTGCTATTTCGGGAGATGACGATAGTCTTCTCCCGCTTGAACCTGAGGTCCATCGCCCATAATTACATCTGCTTTCGGAGGTTTTTCTCCCTAAGTATCGTCCACTCATGGGTACCGACTTCCCCAGTTGGGGCAACCCTTAAGTTCCCAACTGCTCTCCCTACAGGTGAGGCCGCGTAGTGCGTTTAAGTGTCAATGTAAGTGAGTAAGAGGAGGGGATAGGACAAGTATGAGAAAGGAAAAATGGCACGCGGTCATTGGGTCGTTTGTTAAGATTCTGCTCAGGAATTCCCCTGTATTGATCGGATCAGCAAAGGAAATCTACTTGATAAACACGCCGGACATTGGAATGGTCACTCAGACATTAGCTGAATTCGACCTAGCTTTGAATACAGAATCGAAAATACGGGACCGACGTGAATCGAACTGTAGGACCTTTCGGTTAGAGGCGCTCCACTGCCGACAACTGTTATCCTGAGCCATCTTAGCCAGAGATTATGCCACTAAGGATGGCTTCTTCTCTTGAAAACCTCACAACCAGTGGCGACCGATGGGTTGCGAATTAAGAGGGGCGGAATGTATGTCTTAACTATCACACACGTTTTTACCTCTTCGAAATATTTCTTGAACGAGGAAAGCTGTGGCATGTACAGTACAACCGATTTGCACGTATTGGGATTTTAATCCTTGTCTAAGACAACTTTTGTGTTGATAATGGAAGATACAATTGGGCTCGAAAATAAGATTTTAAAAAATATTTCCAGCAAACAAAACAGTAATTTATGAAATCAGATGTAAGATTCGGTATTCTTAGCTTAGTTAATAGTCGCGGACTCTGTCGAATAAAACCGTATTAGCAGCACGCTGCTCCCCTCCAACTCCCAGTGCCCCCACTCTTCCTCGAGTTTCCATGGCCTAGCATGCACCATCTACGGACGGACTCCTGATAGTTCACGATGCTACCCATTCCAAACATTTATCTTTCGCGTAATCGGGCACTTAAAATTAAATTCATCCTCATATGTGCGCTGGTGGAATGCACGAATTAAATGAGTTGATTTATTGCAAGTTTAATACATTCTGCAACTTTTCCCGAGGGCAATTCTGGGGAGGGCGCCGCTCCAGAGCCCGTAAGGAGCCGCTGCCACTGCTCATCACCTCTTCCAAGCTGGAAGCGTGCCTCTTTGGAATCCTCCCGCAACGCGAGTCTGTGCCAGGCCATCGACCACCGCTTGGAGGCCTTCGGTCGAAGGGGAGACTGGTGAACGAGAGACTGGTGTGGGTCGCGTGTCACACTCACGGGCTCACGCGCTCGCCAAACCGCACGCACGCACACAAACACAAAGCACATACGCTCCCACACATCTGCGCGGCGTGGCGTGGCAGGGCGGGGCAGACACAGGCGGCGGCGGGGCGCGAACCGCGGACCCCTGTTTGCGCGCGCCGCCACAGCTTGTCCACTGCGGCGCGGAATCGATCCGCGGACCCCGCCCCTGCGCCCGGGGTTTACCCTGCAATTTGCCCTCCAAACACACGGCCGCCCTCCCACCTGGGGCGCGACGGCACAGCGACACGCCGCCCGTGACACGACGATCGCACCTTGGACCTCACTAGCTGGATCCACGAAAACTTTCCGCACTTTGTCAATAACGCAGACACATAAAATGAAAAAAAAGTCAGATCCAATGACGTGTCTCATTTCTCTATGTAGGTCGACAAGCTGAATCCGAAGCCAGAATTGCATCACGACCCTCCAGTTTTTTTAAAAATCGCAACCCCCGAAATTGTATTTTTTGTTTTCGGGGGTTGTTGTCTGACCCAAAGACTTGACACGTGTTTCAGCCACGAATGAAACGGATTCCGGAACTGAGCCAGTGCGTGTGCGCTGCGCAGGGAGATTATAAACAGCCGTTCTTGGTCTGTCTCACTGATTGTCTGTCTCACTCGACACGTGTTTCTCTATGTTTGTCGACACGCTGAATCCGAATCCCAAGCTAGAATAGCGCCATCAGTCTCCAGTTTCATTTTTTTAAATCGCGAAAAACACAATACGAGATTCTGGTGTCTTGTATTATACTTTAAAGAAGCCGAACGTTGTCAGACGCAAGACTTGATACTTTTTTCTCCACGAATGTCGACGCGCTGAATCCGAAGCCAGAACTGCGCCACCACCCTCCAACTTCTTTTAATCGCGAAAAAACTCCGTGAAATATACATTTTCACTGTGAATGTTTGCGATTTAAAAGTAACTGGAATGTGGTGGCGTAATTCTGGCTTCAGATTGGGATTTAGCGAGCCAACATACATAGTGTGTCAACATACAACATGTGTCTTTGGGTCTGACTTTTTTATGTGCCTGTGTAATTGTTTTTTAAAATAGTGCCTCTTCCACTCGTAAAATTCACTCAACTCCATTCAATAAACCAACAGGGTTTTAAATATAAATACAAAATTCTCTAATCAAGGTGGTGTATCTCAAAAAATCGTTTTCACAATCCGATTTTTCTTACCGCCTCTTCCTACTGGCCAATCATAAACTGTGACTCATCGATCTTAGGAGGCGGTGTACATCGATCGCTATGTCGATGTCTAATAAACTGCGTATGTACGATAACATAACCTCTTTGATGTTAACATAGCTTTCAGTTGAATTTCTATATTTGAGACATTTTGCAACTCTGTTGGACATAATTTGTTTCGTGGAATAGTCATATTAAATACTACTTATTCTTCGGAAATTCTCAGATAAATTCTCTCATCGCTTCGCGAGACGGGGATTTATGAACAATTTCCAAAGCATTTGTGGTATTACCTATGATAATTTCCTCTCACTGGATCTCAACTTTGAACGGCCAATCTTTGATGAACGGCCAATCCTCTGCTGCATTGTAGCGTATTGAGCACGAGAAAACATTCTAAAATTGCAAAATATTGACATTAAATTCCACAGAAAGTCTAGCTTCAATTTTATAAGGTTATATTACCTCTGCCTGCTTTGTACATATATTTGAATGATTTTGAAGGGCATTAGTCACTATTTTTATTTTTTTCTTTATGAGCGATTCGAAATTGAGATGTATCTACGTGGTAACTAAATAGCACTGGATTTGTTAACATAAAGTTATTTAAAGTTCAATTTTAGGAAAGCAAACTGATTATACTAACTTCGCGTAAGTCTCAAAAATTATTTTAAGACATTTTTTGTAAAACATGATGTACTCCATTATTCGAAGTGTCCCTGCGTGACAGAAGATATCTCAATTGTTGCCACAAATTTACCACGGATCAAAACAACATTCATAACTTCTGTTCCTAACCTTAAAATGGCTCGATGAAATGGACGGCACTGACGAGTGCCTCAGTACAGGTTAGAGCGCCCCGAGTGTACCCTGGTTCCGTGTCATTGTACGAATGGAACATGCGCTTCATCGCACAGGTGCGCCCTAGCGGTCAAATGGAACACGAAAGCTGCCCTGGACGCGCACTGAGTGCGCACCAGTGCGGCGAATGGAAAACGCTTTTACATCAATCCCCTCGCAACAATCAACAGACGCCTACATACTATCTTGAATTGTAACAAACATTTGGAGAAACTTCGCGTGTTGTATCGGTCTTTATTCATTTGTGTAAACTGCATTTTTTACTCCGAAAACTGCCCTTTGAAAAAAATTACACCAAAGAGATTCTTAATTGTCGGATCGAGGGACCTCCCCCCTACATTTTTAGAGCTAATGAACAGTGTTAATGGAACCACTGTTTCCGAAGTCGAATAAGACGAAGAAATCGAAACAGTAAAGGATACGGCGACAGAGAAGGCGGTGTGGGCAGCTGGGGTAAGGGAAATGCGGTTGTCGGAAGTATCAGGAGCCACCTCTTAAGGCAAAGCTTAAGGGAGCATCCCTTAAGTGGCAACTCGTGCTGCGGCTTTGCGAGCGGCAAGCGGATTGCCTTTGCCATTCGTCTGGGTAGATCTCGTGCGGCGAAACCAGGAAGAATAAGGAAAGACACAAATGTGTAGTTTCCTCGGGAGACGGATGATGTAGAAAGATGGCATGTAACTTCAAGTCTTCAGTGACAATATTCTGGGATTTCGGGAAAGTTGAGCAGAGAAAAAATCTCCTCTTTCTTCGAAATTACCAGGCAATAGTGTTTAGTTTTACATCTATCACGAAGAAGGCAATGGAATTGGATATCCCTCGCGAGAGAGGTGACCCGCATCACGAACACCATAGCGGCTGTTGGAAGCGTCAACGACTGCGCTCTTCGCTTTCAGCACACACTGTGCCCACCTCGCAGCGCACGCGGCCCGCCCCGTCCCCAACCTCTCCGCCACGCCCCGCGCTCCGCTTCTCTGCTGTGCCCGTGCCCGCCCCAACACCGCCCCGCCCGGCCTCGCTCGGCCCGCCCCACCGCATTCGGCCTCTCCCGCCCCCGCGCCGCCTGCACACTGCGTCCAGCACACAACGCTCCTCCCTGTCCTAAGCCGCCCCGCTCCTGCGCTCTCCCCAGCGCCACCCCACTCCGTCTCGCCTCACTCGCCTCGTTCCACCGCGTCCCACTTCGCCCCGCCTGGCCTCGCCCGCCCCGTCCCACCGCGTCCCACTTCGCCCCGCCTGGCCTCGCCCGCCCCGTTCCACCGCGTCCCACTTCGCCCCGCCTGGCCTCGCACGCCCCGTTCCACCGCGTCCCACCCCGCCCTGCCTGGCTTCGTCCGCCCCGTTCCACCGCGTCCCACCCCGCCCCGCCTGGCCACGCCCGCCCCAGCGCCGCCCCAGCGCCGCCCCGTCCCTCCTATCCACGCCTCGCCAGTCCAAATCCACCGTGTCCCGCCCCGCTCCTGCGCCCGCGAACGCGCCCACTCCAGCGACGCCCAACCCCGCTTCGCTAACCCCGCCCCACCGTGTCCCGCCCCGAGCGCCTGCACGCTGCGTCGAGCACGCGGGCGCGGAGCGGCGGTGCGGGACGGGACGGCGAGGCGAGCTGCCACCCGCGGGAGAGTAATCCAATTGGGCGCTGGGGGCGGCACGGCGGCGGGGCGGACGGGACGGGGGCGCGGGGCGAGTAAACGAATCGCGAGTAATGCGCACAATTGCATCCCGGCAAAGATTCGCTCCGCGCCGCGCCGCTCGGCAGCCGTTGCCTGGCGACCGCCCGGAGCTGGAGCAGCGCGTGGAGCGGGGCGGGAAGGGGAGGGGAGGGGAGGGCGTCGCGCGTAATGTATGCCTGCGCAGGAGGGTGTTTGGGGGCGAAGCACAAGCAGCCGCAAAGCCCTGCTGGAATACCTTCTGTCAGGCCTCGCATTGGGCGGGCGTGGTCCGAAGCGCAGGTCCAGATGGTCCGCAGAGACCATGCATTTCATGGAAGTCTGTTCACGAGATATCGCTGACAGGAAGCTCCCTATTGCTTTAACAAATGTCCCAAGTTCATTCTTAGCTGTTTACTAAGGTCAAAATGGATTTTCATATCTTGTAGATTCTACCCGAACAACTGAATGCACAATACGCTGTATCACTGATATACAATTGGTTTGACTGCCGATATGTGGCCCCGTTACGAATGTCACTGAACCATTTTTTTTGGGCATGAGTGAGACCATCATTAGCTCGCTTAATAGGTATATATAATTAAAATAAAGTATGTTCACCATTCACATAAATTTTGTTTGAATAATTCCAGTTACCATTTGCGTTTTGCTTGTCAAGATTTTCAATATTTCAATCATACTTTTGTGGTTCTTATTGCAAATATCCCATGACAATTTGTCTTGTAAAAGTACTGACAATCATATGCAAGGCCTGAAAGACTCATAGTCTTATTTATATATTTCTTTCAATCTTCAATAACCATAGTATATACACTCTCCTTTGTAAAATAGTCTTAGATCCTTGAAAAGCTTGAAACAGAAACAAGATAAATCACACAAATCACAGAAAGTTTTCCTCTAATCGTAATTGTTAGTACGTATGTCAATTTTAGTCAAAGTGCTTGACTTTTAAGTGTCCTAATCTCTGGCAACATATGAACTGCTCATATACAAAAACAAAATAAGCCAAAATCAAACGAAAAGCGAGACATATCTCGGGGCTGGTGTGGCTTATCCCGTTACTGTCCGAAAACCTTCAATTGACCACGCTTGCTAATGGGCCAATACGACTGTCATACCTGCCAGCAGCGACGAGGATTTTGCTTGAATCGCGATTGATTTATTTTCACAAAATCCAGAACGAAGTATACGAACCACGCACCCTTCGGGAGTTTGTTTTTTTAGATCACTTGCCGACCATGTGATATAGGAATAGAGCGTAGATCAGAACTTGAAACATATTGAGCATCCCAATGTTTTTGTCCTCGGCTGATTAAACCGAAGAACAGACCCTGATGTCGCGTCAAAACAGACGTTTACCTTACGAAGACAAACCTTTAAAATACATCTACTGAATATGTGATTTATATAATTTCTCCTATTTAATCCATAATACTAACCTCTTTTGATCCACTTTATGCCTCTGTTCCCGCTGGTCCATTTTACTTTCGCGCTACGGAGTAGAGACAGTTATGAAAATGCTCCGTCGAACCGGCGAATTTGCGGTGGAAAAACTCTTATTACAGAACTCTGATAACGAAAAAGTTTGTAAATCCAGTTGATAAATTTAGAAGCAATATCCTCTATCACGTAGTATAGCCAGAATCCATGTTTTGTGGGTCCTTGATACCGAAAAATTGAATACTGGCAAAATGTCCATCCGTCTGTCTGTCTATCCGTCTGTGAACAACGCTAGCGGCTAAACCGTTAAGCGAATTTCTCCAAAATTGATATTTCTCAATTGATCTGGCTGATGTAGCAGCTCCTTGAATTTGAAACTGATATTGTGATTTAGGGGGTAATTTACATGAAGCCCCCGGGACATTTTCCTACAATTTTCAAAAAATGGCCCCGCTGTTTTTGGTTAATTTTTATTGGGTAATGTGAAGGACGTTTAAAAGAATGGTGCAGGTATCATGTTTGTTGAAATACCTGAACTTTCAAAAATTGCAAAAGTTAAATTTTTTCCTTTAATAGAGTTTTCCTTCAACTAAAATATTAAAGATAGAGATTTTTCCCTAATAAAATCTGTTCCTTAAAGATTAATTTTGAAATAATGTCGTGTACAATTTTGTTTTAGCACCACTAGTTTGACCGTACGATCAGATTGCAACGTATTGCTCAATACCTCCTTTGGCTAAGGAACAACCAAGCCACAAACAAATGAGAACCGCAAACCGTTACGCGTGAAGTAGGCCACTACACTATTTGTCCCACGAGCGTATCCCCACGAATGA
The DNA here is from genome assembly GCA_038098605.1 of Gryllus longicercus. Classification (NCBI taxonomy): domain Eukaryota; kingdom Metazoa; phylum Arthropoda; class Insecta; order Orthoptera; family Gryllidae; genus Gryllus; species Gryllus longicercus. The sequence goes on from JAZDUA010000360.1 coordinate 633,014, forward strand.
CAGCTCTTACTAATGATATTAATGGCAATGTGATTCTCTTGGTGGCCTGTAGGTCCGAAAATTAGTTAATGAGTTTCCGAGCTTAGGGTCGTTATGAAGATTAAGCGCATTAACATTTTAATACGAGCAATTCTAAAGTGAATGGCGTGTGTCAAAAGTATTGAATCATCAAGAAATACACTTCTCAGAAAAGGAAAAATTGAAATTCAGCATTATATTTCAAGATATGTTTACGGTGATTTGTACATGCATAGTTTTATTGTAAAAGTCTAAAAAGATGAGTAAACATGAAAGAACTCTAAAGAAAAAATAGTAAAACTATTAGTATTAAAGAAGTAAAAAACGTCACTTTAGAACAAAACTGGAATGTAGACTTGGATAGGGGTAATAAAGAAGTGTGTGCGTGCTTCAGAAATTCATTGAAATTTATCTTCAATAAAATAATGTACTTACTTTCACAGGATCAACAGAAATATTTATAAAAAATCACTAATATTCCCAGTTCACACAATCTTCCTACGTTAACTAATATTAAAATATTTTCAGTGTTTCAGAGTCATTCATATTCTGAATAAATCGATTGACTTATTATATGAATATTTGGAGTACTCATTAATAGTTCCTAGTTTGTTTAGACATTTCTTAATATCAACTTTTGATTTGTCCTCTGAATAATTATGTATGTTTACATTAGAGCCTAGTCAGAATTTGGTTTGGATTTTAATGCAACAGTTTTGGTTCGGTATTTTGAAATCCATTTTGTCTTGTGTCAAAAGCAGCTATTTTCCATTTGCTAATAATTTATATGGACTCATCATACCTACTGTACTTTATGCATTCCAATATTTTAATGTAGGCTTCAGGAGGAAGATAATTTTGTTATTTAATACCATTCCCACAAAATGGAGCAAATCTCAACAAAACCATAAATTTAATACCAAGTAATATACGATGAAGTAGTCACGTGACAAGAAGCGTCAAGTTTGACTTACCTCGAGACGAGACGTCAATACAAATATAAGAGTAGAAACGTGAAATTGGTCCGTTTTGGAATACCATTTAACATGAGCAAAATTCCGTTAATGAACACAATATTTGGCATTATGATGGAGAAGCTTATTGACAGTAAAACAAAAAAATAAACGAATAACTTAGAAAGTTATTCAATTAAGTTTCCTTTTCTGCGCTCCTAACACTTCGGCGCTCAGGATTCGATACCTTTATAAAGCCCGACTTATGTTTAATGAAGTAATATTCTTGGGTTTAACGATACATGTATACAATACTGCTAGACTTTCGAAGATACAAAACAGAAATCATGATCGGTTGTACAGTTCAATTACACAATTACAACATTACAGTTCACTAATTTAGACATTGGAGAACGTGGTGAAGAAAATGGGGGGCCCTTTTGACAGGCCCGAAGACTCTGGTCCCCTCTGGCAGGCGTCTGTAATTTCGCGGACATGTGGGCCCCGCCCTCTGACCGCTGAACTGCCGTGTGACGTCACATCGTCACCCCTCACAGGCGACCCACCAGGGGGGCGGGGTGCAGGGCCCCTCTCGAACCTCAAGGCCTAGATGACCTCGAACATTGAGTCTGATGTAAATACACAAGGAAATATTGTAGTGTTAGCATTTACATAATTAATTGCTTTTGGAATAATAAAGAAAATACATTTTTTGTCAACTTTCATAATTTGTCATTTTTCTGTTTCACATTCTGTTTTGGAATATTCGGCAAAAGCACCAATAATCTAAGATCGAAACTTTTGTGATTCATCAAATCTTGATTCTATGAAAGCTTAAATTAACAAATGACAAATGCCCAAGGTATTATTTTAATATTTCCCGATAAAAAAAAACGAGGGCTGCATTTTCAAAATAATTACAGTTTTCTTTAAATCTTGTGGCAAAATAGCAACTTGAATTTAAAATCGACCCCGCTACTAATGTCAGTAGGCACACGAAAAAGAAAGAATAGTTGAAGTATACGAGATTCATGATACTGTAACAAGTTCCCTTGTTACAGTATCAAGGATTTCGTATACTGCAACTGTTCTTTTTTTTGTGCATGTATCATAAATTACTATCTTTTGTTACATAACCAGGAATAGGTATATCTGAGGAATTAGTATTTAAAAGCTAAATATCTATATCTCCTAGGACTAAGAACAATAATAGACTGATGGTATTATTTGGGATGTTACAAGCGTCTTATCAGTGATCCCATCCAATCAGTATTTCCAGTCACGTCATATAGACTTATATACAAAGTGGCTGTTTTGCTGATCACGAACCACTTGAAGATGCAGGAAGAATTATTTCAGAGGAGGGGGTATTCACCAGAGTACCCCTCATAATGATATTATCAATAAATAATTTCCTTTGCCGTTTTGGCCTCAGAAGCATAGCATCTTTCAATATATGTGCGAGTTAGTCACAGCAAGAGTATCACCGCAACTTTATACGCATTTGAAAGATCTGAAGCGCTCTTGTAGATTTGGCAGATCATTAGCGTCATTTGTGCATTGCAATTCTGACGACAGACTGGAGGGCTAAGTTTCAGATCGCAGGGCCGCGGACGATACTGGGAAGTTACAATTACAGGTAAATTCTACCAATTGAAAAATTAGCGTTTTCCCCCGTTTGTATCCGTTAAAAGTAGATTTTTTATTTGCCCATACTTTGAAGAATCATCAGAGCTTCGACTCCCTGAGCACAATCTCCTGAACATTATAGACAAGGAAAATCGCCAATAAACTGCTACAGCATGCTAGAAACGAAGCATTTCTTGGCAAAATGTGACATTAGAAACATTTGTTCATGTAATAGAAGAGAAGACGGTGGTGAATTTTTTCCACTTGAAAGGTTCACTTGATAGTGAATGCACTGTATTGGTACTGACAAAAAACTTTTGAAAATCGCTCGTGAACATCGCTGTTTGCTAGAACGCCATATTTCACTTGGGCACGGCAGTGCTTGTGGGGGCCTCTCCTGCGTCGAATTCCGGCGCTCTAGTGGGCGCGGCGCGGGGCAGCGAGTGCGGGAGCGCAGCGGCGCAGGCAACGGCCTCGCCTCTGCCACCCGCGCCCACCCGCCCCCGCTCGCTCCCGCCCGCACCCACCCGCTCCCACCTCTCCCCATCCTCGCTCGACCGTCCCCGCTACCACCCTCACCCTCTCACGCCCGCACCCGCCCGCGCGGCAGCGTCGGTGGCGGACGGGGAGGAGGAGGCCTTGAGACGGCGGCGGGCGCCACCGCCGCGATACGATGGCTTTTCCCAGAAGCGCGGCACGCGGCGCCGCCGCCCGGGGAGGGGGGGAGGGGCGGGCGGGGGCGGAGGCGCCGCCCAGGGGCGGGCGGAGCACCAATGGCGGCGCGGCGCGCGCGTCTGCGCGGCCCCCGCCCTGCGGCCCGCGGGTCGATGCCGGCGCCGCGGCGAGCGGGCGGGCGAGGACGAGGGCGAGGGCGAGGGCGAGCGCGCGCGACGTGGGCGATCGATGGCCGCGCGGCGACGCGACGCGCGCTGCATTCACAGACCCCCTTCCCCTCCCCTTCCCTCCCCTCCCCCGGATGGAAGCTGCTGTGGAAGCTCACAAAGAATCGGCAGGAAACAGGAGGCGCGACTTGTACGTATCGGACCTCGCTCCGATTGCGTCTTTCAGGCACACCCGCCAACCATGAAGATACTGGACCCATCGCACGCTTCATTTCCAAATAAATATCCTATACTTCCATTTGTTTGCAGTGTCCTTTGACAGATCATCAGCTTTTATCAGGTCATCCAATCGGGAGCGTCACTACTGTAAATAGCATACAAGCTCCCGATTGGATTACACCGTAACAGCTGATTTACGTCAACAGACACCATGTTGAAATGGAAGTATAAAACGCCTTATTACAATAAAAAATTGCAGAATGGCGCCTAAATGATGAGTCTGGTAACCGATACAGTATTGTAATTAAATGTTACGATACGAATATAATACGTTTTATACACTTCGTAAAAACAATGACATATAATATTCATTTAAATGTGATTATTCGTCCTGCAAAAGGTGACATGTTGATTGCGCATTGCTTGTTTTTTGAACTCGTATTACGACAATGATCTCAGTTTCGTAAAGTTTGACTTCAGATAACAAAAGTAGATAAACTTTTTCGCGGCGGTTGCAGCGTCTAAACCGTTCGATGACATCGCTCACAAGTCATAATGTAGAGCCGCATACATGTTTGTACAGTGTTCGTCAATTATAAAAAAATAATTAACGATCATAATCGTAATCGACGCAATTATTCTTTTCGAAAATGTAATGAAGCACGAGGCGCCAATTGTATTTCTGTTTTCGTAAAGATGTAATCATGAATGTCCTACAACTTAGCAAATAATCAATATGTTTATATGAAAGTATATATTTGAGAATACATGGACAATGATCCACACAAGTTAAGCGTCTGCCTCTCGCTTTTGTCACAACTGGAGAGTCTTTCAAGCGTATTTTGAGGCTTTTATTTATTTATTTATTTTTGCTTTTGATCCACAAGCACCGATCCTTTTTCTAAGTGATCTACCGTAGTTTCACACCTACTTTTCATATTTTTTAGCGCTTCTTTTGAAGTCCGATTAAATAAAGGTGATTGGCACGGGGGAGAGAGAAGGGGCACTGTACATTTTTCTGATAAAAGCGCAATGTTGAGATGAATCCTTGCCTCGCTTCTGATCATTAAAATACTCGTATATTACTACCTTACGTTCCGTCCCCTTTAGGATAGACTCGTTCTTTTTTGGAATATATGAATTAACAAAAAAGAAAACACCAAAGAAATCCACCAATGACAGTGGTTATTTAGACATAAATTCTGCTGATGGGAACTAATATGGGCTAATTTGTGTGAGAGTTTATCACTTTTATTTAAATAGACCCTAGGTTTGGGAAGATTTTGTGAAAACTGGTTGTGTATTTTTCTCGATGACAACTTTAACTCTTATGGAATGAATAATAACTATATTTATTCTAGAATGTTCCGAATTCTTTTACTTTTGCCAGACTGGTGTGTTTGAGGCTGTTGAACGAGTGACGCATTGCGTTAAAAGTGGCAGTGTAATCTACAGTGGCGCTTGTTCCCTTGATTTTATAGAATTGCCTTGGAAGCCTCGCTTTGTTTCAAGGAACTTCAATGAGCGATGGTAAACTTCAGCACACTCTTAGTCAAGGCAATGGGAAATGCAGACACACGGCGCAAATGTGCATGGGCAAATGGAGGTAATGACCACCATAGGAAATGACTCTCCCAACAGCGCATGCAGCGCATGAGGTCAACGCTACAGTCAGTCGCGATCCGATATGGCATCCACATCCAATCATTTCACTCTTTATGCTACACACTACTCCTGTAATAATTGTCAATGTATTTACATTACATTTATCTATATCATACCTTCCCTGATGACTTGCATTGCCCCTGTATTTGGCGGGTCTCTTATAAACGAGGTAATGTCTCACGGTCATTCAGCGCCCAGTCTCTTTATATCGTCTTGTTACGAGCGTATCCAATTAAGCTGCTCGGAACTCATTTTGGGACCTTGGCATAATTGTTGCTGAAATCTGGCATTAAACATACTGATACAAATGTCAGTAAAATTACCTCTATTTGAATCCCTAACGCCCAAAGTGAATCTAATTCCACATTCAGAAACACCAGCCATTCCAGAAAACTTCGAAAACATTAGAATCCCTCCCATCGATATTAACAATATTGAAAATATTATAGAACTAAACAGTGAAATAAAAATCCACATTACTAATCAGACAACCTTGAACAATAGCAAGGCAAAAACTTTAACCAAATAGAAGACTTCAGAAAAGCAATGAAATATTTTGTAAGCACCAATAAACAGTTCCACACCTATAAGGACCCAAACAATAAAACGTTCTCTGTGATCAACAAAAACATTCATCTTACCATCTCCCTAGAGGAAATACATCAAGATCTAAAACCTAAACATTCTTCCTTCATTAACGTCATCAGATTACACAATAACAATTCACCCACAGCAGTGGTGGCCGCTGAATACTCAGGAGAGCAGAATATAGAAATCATACTTATAACAACCCAAATATGTTACCTAAAAGTAAAAACTGAAAGAAGGCGAAAATTAAAAGGAACAATTCAGTCAGTCCTTGGTCCCGTTGTCTGGATATCGGACATTCCAAAAACAATTGTAACCATCTCATTTCTTGTACTTATTGTTCAGATATTCATTATTTGTTCACATCTCCTCGGACGTACGAACGTAAAATGCAAAAATTGGGATGGCTTTCACAGAACTGATTTTCAAACATTAGAAATTTCCTTTAAAAAAATGAAAATAAATGTTAAAAAATACAGCAGACATCCTCCAGTCTAAAAACATAACTAAATATTTTAACAAATATTTACAGAAAAGTCATAGCAGATTTTAAATAGACGAAATATAAAAACTTAATACTATCTTTACAGCTCCATAACAACTCAAGTCTTGAACTTTACTAAAAGGATGCAAAGGAAAATACCGTAATCCCCCTTTTACACCCCCAAAGAGTAAAGAATGTACTAAAAGTGAGAAAACTGAAGTTTTATCCGATCCTTTTGCTAAGAGCCAATCTCAACATTTCCCCCCTCATCCCGATTACTACCAAAGTTTATAAATTACCGATCCCCCTAATTACAACATACCTCAAACAGTTAAATGCATATTTCCTCAGGAAATTACAAACATAATCAGAACTCTCCCAAATAAAAAAGCACACGGTCATCACAACACTAACAATATTTTTTTTTTAAACTACCCAAAAGCATTATCGCTTTTATCACCAATGTATTCAACTCATCCCTAAGAATAGGATATTACCCCTCAAGCTTTTAGCTTCGGGAGTAAAAGCATTCCTTAATCCTTCCCATCCCCAAGCCGAACAAGAACCACAGCAACCCAGACAACTACAGGCCCATTAATCTTCTCCCATCATTAGAAAAAATATTCTAAAAAACGTATTCTTGCAAGACCAAATAATTACCTCAACAAAATAAATCGCATACCTTTCTATCAGTTCGGCTTCACCGATATATCCAAAGCGTACCAGCTCCTACGCATCTCCAAACACTTTCAAACATCATTTAAATAAATAAATAAATAAATAAAACATCGTCAATAGCAGTATTCATCGATATCACCAAAGCCTCCATCGAGACTGGCACTAAGGGCTAATATATACGCTATCATCAGTCGGAACCACAATATTTATGTATGTACTTCGGCGCAACAACTCTTTACGAGCTAAGGCCTACAAGCAGTGTTCTGGGCTTGAGGCCATGAGTTAAGGGGGGGGGGTACATCTCGAACCGCAATATACCTCTATAAAATCATAAAATTCTTCTTTATAAATATAAATTTTTCAGTCATAATAGAAAACCACCTCTCAAACTCTCGACCTATAAGGGCAGGACTCCCACAAGGATGCAGGGGGTCTCCCCATTACTATTCAATCCCTACACAGCGGTCATTCCTATCTCGAGATTAACAAAATCAAAATTATGTAATCGAAACAGCTCGTAAGTCAAACTACTAAAATGCCTTTATTCAATGCCAATATATACAAACCCATTATCAAACTCCTCCTTCTATATGCCTGCCCAATACGGACTAATGCTGCCAAATATAATACATGAGTACATAAATTACAAGTCACCCAAATCCCTCTGCATCCATCACCCAAGCCCTTTGGTTCATCTCCATTAACCAAGCTCTCTGGTTCATCTCCAACAGGTAACTACACACCAAATTAAACGTCATCATATAGCCTATCTCGCCAAAAACGTTTACTCAACCAAAGCAGAAATCTCAAACTGGGTAAATGTACAGAACGTGAAACTTGAATAAAAACAGATATCCTATACATGCTTTCTTGAGCATATTCAGCAACTTACAGTAAACCAATTGAGGTGCTCTCTGAGTCCCCTTGTCAATTGCAGATTAGTGTTAGTTGTAAATTAGATTAAGTTAGATTGTAAGACTGTTACTACTAATATAAAGTTGAACATCAACCGAAATTTGTAAATTTATCCAGAATATAAATAAATTGAAATGAAAAAAGGATTATGTACAAATTACTACCAAGATAATGATACAGAATAATTTACGAAACGCTATATCAGATGTATTGTAATCCAAGAAACTTTTAAACGTTTTAATGGAATGATATTCGTTAGATAAAATTTTAAAAAAAGAATGTGAACTTGTACTAGAATTTTTGAAGAATATATTTGTCCATGTTCAAAATTCTTCAACTGAATTATTTGAAAAAATATTTGTGAATAATATTAATGCAACAATAATATTATTGGTTTGCAGTAAGCCGAAAATTAATTTAGTTAATTTGTGCGAAAAATCTTTCCCTATGAATGTTCTTCGTCACGAACTTCGCAGAACGATCCAAATATTTAAGGCTAGAGAACGTTCATATTGTACTATCAAAAAACTTTGAGCTTTAAATAATAGATATGGCAGAAGTGATTTTTTTTCAATATTATTGAAGTGAGAAAATGTTCCATTAAAATTCTAAAGAAAGCTGTGCTTAAGTAACTAGCTACTCATAATTTTTTATTCATTTATTTACAGAAACGGTGATTACCTAGTTAAGTTTAATTTAACTTTACATAAGTAAGATGGCTTAATAGCTAACTTAAATTAAAACTTAAAACTATTACAATGGTCGAGGTTACCCATGGGATTTCTCTAGTCAGATTCATATTCGCAGAAATTCTTGAGAAAAATGTGAAATGGAAACTTCCTGACATACTGGTTCTATGAGATGGGTTTTTGCCAAGTCTGTGTAATAATAGTGAAGGGATTTGGGACATGACTGAGTAGAAGTTAATGCTACTCTTAGCGAGCAAAAGTGTAGCTGCCACCAAATAGCCAGAGACCACCTCAGATGAGTGTAACATACGCGAAACTTTTTTTGAATGATTTCTTGGAGAAATGCGGGCAATCTGGAGATATTAGTTACAAAATCGGCTACTAGAATATTTGAAGCAATACCAATATTGGAGAATCAAAGTCAAACCTACATTTCAATGTACGTAATATACTGGTTAAACTTGTGACTAGAGAAGTAGACTGACATCCGTTTTCTTGAAATTAGGAATCTTGTTTTGTTTCAATGAATTCCTTATTATCAACTGTTCTAGTCAAAATAGTACAAACTAACAAGACAAATATTTTTAAAGGGCTAAAGTACTGTAAATAAATCTTTTCTTCGAAGGGCTGCGGAAAGTCGGTGAATATATGTAAAAATGTATCTACATAGAGTATGATTAATTGGTCTCCTTGAATGTTACCTTTTTTACCAGGCGTTTCCGATGAATTTCAAGGATTATGTCTCGTTTAATCTTTTTTCTGCATTTCTTCGAAATACTTGCTCCAGTGTAAGCTGAAACCCGATCCAATGCATTACTTGGAGAATATATTGGAAGCTTGTTCCTCTTTTCCACTCGCATGTCTTCGCAACATTCTCAATAATTTTGGGTTCGGGGCTAATATAAGTTCTCCTATCTTCCTCAAGCGTTCGAGGTATCTCGCCTAAAGGTCTTGGACCTGCCTCAGCGATTTCTTTAGACTTGTTTTAGAGAAAAAGAAACACACAAACAGGAGTTCTTGTCTTCAACGGCTTATGGATTCTGTTTGGGACAAGGAAAATGTTGTGTTTGGAATGTTGTAATTGCTGCTGGCTCGCAGTGAACTTTTACCTTCATCTGTTGATTGTACCGGAGTGGGGGAATGTAGGCCATCGGTCTTGAAATATGGCACGGGTAATACTGCTCAGGGCGCCTCTGGAGAATATAGAACGCTGGAAAATACAAGAAAGTGTTTTGCAATTGTCATGTCTTACTTAAAAATTAGGTTCTAAAATATCGATTTTTTAGAGGAAAATCCCGTACACTTTCCGGTTCGAGACACAGCATCATTTATTATTCCGCCTTCTGGATGTTTATTAAATATTGGATTTTCAGAAAGGGACCATAATATACCTCGGCGTGGAAATTGCAACTGAAAATGATGAAATTTCTGAGAGGAAGGAATAATAAATTGAATTTCCCGTGGTAACTCTGTCACCATGGGGAATGAGTTTCTTGCTACGAAGCTGATATGAGATGAGAACAGGTGCAGGAGTGAAAATAAACCACCACATTTTCTCAGTTCCATCGAGAATTAAAATGACATATTTAGATCTCAAATTAGAATCTTGTCTGCATGTCACTTGTAATTGGAAATATATGTAATATATTGCCCTTGATATTTGATCTGAATTAGAATTATTTTCAATTGTATGGAAAATTAATAATCTCATACAATGTGAATATTTAAATCATCTACCATTAATATTTTGTTATATATATATATATATATATATATATATATATATATATATATATATATTAATATATATATATATATATATATATATATATATATACACACACACACATTCAAATGTGAAGGGTTTCGTTGATGCAACAGCCTAATAACTTAAGTAGCTAACTCCGGGATTCAGTGAAGGCAATAGGACGCCGTACTAGTACAGCTGGGCTGGCGGCTGGGAGGGGGGAGGGGAGGGCACGCCTTCCACCACTGGGATCGAGGTTCAAATCCAGCACGATCCGAGTGGAATTTGTGACAATGTAGGTTGACGGCAGATTTTCTCGATTCTCGCGTTTTCCCTACCTCTCGTACCACCATTCCTCCCTCATTTGTGTCACATATTCACAACTACATTTCCATCCAAACACACATCAATTGCAGGTACGGCCATACAACTTGGGAACTGGCATCTTATAAAGCATAGAGAATACCACTAGGGAATATGTTTTTCTACTTTTGGGATCTGCTGCAATACAAAATCAAACGTTCCGATCCTACAAAATTTACGAGTCCCGCTCTGCGTTTACTTGAACCCTCGCCACAAACACGTGCATAAAACTGAAACGAGAGCCAAGCATCTGCACCTTGGGCTGGCGAGCGCACAGACACAAAAGGCGAAGGTGCCGAGCAGAGACTCGTGTTCCAATCCTCCCCCCTCCCTCCCCCCCTTCGCCGTCACACAGCGGCGGCGCCGGCGCTTCCAAGAACAGTGCAATAAAGCGGCGCGCAGTAAAAGTTTTGATTCTGATTACGCGCATAAAGCCAGGCCCCGCAAAACACCGGCGCCACCGCCGCCGCCGTCGCCGCCCGTCCGCCCCCGCTTCCACCCCCGGCGCGCGCACGCTAAGGCGGGCAGAGGGCGGGATTCGAAAGAGAAGTAGAAATTACAACCACTCCGATAGGCGCAGAATTGTTCCTCTTTTGCAAAAAACAAACAACAATGTTATTTTAAAATACTGTTTTTTAAAGTTGCTATGAAATGAAGGTTTCTTTTTTCCACTGAGTCTGGATTCCCTACATAAGGCGAGTTGTGAGTTCAATAAAACAGTTCTTGTGTGTTTTATGTTCAGGTGTGTTTTATTTGTGTCTAAAACTAAAGTCGTCGAGTTTTTCGTCACTGAAACACGAACTTTGTTTTTTTTTCTTTATATAGGTAAAATGTTAGAATTACTTTTATTAAACTCCACTGAAGATACTTAAATTTAGTAAACGGCTAGGTATTGGTTCCTAAGCCATCATATGATGATGCGCTTTGAACCAATTCTGTAGCTCTATCTCTTTAGCGCATTGGCAGACGAATCAAAACAAGAGATGAAACGGCACGTTCTGATGGTAACAGAATGCATAACTCAGCAAAGTAGAGACTGTACTATTAAGTTCAGAAAGATTTTAGAAATGATACTCGTTGCCTGTTGTACAAGCATAAGAAAATAGGACTTATTTTCTGGCCCTCAGACTATACAAGATGACCACATTTCTTATACTGTGAACTAATACTCCAGAAAATTATGTGTCCCGATTTGTACGAAATCACACAACGAACAAAGGGTTACACTCATCACATCACAACCCGTAATACCACATCACAAGTGAATAAGTGAAACAATTCGTAAATGCATTATCTTAAAAAGATTACCATTATTTTATTTTTAGTCCGTATAAAAGATTGCGTAAGTTATAATCCTGTACGTTAAATAGAATTTAAGATCGAGTATTTTAAGGGAGGAACGTAATTGCTCCATCGATAAAATCATGCACACTTACGAGACTTAGCAATTGAGACGTCCGGAATCACCTATGAATCAATCAACTAAAACCTCGTAACCAAGCCAGAAACCGCCCCTGCGAGCAACACCAGCTTCATTACGAGTTTTCTTTGTCTTTTGAAAAGTGTCATAACTGAAGTATATTTTGTAATTAGAATAATTCAGCGACGATAAACTTTCCCCTGACCCGAAAAACCAGTTTTTTGAATATAAGTCCACTTGAAATTGGCAATGCCTAGATACCAGTAAAGGATATGGTGTATGTATGGTAATAACTACCGCAGGAGTTACCAACAGGGTAGTATCGAGAACTTGGGTCGATGAAATTTAAATGGAAGTCAATGAAGATCGATAAAGACTGGACTGGTTGTCATCCGAATATGATCACGCGAGTGATAAGTATAGTCAATATTCCAACGACTACAAAAATGTATTACTGAAGTTCATATTTAATTATTTTTTGTTGCAAAGCAAAAAAGTATCGAATGAATAACTACGAAATCACTTCCCTTTTTCGTATTCATCGTTCTTCATTTAGATGTTTAGAAAAATCAAGAAAGTACTATTAATACTATGAAATTCAAGAAACTGTTGATTCACCAAGTTACTCAACCGTGCCAGAAAAATATTCTTCGCAACACACACTGCAGACATCTTATGGCCAGTTCAAAAAAACTCCCAACGTTTTGTAGCATTAGAAACCCTAAAGATTACATAGATACTCAGCAGCGGAAGGAGGTCTGATTATTAAAAAACAAAATATTTACGAAAGTATTCGGACATTATGGAGAAAAATGTAAGTGGATCGACAAAAAAAGTACTTTCTCACACTTACTTCGTAAAAATAGAAAGCACTGTAAATCGTGCGTCGTGGAAACAGCGAATTTTCGACAGAAAAACTTTTATTGTCGGGTCCTGCTAACGAAAACGTTGGTAAATATCTCTAATACGTCGTGTAGTTCTAATATATGGTTTGTGGATAGTGTGAAGAGCGCTTAAGAGAATGGTGCAGTTGAAAATAGTGCAAGTGAAAAATATTTTCGGCATGTTCCCACAACTACAGTTACGAAGATAGTGGCAATGAAATCCTTTCCTTTAATGAAATCTATTCCTTAAAGATAGATTTTGAAATAAGGCCTTGTACAAATTTTCGATAATTTGAGTTATTTTCGCGTAACTTTGCGTGAAATGACGGGCGAGAAAGTACTTGCTGTTTTCGCACCACTAGTCTCTACAATTAAAACAAGGGACGGTTAAAAAAATGTTGTAGGTCTCATTTTCTTTGAAATTTTCTGTAATTGCGTGTTCGAAATAATGTGAAAGACAATTAGATTTTTAATCGACCCGAGTAAGAAGGTCAGAGCGACTGTTAGGCTACTGTAACGATGCGCTCGTGCGCGGGTCCAATAAGCAGTGGTTATCGGAAACTCACCATGAGTCACAATGCGTCATATCACGGACCTGCATCTCACTAAGCGACTAGCCTTACGGTTGGGTAAAGCTTACTCGTTGGGCCTGAGATGGGACTCGAGTCTCGGTGCGAACCAAAATTTTAGCTGGTTGAAAACATTTTGCAGGTTTTTGTAGTGCAATATTGCAAAGCCGTTTCAAACAATGTGAGAAGGTATGTACTGTTCTAGCACCAATAGGGTCCACGGAAGAAAATGTGGGTAATCTCTGAACTAAATAATTAAATTTCGAGATTCGAGAGCCGTACGAATAACAAAACATATATGCACTCATGAATTCAACGTACGATGAGAGAATGGCCGCTGCCGCGAAGGCTCTGGCCGAGAGTGTGAGGCGCGGATGACAAAGCCGGGGCGTTGAAGGAGGCAAAAACACCGCCAGGCAGAGCGGCGGCGGTCGCTGTCTCAACATTTGAAGAAAGTGCCGGCTGTTCATTGGAGCGGTGCCACACAGTGTTCTCGAAAGTGTTCCGACACACGACTGCGCGCGCCACCGCTATTGTTATCCGATTTTATTTAATTTGTTTTTACACGCCAGACAAGATAAACAGCGACGAAAATGTGAAATACCTTGCGCTACACTTGGAGAGAAGGCTCACAAAATGTAAAAGAACGGACCTTGAAAGTGAAGTCAAACAATATTATTCGTTTCTGCACCAAAAAAATCGTGTTTCTCGCTACCTAATAAATTATCAATTTACAAATCAATACTTAAACCTGTCTGGTCAAGGTCAACGAAATACAACTTTGGGCCTCTGCCATTAATTCAAAACCAAAAATTTTGGACCAATTTCAATACAAAAAATTAACGTTGTTTGCCAAGACTGAACAGCGTCCGTCATTTAAAAATTTCTAAATAGATTCAACTATTAAAAGCTAATATATTAAACATCTTTAATAATATAAAATGTTTTGTACATTATGAAAATATTTGTTTATATTATTGAAAATCAGGTCATTACTACGAATGCACAGTATCTTCCAATGACATTTCAAAGATGACAATCGATTTGCATTTCAAAGCAATGTTTTCATCAAAACTTTTGAATTTTCGGAAATTGCAAACGTTCACTTTCTTTTCAATCTCTCCCTCTTCGTAACTGAAGCTAATGATTTTCTCTTAACTCAATATATATTCGTCAGTATTATCGATTAAATTATTTAGTATAGTTTTTCAAAATATTAGTTGTCGGATCATTTTGAATCAAATACGTTGATTTCCGTAAAGTTTTGTAAAGAAGATGTTCTCAAAAATGGTAGCAAATTTTTCTGTAACCTTTTTTGAACAGGAAGGGAAAAGTTCAATGAATCATGGAGTTATTTTCATCAAAATTTTAAGTTTTTAAGTGTTTTACACAAGTGAACACACCTTTTTCTCGGAAATAAAAAAAGACGTTGCAAAGAGGGAATAAAGCCCCTCAAACCATTAAACACTAAAGCCACTAAAAAGTTGAAAATAGAACTAAATTAAAAAAAACAACACCAACTTCCAAATATAAAAATACTTTCTTAATTTTAACACATATATTTGGGAATATTCATTTAGTCTTTGGAATCGATAATACATTTATTTAACAAATGTCAAGCAAAGTTTTACATTCCGTGTAAAATAAACACAATAATAAACAATAATACAACAGGATTATTCTTATTATTTGTGTTTATTTAGAAATACACTTTTATATTGCGGAGGTCTTGATGGTGGTTCGTTGTTTGTGCCGAAACTATCGACTTTTAAGACTTTCAATACACAATAATTATTCTTAAGTTTGTAGAACGATATTTAACAAGTAAATTTCTTAAAGAAAAGCGGGGCGTG
Organism: Gryllus longicercus; assembly: GCA_038098605.1. Classification (NCBI taxonomy): domain Eukaryota; kingdom Metazoa; phylum Arthropoda; class Insecta; order Orthoptera; family Gryllidae; genus Gryllus; species Gryllus longicercus. The sequence goes on from JAZDUA010000360.1 coordinate 648,530, forward strand.
TTAATGAAAGTTCAAAGGTAGTCTTTCACCAGCTCTAAGCTCCCGACCGGTCTGCTGGCATGTGTGGTAGTGTAGTGCATGTTAGAGTAAGTATGTGTAAAGGGTGAGAATAGGACGAGAAATGGAAAGGAAAGATAGCGCTGTTCTTGGCCTGTTTGTTAGGATACTGTTCGAGCATTCGCCTGGCGTTGATCCGAGAAACCACGGAAAACTACCGATCAGAGCAGCCGGCCTCTAGAATTCTCCTCCAGACAGCGACAGAATTTGACCTAGCTGACAAACTAGTGTCGAAAATCCTGCCACCGTTGGGACTCGAACCTAGGTCAGAGGCACTGCAGTGACATCAGTAGTTGCCCTGAGCAACGTCTCCCGGTCTATAAGTTGTGTTACTCTACCACGAGAAAAGTTTCACTTCAATTTTTTTTTGCCCGTGCGCGCGTTTGCCCGCGGTTCAGACCAGTGTGCCTTGTCACCTCGCGGGGGCCCGTGGGAGCGGCGCGGGGCGGGGGCGGGGGCGGGGGCGGCGGTGACTCGCTGCTCCGCGTGCATTGTGCCTCCGCTGCCGCCGGAGGTGATGGATGTGTTTATGGGGCCTGGAATGCACCCGCTGTCACCGCCACCGCCGCCGTTGCCGCGGAGCCTGTACGCTTTATCCCCCCGCTCCCCTCACGGACACAGTCTCGCAGCGGAGCGGAGGAGGGAAAACGGAGCAGAAAGTAGGGAAATGATATCGCAACGGCGAAGAAACGTTCGAAGGTTCCGTGTTCAGGGAAAAATTCACGAAAGTGCTCCCTCAGTATGGGTTGGGTCGCTTGAAAATGGCACGATAGCTTCGGATAAAATTAAAAGATCTGATTTAGTTTTGCGAGATGTTCATCTCTCGAGATGCCCTTTCCAACTTAAGTTTATCTGTCTTATTACTTTCAAGTTTTCAAGTCATTCATATTGAAATAAGTATTACACTAATGTAGGAAACCGTGAGTATACCGGGCAGTTACATACTTTAAAAATAACAAGTTTGGATGAAAGTTGACTGTCAAAATATCGTAGACACGTACTTTGAAAATATATTTTTAGTGTGCAGTAACACATAATTTTTTCCGTGACTATCACACAAAAACCCACCCTATTACGAGCCGAAAATGAGTTTTGGTCGTTTTTTACTTTAAAGAAGTAATTTCACTTCTACAAGAAAATAATGAGGAACGCGCAATTTTGTTTTCCCTGATCGCTACTTGCCCGTGGTTTCTCCCATCAATATCAGGTGAATGCTGGGGCACTATCTTCTAAACGGGTCACGGAACGCGCGCGATGTTTTCTTCCTCTTCTTTGTCCTCTCTTTAGGCCTTACTTACACGAATTTACACTCACATGCTATACTACACACTACACTACCATGCACACGTGGAAATCTTAGCGAGCTTAAAGCTTCCCCCAGCTGAGGCTGTGACCTTCTGGAGGAGATATCTGGAGGAGGACACCCCCGCAAGTCCGCGTGTATGACGTCGGCCTAAATATAACGTGCACTACAATAACGGAACTACCAGTTGACGTGGCCGGAAACGTCAATCTACACAAAACGCCACTTAAAAGAGGTTCAATATAAGCAAACATGAGAACGCAGATGTTTGACGAGGAGCGCGTGAAGGGTGACAGCGTCAGTGTCGCGCAACGAGTGTTGTGACACGGAGGGCCCTCTGTCAGCCCCGCCCTTTCGCCCGCCCTCCGCCCCGCGCCCTTCCAGCAGCTGGGGGAGCAGAAGCCCTGCCTAGCAAGCGATGAGTTGCCTTACATTCAGTCGGTGCCATGGAGGTCAAATGTAAGTACAAATAGTGTACATAATGTTGATATTGCGTGGTATAAATAAACGTGAGAATGCAGCGCGTACAGGTACAGGCTTTTACAGATAATACCACGAGTGCTTTGGAAATTATCGATAAATACCCGATTCACGAAGTGAGGAGGGGATTTATCTCAGTGGTATTAATACGACTGAGGATCTATCGTAGGACTATTCCACGAGTGAAATTATATCAAACAGAGTTCCAAGATGCTCCAAATATTGAAAATAACTGAAAGCTATTTGAAAATCAAATGCGACACAGCAATTAATGTTGTATACCGACGCGTAAGATAGACGAGTCACAGTTTATGATTGGCCAGTAGGGAGAAGCGGTAATAAAAATCGGATATAAAAAGAGATAAACTTTTTGATATACACGACCCGGATTGGGGCAGTTTGTATAGTTAAAAACTATTGATTTTAATTTCACGAATGGAATAGTCAATGTAAATGAGTGTGAAGAAGCGAGTGAAATGAATGAACTTTAAAAAAATATGAAACAGAAAAAACCTCCCGAGGCCTGAAGAAATGGCCATTACCGCCTCGCCAGGGATACTGGTGGTGGGGAATTGAAAAAAGAACGAGCTGGCTAATGGGGATGCTACGATATGATTCTTGATAGCAAGTGCAACAACAGAGAGATGGTCGACATTATCAAATTTCAAGGATTGATCCTTCCCATATCGATTGGAATTGACGCACGGTTTTACCAAAAATATTATATGGTCATCATATCACTTTCACTTTTTGATGTTTGTAATAAATTAATTTATAGGAAGTGGTGCGCAATTTTTTATTATTATCGCTAAAAGAAAACGTAGATCTGCTCCGGTATTTACCACATATTATTGGCACTACGAAATAATACCGTTTAGCGCAACCGACTACTAGAATTGTCTTCCCGACAGCAGCTGGATTCGACCTGGCTACAAAGCCCTCATCGAAAATCCCCTACCGCCTGGACTCCAACCCTAGGCCTGCCGGTCAGAGCTGCTGCTGAGAAAACTGTAATGATGATTCTGAGCTGCCTCTGCCGATTGTATCTCTTGGGATCTTTAAGGCGCGTTTACACAGAGAGAGTTTTCTCTCCTAACTTTCCGGAACTGGTTAGGAGACACGTGAAAACTCTCAGGAGAGCGATCTTCTCTCCGGAGACATGACGTTAGAAGAAATTCTCGAAGTCTCCGCAAGAGAGCAGTGTAAAGACTCTGGTATCGATGAGGAATCGTATCTCCTGGGAGATAAATAGTATTCAAAGAGAGTTGGAAGACGTTTTGCTCTCTTGGTATATTATGTGTTCGCGTGCTCGATTAGCCATTCTGCGTCTGCCTGTGTCTGTGAAATTATATACTGGGGAATTATAAATACAAATGACAAAGAACTGTATGTATCTCCTGTGGCCAAAAACCGCCGTACCGTCAAGCCAAGTCTCTTTCCGAAATAAATTCTTTTCCACTTCTCTTGCTTTTTGATTGCTTGAGATATTTCCTAATAAAAAAATCCTTCTGAAGTTACGAAGTTTTTGTACATGACTTCATTATCGTTTATAATAATATTATATTTGTATTACATCCTTTAATAAATTAAAACTTCAAATTACGGATTAATTGTAAAAATTTGTTATATAAAACCATAATTATGTCTTCTCTTTCATATGCCTGCTCTAGGTGTAATGTCTCTTCTACCAAAATTAACAAATTTCAAATAATTCAAAATAATCTCCTTCGCAACATTTTACATCTTTCCTAGTTTATATCATAACAAAAATTTACAGAGAACTGAAAATTGATTATTTCAAATCGTTTATACTTCACTAAAAGTTTCTAAAACAAAAGAAATGAATATATTTGTTCATTAAGAAAAATTAACACAGAAATAAACTATGGTGAAATGGCATAGACTTTCCCGTATTAGTTTTCTATTTCCATTCGTCTCGTCTAGCGATTCGGACTTTCCACATACTCTTACCTGCTGTCATCTATCGCCGATCCAAGTACATTTATGAACAAAATTCTATATTTTCTTAAGTGTCATAATAGAAGAATGGAAGTATTATTTTAAGAATAATAAAGAACAGTAAAACTTTCAAAATGGCAATTTTCATTGGGAAATTTGGAGCCGTTTTGAAAAAAATTGCATTTCAGCGCTTCTATAAATTCGAAATTTGAACCTCTTTTCACAGGAAATAGTTGAGTTTTCGAAAACCTTCATACGACGTTATTTCAAGTACTTCCAGTTACAAATGCAATAGTGTTTACAAATCGCTAGAAATGTGCGAATATTAGAGGTGTGAGAGATCTTTCAAAAAATTTACACGTGTAATTTTTGAAAAACCAAATGAATACAGCAAAGCAATTAGCACAATCTGTTGGAAAAGTTTAAAGAACAAATTCGGATCCGTTTTTGAGAAAATGGTGTTTGAGCGTTTCTGAAAATGCGGAATTTTGAGTTCATTTTCACGGAAAACTAAAGTTTTTGGGAAACTTTATCTCACATTATTTAAAGCACATGTACTCATCAAAACATTAATGTTAATAAATTGCCGCTAATGTAAATATAACGACGTGAGAGAGAAGTAAAAAAATTACATTTTTGTGATTTTACAAAAAAAAAAAAAATACAAAAGGATAGAGCATTATGGCGTTTATGTTTTTTCATAGAGTACATTTAGAACTATCCCTACTGAAAGTTTAAAGAAAAAATTTGGAGACGATTCTAAGATAATCGTGTTTGTGTATTTCCGTTGAAATCTGGAAATCGGTTGCATTACATAACTTTTCCTATACTACGTGTATTACCCGTATATACGTACGTATACATGAAAGGAAAAAGTAGTTGAACTGTGTAAAATGGGTGCTTTTAGCCTGGCCGAAGCCGACCTGGATGGCCGAAGTGGATAGAACGCTTGCAGACTCAGCGCATAGGTTCGAAGGACCGCAGGTTCGAGTCCCGCCCGTGGGCATGGTTGTTTGTCCCTTGCCTTGCATGTTATGCATGTATGTTGTCGCGGATGGCCTTGAGTCTGCTCACCACAGACCGAGGCGCCCGCAAGTGTGTCAGTGTCTAATGCTATGGTTAAGATGTGTCCCTATGAGGGACGTTGTAGGTACCCGACGCGGGTAGTCGAAATCGGCAACCACTGATGCTGGAAAAAGCTCCAGGAAGAAAACAAACGATTTAGAAGAAGAAAATATGGTGAAGGTCTTTCCTCCCTTCCCACCCCTGAGCCTCTGCCCCTGACTCCTGGTGAGGAGCACCTTCGATTGATAAATTAGTGACTTCGGACGTGTGAGCTACTATTGCCAATAGTCCCGTCAGTGTAGTGCATGTTTTTATCACGGGAGGTGGCGGTGAACTTCCTTCCGCTGTATAGGGATATCCGGCTCCGACTTACAAATCGAGGTTTCCCTCAACCAGGTATCTTCCACCAGCGGGACACTGCCCCCAGCCAGGGCCAGGATCCTGACACAGTATGTGGTAATGTAGTATACATGTAAGGCTGTGTGCGAAGAGAAGAGGATAGAATACGGGAGAGGAAGATACGATCACGCGCTGTCCCTTTGTTAGGGTGCGGATCCGACATTCGCCTAGTTTTGATCGAAGAAGCCACGGAAAACAAATGAAATACATCCGATCATAACACCCGGCCGCTAGAATTAACAGACAGCAGCTGAATTCGACCTAGCCACATAGTTAGTAATAAAAATCCTCCCATCGTCGGTACTCGATCCTGTCTTCCCGGTCAGAGGCACTCCAGTGAAATCAGTTGATGACCTGATACACCTCAGCGAGTTCACCTTCAACCTCTCATGCACGCCCCCAGCCACGAGAACATGTCCACATGTTCGTGTTCGTTATTTAGCAGTAAAAATACGGCTATCTAAAGAACATTCTAAATCGATTTTTGAAAGAAAAAAACAAAAACAAAAAAGCCCTGCTGTTTCAGAACTTTATTTGCCTGTTCGGTAATATCTTCGGGAATAGTACTCTAATTAGAAGGCTGCAGGAGGCAAATGCGTGGTGCTAGGTGTGTAACGAAACCATAGACACTTCTCACATTGCCCGGGTGTTTTCCTTCACTTTCTCCGTTAATTAGAAATTAATAATAGACATTATTAACTTATTTTTCTTATTAATATATCATTTAAATGTTATATTTATTGCATGGTTTTATTGAAAATTAATGACACAATAAAAAATATACAAAACAAAACTTTTTTAATGTAATGTAAAATGTTATATTCATGTATTGGAATAGATATCTGAAGTGTTTAACTTTCACGAACGAAAATGTACGACTATAACTTTGTTGCACCAAATTCCGCCTCGAATAAAGAGCGCCAAAAGTTTGACTCAGGATGTCTGAGAATAGGTAGGCAAAAGTTACTTTCTCCAGTCTCCGGGCACTTGTGTGCTAGAACTGAGGCGATCGGCGAACTGACTGCAAGAGCACGCAGGTTCTCCTTCCGCATGATAATGCGGGTGACGTCCGTGCGCCGTATCGCTCGTCCGAACCGTCCGATTCAAGAAGTGCTGCGCGGTCTATGGACCCATGCCCACGGAGGCGCGCTCGCTCCCCCGTCTGCCACGGCTGCAGAGGGCGAAAGGGCGCCCCGCCCTCTGTGACAACCGGCGCCCGCCCCGCGCCCGCCCCGCGGACAACGAGCGCGCGGCCGGGGCGATTGAGTTAGGCGAGCTCTGATTTCCACTTGTCTGCAGTTTGTCAGCGGCGCTGCGCGTAACAACGTTACGTGGCGGCGGCGGCCGGGGCGGGGCCGGGACGGGACAGCGCGGGAGGCGCGGGGCGGGGCCGGGGGCGGCTGCCGCATAGTTTACCTTGCCCCCTCCTCTGCCCCGCCCTCGCAATTCCAGCGGCGGCCGCCAGGGGCGCGGCACGGCGCGGTGCGAGGCCCGGGGGGCGTGGCGGGGGCGGGCGCGTGGCGTGACAGCGCGGCCGTGCGCGCGTAACCCAATTACCGACGCGTCCGGCGGCGCCGAGCGCAGCCCCGTCCCTCCCCGCCCCGCCCAGCCGCGCCACGGCCCCGCGCACTTTGCAGCACGCGCACTCCATAGCACAGCTTTCGAGTAGCTGCAATGAAAATGAATGAGAATAATGAGCTCACTAATGAAGAGGATGCGTTTAGATGAATTATTATTTATTTTTTCCCGGCGCGTCAACTGCTATGGTCATTAGTTTCGCAGGAGTGGTGCATGATATATTCAGGGCGGTGGCGATGTCCAAACCCCGCTGGATCGTGAGATTTGAGGTCGAGATACCCGAGTTAAATTAGTAGTCGAGCTGATGAAGTTGATTGGCGTGTTGGGCTGGCTGCAACTCTCAGGTACGATACCACAAAGTGGCTTGTTTAATAAAACGGTCTTATGCTCCTCAGCTGTCGTACTCTTTAGATTATATATATATATATATATATATATATATATATTTAATCACGTGTTTACATATTCTGGAAGTTTCCAGTAAGTTCTTACAAAATAATATTACGCAATACGCTCTCAGAGGTTTTCGGAAATAACACAGTAAATTATTATGATAATAAGTTCGGGTGAAAATAACATTTGAGGTTTATGTGTTTCGAAGTTACGAAGCAGTATTTGGAATTAGGAAACGGAATAAAATATAGAGAAACTTATAAAGGATGTAATTTACTAGTTATCAATCGGCTGGGCGCAGCGGAGGCGCTGTGGGTGGCGCCGCCCAGAGTTCGTGGAGGGTAGAGCGTGTTGGTCTCATCGGCAGGGTTACATAGCTTCTGGAGTTCCCTCTTCAGGTACCTCCCTCAGCAGGACACTCCTCCCTCCGAACAAGCTCTAAGCGGCAGGCATCTATGATAGTGTCGTGCATGGAAGTGTGTATGTGTGTGTGTGTGTAATGAAAGAGTAGAAAACAAGTATGAGTGTGGCGTCATATCTGTCGCCAGTACAAACGCACTATAGTAGCCATGTGGACAGCCCTGGCGGAAGTGACGCGGGGCTGCACATAGGAATGCGGGTCGTGGAGGCAGGTTTGGAAACCCCAATCCGGCGGAGGAGCGCTGGCAGACACTGCGGGTGACGCGCTTCCGTCAACCTGCCAGTGGGTATAAAAGCAGACTCCGACTCAAGAGCTTTCTTCTATTCTTATGATTCTTCAGAGGTGAGCGCGTCGGTAGGGCGTCGTGAGGGTTGTGCGCGGCGTTGCATGGTAATGCATAGGCTACCGAGGCGGGGAATCGAAGCCGGCGTGCTACGTCGTGACAGCAGGTGCGGCATACTCGCATGTATGCTCACGTAAGGTACTGGTGCATCACACCGGGATGGTAATTAATTATCGGGCCAGCGGTGGTGGTAACCAGGGAAAGTTCCTTCTTGTAACGGTTAACTTCAATTGTAAATATTGTATATAGTGTTTTGGTGTCGGAGTATCTTTCTTCTAATAAATACTAAATATTTACAAGCCGTTCACGTCTGTAATTATTTGCCCCGGCAAAGACGCCACAGACGTAGGAGGAATAGAATGGTGGCAGCGGTTAACGAACTACCACGCACGTGTAGTGTAGGCAGCGGTAAACGAACTACCACGCACGTGTAGTAGCGGTTTAGGAACTACCACGCAAGTGTAGTATATGCAGCGGATCACGAACTACCACGTAGGTGTAAAATGGTGGCAGCAGTTCAAGAACTACCACGTAGTATAGTGTAGGCAGCGGTTCTGGAACTACCACGCAAGTGTAGTGTATGTAGCGGTTCAAGTACGCAGTTTATGGTTAGTAAACGACCACGCAGTTGTGTATGTGCGGTGTTTGTCTGTGGTAGGCAGCATCACACGGAAGCACGCCAGGAACGGCAGGTAGAATAATTACGCCAGTAAGGGGCTTCATCCGTCCATGGGTAATTAGTGAGCGTAGGAGGAATAGAATTCTGCGGTTCATGTTCAAGGTTCGGTCGGTAGTGTAGCAACAGCTATAGAAACGAACAAAACACCCAGCAGGTAGGGCGCTTAGTACCAGCGGGACAGTCATCCAGAACAGCGGATCGGGCACGCGGAAGTGAAAGTAAATTTGGCCGCAGGTATTCGCCGGAGAAAGATTAAATAGTGGGCGAGCGAGCAAGACTGAGCCAGGGAACAGTTTCGACGTACAAATATTCATAGTGCGCGAAATAAAGTAAAACGCGAACGAAAACGTGCGAGTACATCGACGGGGCGAAACTTCAAGAAGAAGGACGGGAAGGAAGGACGGGAAGGAAGGACGAGTTGCAGCCAATCCATCCATCTCATCACGACATCCGTCAGCGCCGAACGTGCACGCATAAGCAGCAGGAAGCAGCCACGTGCAAGCAGTGGAAGCTGAGGGTAAGTGTGTTCTTTTGCAACGCGTAGGGCACTGTTCGAAAGCAATGGCGCATTTACTGAGATTTCGAAAGGAGGGAATGATCCGAATCGCCAGGGATTTAGGAATAGAATTAGATGGATCGGAAACAAATCCGACTTTAAAGAAATTGATAGTAGAGCATGAGGATTATTCCGTTGAATTAACGGAGGAATTGGGGCAACAGCACGAAAGAGATAGGAAGGATAGAATGCTGGCAGAGGAAAGAGATAGGGAGGATAGGAGAATATTAGAAGAAAGGCATGAGAGAGATAAAGAAAGGGAATATCAGTTAGAACTTGCGAGAGCGCAGAATGCCCAGACGGGCGAAACAAATTCTGAGATTCGTTCGGAAGCGCGCTCGGAACACGCGAGAGAATATATTAGAATAGGACAAATAATTGGTAGATTTAAAGGAGAGCAGGACGACATCACTTCTTATCTGAGCGCGTTTGAAAGCCAGTGCAGGCAATTGAAAATCTGCGAAGAAGATTGGGTTGTGAATTTAATCGGATTACTTCCGCATAATGTTAACACATGGCTTACTTTAGATGAACAAGAAGAAGCGTTAGATTATGCGGAGTTGAAATTGAAATTATTAGAATTGTACCGGTTTGATGCCGAGAAATTCCGGCAACTATTTAGGAAACATAGCAGAAACGGAGCGACTTGGAGCATATTCGCGAGGGAATTGTTAAACTATGCCAGAGAGTGGGTAGCGGGACTTAAAATAAACACATTCGAGGGTTTATTGAATTTGATCGTGGCCGATCAAATGAAGCATAAAGTTCCAGGGGATATGCGGGAACACTTTGTGGATAAATGGGCCGAATTTGCGAATCCGCTCGAGTTCGCGAAAAGACTAGATGCGTACGAGAATGCGCGGCAAGGGTGGAAGAAGCCACAGTTACCATCTTTCCGGCCGGAAAGAACATTCCGGAAAGAACACGGAAACAACAGGGCACCTGTTGCTCCTCACGTAGCCCCCAAGCCGGCAGGGTTAGAGAAACATAGCGCGAAGAAAGAATTTGAGGCACCTTATGTCCGCAAGTGTTATGAATGTCAGTCGACAACGCACTTGATAAAGAACTGTCCGCGGAAACAGGGCAATCAAGTAAATCACGTGTGTGAACCCGAGGCAAGGGAATTCCTGAGGCAGCACATTGTGACAGGGACCGTGAATGAGCAGCCGACTGAGATCTTAAGAGACACGGGCGCGTCATTTGATCTTGTATCCGCGAATCTAGTCACAGATCGTGATTATACGGGCGAATCGGTCTGGATCAAACAGCCGCTTCATTCAGCTGCCATTAATTTGCCGGTGGCGGAAATTCGCCTAAATTCAGAATTAGGTAGTGTAATCACTAGGGCCGCTATAGTGCCGAAGGAAAATCAACTTAGTTATTATCTATTAAGTAACAGAACGTATCAACTTCTGCAGGATATTAAACAGGGCTTAGTAGAAGAACAAACTGTGAACATGGTTACGACGCGCAGTAAGGCTGCGGCGGAAGGCAGAACAAAAGCAGAGGATTCGGGGAATTCGCAGGTAAAATTGCCGGAGGCGGAAGGCGACCGCACAGAAAAGCCGGGCGAAGACGAGCATGAGCCGTCGGAGGAATTCCCGGAATTCTGTCTATTAGCAGACGGAGAAGAATTAGAATTGGCAGTGCCGATCGCGGAAATGTTGAAGGTAAATACGGAACAATTCAGCGCGGCGCAGAAGGGAGATGAGAGTGTAAATACTTTGTTTGAAAAGTATAAGGATGTAAGAGCAGAATCGGAAAGAGATACCTATTTTGTTAGGAATTCATTATTATTTAAGAAACGGAAGAGCAAAAAAGGCGACATTTATGAAATGTTAGTTGTGCCCGGTAAATTTCGTGGGCCTATATTAAAGATTTGTCATGAAGTTGTCAGTGCTCACCTAGGAATGGCTAAGTCAAAGAACAATTTGTCTAAGCATTTCTTCTGGCCAAATTGTTTTAAAGAGATGGAGCAATTTGTGCGTTCATGCGACAGCTGCCAGCGCGTAGGTCATAGTGGTGATCGGAAGAAGGCACCTTTAGTGTTGGTCCCCACTATAAGAGAGGTCTTTTCGCGATTAAATTTAGATACGATAGGCCCGTTTCAGAGAAGCAGTACCGGAAATGTCCACGTACTTACTGCTATTTGTGTTGCGTCGAGGTACCCCGAAGCAATACCGATTCCGGATCTTCAAACTCCTACTGTAATTGATGCGCTTTTGCAGTTGTTCAGCAGAACCGGTTTCCCACGGGAAATTAAAACGGATCAAGGCCCGTGCTTCAGAAGCACGCTGATGGCAGAATTCGCAAATAAATTCGGAATTAAATTGATCCATAGTTCAGTTTATCATCCGCAGACCAATCCGGTTGAGCGTGTACATAGTACTATGAATAGGCTGTTCAAAGTTCTGTGTCTTGAAGCTGGAACTGACTGGGAAAAACAGATCCCGGCCATATTGTTCGCGTTAAGAACAAGTTTTCACGAAAGTTTTGGATTCTCGCCCGCAGAATTAGTATTCGGTAGAAATTTAAGGACTCCTATTACGTTGCTTTACGAGAATCTCTCTGGAGTAGAGCCGGAAAGTAGCGAGGTAACGGAGTATATATTTCGTCTGGCGAATAGATTAAAAGTAATTAGAGATGCAGCTCATGAAAAACTATCGGCACTTCAGGTGAAAAGAAAAACCTGGTATGATAAGAAGGCAGTGATACGCACATTTAATGTAGGAGACAAAGTATTAGTGTTTGCTCCGAACAAGGTACGTAAATTATCTGTGCAATGGATAGGACCGGGAGAGATAGTAGAGAAGGTGTCTGACACGAATTACGTCATACAAATGCCGAACAAAAGTACAGGCAAGGTATATCATGTCAATATGATCAAAGCATATGTACAAAGGACAGAGTATGTTAACTTTATTGTCGATCAAGAAATAGGGGAATTTATGGAGGACGGAATAGAGAAATACGCCTTAAAATTAGAACCGGAGGAATTTGATGTAGAGGCAATGCTCGCAGGCACAGAAATGGAGCCGGAAGGAAGTGAAAGGCTGAGAGAACTTGTAATTGAGTTTAGGGACATCTTTTCTGATAGGCCAGGGCTCACTAAAAACGTTCAGATGGACATCGAGTTGCTGGACGAAAATGCAAGGGTGAGGAGCGCTCCGTATCGCACGTCACATCGCCAAACAAAAATCCTCCAGGATGAAATCACGAAAATGCTAAGGGATGGTATCATCGAGCCTTCAGATTCTGATTTCACATCCCCCATGATTTTGGTGGAAGCACCCGGAAAAAAACCCAGGCCATGTATTGACTACCGCAAGTTAAATCAGGTTATTCGTACGGAATATTTTCCGCTTCCGAGTTTAGCCGAGCGAATTGAAACAGTTGCGAGGGCCAAAATCATAACCACAACTGACTTATGTAAAGGATTTTGGCAGATCCAAATGAGCGAGCGCGCTCAACGGTATGCCACCTTTACGACGAAATTCGGGTCTTATAAACCCCTCAGGATGCCTTTTGGCATCAAAAATGCACCATATGTTTGCAGCAAGCTTATGGAGGCATTACTGAAAGATTGCGCGGAGTTCGCCGTCCCATATATGGATGACATAGCAATCTTTAGCGACAACTGGGATGATCACTGCAAACATCTCAGAATCGTATTCCAAAAGTTACGTGAGGCCAATTTACGCGTGCAACCGGCGAAATGTAAGTTCGCTAGGAAATCGGTTACGTTCTTAGGATACGAGATTGGTAGTGGTCTGATGAGACCAAATGAAGCCAAAGTTCAAGTAATAAAAGAATATCCACGGCCTACGACAAAAAAGGAAATCCGTAAATTTATAGGTCTGATATCGTATTATAAACGGTTCATCAGAAATTTCTCGGAGAAATCAGCTGCGCTCACTGATCTATTGAGGGGAACACATAGGCAAGGCAAAATCCGGTGGTCGGAAGAGTGCGAAAACTCGTTTATACAGCTTCGCGACGCACTGTGTCAGGGGGCAGTCACACATGCACCTGATTTTAGTAAGCCATTTTTACTGCAATGTGATGCGGCACTTAGGGGAGCAGCCATTGTGTTATCACAGTTAGATCAGGAAGGGAATGAAAATCCGATTCTTTTTCTCAGTAAAAAATTCTCAGACGGGGAATTAAAATGGAGCACCACGGAGAAAGAGTGTGCTGCTTTAATTTGGGGTTTAGGGAAGTTGCGTTACTATTTAGACGGTAATGTTTTGCTAAAGATAGAAACGGATCATAACCCGTTAGTCTGGTTACAACAGAATGCTGGGAATAATCCTAGATTGCTTAGGTGGTCTTTGGCGATTCAGCATTACAACATTATCATAAGCCATAGGAAAGGGATATTAAACGTAAAGGCTGATATTCTCAGTAGGGTGTTTGAAAATGAGCGCCAGACAGTGTCCGAAGTTGCAGAGGGGCACACTGCACCCGGCAATGCCGATACGTGTGCGCCGAAAACACTGGAACACAGTGCAAAACAAATAGTGCAAGAAGAATGATGTATAGGTGAATGTGATGTTTGTTGTGTTGTGTCAAGATTGAGTAAACTTTTCCCAAGAAGCATTCGGAAGAATAGTTTCCAGCAAATATCATGAACTTTTGTATTCATTTATATTCATTCTGGCAAGAAGAAAACCTTGTACAATCCTTCAAGAGAGAGATGTAAAAATTGTTTATTTGTTTCATTTTAAGTGTATCACTGTATGTGGTTTTAAATGTAAAACGGTAAATGTTAGTTTATTGGTTTTTTTTGTGTTTTTGTGCATTTATCACTGTATAGGGTTTTGTCATTCAGTGTGTCAGTTTGTGTGTATAGAACTGTATATGATTTTGAATGTTTATTGATGTAATGTTTGTGGCTATATTGGTGATATTGTATGTGTCATTTTGGTAGTGGGTGTATTGTACAAAATTAATTTAATTCAAGAATTTGGTTGTAAAAGGAAAAGGAACATACTATGGTTATTAGAGGTTACCACACCAGGCTGAAAATTCTTAACAATGCATAAGAGGGACCGACCGTACGGCAAGATCTTTAATATTTCAAGTACAAGTACAATGTAGAGTAAAAATAGGTCAATGGGGTAGGTTAGTAGGGCCTTCTCTGTTTGTTTTCTTTATCTGTGTAATTAGCCAAGTCAGGCGCAGTTGTATATAATGTGAGCCGATCGGCCTAGGACTTTCACACTTGTGGAATTTTCCTTCTGTGTTGATTGCAACTGCGACGAAAATTCCCGGGGGGGGGGGTATAGAGGAGTTTGTGGCGTCATATCTGTCGCCAGTACAAACGCACTATAGTAGCCATGTGGACAGCCTTGGCGGAAGTGACGCGGGGCTGCACATAGGAATGCGGGTCGTGGAGGCAGGTTTGGAAACCCCAAATCCGGCGGAGGAGCGCTGGCAGACACTGCGGGTGACGCGCTTCCGTCAACCTGCCAGTGGGTATAAAAGCAGACTCCGACTCAAGAGCTTTCTTCTATTCTTATGATTCTTCAGAGGTGAGCGCGTCGGTAGGGCGTCGTGAGGGTTGTGCGCGGCGTTGCATGGTAATGCATAGGCTACCGAGGCGGGGAATCGAAGCCGGCGTGCTACGTCGTGACAGCAGGTGCGGCATACTCGCATGTATGCTCACGTAAGGTACTGGTGCATCACACCGGGATGGTAATTAATTATCGGGCCAGCGGTGGTGGTAACCAGGGAAAGTTCCTTCTTGTAACGGTTAACTTCAATTGTAAATATTGTATATAGTGTTTTGGTGTCGGAGTATCTTTCTTCTAATAAATACTAAATATTTACAAGCCGTTCACGTCTGTAATTATTTGCCCCGGCAAAGACGCCACAATGAGAAAGGAAAGATAATTCATTACCTGTTTGTTAGGGAACTATCTCGACATACTTCTCGTATTGATCGGAGAAACCCCAGAAAACTACCGATTGGAACAATTGGCCACTAGAATTCTCCTCCAGATAGTGGTTGAGTCTAATCTTCGATGTGAGTTAGAAAATTCGCCAGCATTCCGGTTCGAACCCTACGACTTCCCTACGTCAGCTGGAGGGGCACTGGTAACGCTGCTACTCAGAAGTGACACCTCACACTGGCGTAGTCAGCAGTGACCAGACACTGGTCGGTCAGAGGAAACAGAATTATCTACAGATTTTTTTGTTACTTTTTATTTAATTGTCTGGATCGGAGGTCCCGGGCTACGTCCAAATACGCGGTGCTGAAGGCTGGAGGTTTGAGTCCTCCGTAAACCGTACGTTTCTGCTGTGAGCTTCGCTTTTCCATAAACCATGTATTTTACGATCATTCTTTAGCATAATTCTTCACCTCTCAAAACAACTCTACCATCCTTAATTCGTGAAGAACATTGACAAACCAACTCTGACATCATCTGCTCAAAAAATGGGAGGGCACAAAGGCATAAGCTTTTTGCCTTTTCTACGCTCGCCAATCGAGTATGGCACTCATAATCAGGTTTTAATTAGCATTCAATACCATCCTGAAGAGTAAAGTTGTAATTATTCATGAAAATATTCTGATCCTCCCCTCTTAATACATATAGGTTCTGATATTATCTTATTATATGAATATTGCATATACCCTTTAGGGTGCCACTCTGATCCTCCGTGGAACTTTTAATAAATGCTTGGTATGAATATTCACAATTCTGGGCAATACAAATTTACGATCGAAAAATTTATATTGTATTGCTACTTATAAACAGTTTCGGTTGTAATGAATTTTGATTTAAATTTTTGATTAAATAGCGAAGGAGTGAAAATAAAATGGCTATGGTGATACACAGAAATAATACTATTTAAGACATTGCGATTAGATTTCTCGGTTAACATGTTAATACAACCAAAAACTCATCACAAAAGTGCCATTCTTAATTAACTTATTCGAATTAAAAAGTCAAAATTCAACTACAAGCATTCTGACTGAGCGAGTTTCCACTACTCAGTCTCTCAGTCTTCAAGAGGACTCAAGTCTTTTTCCAATTCGTACTTTCATATGACACAACAGCATATTTTACCGTAAGCGGAATCTTTCTGCTCTTTGACTATGGAGTTGGTGAATCAATATATGCATACTATACATGCGCGTTTACTTGATATTCCACAGCAGGGGGTGCGGGGAGAGGAGGGATTTGGCTACGTCAAGGCTGAAAAGGGCGTACCAACTGTGGGCATGAACTTAACTCGCTAAAGCGTGACGCGAGAAATGCTACGATTGTTTTGAAAGTACACGGTTGTTGTTGCCAGCATTGTAAATTGGTACGTGACGTTCCGAGTCGAACGGAAGTATCTCAACGTGCCGTGCTATTCAGTGCTGGTTGAGGACTAGGGAGCACGTGTATCAAGAAAACTTAATTTTTTAGATAGTAATACACGCATATAGGCGAGTAACGCCTACGTCTCTTCCAGTCCTCGCGACATAATCACGTTTTTAGCGAAATCAAAGAAAACATTCAATACCTATTTAGGAATACTCCTGTTTTTTTAACCGCACAATCATTAATTCTTTCTCATAGTTCCTAGAAAATTATCATATTGTTTTCTAATAGTTCCTGTAAATTGATGAAAAACTTCGATTGCGATGACATTTGATTTTCATATTTGTAGTATTTCAGTAAAATCTTTCAGCAATCTTTCTGTAAAATTAATACATTTGCTTTTGCATACTGTACGAAAACTTCTACTGAAAACTTCTGTACTGTACTATTTTTTTCTTCTTGGAGTTTTTACCAGCTTCAGGGGATGTCTATTTCAACTCTGCGCCGCGTATCCACTATGTCCCTCATGAGGACACATTAATCTTTACACTAGACACACTTGCGGGCTCCTTGGTCTGTAGTCAGCAGACTCACAAGGTGTTCCTCGACTTCACACATACCCGAAAGACAAGGGACAATCAACCATGGCCACGGCGGGTCTCAAACTCGCGATCCTCCAGACCAAGGTCCTGAGTCGGCCCACGTTGTAGCCACTTACGCCATCCAGGTCGCCCTTTACTAATGTAGTGCTACTAAAATTAATTTTTTCGACCTTACCCAATGTTTTTCCGACTTTTTGATATTTTGAAAAAATAAACCCATCCCCTCTCTCTCCCTCCCTCACCCCATCTCTCTCTCTCCCCCTCTCTCTCTCTCTCTCTCTTTCTTTCTCACTCACTCATGCCTCTGCCAAGTTTTCAATGTCCCGTCTTGGTAATGTCGAAGGAAACACCACTGCGACCAATGCATCGAACTCAGGTTCCGAGGCGATATTAGGAAGTTCATTTCTGCCTATTGCGGAGAGCGGCACGCGCGCCCAATCAGCGAGCCGCACTGATGAGCTTTATGCCCCATCGCGTGGGGTAACGACGATGCCTAGCACAAGGCCCTGCGCCGCCTATTTTCCCAGAAAGACGTCACTTCCCATCGCAGTTGCAGGCCAATCAGCGCGACCGTCGGCCGTAAATCAAGCGGCGGTCTTTAGGGTCAACGGACTGACGAAAGCGTTCGCCGCAACACGCGCTTTATACCTGCCACTTTGCGCGTCATTCGAGGCATTTCGTTGCAACGTTTCTACGTTAATAACTCACATACGGGACTCTTAAGACCGTGCCAGTGTGACTGACGAGCAGTAGAATTCTCTAGACTTCTCGAGCATGCCCATTGAATATACTTTTATTAAATAATTCATCACATCCATTATATTTTTGATAGAAAATTAATGTAATAGTTAATGTATGGATTTAGTGTTTTAGAGTCGGATTAATTCGAATTTTGCCGGCTAGCGATGCCCTGTTTCTATTTATTATCCAAGCCTGGAAGTAAGACCTGTGGCGATCATGACGAATTCCTGTCATCGTACCTAGCTTATTTGGCCTACCTGAGATTTCTTTAGTCATGTTACTATAGAAACTGATACGATTTGTGAGTGAGGAGAAAGTGAATGAATTCAGTTGCTACGTGTAGGAAAAAAATCCTCTAGCACGTGGTGTACCCAGAATCCATGTTTTGTAGGTCCTTATTACCGAAAAATCAAATGACGGCAAAACGTCTGTCTGTGGTTAACGCTAGTAAATGTTCAGCGGAGTTTGTGCAAAATTGATATTCACCGATCGATCTGAACAAACTTGAGGCTTTGGAAGTTTCAAATAGATATTTTGATTTTGATGTTACTTTACACAAAGCGTTTTACGTTTTTAAGCGGCGCCCGAGTTCTGTCTTCTGTGGCTTAGTGGTATGAGTGACGCAAGTTAACTCAGAGGATTTGGGTTCGTGTCTTGGAGCGGAAAAAAATTGTTCCTGGCTGAAAAATCTTTTGCAGGTTTACTTACAGGAAAAAATATTTGCAGGTAAACTACTTTTGCAGTCGTGTAATATCGCAGAGCAGTTAGAAATAATGCGAGAAGATATGCGATTTTGTAGCAGTACTAGTTTTCTTTAAGATCAGGCTTCACAATAAAAGAATGATTGAATTAAAGATTTGAGGAGTTAAATAATTTCTCAGTTCACTAATAAAAGAATGAGTTTCTAATTTATACGCCCCTTTTACGTGGTCATTTTTTTCATTATTTTTCATCGGTACAGGAAAGTAATCGACTAGGTGGAATGTAATTTGTACAGAAAATGAGGCTTGTATCATTTCTCGGTAAAGATTTCATCCTGTTTGACTACCGCGCTCGTGGCGACACTTTCCAGAATTTTCTCTCGTTTTCTATGCGTATAGTGCGATTTATTTCATTTGTGCAGTTCTGAGAGCGTTATAATGTATTGAATTGTTGTAATGCGAAATGACAAATGTAATGTGAAATAAAATATTTACCGTGTTATAATGTCGTTTCGTACCGTGTTCAACCCTAAAATATCCTCACTCAATTTGCTTCCATATATACAAACTTCAACTGTTTGGTCTTCAGTGCTTTTTGCGGCGTCCAGAGGAAATATTTCATTACGATTAACTGCCGAAAACGAAATGACCTTGTTCAACTAAAGATCTCGTTCATCCAGTTTCGATTCCGAACAACACCTCGAAGAAACGAATCCATCAGTTTTCTGTTCAGAAAAATAACTAAAAAATTGTTACGAATAAAACGGGCTATAGGTTTCCGGAACCACCTGAGCTGCGATTGCTTTGTCTGTGGTCGTTTGCGTACCGTGCACAGACAATTGGCGCATTGGAAGTTCATTTCTCGCCTAACAGCTGGGCTCGTCTCAGCCAAAAGGAAGCTAGCCTGTTTAGAGACCCCTACACATCTTTTGAAATACAATGGAATCAATTATTTGAAAAGCATCTAATGATCGTTTCTTTAAAATAGGTACCAACAGCCTTCGAAATTGGCAAAATTGCATTTAGTGTAAGAAATTAAAACCCGGGGGAAAGCTTTTGAACTATCCATAACTGACCGAAATTGAGTTGTCCACAATTTCATTCAAAGAAGTACAGAATGCATTTGGTAGAATATCTGACCTCTAGCAGCAAGAAACGGCATGGACATGTCCAGTGTATCTTCCAGTATTTGTATAACATATTTTCTGGACTTCAAAATGAGTGCGTCTTCCGGAATATCAAATGGTCAGGACATTCGAAATTTAACGAATATACGTTTGGGCCTCTACATGCTTTCATTGTAAACAACTGTTCCTACAATCGTTCATAATTCACTCTGATATTAACAGTAGTAAGTCGAATGAATAAATGTTATGGTCAATCTGCAGTTTCTGGGATGTTTCTGCTAGATTATTTACACGGTTCTATATTGCTGTCAATAATTTTTGAACTATAAATGTAAAAAAATATATATTATTTGTAGTTTTATTTGAATCTACGTATTAGAACATTTTCTAAAATACAATAATAAAAAAAATATTGTCGTATTGACGCTTTGAGACAAATAACTACTGAAACAATAACGTCCCACAATCACATCAAGTGATTGTTTTCACCGGAATCTAATCTGGATTATCTAGTCCGAATTTATAATTTCTGAATAATTGACGTTCTACTGTATTTAACCAGTTGAGATTTCTTGGGAGCTAGTTGCCTAAGAAGCAGTTGTGCGAGTGAATCTTCCCTCAATTCATTAGGCGTGTATCTGAGCAGCGCTGGCGTCGTTGCGCGGCGGGGAGACGGGCGTCGCCCTAACCCTCGCCCTCGCCTGGGCGGCGCTAATCCCCTGGGCGGCGCAGCTGGCGCGCCCTTCGGCCTCGGCCCTTCCCCGCCTCGTCTCGTCTCGTCTCCGCCTCCCGCGCAGCACCGTCTCTCTCTCTCTCTCTCTCTCTCTCTCTCTCTCTCTCTCTCTCTCTCGACACTTCCCTCTTGCTGCCCTCCCTCAAAGCCCTGAGCAGAAGCCCGCTCTAGAACCATGATCTCCCGGCGTAAGCTAGCCACTTGTCGGCGTTTTATAGAGATGACGCTTTCGTGGGTTACATGAGGAGATATTATCTCTGCTGCTGAAATGGCTGCCCGAGGCGGTTAAAGGGTACAATGGCTCATGGAAACACCGTTCACTCTGCAGTGGCTCTGCCCGGGAGGTTCTGGGGTTCGAGTCCCGACGGTGGTGGGTTAGACTATAGATAGATGAAATTCAGACGCTGTCTGGAGGAGAATACTACAGACAGCGGCTGTGATCGGGAGTCTTCCGCAGTTTAACTGTCAATAGAACGCGAATGCTTATGCAGTACCCTAACAAAGAGGCCATAGACCACGCGGTAATTCCGTACTCGTTGTCCCCTCCTTTTCCCTCATACACACATACACTAAACTTCAATAATATAGGGAGCTTAGAGCGTATCTTGGCAGGGCCCCGTTGTGAAAGATACCTGGAGAGGGAAACTCCGCAAGCCGACGAAGTGAGCGCCGGATCTCACGTTCCAATGGATTGACCCCGCCTCCTTCCGGGGTATATCGTACACTACACTCAATGGGGCGAATGACCTTTGTAGTTGTCCCACCCACAAACAACATATTCTCACTGACGCTCTGAAAAGATTTCTCCGCTCCCTTTTGGCCGTCTGGACAAACCACGAGCGACTGCGACCACAATCCGTCGGGTAGAAGCGTCTCGAAGGAAACGCGTCAGCTCCTCGTTTTCTTCCCTTCCCTTGAGATACAGTTTCGCGAGTGGCGGCTGCGCCTTAAGGGTTGTAGTGCGCCGCACTCCTCAGAGAAAACAACCAGAGAAAACAAAAAGTTGCAGAAAGTTTTAAACTTCTAATAAATCGTCTCGTTTAATTTGTGCATACCACCAATCTTTTAGGAAGTATTTAGTTTTATGTGGCCGCTTAAGCCAACGATAGAGAATGGGTCGCATCGTGGACTATCGTGAGCCTCTCTGTGGCTGGGATATGAGAGACAATAGAAGCTTGAGGAAGAGTGGGGGTTCTGGGAGTAGGGTGAGGGCTGCATGCTCCTTTTAGAGTTTTCTTTGCCAGAGTCTGCGCCTATTGACAAAACTAAGAATTCCGACCCTTTCATCTGATTTCATCAATTACTCATACAGTGTTGTTTGCTGGAAATATTTTTCTTTAAATCTCTTATTCTTGCGTCAGCACAATTATATCTTCTGTTGTCAACGTAAAAGTTTTCTTAGAGCCGGTTGTACGAATGAAGGATAAAACTAATTCTCAAGTATGACTTCTCTAATTTACTAATCCTCAAGTATTGCTTAACACTGGGTTAAATAGGGCGACCAGTTGTACGATACTTTGCTTCACCGGTGTTACATAATCATCAAATAAGTGGAATGAAAGTTTGTTGGCAAAACTGGCGATAGTTGAAGAAATCTTTATTATGTTTATCGAAAGATCAGAGGTTCTTGTATGTTGTGGTAGAATTTCAATCGATTTCACCACCCAGTTTTCGAGTAAGAAGACCATAAATTTAACACGGGCTCTAATGGTGATCTGACAGAGCCGACCTGAAAGTTTAAAGTTGTGGTTTGAGATGTGTTAATAAAAATTGTTTGGTCATGTACTGCTTCTGCCAGCGAGGAACAGTATTCTGAATTTTCAAATCAGCCACTACGCACAATTTGTACATTCGACGAGAATGTGCCATCTCTCCCTCTTGTGTAATATATCAGTGTGTAATCTTCTGGGCATTGCATTTTAATGTGGGTGTAGTCAATAGCACCAATTACTCTTGTTCTTGTGTACTCCGTTTGTTTTCCAGTGCACTTTTGGGGAAGTGTATACATGTTGGGGCTAATTTGGCTATTGCTTAGCTCATTTTTTAATTATTCTACTTGCGGTACTTTTATCCAGCTCACAAAAACCTCGAATGCAAATTATAAATGATCGAGTAGCATAATCTCAATGTAAGTAGGGGCTGGATTATAGGCGTCACAAATTGATTCCTATAAGACTAACATAACGTTTACATGATATTTTTATATTGCAACAAGCCGCACATTTGTCAATTTGTAGGTTCCAAATATAATAAATAATAGAACATATTTGATACAAAAACTAATATTTCGTAGACTTTCCTGTTTGTATTGTGTTCAGTGTCATTTATAAGCGTTTATAAGCGTCAAGTTTGCTTAATTAATCTAAAGGTTTCAAAAAATAAAAATTGTCATATTTAATCAGCAAGTCTGATTTCCTCCTCACTCTCCTCAGCTCTTTAAATTATCTCGAGTACTTATTCTTCTTCACTCTCGTCAGAAAACAAATACTCCAGAATTTCGTACACTTCAGTCGAGATGTGCTACAGATTTTCCTATTACTCGGCAGACAATGTGCGGTGTATAGGTTAACACGCTGTTAACCATCCGTTAACTACGTGGGAGATCACAGGATAACTTAACACCTTATCCCCCAGTTAACCTATATCCCGAATTCGTACAACCGATTTAAGCGCTAACAGAATGATAAAATTTATCCCGAGTTTATTCCGCGTACGTACAACTAGCCCTCAGACTATGATTAAAATCCCATTGCGTGCAAATCAGGTAAACACTAAATGCTAAAGTTTTCCTCGTCCAAGAAATATTTTGAAGATGTAAAATGTATGAGATAGTTTAGGCGCACATGCCCTCTTAATTCGTAACCCACCGATGCGCCGCCACTGATCGTGACATTGCAAAGATCCCCCGAAATTTCGTAAACTATCCCACAGTATGCTTTATGATCTTTGTGATTAAACGACGAAGAATTGATCATCTCTATAAAAGGGTCCTTGGAGTATACTCGACCGTTTTCCCCCTTTGCGAGTCTCGAGGTGAACTGTACCCCAAAACCACCCAAACGCCCAGCTTTATACGCGCCAGCGAATGCAATGGGCAGACCGGGCGAACGCAAGTCAAGGGGCCCAATGAGGGGACTTATGGAAAAAAATTGTAAAAAATTGAAAAAGAAATTAAAAATTGATAAAATTGTTGTCGTAATTTTATAAGTAACGGTACAGTAATCTCATATTTCATAATTTTTTTTATTAACTTTTTTAGTCATTACTGATAAGGACTCCTATGAAATGAATCAAATGACGCTAACTTTAAAATAGGTTCTACTGAAATTTATATTTATTATTTCATGTGATTTTATTAAACCTAACTAAACTCAACACATTTTTTCGCGTTTTAAGCTGGAAATTGCTAAGCTGGAATTTTCGCGTGGAAATTGTATTACTTCATCACTAAATATTTGTATCTAAAAAAATAATTTAAAATATAAGTCCAAAAACTTTTTCTAGTTTAAGCGTTTGTTTTTTGTTTTTGTGGGAATAAAATAACTCATATAGTTTCCCAATTCAACTTTCACATTTTTAATTTTTTCGGTGGCGGCGGGGGGGAGGTGGGGCATTAGCATTGCTCCGGGCCCAAATTGTCTAGCTCAAGCACTGCGTTCATATTCCGTGTCGTGTGTTCCGACTGTACGTCTCCCCCTGCCCCGGCCTATCTATTTTCTGTCGCCAGGCGCGTCGCTACCTGCGATGTGGATCTCCAAGAGTCTTCGGGGTCGCTTTAAGCGCACAGATGATTAGGATTCGGGTGAGCACCAGTGGCGCCCGATGGGTGGCGAATTAGAAGGGGAGGCATGCACGTCCGAAATATCACACACTTTTTTACCTCTTCGAAATATTTCTTGAACGGTGTATCTCAAATCAAATATTTTCCTCACTTCTAACGATTCTTCTACAAATTTCGTCATTTTTTCACATCAATGAAATTCCCAGACATTTCCCAGATTTTTGGAAAGGGACTACCTTGATAATAAAAACAGACTCTTTCCAGGTGACACTGCTTTCTTGAAATGTTTAAGTACACGTCGCAAGTGCGGGTATTTCCACAACGTGCTCATATATTCAATACACGGCTCATAATTGTATTGGAAAAATTGCGAGGCAAAAGAGGCGTTATCGATATTCTTTGTAACACCCTACCCAGACCCAAAATGCGTCTGGACGGGGAGCGGGCGGGGGGATAGAAGTGGTGTGGTGTGGGGCGGGGCGGGACGGAGCTGAGCGGGGCGGGGGGAGCGGTGCGGTGTGAGGCGGGGCAGAGCGGAGCGGGGCAGGGAGGAGCGGGGCAGGGAGGAGCGGGGCAGGTTGGAGCAAGGAAGGGCGGGGAATAGCTTGGGCAGTGCAGGGATGAGTGGGGTGAGGCGGGGTGGGACGGAGCAGGGCAGGACGAGCGGGCGCTGATGGCGAGAGACGTTAGGCCCCCGCAGACGCAAATCGCGTTACACCTCCACCCTTTCGGCTGCTGACGCGGCCGCGCTAACGAAGCGGTGACGTCCCCCCCCCTCCCCCACCCTGGTCACAACCGCCTCCGCAAGGGGCGCGCGAGGAAGCTTTCCCCTGGGGGCAGTGCCGGAGCTAGATAATTTGCGGCAAAGCTCAAACGTGCCCCCCCCCCACACACACACACAAATTGGGTGTGAAAGTTACCTCAAGAAAAGTCAAATCAAGAAACTGTACGAGTTAATTTAGTTTCTTCAATAAATAACAAAAATGACAACGTTGAAGCTAGAAAAGTTTTTTTGAAATATATACTTGTATTTTAAATACTAGTTTGAAGTAAAAGTATTTTGTGATCAAATAATACAATTTCCATAAGGCACTTAAAACACTAAAAAAATATTATGTTTAGTTAGTGTTTAATAAAAACTGTTTTTTAATACAGGAAATAATAAATATGAATTTCAGTAAAACCTATTTTAATCATTTCATAGTCATTTGATTCATTTCATAGTCCTAACTTATAAATAATAACTATAATTCACTATTTCATTGAACATTTTATGAAATAATAGACTACTGTACCACGACTTACAAAATTACGATAACAATTTGCTCGAGATCTAATTCTTTTCCAAATTTTGTATTAATTATTTCCATCGTGCTCCTTGATTGCGGGGCCAGGAGCGATACCCCGGTCTGACCATGCATATAGCACCGGCTCTGCCTGGGGGCCTCTAGTTCCTCAAGCACATGCTCAGTCGGCGACACCGCTTAGTTCGCCGCAATGCACTGAATCGCTATTATCCATGTTCTGGTCCTTCAGCAGGTCCAATACTTCTCCGTACACTTCTGTCCATGGCTGTGTTCTTCAGTTTTGTTTCGTGTTGATTTTATGTGTTGTTTCATGGAAGGATAATTTGTAAACCACCTCTAAAGTTTGCAGAAAATAGTTCCCAGAAGCACAGGAAGTTGTTGAAGGCACGATAAATGCCCGTAGAACACCATAGAAGCATTTTTTACAAAACCTACATTTTCTTGTCAGCTGTTGGTGTGAGTGGAGGTCCGATGCACTTTTCGAGGTCGCTGGGCAACTAGTGCAAATAATTTTTCAAAGGTCCTGTGCTTGAAGGAGTTAAGAAGTCAATGGTATCACTTTTAATTTGAGTTGAATTTTTTAATTTGTGATTTAAATTAAAATAGACTCTGTAATCGAAGGGGAATTATATTATAATAGATCCTTAGATGGGGAGAATATTTTAACAAGTTGGGTTGAATGCAGATTGTCGCGCGTTGGTTTGTTTTTCATTCGAAACACGGGCAGGGCAGTCGCGCTCTCGAATTAACTTGGCTAAACTTACTGAAGTCTATGAAAGTACCGAATAATTTAGAACACTCCGGAAAAAGTTATAAACTTCTCTTGCTGTTAGACACAATAGGAGGGACACCAACGATGACATCCTTACGGACGACATCAAGCCTGAAGATGTAGAAGTCAGCATATTGCGCGAAGATCACAGTAAGCTTACGATCTTTAATTGAAACCGTACTGAACTTTATGTATTGTACAACGGAAAGTTAATTACATCGTTGATGAGATCAATAGAGATTTTGTAATAGATCAGAATAAATGTTCAATTCTTATTATTGAAAAAAAACAAAACAAAAAGCTTATAATTTATAGCAGTCGCCATCAATTCAATAACAGATTTCAAGCAACAGAACTCCCAGGAATTGTAATTCTGTACAGAGTTGCACGTCCACATATAAGGGTAAAAAGGTAACAGGTTATATGTTAAGACCCACGAGCAAAAATCAAAGTAAAATCAATATAATCATTGTAGAATATTGAGAAAGCTAATTAGCATAGCAGGGCAAAGTGAAGTTAAAGTTATTATAACATTAATAAACGCGATATTAGTCGGGTCTTGAAATTAAGTGAGCAAATAAGTGGAAGCAAACAGATGTTTCACAAATTTAGAAATTAATTAAACATATATTAAAAGTTTCTAATAGAAATCAAGCCTAAAACATTGCCACAAATGATAAATACAATGCTATAAAATGCCCCCAAAACAAAGAAAAGTGACGTAATTTTTTTTATCGAAAATCACTTCAGATGAATAACTCAAGCTATTGGATATGTTACTTCGAGGCTTCTTCCTTTTGACCATGTGAACTCAGTTTGCAAACTTTAGGTTTTGACTGTTTAAAAAAAATCTGCCTTTAATTCTCGTGAAATCGGCCGAACTGACAATGGCGCCGATAAACGTCAGAGGAACCTTAGATTACATAATACTCACAACGGCAGAGATTACAATATGTGAGCGAAGAAATCGAATAGGTTACTCAGGAGTTCTGTGATGAACATTTGATGCTCCTCGTAAATATTGTTTGAAGCAAGTACCATTCAAATGATATTAAAATCGATGAAATCATCGAAAAATTCAGTAAAAATGACGTATAAAGATAAAAAATGACTTATTAGTCGAAATTCGACGAAAAATGGAAAAAAAAGAAAGAAAAAAAAAGAAATTCAAAAATGAGTCATTTCGTTTCGTTTTAACATAAAATGAATTCTTATACTCAAAATACGCATTGTTCTAAAGTGAAAAGAAAAAAATGACATATCATTAAAATCCGCTTCTTAGTCATTACACACTAGATATAGTGTAACGCATATGTATCGGGTCAGCGTTGTCTTTAATGCCGGCATTAGTTTTGCATTGCGAAAAACGCTATTGACGTGCCTACTGCCGCATTCAGAAACTTCACATCAAGCTGAATCGGGACAGGATGGTCGGTGAGACGAGCCCGGGTACCGTACCGGAGTTGTCACGATAACGAAACTACTCTTTCGAAGCGCGACTTTATGGTTTGCTCGACGTGTATTTCTCTCACAAGGGAACGCCGCGATGCCACATGTAAAACCTGTCAAAATCCTTTTTTTATCGGAAGCACATGCTGTATTAATCTTACAATCAAACGTTTGGGTGCCGATACAGACTGCAAGTCAATTAAAAAACATCCTGAATTTGCAAATTGGCCCTTTGCTTTCACCGATGTAAAATTAGTCAAACCTGCAAAGCAGGTGTTACCCAACGCGCTCGCTTGTGATTCAACACCACCGCTCGCCGGAAGCGGCAGACAGCTTCCAAGGTCGATTCCTGCGAGGGGCAGGCGGAGAGGTAGCTGCCCTTCCTAGCAGCCAAGATAATAAAACTAACAACACTAATACATACTCGAAACTACTAATACACGTTTTTACTAATTTTAGTTTTATCAGTTGTTCATTTTTGTAAGAAATACATTTCATCGTGATAAACCTGGCCGCAACCGCTTATCTTCGCATCCAACATGAGCCCCTGGAGCTCTTTCCTCACGAATTTGAGAGCTCTTGTCTGCGTCTATTGAGAAACACGCGAAAGGTCGGTGTAATCACACGCGAAAGGTCGATGCAAACTCGAAAAGTGCGGTAAAGTTGTAAGTCTTTCGGAATTTTCGAATGAGAAAATTGATTTATCGACAATTTTCGCGAACAAAAAACAAAAGCAAAATGAGGCCATGACATGTGAATTTGATTCACAAAACAACTCTTAAATCTCTTCTTTACATAATTTAAATATAAAGTGATACAGTAGTTATATGCTATACGTTTTCAATATTTAATAATTATCCATACTGACGATATTCATAATGAAAAAGTAACAAACTTTTATTGGTAAGGACATTAAATATCTTAAATAAAATGGACTTTTACAATAAGAAAAGCATTGAGTGTATTGGGAAAGGCCTGCTCCCACCGAATGT
Organism: Gryllus longicercus; assembly: GCA_038098605.1. Taxonomy (NCBI): domain Eukaryota; kingdom Metazoa; phylum Arthropoda; class Insecta; order Orthoptera; family Gryllidae; genus Gryllus; species Gryllus longicercus. The sequence continues at coordinate 677,281 of JAZDUA010000360.1, forward strand.
CATTTGACCTTAAGGAAAGAACCCTCTATAACGCCAACCTCGGCCCCCGCGCGCTCGCCTCTCGGTTTACGACGGCTGTCCAAGATCTCTACAGAAACGAAAAATAGTACGAAAATGTTGGCAAATTAGCAAACGTTTAAAGTAATTGGCAGTATGTATCAGAAGCCAAAATTTACATCGTAGTATCAGAAGGGCATGTAAATTCAACGAAAAAAATATGAGGGCATGTTTTGACATGTCACACCGCGGCATCCCCTTGACAGTGGCGGTCGGCGCTTACACGACTGCACAATAGGGATGGGAAATAGGGATTGTTTTTTACGTAAAGTGCCCGAGGATGGAAGAACCAGGGAACTGTAATTTAGAGTTCTTTTCATTTAGAACTTGCATTGTAAACATTCCTAGCATACGATTTTCTTTAAATGATTGAAAGCGTCGACGACGCCACACTCAACTAGTAGATTCATATTAGAAGACAATTTTATAACTGAAACTATCTTACAAAATGGGATTATCTCAGTACCATCGTTCATTCTACATATAAAAGTACCCCTACGGGGTGGCAACGCTGACGACAAAGTTTTTCCTTCCGCACTCATATAACTCATACTGAAACAGCGGGATCCGGCCGATACAATCTCTAGCGAACTACGTCATTCATCGCTTGAGCGCCATGGGCCAATCATTGGTGACAGATGTGTCAACACAGCTCCTTGTGGCATTCACCAAGGTGACAGGCTGGGGCACGTGGTTCGCTCGATCACCGCTAGTTTGCAGTACTAAAAACATAAGTTTTCGGAGACATTTCTTAGAATCTTCTGCATGGATCCGAAAGTAAATAATCAATTCCTCACCAGGAGACCGAGACGCGTCGAATGACACTTTGATTTAATGTCATTCCATAATAGAGATACTACAGCAACATCGATTTGAATCATTTAGAAATGAAAGACCACGAAAAATTACATCGTCGTCATTCGGTTATAGCCTGTATATGTTTGGACACCAGCCGTCATTCGTTTTCTTTCCCTGGACGCTGGAATGACATGGCCGAAAGGCGAATGTTGGACCACGCGCACTTTCCTTCCTCTCCGCTCACAAACATACATGCGTTACACTACCGAAATGCCGGGAGTTTAGACCTTGTCCCGGGTGGAGCGGTGCTCCGATGGCGGAGATACGTGGATGGGAAAGCCCCGCAAGTCCATGTGTATGTCGACGCCGGGTTTCATGATCCAACAGGGGAGGAACAGTGTGTCCTCCCGCGATATAACGCGCACTCCACTTAGAGGTCTGACATGGCGCGGTAGTTGACGCGCCCGGAAACACATTAATCAATCTTTCGGGCCTAAAACCATCAAGGATCATATCACGTGCGACCAGTGTACGAGGAGTAATACGATGTGTACATGTGTGTATCTATAAGTGCGATGTATTTTGAGCATGTGTTCCTGCAACTGTATGCAACTTTAACGCAGCATATATACTTGCGTCACCAGTGAAAATGTTCGTATTATTTCTTGGTTTATTTTTATATTTTTAATTTTTTTGTTATTTCATTGCCTTTGTACTTCTCCGTACTCTGCAACCCGTCTTTTCACCGCTCTTGCACTCTTTTCGGTCTTCCGACTATTCGTTCATGAATTACCGTCGCTGCCGTTTTTTTGTAGTCGTGATGACATAAGACAATAGTTCCCTGGCAGCTTGGCATAGCCTACTGAGCAATTGCTTTTAAATGTACATTATATTAAGGGGTGAATATTATCATTTCATGCAATACCCTAAAGTGAATTTGCGCGAAATTTCTGAAGGTGTCCTACTTGCTTACTTTGTAACTCTGAAATCGTACGTAATGTGCAGTATTAATTGTGGGAACGCTGATGAGATGTCATTGACCGTATTAAAGGATGACATAACAGAAGTCATCTCTGTCAATTTAGATTTGAACCTAAGTTGGCAAAGATGATTTGAATTATTTAGATTTAGATTTATTTAGGCAAAACACAGTAAAAGCTGTATGTGACGTAGGGGGAGAAGAATTTTAATTGTAAAGTTTTCTCGCCGGACCGAACATTATGATTTTCTCCTTGTGCGAGTGAAATGATACAAGCTCTTTGTACGAGTATAACAAGGACGAAAAATACACTTCTTGATTAATATTTTTAGCAAATTAATGCATTTACTATATCTGGTACGTCTATAGACTGTTTAAAGTACACGAGGTGGTGCAGTAGGTTTGGTAAGAAATTAAACATTTGTAATTTTATTAAATTACAGCTTTTATTGAAATGGACATTGGTCAGAGAGCTTATACATTTTAAGAAATAAGTAGATTAATTTTTAAATAAAATCCAATATAAGCTCTATATAAATATTAGATTTTTTATCAACTTTAAGTGTTTGCAGGAATAGGACCGTATTAAACATAGTAAGCGTATTTGGAAAATCCACTTTTTATTTATAGGGCTCCCCAAACGGGTATTTCGTAACGACAAAATGTGGATATTGATATTTTGCATGTACTTCTATTAATATGTGAAAAGTATTTTCTTTTAAATCCAAATTATTTTCGATGTTTTCATTACAAAACAATTTCAGTAATTTTCTACTTTTAATCTAAATGTATAATTTGTTTTATAATCTACCAAAATTGCTTATTTTCATGTTGGACAATATCATATACAATTTGCACCCACATTCACGACCTTTACTCAAATATCAAAAATCTTTTCAAGTTATTAGTACGAATTGAGATAAATTATCATAATAACGGGATTTTTCAGAGGAAGGGGATTATTTTTCTTATTTCGAACTTATAACAACAAACTTTAAACTTCAAGTTTATTTTTGGTTATTGGATCGAGCAAATGGTAATGAAAAGAGGGCTGAAGGAGATCTTCAAATCCCAGTTATTAAAAAATGGCAGTTACGTACATTTTCAAGAAAAAGTCATTTCGAAAACGTTTGAAAAATAACATTTCGAATAAAATATACAGAACACAAACCTTAACGTTAAGAATGTATGAACATTAAAGAAAATTGCTAAATTGTTAGCCAAAATCGTCCGATATTATTACCATAATACTATAATTATTAATCTAATGTGATCATAAAATCTGTTCCAGAGAGTGTGTTCCACTATAGTTTAAGTAGCTCTTATTGCTTAAAAATCATTACAGCTTGGTAATCCACCACAAAATCATTAGTACCTACGCTTCTTTTTACGTTCTTTCAAAGCAGTCGCAATCATTATAAATTCAGCAATTTGAGAAAAACGAAAACTAAGCGCTTGCCAGTATAGAACATCGTAAATTGTGAGAATATCATCCACAGAACTCAATTATTCAGACCAATGAAAAGGCATACGGAGAAATAAAATAAAAACCAGCATCTCAAATGTATCAATATATATATTTTGATGTAAATGAATATTAACAAAATTATAATACAATTTGCTCGCCACATATTCATATCCACATTCAGGCGTCTGGAAATAGTAAATATTTTTAAAACTTAACGTTCGGATTGTCCGACGACATGCAAACACTGTACAATGGCAATGCGTCATTGCTGTGCGTAGGCAATTCCCAGCAAATAGTCCCACGCCCAGACGCCATCAGCAGCACCGTTCGGCGTCCGGCGTCATCAACTTAACTCACGACCACTAGAGCGCAGCATGCACTTGCGGGCCAAACCACTCGAACAAAATGTAATAACAGTGAAGCATATTCCTGATTCTCCTTGTGAGATACACAATAAGACTTTAGGCCACAGAAATACTGAGAATTCTTCAGGGGAAATTAACAATACCTTGTTACAAAGTTTCTCTGAGTTTTAACTCGTAATAAACATTTTTGTTTATGCATACAATAAACAAACTTCTAAATACACAAAGAAATAAAGCATTCAACAAAACGTTGATGGCACCTTGGGTTCACATTTTTGTATAAAAACACCGACACAAACACTTTTGCATTTTGCAAGTAACATAATCAAAGAACATTCTCACAATACATTCTCTTTTATAATACACAGTATATACATATAGGATATTTATAATAATTATGTAAGTCTTGGCTTTGGGATTTAGTTTTAACATGATGGCTGCCCTAAAGGGCAATTGGAAGGCATGGGTCCTGGGCCAACTGTGCCCAGTTTACAAATCAAAGTGGAGGATGGGAGCAAATGAGGAATAATGAATATAAAAATATATCCATAACAACATATTCGGATATGGGAAATTAAAAGGGCTATATCACATTCGAGCATATTCCCTTTGAGTGAAACACAGAGATCGAGAGACCACAAGCAAAACAGCCTAGTCTTGTTGCCTGCCAGCATCCCACCAATTGCAGTCCAAGAGGTGACATGAAGTGAGGCAAAGAGATCAACTGTTGAGTCACAGGACATTTTCTTCTCCCTGTCAACATACACGCAAGTAGCAATAGGTCAAATTTTCGTTCTAACAAAATTATAAATTAATTTTTGGTGTGCATTTACATAAAATTGAATTATAATGGACAGTAATTTAATTACAAATCAGATATCCTGAGCAATCATTATTTAAGAATTTACAATCTCACTACAAAATGCATGTCTAAAAACAAAGAATCCCTTTCTACACAAAGCTGTGGTTATCACTTTGTATCTTTGTTTTCTCTACAAGATGAAATTGCATGTTGAATCATGTAGATTATGGTATGAGGAACAATTATTTGAGGCCGTTGGCCTCAAAATTTTACTTTTTAAGGCCATAGAACTCTTAGTTTATGAGTTATTTAATGATGTAGCTGACCACGTGCTGCAGGATGCATTTGTCATGGATATATAGATGCGTTTTTTAAACAAATCCTTCATATTTTTAAAGTCAAACGGCATAATTTGAAAACTTTATGATGTCTCAGTGAAATTCTCTTTCTTTAGAGGCATCATTTATAAAAAACAATTGTGTGTCTGAGCAGCAAAAGGAATGTATACTACTGAATAATATAGGAGATGATAGTTAATATCCTCAGCCGCAATGACTAGATCATCCATGAAAAGTAGAACATCCAGTATTGATTCTCAAAATATGCATGCCCATTTCACTACATTCCATTCCCTCAGTGCTTCAGCCATGAATATGCTAAAAAGAGTAGCAGGCAGCCTTGTCTTAATCATTTAGAAATAATTATATCATCTGATACTTCTCCGTTTACTTTCACAACACTTTTACTGAATTTGTACATTTTCTTAATGGTGTTAACTAATTTAAATTTACATTTTTGTTTCAGTCTGCTAATGGAAATGCTGTCATATGCTTTTTGGAGGTCAACAAACAATACATGAAAATCTCTTCCACAGAATTTTTATATCCTTATATTTTAATATCCTTTTTTCTAAAATTTGTTGGATGCAGAAAACATTATCTATACATGATTGGCCAGCTGTAAAACCACTTTGTTCTTACAGATTTTCTTCACACCATTCAGATATTTATTTCACATCATTTGTTTACAAAGCCAATGACTTAGCTTTTGTTACAGTTCTCTTCTCTTTTTTAAAATATATACAGTATCATATTAGAAAGAATTGTCACATATGGCTCAGAAGTATGGAAACTAACTCAAAAAACAAAAAGATTATCGACAATTCAAATGGACTTTTTGAGACGAAAATGCAAAGGGATATAATAGATACTGTAGAACAAAAAGAGCTACAATGATAGGGACACCTGCTGAGATTGCCAAAAGAGAGGTGGCCCAAACAAGTATATAAATGGATACCACCGTATAGAAGAAGACTGGGCAGACCATCATCAACCACAAGGAAACAAGGAATATGGACTGCGATGGCAACAAGACATTTGACAGAGGAAGATGTAGTGGATAGAGAAGGCTGGAAAAGAGGGACTGAGAAACATCGCAAGATACAACCCACACACCCACCCATACTCACACACTTCACTAAATAGCTTTAAAGAAGAGTCAAAACGCTCAATGATGATATTAGCTAGAACTCAACCTTTGGCATCAGTTGTCTTGTCAACAGAAATCCAGATCTTAATATTTTGAGTTTCATCTTGAATATTTCATATTACTGCATTGTAACACTGAGGAAACATTTATGCAAATATTAATGAGATTGAGAGAATTTGGCATACCTTTCCAATAAAAGGCCTTAATGTTTGATTTTATAACTTCTCTCCACTTCCTTTGTTTTGAAAGATAGTGAAGAGAACAGAAATTGTTAGGTTTGACAGCTCGCTGAAAAGTAACAAACAATTGATACTACCAGCAGAGAAATATTTTTTCTGTTATTATCTTTGTCGTCGATGAGATGTTGGAAGCACTTTATCAGAAACAAAACAAATGAAATTGGTTATTTATGACTTAAAGTATGAGAAAATACTTTATTCTCCACCATTCTTGAACCTGCTTACTTTTAAAATAAGAAGCCTGCAGCAGTCAAAAAGGTTCTGAACATAATCACATAAAATGGTTTTACAAAAAATAGCACACTCAAGCAGCACTGCTCAAGATCTGCCTTTACATAAGAACAAGTTGACTACAGCAGAAGCTATCTCCCACAGGCCAGTTGCCATCTTCTATCATTCCTATCACCTTCTCCGAGACACATCAGACAGAATCGTTGTTTCTCTGATTTCTTGTGGCAAGGTGTTTTTGATGTACTTTTCTTTCTTTCTTTACACTGTTTTTGGTCACTATTATTGGGCATCCACTGTACATGCTCATACCACCTTCATCCCTTCGATTCAATGGTATCAATAACATCAACACAGATACCCATCTCTCCTTTGATGTCACTATTCCTAACTGTATCCATTCTTGTCAGTCTACCATTTTTGCCAAAACTCTATTGCTACACCCTTGACTTTGTCTTTTTTTGTCATCTCCCAACTCTCTGCTTCTATTACAGATTTCTAAATTATAATTTTATTCTTTCTTGTTCCCTTTTAACTCCACACTAAGCTATTAAGTTTTCTTGTGGATGCTCTACTTGTCCCATTCCTCATACTGTTTCATCCTGGCAGCCACCTTTATCATATATTATCACCCCTAAATACTGCAATAATTTACTATTGTTTATTTTCTGTCCCCCTGTTCATACCTGTCCCTACACCTCCAACTATGATACACTTAATCTTACAGGTATTAATTGTTAGTCTCCATTTGTCATATTCTTCACTGAGCTTTCCGAGTGTAGTTCATGTCTGCGTTGTCTTTTGTCAAAATCACCACGTCGTCAACAAAATTGAAAGTAAACAGTTCATTGTTTCCGACAATCTATGTTCCATCCCTGATTCAGGCCCTTTCTAATTTGGAATTCCCTTAATACTTCATTTTCCATCTATCAACCAATTTACTCACACCGCAACACAGATTTTGCACTGTCCTAGTGTCAGTTCTTCATACTACTTCTTCCTTCATTACTTTCCAGAATTTGTGCAGTGGTTCACTGTTATATGCCTTTTTTTTATTCTATTAAAGCTACATGTATCTCCATTCCATGAGCTAGTCATTTATCAAGGACCTGTCAAAGGGTGAATAGAGTGCTCAAGATCAACAAATGAAATCTTTTTGTATAACATTGCAATATATAATGCAATATTATAGTAGTACATCCCAAAGCACAATACAATAGTTCTTTTCATACAAAGAAAATTAAAAGAAGCTGCTCCATAATGCAACACGTGAATTGCAAATATTTAATGGCAGGTGACCTTTTCCTCAGAGCCTTGCTGTTAAATGACATGGTGTGTGTGACACATTGGGTGCGAGAATTCAGTCAGTATGCGATTAGGCAGAAATAACACAATCAAATATGTGTTTTTTTCAGTCAAAATTGAAAGGTCTTATTGCTTTTGGATTTTTCTCGAATTCTTGCATACCTAACCTTTTCTGTTAATTTACACATATATTCAAAATTAGTAACATAGATTGGGTCAAAAAGCTTTTTAATATGGAGGTGATGTGCACCGTTCTCAGCCTGACCCAGAGATAGCACTCCAATCAGCAAACATATATTTTTCCTGCCTTGGTACACTTGTCATTTGTTCATTTGTTCAACTTTTTCTCTCAAAGTTTGTTTACAGGAATTTTTGCAGTAGACATGTTAGTGGTTATTTGTGAAAAAAGAATTGAGGATGTGAAAGTTCTGCACAGGATGAGAGATGCATTTGCTGAATGCTGATCAAAAGCAAAAAAGAAAACGATTTTTGCAGCAATCTTTGGACCGATTCAAAAGGGATCCCACAAATTTTCTGCATCAATTTGTCTCAATAGATGAGACACGGTCCACCACAACATGCCAGAAATTAAACAGCAGTCCAAGGTGGAAGCCAATAGTGCAGCGCGAAAGAAAGCAAAGACAATTGTATCTGTCGGAAAGGTCATGGCTAGTGTGTTTGGTAAGTGAAAGGGATCCTGTTAATTGAATATCTTGCAAAAGGGAGAATAAAAGGCAAATGGCAAATATTGAGGTGAGGCAAATATTGTTCCAAACTTCTTGACCAGCTTGATGCCAAAATTCATGAAAAGAAATGCACAAAAGTACAATTTGCTAGACCATTCTCCATATTCTTCTGATTTGGCACAATCTGACTTCCATCTGTTTCCAAACTTGAAGTTTCTTTCTGGGAAGCACTTGCATCCAATGAAGAAGTTGAGAGAGCCTAGATTAATATTTTAACAACTTTCTAGACTCTCACCTCTGGGAAGGAATACTATACGAGGGTTGCCTTTTATATTTCAGGATTAGAGAACAAAAATAAATATTAATCATCGAAAATCACTTTATTGTTTTTCAAAATATTCCCCATGAAGATCTATACACTTTTGGATGCGTTTGAACCAATTGTCGAAGCACTTTTGCCACTCTGATTGAGGTATCTCCAAAACATGCATTCTGAATGCAGCAACCGCTTCTTCAGGTGTCGAAAAACGTTGACCTCTCAGTTTGTTTTTTACGTACGGGAATAAAAAGAAGTCATTCGGTGCCAAGTGAGGACTATACTGAGGATGACTCATCAAATCGATGTTTTGGGTGCTCAAAAATGCAGTTATTTGAGTCGATGTGTGAGAGCTCGGATTGTCGTGGTGAAGAGTGATCCGTTTTCGGCGGTTGGTTTTCCTGATTTCTTGGCAGACAGCTGGCAAACAAATCGTTGTGTACCACTCAGAATTGACTGTTCTGCGTTGTTCTAGTGGTACGGTTGCGACATGCCCAGTTTTTCCGAAAAAACAGGCGACCATCTGTTTGGAAGTGCTTTTTGCGCTAACAACTTTTGTTGGATTTTGCTCATCTTGAAACACCCATAGAGTCGACTGCTGTTTACTTTCGGGCTCATACTCGTAAATCCACGATTCATCGCCTGTCACGATGTCATAGACGTGTTTCGAAGCACCGCGATCGTATTTTTTGAGCATTTCTTTCGACCAATCGACACGAGCCTTTTTTTGAGCGATTGACAAATTGTGTGGGATCCAACGCGAACAATTTTTTTTTGACAGTCAAATGTTCATGCAATATTGAATGTATGCTGGTCCCACTAATGCCTAAGGTTGTCTCAATCTCACGATAGGTCACATGAGGATCTTGCAATATCAGTTCACGCACAGCATCAATGGTTTTCGGAACAACAACTGATTTTGGACGACCTTCGCGAAATTCGTCATTGGAGTGAACTACGACCACGATTGAATTCACCATACCATCGATAAACACTGGTCCTTGATGGAGCTTCATCGCCAAAAATTGAATTAAGTTCATCCGTGCACTGTTGCTGAGTTTATCCACGTCGAAAGATGTAAAAAATAATCGCACGAAAATGTTCACGATTTAATTCCATTTTTGGGCCAAGATGAATCTTTTAAGTTACTGTAAACAACACAAATAGCGCTCGTATGTCAAAACGTTCCGAGTATGTATATCCTCAAAGCATCCAACTTTACGATAGAGCTGTCAGTTGCCAGATTGCAACACCAAGGTTGCCAAATCCCGAAACATAAAAGGCATCCTTCGTAGTAGAAACAGTAGACCAAGTGTGATGAAATCAAGGGAGATTATGTGAAAAAATGAAATCATTTTTTAACTGAAAGTCGCAGTCTTTCATTGCCAATAAATGCTAAATGTCATGAATACAGGTCAAGAACTTTTCACCTGTATTCATGACATTTAGTGGAAGAAAGTTTTTTTGTTTACGATGACTGTTTATGAAATGAATACCTCTTATTCATGATCGGCCAGCTAGGAGTGCAGCCTTAGAAAGCACCACTTGGATGTCCATGGACGGAAAATTCTGAAACATATGATAACAGCATATTCCAACAAAGAACCACTCAAATCACCTTATCAATAAATACATCATTTAATATTTAATTTGAAAATAAACTTCATTCAATTATAACTCAACAGATCCTTCAAACTATATTACATATCAGTTCCTAAAACAAATAACAGATGGAGAGTAATTAACTGTACTTCAACAATTCACTATATTTTAATCTGTAAATAAATGGTTATGTAATAACATGCAGAATTGCAAAATACAGATGAGGTGAGTGAGTGAGTATATAGCATTTCCAGGATTCTCAACGTCTTATGGTTATTAGTCCCATGAGTAAAGTGCATATTATGATACAACTCTAAACTCAATAGAATAACATAATGAACAAGTGGTGCAGCAACACCACACCCTTTCTCGCAATTTTACAATGTTATTGTTATGTATGTTGGGACACACATATATACTTCATTAATATCAAAAAGAAATTTCAGGAAAACTACTAACTTGTACAAAAAATAGTACATGACCTTTTTTAAAGAGCTAAATTTGTACAACAAACTTTGTATGAGACACAAATCTTTATCTACAATTTTGTAGTTTTGAATTATTTCTTTTAGCAATTTTCAAAAAACTGAACAATACTAGCAAATGGGACTAGCACCATATATTTTACTGTCCCTTATTAAATAACTGTAGAAAATTTAAAGAAAAAATGTCGAGCAGTGTTTGAGAAAAAAATTGTAATAATTTCAAGCGCGAAATATACAAAAGCTACTCATCCCCCCTACTTAAAAAAAAAGGACATGCTTTTTTTAAAGTTTTCCGGCGCACGATTACAATACTTTCTCTTCTTATGTTAGCAAGTGCGAGAAAGTAAAACTTTCACAGTCTATATTAATATACACAATAAGGCACTCATTCTTACCTGCAGGAGTTTGACATTGGTTGGAAAGTCTCCAGCTAACAACTGCTCACGAACAACTCTGAAACACAGAAAAGATCTTAAATACCTAAAATTTGCTTCAATTATCTTGTTTAACTTAATAAGAACAATTATTATCTAACTTTTGTTTTATTACTCATCTTTACTTTTAGTTTATCTCTTTGATATATTAGGCTGAATAATAGGATTTATGATTGAAATTTCTTGACATTTCAATGACATTCAAACATAAAACAAACAAACAAAAAAACAAACACTTTTCATATTTTTGGAGGAGAAAATGAAAGGCTAAACAAATTTTTCTTATTTATATTGAAAAGGGTCCAAAAATGTCAAGCTTTTCAGGAGAGATTTTTGAAAGATTGGAAGAATTTGGATCTATAACTTTATAAAGAATATTTTTTAAACATAGTACATCACTTACGGATTTAAATACAAACTTCCTTCAGTGCACTTATTCATTGTGCGCTATTTTTTGTTTCCAATGTTAATGACTCTGTTTATGGGCTCTGAACATTCTTTCTTGCGCCCTACATTTACAAACTCTGTGGTAACTTCTGAAATTATTTTTCTAGAAGCACAATGTAGGTCTTAAAGTATTCTGAATATGTAATAAAATATTCGAATAATTAGAAAAAAGTTGATACACGCAAATTGATATAGCAATATTCAATGTATCAATAGTAAACACACATTTGAAAGATTATAAAAAAGATAATGATATAAAGGTTTGAGGGCTATAATAGGTGCTAATAATATAGTAAGAAGAATATAGTACCTAATTAGTAGGCAATGTATTTGATTATGTTTCAATTGCCCCTGCCTCCAATGTGGAGCAAGCATTCAGTTTTCAGTAAAGTCAAGTTGTAGAGGCCTTCAAACGCATACAGTGGATTTTGATTACAGCTACTTTATCAGATGATACGACCCAGCTGCCATGTGTGGACAGCAACGAATCCAAACCAGGCCCCGAGTGCGTTGTGGCAGCGCCAACGCAACCGAGCGGAATTGATGGTTGTCAAGGGAGGCAGCGCAGGGAGCGAATTCACGGCGAACTCCGAAAACCAGGTGGACATCGGCGGCCCGGGTCAAGAATATTGCAAAGACGTCTCCGTAGTGCGACATGGGAGACTTCAGGAAATGTATCTCAAACATTAACCCATTACTGCGGCTATCGCTCGCTAGTGAGCTTGAAATCCCCCTGGTGGTGTTTGGAGTGAGATGGTCGGATATGACGCGGCTCTCCGGAAGCTCTGAGAGTAGCAATTACGTTAATTGAGGGTAATCGATGCGATTACTGGGGGATCCCGTGCTACAAATACCGCGGATTACGAACACACACATTGAGCCCCACGCTACCACCAAGAATCACAATAAGCACAGGTGATATGCCCACGAAATTTCTCTACACCTGTGAGAATTACTAGAATTTCAGACAACTACTGGTTCAGTAGCTTCTGAAATTGGTTTCTGAGACCATGCTAATGTTCAGCATCTTCGAGAAAACATACGAGGGTTGGGTTTTACCTCAGGAGGAGGAGATGAGTTTCCTTCGAGGGCTGCGACTGCGAAAGCTGATTGGTGTAAGAATGTTGGGAGCAGTCTGAAGGGAATCGTGTGTTACACGGTTCTGTTTCGAAGTTTTCAACACTCACGGGAGGAGAAAGGTCCGACTAGACAAGATCCGATTCTGAAGGGAAAGATGGGCAACTAAGAGAGCAAAATTCTTCCGCTACTTTTCACGCCTACGTAGTCTAACAGTTTTTTGGTTAACAGGTTAAGCTATATTTCATTTCATTAGCTACACTACACACAAATAACTAATGAGATGTAATTAAGACTAGTTGAACCAGTACGAGAGTGTGAGATCTTTTTCCATTTTAGGTCGTGTTTACGTCCTAATAATGTAAGATATCTGAACCGGGAGAAGTAAACACCGTCATTTATACAACTCCATTTAATTATTCGAAGTTTTAACTAAGCATTTCGTCTCATCATATTCCGTTAGCTCGCATAGAAGAAATGTAAAGGAAAATTACTCGCGCATTTCCAAGTTGCGTCATTCGGTATATGCATAGCTTCATTATGCGCACGTTTTGTTGACCTCTCCTTTTGCTTGCAGTGGTAGGAGTACAGCTGGGGGTGAGTTACTATTTTGTTAGCAATGCAGAAAAATCAAATCTGGAGTTCGTTTACCAATGACAATAAGTTTTCTATAACTCTGCAACGAAATTGTCTAGTTTCTACAAAAGTTGCTAATCTCTTTTTTTTAAATTTTATTCTTCTTATTATTTTAAACTTTTATTCATTATAACTATTTATAGTTAAAATGATGGGAAGGGATTCTGGAACTCAAGAAAACGTGCGCAGATCTTCTCCCCCATACGTCACATTCAGGTTTTACTGTTTTTGACTAAACAAATAAATCAAAATCGAAACCTGCACTAATCAATCTTGAGTCAGCGTTACATATTGTTCAATGCATACTTAAGCCAAAAAAATATATATACATACTCTTCTTAGGAAACCGAACCTGTGAATTTGAGAACTTAACGGCGCGCTAGTTACACCGTCGCGACAGCGTAACAGAAAACGTTACCATATGCACTATGCTCGGCAACGATATATATATATATATATATATATATATATATATATATATATATATATATATATATATATATATATATATATATATATATATATATATAGAGAGAGAGAGAGAGAGAGAGAGAGAGAGACACACATACAGGTTATATACCACTGTCATTCACATGGGTATGGCAACCGCCATATCCAAAAAACCCAATCGATAAAAAGGCCGGAACGGCAACGGCCGAAACCCAACGGCCGAAAATGTCCGAACATATGTGATTTAAGGTCGGTGTAAGAAAATTCAGATAACCAAAAAATTTAATATTAATATTAGTTTGATATCAGCATTTGAATACTATTACAATGGTTTTTCATATCTGAAGTTGTATCTTTTGTAATATGCGCGTGATTTATATTTTCTGCGCATTCCATTGTAGCTCGCAGAAAATACTCCCAACAGTATGAAACAGAAAAGTTGATCGCCGATTAGACGATCGCCTTAAAACCGAAGATATTAATTTCAAAACACTTTTGCAACGATCTTTCGAAGCTAATGGAGATTAATGTGCTATTGTACCGGGATGAAGAGGCTGATATGCCCACGGTAGCGCGCACGTGCACGTGCACATACGCATACACTAAGCCAAGTACGTGGATCAATTGGCGTCATTGGCAGTTAACGCATCAAGTAAAGAGTGGCGTCGAGCGTTCAGCGAACTGGGAGTGGAGGTTATGGAACTCCTCGAATACGTGAAACCCAGGAATAACGTCCAAGAGAATATTAAGCAGATGGCGAGTTCCCTCCACTTTTGCTTCAGTGCCCTGTCGGACGCGGGCCGAAAGGAACGTGGGAAGAAAAAAGCAATAAGCTGGGATTAGAAATGGGCACTGAAACATTGCCCTCTGCCACGAAGAACGCGGAGCAGAGGGCCAGTGATCGGCCCGTTAGCGTAGTGTTCTCTAAGGAGGATAACCTCAAAAAGCCCAAGGAGAAAGAAAAGACGTCGGGAGTGGTGGGGCCTCCAAGGGCGGAGGAGTCGTTCACTTTTGAGAGGGCACCACCCGAGTCTGTTGATGCACCCGAGAGCCAATGGAAGACAGCTGAGGCAAGGAGGAAGAAACCATCGTACTCCGAGAGTCGGGATGCCTCGTTAGTAAGAGGCAAAGAAGGGGCGACGTACGCGAAAATTTTGTGACACATGAAGGATGCACCGTCGCTCGAAGAGCTGGGCTTCAATGTAGTTAAAATAAGAAAGAGTGGCAAGGAGACCTGCTTTGGGGTTGGGAACCGCGGGTTACTACAAGGCAGCGCAGGTTTAGACTGCAGTAGCCGATAAACTGAAAGGAAAAGCGGAGGTAAAGACTTTGTCAAGAGACATACTTTTGGATATCAAAGATCTAGATAAAGATACAATGAATAAAGAAATTCTCGAGGGTTTTGACATACAGCTGATTGATGCCAAGGACAGGAATGTAATATTTAAGTCAATTCGCAACCCCTGTGGTGGTCCTAAAACGGCCGTGATTGCACTACCAGCAGATCTTGCCAGAAAAGCTATTCGAATGAACAAAAATCGGATTGGCTGGGTTGTGTGTCGTGTTCGGGAGAAGATAGTTCTAATCAGGTGTTAGAGGTGCTGCGCTTTTGGGCACTTGGAGCGAAACTGTAAAGGGCCTGATAGGTCCGAGAATTGTCTTAAGTGTGGAGAGGATAGACATTTTGCTGGGACCTCTAATTGTTTCCTCTGTCAAGGGAGAGACGCAAGCAACTGGTAGCATTAAAAGCCCTTATTACCAAAAGGCTTTACGGAAGGTGGAACGGAGTTGCGAGAAAGATGATCCTTCAGTTCAGTTCACTGCGAAGCGGCGCTAGACCAGCCAGACGATGCGCGAGCTGAAGATACACGTCGCAAGCGTGTGCGAGCCGTATACGAATATAACCGTGCTCTAGTGGGTTTCGGACGCGAATAACCGAGCTGCGGTGTGGATTTGTGGTACTAGTCCAATCCAGCAGTTTATATCAGTGCCAGGGGATGGATTCGCCTGGATCAAAGGGTTCAATATACAATTTTATAGTGTTTATACCGCACCGAGTGCATCGCTTGAGGAGTTCAAAGGATTACTGGATCGATTAATGGATGATGAGGAAGGACAAAGGCCTCTAATTATCGCTGGGGAGTTACATACATGGACCTCTGAGTGGGGCAGACGGATAACGAATCAAGGATGGCTCTCCTGAACAAGCCTACCCAATTATTCGTCAACCTCTACAACAGGCAAATAGCCTCCCAACAGTCACTAAGATATTTAGGAGTACAGATTGACGCGAGACTGCGCTTCGACGAGCACTTGCGTAGTACGGCTGCACTCTGGTAGAAAGCGTCTCGCATGGTCTCGGTCTTCGGCACGAATTATGCCTAACATAAAAGCTTCTAGGCGAAGTAGCTGGAGGCTACTGTCTAGCGCTGTTAACTTTATGCAGCTCCTATTTGGGCTGATACCATTGGGTCCAGTCGTGCGTCAGCAGCGCGAAATCAGTCCGTCTTGAGGGTGGCCCGGGCGTTTCTCACGGTTTATGACGCTGGTGATAGCCGACATGCCTCCTACATATACAACTCACGGCACAAGAAAGGGCCAGGCTCTAAAGATGTGACTACAAATAGGAGCATCATAAAGGTAGAGTGGGGGTGACGGCCCAGTGGCAAAGGTGATGGATTCTACCATCCCCTGAAAGATGGACATTCCGTCTTGTTCCTGAAGCAAAAAAATTGGTTCCAAAGGAAACACGGAAATATGGATCATTATTTGACGCAGATGTTAACGGGGCATACGTGCTACCGTGCATACCAACTCCGTATCCGGTTGGACGATGACTCCTCATGCCCAACCTGTGACCCACTGGTTGAAGATGTGGGGCCCGTGTTGTATCAATGTCCACGCTTCGCTGAGAGGAGCGAAAATCTCCGCCGGCTCCTTCTGCAGGTGGTGACATTTGATACCATCGTCACTAGGATGCTGGTGTACCACGAGAATTGGAGTGCGGTAGCCACCTTTGCCGCAAAAGTTTTGAAGAAACTTCGGGTAGAGAGAAGAGAATCGGAGGAATACCAGGGTTTTTTAGTGTAGGTGGGCATAGGCTGTGATTCTCTTAAGCTGCGGCGTGTGGGCCTTGAACTGTATTTGGAAGATCTATCCCTGCCCTCGTAAAAACGAAGTTTACAAACACGAAGTTTACACGAAGTTTACAAACGGCAAAACTTGTTAAATAAAGTTGTTAAAAACCAAATATCCCCAATAGTGTAAAGTTGTACACATTCTGCATTCTTTTTTCATTACTTCTCAACGTCGCTGCCAGAGTGCAGCATTGACTGGACAAGAGGAAGACGCTACGATAACAAGGTACTACAATCTCCAGTACACGTCAGTTTGCTTCCAACAAGCTTCGTTGAAACATGAGCCAAGAGCAGACATCGGTCGCTGTATTGTTTCTACACGGGCAGAGTATTTTTCAAGTAGTCAAATGTTGTTAGCCGTCATTCAAAATCAGTGCATTCTTGATTATCTTCATCGGAAACACAATGAGTAATGTTTAAATATTATGAATGCCGGCACGTGCGCGCATTAAACGTCTTCAGGCAATATCTGCTGATGGGTTCCACACGGAGATGTAATAAAACACAGGTAAAACGCAATAATACGTTACTACCGCGTTTATTATAACGTGCAGAGTGAGGGTAGGGCTGCTCACATGATCATGGCGCAGCAGATGTGGATGAGGAAGGCGAAGCGGCGCTCGTCGGCGAAGAGCGAGTCCCAGATGCGCAGCACGTCGGGCAGCGGGAACTCCTGCGACAGCAGCAGCGTCAGCCAGCGGAAGCTGTAGTACTGCGGGCACAACTCCTGGCCCTGCAGGTGCTGCCAGACGCGCGCGTCGCTGGCGCGCAGCTGCTCCAGCAGGCGCGCCATCATGCCGCTGATGCCGCACTCCGCCTCGTCCAGCGACTTGATGAAGAAGTCGCGGATCTCGCCCATGAGGTTCGTGAAGCAGAAGAAGCAGTCGGCCTCCGCGTGCTCTGGAAACGAGGACGCGCCTTCCAGCTCGAGCGTCTCCGGCGGGTGGCCCGCTTGCCTCCGTCTGTGAACCCCCCCCCCCCCAAGGACCCCCAGCGCAATCGCCAAGAAACACAGAAGGCGAGTTTCCTCGAGCAAAAACCTCGAGTTTGTGTAATAATAAAAACATATTTTTCAACTACCTACTTTTTATGTCACAATACTTCTTGCGAACACACAAGGCGTCTTACACTCAATCACTTTTCTTCAGCCAGCGCCCTGAGGCTGATACCAATATTACCCGAATGAAGTGCGCAATGATCCATTACGATGAAACGACGTACCGATTCCTTCGATATTTTAACGTGGCGCAAGACGTAAATCACAGGTGTCATCTAATCAGGAGCTTGAACATCATCACGGTGGCGTTTAAGCTTCTGTTTGGATGGCACTGTCAACAGCTGATTTACGTCATAAGCTACGTTAAAAAAAAACAAGTACCGTCATTTAGATAGCTTACCCCTGGTGATTGGTTATTGTGATATTTTACCGGGTACTCGTAGTATAAGGTTGCGTAGGCTTCCGCGGCCGGAGTTTATGTTGTCTAGGCTATCCGGGACGAGCCGCGTCAATGTCAGGGTGGCCTTCTTCAGAGCGTACTGCTGCCAGATGGCTAGCGCGCTGGCCTTATAAGGAGGAGAAGGGAAGGGCGGGATTGGTCAAGTAGCCAATAGGAAGCGGGCAGGTGGTGCGGGATTGGTGGATAAAGAACGGAGCCGTAACTGGGGAAAGAAGCAAGTTGGGATCACGGGAAAGCTGGCAATAGAGAGAGGGAGAAATTCTAAAATGGATGTGCCAGGAGGCTCAGTCAAGTCGCCTTTCTGCAAAGATACCGCGATTCTCACGTTGTTCCTAAATTTCTCCTTTTCCCACACCACATCAAGACTCCGGCCGCCCAACGCATTCTCCTACGCACGAGCGAACAACTTCTGCGTGAACGTATACACAACACGAGATATGTCTGCCAACTAATTGTTGGTTAGTAGAGGTTGGGAAGCACGTCCCATTCCAAAACTTAACGAAGAGTACTTACCCCGCCATTCCACATCAGGATTACATGCAAATGCATAATAGATGGGTCCAATAATCTCGTTCATACCCTGGACATAGCCTTGTCCTGGGTTCAGCTTCGCATAGAGAAATAGAATGCGCTCCACTACCTCCCAGTGTGCTTCCTCGCCCTCTGGCATTGGGGCGTAGTCCTCAGGTGCTTTCTTGATCGATAGCGCAATCTAAATAAGGAAGAATTAATGGATATTAACAAGGAAGAATGAATATGTATGTATACATGAGAGAGAGAGAGAGGAGAGAGAGAGGAGAGAGAGAGAGAGGAGAGAGAGAGAGAGGAGAGAGAGAGAGGAGAGAGAGAGAGGAGAGAGAGGAGAGAGAGGAGAGAGAGAGGAGAGAGAGAGGAGAGAGAGAGAGAGGAGAGAGATGAGAGAGAGGAGAGAGAAGAGAATGCAGAATCATGGAGCAAGTAATATGCTTATGCATATGTGTATTGTTAGAAATACTTTAATTTTCAAGAAATTTAATCATCTTTGATTTTTTTAATGGAACCATATATTTATTTTACTAGCAATAGGTAGTTCATAAAACTGGAATTGCAATGATGTAACATTTGTTAATGTTTGGATAGTATTTTGAGTATAAAATTACACTTTCTGACATGTAGTATTAAATTAAACGTGCAATATTTCCTTTTACAGCCCATGCAACAGTCACTTTAGGGGAAAGTGGTCTTTGTGGCCTCACCCCTCTCCCAGCAACAGTTTCTCACAATGGAAATGTAGTTCATAAAACTCAATCTAAAAAAGATAATTAACTATCCATCCATTCATTATATGTTTCAAAGTTGAACTTCAACAAGAAAAAATGTTGATACATCTGCATAAATGTAAATTAAAAGCAAATGATATAATAATACTTAAAATGATCATCAATGAAGAAAAGTCATACAACCAACTAAAACAAACTCAGTTCACACTGGCTCAGCACTTAAACAAATACAATTAATAATCATTGTATATGAACAAGTTTTATGTCTATTAAAAAATAAATGTGATGTGAACATGCAATAATTATTATAGTAAATAAAATGACTCACCTGCTGCTAGGATGCAATGAAACAAAAGTGGAATAATAAATATCAAGAAACAATTATTTAAGTTAATAAATGCAACATAATTAAAAGTAATGTTTTATAAATTATCTTGGATTATTTTAAAAAATTGAATCCAATTTCCATTCTTCCAAGATATAGCACAGCAATAATCAACTAGTAATTGACAAAATACAACTTCTTAGGAAGACACATATCATTTACAGTGAAACTCCGTTTGTACGTTTTGCACGTTCATACATTGTTTTTGAAAGTCCGGAATAAATTTCTATACTTCCCACTCTAAATTATTTCAGACACGCACTTGAACGTTTATATTCTTCACGCTTATACGTTCATAATCAGTCCTTTTAACACCTTATTACGTCCAAGTGATGGCACTTGTGACCAACAAGTGAGAACGTTTACGTTATCGTAGAGGAGCCCAAGGAATAATTGTATTGAATTCAGTATGCTTTATTTCGCCGCTACGGAAGTCATTTTAATTGATTTCAACCCTCCATTTTGAAATTTTGGACAAAACTACAGGATGAAAAAACAGGGGCGCCAGTGCATAATGTTCTATAACATTGCACAATAAAATTTGGCGCATTTAAAGGAAATATTGAAACTTTGGGGAATCAAAGATTTATGACCTTTAACCCTATGTTACCTGAGCATTAGATTGACACGCGTCACCTAACGTTAATGACGTCAGCAGCGTTGACGCGCATCGATGTCTGCGCACACGTGTCACATTACGCGCGTCGTAGATTAACACTGCATCTTATGCGAAACGGCACACGAAAGCTCAAGGCGACGTGCGCTATCTTGACTTACGTTGTAGCTTTTGAGTCTTGCTTGAGCTGTGGGCACAACGCAAGTCGCCAAGTGCACTCGTATGCCGTTTCATATAAGATCCAGCGTTAATCAACGACGCGCGTTAAGTGACTCGTGTGCGATAATGACGACGCAGCTGGTTCAATTATACTAGTGCTAGGCATAAAGGCAGGGGCGGTTCCAGCCGATCATTCAGGGGGTTAAGTTGAAATTTCTTTATGAAATGGAATGGTGTCATGTATAAGAGGTAAAATGGTCTTCTTTCACTCATTTAATTCTTATCTTCATTAAACTACAATTCAATTCAGTAGATAAAAGAATAAATAAAATGTTCTTATCTCAGTACAACTGAAATAAACCAAGTGAATACCAAATAATGAAAAACAGATCAAAATGTGTGCAAACCTTGGTTATTCCCAAACCCTTCCTTTCAACATTGGCTGATTTGAGCACAGTATGCTGTACACGGCGGTGAAGTCTCTTTAATCCTTTACTGTGCACAACTTCAGCACAAGGGAAGTCTGTAGCTTGTTGGAAGAAGGATATGTCTGGACATAATCTCCTACAAAATTCACAGATAAAATAAAACACATGAGCAAGAAGTAAAAAAGAAAGTGAATTAATTAATACTGTGATACGTAACATAGAGATCAAAAATGAAGTTTGGAAGTTTCCAAATTCCAATATGTGTACACAATACAAATACTAAAACTAACATTATAACATGAAATTTATGAAGTGCAACAAACAAAAATATAAAAATGAACCTAACCCGACAAATAACAAAACAGAATACAATACATCACAACTGACCAACCGACCTTACATCCTTATCAATTTGCAGCAACACTTCATTATCTTTAAAATACGTCTGCCACTGGCTATCAGGGTTGGAATTGAGAGGATGGTCTGCAAATGTGACATCAATTCTATTGCCATCTTCCTCTGCATCCTGTGATTCTCCAGGCATTACAATCATTTCCTCTGGGGAAAGATCATTCAAACTGTCATCTCTAGTCAAAGCATCCAAAGCAAGGATTTTTCCCTCAATCAAAACCACCTTAAGGATTACAATAACCTTAATGTTCTTGCAGGTTAGTCATGGAAATTCATTTTGCCATATTATGTACATTTGCATGAATGTTTCAAAGTGTCAAGGAGTGGTTTATTTTTATCATTTCACAATGAACCCTACAAAAATTAAATTAAAATTTTCACTCAAAATTAGGTATTTGAAATATTTTCAATTTTTATAAATGATGAATCTGCATTCTTATATTTTGGGAGAAATAACTTCAGGATTGACAGTTAAGTATAGTCACAATGTCTTTGGATAACTGATATTTTTATCAGTAGTAACATAAAATGTAGGCAATGACAAATGAAAATTCAACATGGGAAGGTTCTCTCTCATCATGATCCATATATGATTTCCATTGAAAAACAAAAGAAGTTGTGACAGACAGCACCTTGTTTTAATGCAAGGTTGAATACTGCAACAAGTATTACTTTTTGGTAAACCTGCCATATTCAACAGTATCTTCTCCCAAAATTTCAATCACAAAGAAGAATCTGCGGCAGTTTCTAGGAAATAAAAATCCAACTAAGAAGCATGTCACACACTCAACCGCATCTTCAATACAGACCAAAATTCTGTAGGCTAAAACCATTATATAATTTAACTGAGGATTACTGCAACTAGTTACATATAATAACATCGACTAAAGGGAGAGATATGGCTAAAACTAAAAATCAACTTTGAAATTAACCTTATTTACACACTATCTGATTTTTTTTT
Organism: Gryllus longicercus; assembly: GCA_038098605.1. Lineage (NCBI taxonomy): Eukaryota > Metazoa > Arthropoda > Insecta > Orthoptera > Gryllidae > Gryllus > Gryllus longicercus. The sequence continues at coordinate 699,956 of JAZDUA010000360.1, forward strand.
AGAAAATTCAAAACTTTCAGATGTTATCAATGAAAAGACAATACTAAGGTTAGATAAAATTAACCGTGTTTTTCTTAAAAGCAGGAGAATGATCATTCCGAAAATCGTTTACTTCATTGTGAACAAAAACCAACTTCCTTGTAAATTAAGGAAGTTTATGTCAGAAGAGTTGAACATTTTCCAATTAAAAATTGCAGCCAGTCAGAACTATTTATTTATGTTTATTTTAAAGATAAAAACCTTCTAAGTGCATTCCAGACAGGGAGAAAAACCCTTAATTTAGCATCCAGAAGCATGACATTTAGTACTATTATATCCTATGAAATATTAAGAAAGACGATGCTGAGTGAACAAACTTCTTTTACGTTTTTTTTTTTTTTTTTTAAATTCTATTAATCACAATTTGTCACAAACAAAAATTTTGTCACAAAAAAATTGATTTCCAAAAATGTTGTCCTCCATAAGAATGCACTTTCCATAAATTTACCCTCTATATCTATAAAACATTATTACAAAAATACTTTCTTACTAATAAATTGTTTATACAAGTCCCGTTTGCGGGTCAGTGTTTCACTCCAGGTGCGACGTGTTGGAGGAAGATAGTTAAGAAGTATTTTCCAGCATAGTGGGCGCCAGCCCATTTCATCAGGAATTCCTGTTCAAAAAATATAAAGAGCATTGAAAATGTTTCCATGTTTCTTCCCTCTATTACTGAACATCCCTGTGCTCCATTACACAATCATTATGTCTGCGCAACAAAATGTCTTATTCTTGCATAATTGGATATTTATTAATTAGAAAGGAAACAATCCTACACAAAAATATTGTGTTGTACACATCATGCCAAGAGAGGAATTTGTTCAAGGTCAAATAATTAATATTAATTTTAATAATGGGTTTATTCATGTAATAATGAAAAGTTATTAACTTTCTTTAGTTTTGAAGATAACTTCAAATTTTAGTAAGACTTCATTAATAACAGGAATGACTTAGGGCACTGGGTTAAACAAAAAATGTCACAAACAATAATAATCACAGTTAAGTCATTATTTTGAAACATAACGCCCACAAGACTAATTTACAGATATTTAAGATCATTTCGAAAATTCTTCTGAGACATTATTAATTTCACCCTTGAAAAAATACATTAACAGCAATTCTATTCACATCTAACATTATTCATTCCTCTGTTATTTACCAAAGCTTTTTCTGTTCCAAAACAAAAGCATTCACAAAACACCTTTTACATGTTTTTCAAAATATGAGATACGTTTTCCTTGGTATAGTTCTCAGAATCTTCTACAATATAATATCGTTCACCGTGAAATCATATAAGTGCACCTTTAGATATTAATCAGAAAAATTACTCCATATTTTCTTTTTAAGCAATTGGTATAGGTCATAAGAATAATGAGTTTTGTCACACTATGTACAAATTTATACATGAAATAAACAAAAAAATGGAGAAACTTTATATTCAATTTTTAACCTCGAAGATGTACGCTGGACTATTTGATGACCCTTTGACAGGTAAATACGTACGATTTAATTTTTCAAACATATGACAAGGTAAGGGGGTGGAGCCCCAAGCAGATGCACATCACTAACCATTGAAACACAACTTTTTCAGCTCTTTCAAATTTATTTCTTCATTAGAAAGCAAGTCACTAAACTCCTGCAATCTATAACAATAAAATGAATATCAATAAGCCTGAATACAAATGGCACATTTTGAAAATAGCTTTGGCATTCACAAACCTAGCCTTATACGCCGCCATTTCCACCACTTTTCTTCACGTGACAGCTGACATGCGCACTGCGCAGAAGAGTGAAGAAGTGGAGAAGCAAAAACATCTGGGTGAAGTGCCAGACAGAGCGTCGTAACGTAGTTGTAATTTCGTCCAAAATCTTTTGGAGTTGTAATATCGCACACTTTGACGTCAGTAGTTTTCATTGTTTATGTAATAATGCCGTGGAAATTCATATAACTGCTTCTGCCAGAAGATCTAACTTGTGTCGTTACTACAGGATTAAAGACCTAATATTGGTATGTTTTGGTGCCACACATCCTTTTATTGTTAAACCTTCTGCATTAGGCGTATGACATTAGAATTTGAATATCATAACACTTCGTTAGACTTGATGGTTAATAATTTCTCTTCACTTAAAACTTGTACCTATGTCTGAGTACTAATTGTAATTTGCTGCTGTTGACAGTTCTTTCTGATTAAGTCTAAAACTTCATTATTTTGCTTCCAGCCTCATCTCCGACTTTCACACTCGTAATACAATGTGTTTGACACATGATCCATGTATTGTGATGATAAATGAAATAATATTAATGATGTATGTGAATTGTAATATAAAACTTTATGACAATGACAATAATATTTTATTCAATATTTCGTGTCTTATTTCAGAATAGGAGGAAAACGACTCTGACAACTTGAACAATGTTGCCCTTTACCTCAGTGAGTAGGGAGAGTGCACCAGATACTTTGTTAGATCTGTGCTTCAAATATGTGGTTTGTCATTTAGATATTATTTGTACTACTGACCCGTTTACAAAAGATTACAGACTCAAAGATGGTCTAGCTCTACCTAGTGAAATTTGTGAAAAAATGCTTCAGATCTATCAAGCTGGTGGTCATGATGTAGATGACAGAATTGTGGGCATATTTGAAAATCTTAGCATGACAAGACTGAGAAGAGTTCAGCTACGAAATTCTAGTGTCACAGATGATGGACTGTGCATTCTCTTAAGTCACAAGTTAATTGAAATAGACCTTACTAATTGTGCAAATGTAACAGATGGCTCTCTTGTACATCTCAACGAACATGGTGAAAACTTGTTATCTTTAAGTATTGGCGCAGGTGTTCAACTACTCCCCAGTACACTCCTACCGGAAGATCATGTGCAAGAAGGAGAAATTGTTACTGCATATCACAAACGAGGATACATCTTGAGAACACCCAATTTGCGCAGACTTACAATTAAGAACCTTTCTGTCCACCGTGAGAGAATGTACTTTCCCTTGCTTCTTCAACCTCTTGCAAATCTCACATACCTAGACTTGTCCTCTTGCTCTGATTTGGGTGATTTGTCATACCTTTGTGAATTAAAGAATCTCCTTTCCCTCATTCTTTTCAATGTGCAACGTCTTCAAGAATGTATTGATTCTTTGTGTACCCTTACAAGCTTGAGGTATGTATCAGTATTCATTTATAACATGTTGTAGATGAATATTTTAGATTATAAAAAGCAAAATCTGTTTTAGACATCTCGATATTTCCCAGTCAAGTGAAAAACATGGAACATTTAGAAATGAGAATTTGACATTGGCAAGACTAGTTGAAAATCTTCCCAATTTGACTTCTTTGGATATATCTGGTACCAATCTTGCAGGAACAGGTATATCTGTTCAAAATACTTCATTATTTTTTGGAAAGCTATGATTGTCAGACTTTTTTTTTCTTCTTTTTTTTTCTTTTCATTTTACTGATAATGTCTTATTTACAATTTTGTTTTACAATAGGAGTTGCAGAGCACAGCCCCAACAGCAAAGAGCACAGTGATGATTCTGTGCCTCAGACAGACATCCCAGGCCTCAGCTGTAGAGTGGGTAGGCCTTTTGAATTTTTAGGATTGTATGGTACACGCCATGAAGCATGTCGAAGACATCACATCCCTGCAAAACTGGTATGTTTTGAGAAATTTGAAAGTGGCACTGGTGCTGAATAGCTGATACATAACCATTTATTTCACTGGCTACTCTGTTGTTCAATATATATTTCATTATGAAAGTGGTAACAACTGATGATGAGCATGCATTGATGCAATTGTGAAATACTACATATTTTTAAATTAAACTATTAATCTTTATTTATTTTGATTATTTTAAAGTTATTATGTATAAATAATAAGTTTAAAATGTGATAATCGGAATTGGTAAAATTTGTCTTGAAATAAATGCATATTTATTTTAATTTGATACATAATTTAGATAGGAAGCTAATTGATATTTCCATTGTCACCCTTAAATGCAATACATTTCACTACCTGGTAAAAATTACTTTTTCTGTTGAAAGTTGTGTTTTATTCCAAAGCTAGTGATTGAAAATGTATGTTTATTCATTCATTTATTAACCCCAACATCTGTTTGTGTTGTTCTTTGAGTTGTGCATAAGTTTGTTATTTTTTAATTATAAAAGCATATATTGCAGTATTATAGTATAGATGCTTATAGTAATAATTTTGATGATAATTTCAATAGCAAGAAAATGAAGAACTGCAAGTGTCAGTATGGGTGATAAAAATAGTAATAATTCTTTGTACACGCTTTATTTCTGCTTATTATATAAATAAAATCATTTTTATTATTTATTACTGCTCTTACAGATATTATGGCTCGTTAGTCTTGCATGTTGAGGTCTAGGGCTTGTCCCAATGTCCTCATCAGATCTTTTAACTAAAGGATTCATTCTTGCTTAGAGATGGGTTGCAGAAAAAAGACATTACTTGCCATTTTTCTTTGTGCAGGATAATCTTTTTGGTTATTGGTTGCATCTGAGATTCTTTCTTTACTGCTTTTTTCTTGATTTTATCTTCTGTGGTACAATCTTTTGTCCACCTAAGAAATGTTTATTTTTCGTGTTTCTAGTTTTAGTTCTCTTTCTCATCTTTCTGCTTCTAGAAAAGTGAGGATTGCGCTGACATTATAAAATTTTAATTGTCTTTCTGCTCTTGTTCCACCTTTCTTTAGATTTTTTTCTCTTTTTTTCCTCTTTTGTTATCATATCTTTCATACAATATATCACAGCCTCAGTAAATTACATATGTTGCCTTGTTTATTTCAGATGAACTGGCTGACATTAATGTAGATAGTTTTTTATTTTCAGTACTTGAAAACAAATTGACAGTTCCTTTCAGTTACTAACTTGATATACTGATTATGATATCAATGACACAGCTGGGAAATTCTAATTTATGTCATTAATGGTCATTTTACTAAATGTATGGTATACTTGTATAAGCATATATAGTTATCATTATGTTCTGCCTTGCATGATGCTTAACTCTAAATTACAGTAATATACCTAATTTAATAGTATTACTACACATCTTATATGTACTATTAGCAGTGCTATATGCAGTACTACTATTTGCAGTGTATTTCACATCATACACTATTGGATCTCTTGATTGATAATCACGTTTTACACTTCATTGTGCAAAAATTCTAATAAATGAAAGACTTTCTTACAAGTAGGAGCCCCTATGTTCTGCTTTGTACATGGTTGTTAAGTATCCTATTGTTAAAACGTTCTCCATTGAACTTGGGCATGTGTTTGCTATAACACTATCTTGGAGAAATTTGCTTTACTTATCCGAGCAGGGGCAGAATACTTGTATGCAGTGAAGACACGCTTAATCCTTAGTTGTGTAGTGTTCAGGGGCACTTGAGTCATTAACCAATAAATCATCATCAAAAACATCCCCACATGTCTGATTAATTCATACAACTCTTTAAACACTTTCATTACTAATAATAACAAAGTGTGAAAATTTGAGCAGAATCAGTTGAGTAGTTTTTGCATCTATTTGTGACACACATGTGAACGTTCTCTTTTATATTGATATTTGCAACTGCAATTTGTCCTAATGTCTGATGCAATTGCATTAAATCTGATATCATTACAGATTTCTGGAAATGCCAATGAAGAACAGATTTTGACTGCTGCAGCAGCTTATATTGATCGTACAGATATTTTACAACAAGTTCTGAATGACCTTTATCATCTCTTTCGATACGAAATCTGCCATAATATGAACAATGCATTGAGTATTGTGCTTGAAGCAATGGATCGACATGTAAATGAAAAACACATTCAGATCTCTGGAAGGTAAATACATTCAGTTTTTTTAATTTATAGTCTTTACAATCTTGAACATTTAGTTGTGGAATCCAAAGATGGCAGAAATATGCAAGGTTCTTGAAAATTATTAGTAAGAGTAATTCATGAAAACCTACAAGTTTTTTTCTGTCAGAATGTATTGCTGTAGCAAACATTGTTTTAACTTAGGGAACCTGAAAAAATGAAGTTGGGCATTTTTGTAAAGTCTTTTCTTGACTTCTTTTCTGAATGTCCCTTAAAATCTGTGTTAATTACTAATTTCTTGGACTTTAATTACAAACAGTGTAAACATAGGTTTACTAGACATACATTTTGTTGAGCTGTCATTTTGCTGGTTGTGGTATGGAGTAGAAGTGCTGAGAGTCCGGCAATTCTATAAAATCATATCTGTTGTCCATTTACCAAAGCAAATAAGTTTTCTAATACTTGGAACTGAAAATTTCTAGTTTTCAAATGTTATTAACCACACTGTGTTAGTATTTTTATTCATCATTCAGTTGTTTATAGTAAAAAGTTGGGAGCCTGAAAGTCAGGTAAGACATACACAGATTGTAGTCCTTCACCATACTTGACATGCAGTTGGTAGTTTTTTGACAAAATAATAAATCAAATCTAATTGTAACCAAAAGTTTCAAGTATATTGTGTTATTTTACATTATTGCTTTAAACAATTCTTATCTTAATGTTTTATGTTTTTTAAATGTTTATCCAAAAAATTTTACTTCGATTATAATGAAATGTTATGAAAGTTATAACAAATGCAAAAATGTATATTTATCAAAAAATTTTTCAGATCTTTTAATTCTTAAGTGTTATAAACTTTAATGCTTAAGTGTTAAGTGTGTGTAGTTGCAAATTTGTAATATTGTATCAGAAAATTATGTAGTGAGATGTTAAGTTTGTTGGCCTCTGTTATCTCCTTTCCTGCAATGTTTGATTATTGTTTGCATATTTTCAAACCCTTCAAATGCTTACGTAAATAATCTTTTTTTTTCCCAGTGCAACACTCTTTTACATTGTAAAAGGCAAAGAAAAATATGCATTTAGTCCTCCGCTCAAGAGACTTGTGGTTTACACCTTACTAAATGGGATGAATGCACACCGAGATGATGATACTATGATGCGCAATGGCTGCCTTACTCTGTGTCAGTTCAGGCTACCTGAAGATGTGGTATGCAATCTGTCTCTAGATATAATTTAGTAAAGATGTATAATAAACTGTGAACTGAGTTATTGAGATCTTCAAAATCTATTAAAGTTAGAATTTACTTTTCCACTTGGTCCTGACGAATATACCAAAAATCATTTCAGTTCTTTTAAATTGCACATAATGCCTATTCATTCAGTTGATGGCCAGACTCTGGGTATAAAAATGTAGAATCTTGTAGATCAGGGGATTAAACTATCAACTCCACAGTTTCATGCCCAAAATTTGGAGAAAATAAAAACTGTCCTTCATGTGAATGATTATCTTCATGTTTCACTGATAAAATGGGGGAATGTAGAATGTGGATGAGGAAGATAAATATGAATAGTAATTGTGGTTTTGATCAATGAGCAAGTACGTCTATTACAATTTTTTCTTTGTTTGCTTTCCTTTTGTCCCTTCTATTTACTTTGCGTGAAAGATGAGTTAAATACTAAGTAACCGTTAGAGTACAATTTTTTTATTGCACATCAGGCCAACAGTCGCAATAGTAGTTGGGATGGTTGATTTTCTTGCAACCTACACAACTTTTAGAAACTGTCAAAATTTTTTTAATTTAATTTTTATTCATCTTTGAACTTATTATAAATTATACTTAGGTGAATTTAGTTGGTTTTTTTGTCTAATTTCAAAATGAAAATTAATAATAATTGAACCATTAGATTTTTATTATTTTGTTGGAAGTAATTGAAAAATTATCATTTATAAATAAATTGAATATATAATTCTCTGAATTGGGAGTTAAAATTATGTGTGAATTTATTACTTGAACATTTAGGTTTGCTAATTATTAAGAAGTTGCACAATGCTTTCTGTTTTGAGAAGCAGTTGCTCCTAATGTTCTTATCTTTGGCTCATGCCTGCGAATTCGTAGTGCAACCCATTTGTATTATTGAACTGTACTATTGTAACCTTATTGTATATCGTTTGAGTGTTTTGTTATTGATGTTGTTTAAAGGTTTTAAGTTTTGTGAACAAATTTATAAAAATCATTTAATACAAGCTTTTTCATTCAGTTGTTTGACTACGAGCGACTAGTGCAAATCCTCTTGCACATTGTATCTGAAATGGAGCAAGAAGGTTTTGTACAACGCATTGGGATCTTCCTGTTGAACACATTGGCCTGCCAGGTGGACGGTGTTCAAAAGAAACTGTTGGGGGATTTGGGAGCAGTTAGTGTAAGTACTCTTGTTAGGTTAATAGCATAAGATTTATAATTTTTAATTCACAGTTCAAATATTGTATGTCCTCATTGATTGCAGAAAATGTTATCATTAATAGAAGACAGACTTAATAGGAAAGTGTGTGATGATGTACTGGAAGTAGCATGGTCTACGATGTGGAATGTTACTGATGAGACTGCAATCAATTGCCAAAGGTTTCTTGATGGGCGAGGAATGGAGTACTTTCTTAGTTGCCTTAGCGTAAGTATTTGAACTTATTTTGTTACAGTGTAACATTAAGAATTTGTTTCCCTCTATTTTACTACATCAATGTTTTTTCATTATCCATGAATCTTAAAAGTATTGGTATTGGTTGGCTGTTATAATATGCTGTCATAATTAAAAAGATAAGTAGATTTAAAAGTATGTGGAAATATGAACATCAAGCTCTTGCAAAATCATAGAGAATTTAGATGTTGATTTGTTTCACTGATCAATTGTAAGGTACCATTAGTTGAATTTCTTTACTATGCTCTGTGAAGTCACGGAAGTTGGGTAATTTGAGACACCACATATTCCTGGGTGGGTGACCGTCTGGGAACACCAGTTACTAACGGCACAGAGCCTCTGGGTGATGCGAAAAGAGGCATTGACTGATGGTGATGTTACAAGACAAATGACACGTAACTGAGGTTTACTTCAATAATGGAAGTTTGGGCCCGAAAAGGGTTGAAGAGACTTGTTGAGTGAAAGGAATAGCATCGTATTTGTAAGAGTAACTGATCTCTTTAATTTGCAGACTTTTCCCGAAAAAGAGGAACTTCTGCGCAACATGATGGGACTGCTGGGAAATGTAGCAGAAGTGAAGAAGCTTAGGCCGCGTCTCATGACCAGCCATTTTGTTACAGTATTTGCAACATTACTTGATTCCAGCAGCGATGGAATCGAGGTAAATTGATATCTTAATCACTTCATGACCGTACTGGGCTTACTGGCCTCAGTGGCGGAGCATGAATTTGAGTCAAAAGCATTCAATGATATAATTTGGGCCAGTCAATGGCAGCTTGTGAGTAACGAAAAAGCAGTGTTGGCTAAATCCACCCCTGTTTCTAAAACCATTATTTTATGTGAAAAAATTGGAAAGAAAAAAATGCTGATTATAATAACTCACTATAAGTGAAATTAGTGGTGGAATCATTTCTTGGTCGTATTCCACATACCTGATATTCTTTTTATCATTAAGCTAAATACTTTGTTAAAAATATTGGCTGCAGCCCAACCAATTTAAATGATGATTTAAAATTTTTTCTGATTTTTCCACTTTATAAAAAGCCAGTTTTTCCAGTGGGTCATACAATGATAATGGCATTTGACATGTCAATTACAGTCATACAGAATGGCTCAAACCAAAGCTATATATGTATTTTAATCAAAGTAGAATTTTCTGTGAACCATCAGCTCACCAGGAATTCTGGCACCCTCTCTTGAATCAAGTGCCACATCAAAACTTGGGGAATCCCAGGGTATGAGGGGGAGGGGGCAGTCACACAACTCAAGTAATGGATTGGAGCCCTTCGTCTGACCATGCCTGAACGATAGCTTTGATGTGCTATTTATGAAAATATAAATGGGAATATATTTTAAGGAGAATATAAAGAGGTATCTAAAATTTTTTTGTCTCAACATTGGACTACATTTTTATATTTGTAAATTAGCAACAAAAAAAAAAGTATTGCCAGATGATGTCTCTGCCATTGCCTTCCTTGTCTCCCATCACAACACCATGCACTCGATGAGGAAGCTTTTCTTACGTTAAAACCAAGTGTCTTACCCTCTCTCTCTCTCATAACCACTAAATAGTTCTTTGAATGTGCAGGGTACCTCTATACTTGAATTTAAACATAAGGTCAGTTGATGTAAATCAGCTGTTACTGTGTCATCCAATAGGAAGGCTGAACATCACTATAGTGACATCACTGTGGTGATGAGTAAGCTCGCTGTTGGATGCCACTGTAATAGCTGATGATCAGTCAAATGAAGCTCTAAATAAATTGTAGTATAATATATTCATTGGAGTCAGTGCACACACTAATATCAATGTGCTTGCATTTTCCATTTGTACATGCAGCCTAACCTGAGTAAATGTGAATGTAATTATTGAATTTTGTGTAAATACTGATGTGAAAGAATAAACATTAAGAATATCGTTGCAGTGCATGCTAAGCATCCTCTGAATTTGTGCCACTGACAGGTGTAATGTACTGGAAAGTAGTGGCATTATTAAATAAGTAAATTTTATTCTCTATCATTCTCCATTGTTGTATTAATAGTATAACAAACTGCAATAAAGAACCTGATCACAAAATAAATTCATATTGGAATAAAATTAATATTTGGCAGAAATATGTTCATAATCTGTTCTTAGAAATAAAAAGCTTTCGAATATTTTACCATTGTTCATGTGTGTACCTTCCTGCCAGGTGAGTTACAATGCTGCTGGAGTGCTGTCACACATGGCATCTGATGGCCCTGGTGCGTGGACTCTGTCATCTCCTCGTCGTGAAGATGTTCTTCAGCGGATGGTAGCTGCCATTGAGCATTGGGATTTGAACACAGAGAGGAATATCAACTACAGGTGAATAAAAGCTGATCACTAAATGAATTACTTTCATGAACAAAATTTAAATGTTAATCTGACAAAAGCTAACATTTGTTGTTACCCGTTTTTAATACTTTGTGGATGTAATAATTAATAATTCTATTGAATTTTTGCTGAATCTCAAAGATGATAATTGCAATCTCAGAATCAAGAAATGCAAACACTGCAAACACTTGGCAATCTTGGTAACCAGTTTTCAACTAATCTCATGCACACTTTTCAGTCAGCCTGACACTTGTCATCTTGCAGGGAATATTTGAGGCATGAAAGCTTGAACTGTAGTTTTTACTGGATTGTGGATTGTGTGCAATTTTTTTCCAAATAGAAGTTTAATAGCTATCCTTTTTTCTTGATATACGTTTGTTACTAGTATTCAACTAAAATAATCCTAATTTTATAATGAAACTAAGAAGTTTAAAAGTTTCTTCTTGTAACTTTCTTTGCTGAGGATGCACATGCCAAGAAACTGTTTTATGTTTAACATTTCTTTTTATTATAAACTAATATAGCAAAATGGAAATGTTTAACACAAAAATACCTTCCTGATAGAAGCACTATATTATATTTGTGCTTTCTAGTTTTATAAGTCCAAAAATAATGAACTGTTTCCTCGAATATATATCTTATCATTAATAAGTTGTGCAAATGTTTTTCCATCTAACATGCATTCTACTGATGGCAGAAACACAAAATAGACAAATTTGGGTTGCAGCCATTTGAATATACATAATGGGTTGTTATGTCGATATATTACTGCTTGATCTGCCGTTAAGGTTGTGAGAACTAATGCTTGATTAACAAGAGATATGTATGAGAGAACCCTTCTTGTTATTCTAGTCCTCTTGCATTTTATCTAGAGCAAGACATTGAGCACTCTATTAGCAACAATTCAAAACTTAGAAACTTGCTCATTAGAATATCATATGACTCGTTTTAAAGAGATGCACAGCACTGAGTAATAAAGCTTGGAAATAAGTTAATTCTTTTTGAATAACCCTATAAAATAAGCCTTGCTTTTTGCTGATCAAGTAATCATACAAGGCAGTGACAGTTATTGCAATTCCATTACATAGGCTTAGTTCATTAAACATGACATAAAACAAGAAAATATCAAGAGCAAAATATAAAACAATGACTTTTTCAGGTATCCACCCAATAAGAACAAATATAATTGTAAATAACAAACCAATAACACCAGTATCATTTCCAGTATCTAAATTGTGTTATGAAGATGGGGTTTACACTATCGGTTTACACAAGGATTAATACTTTTCAACAAATATGTGGCATCATTAAACAATAAAGGGAAGTACAACGAATGAAACACAATTAAGATTTTAGAATGTTATGACAGTTCACACTTTACTATAAGGAACAGAAACTTAAATGGTTAGAAATACAGACCGAAAATAACTATAAGCCTCAGAAATATAGTTTCTTGGGTCAGTTGAAGATTGCTCTAGAGATTACTAAAACTGAAATGAAGAAATAAGGGATGAACAAGGGATGCAATCAATTACCAAAAACACTATTCCACTGTAAAGTAAAATGGTGAGAGCATGTCCTAAACATTCCTATTGTACAGTATGTATCATCCACCAGAAAGGATTTTTAAACATGCTATCAAGTATCACTGGGCAAAATGCAGTGTGAAAAGACCTAGGAAGAGATGGTGAGATCAGAATAGGCCTTAAGTATAATTCTGGCCCAGCATGACCTGGACAAGCACAGCCTGGCCATTGCCTGGCCAGATTTTCATGACAGGCGGTGGAAAATGATGACGTTACTAAAAATATATTATCTTAACTTATTTTGAACCTCTGTAACTCAGTGCTTGTCTTTTTAGCAAATGGTCTCTTCAAAGGGGGTCTTGATTTTTCATTCAGGTCCACTGTTATATCAGGAATTGTGGTCTTGTTAAAACTTTGACAGTTCCGAAAGGCACCTGTAGTAATGTATATGTAATTAATTTTCTTACATTGAATTACCTCTTGATGACTTGTAAGGTAATTGCCTTGTCAAAATGTAAGGTAATTGTATTTAATATTAACATAGTTGCATTACTACATCAAAACCATTAAGTTTTGTAAGCTTAAGACCTATTTGCTGGAAAAGGGTGTAATAAATGATAGACTGTGGACAAAAATATGTGCAGTGGCTGTAAGGAATTCATGAACTCATAATTCATAAAGTATTAGGTTACTAACTTCAAAATCACAATTATAAAGTGTAAATAGCAAATCAATATCAGAGTGATTTTCCTTCACCTTGTCCAGGGGCACTGTATACACCACTCACCACTCACCACTCACCACTATTGTGTTCAGTTTGATTGCTAAATTAGCTTCTGTATTTGCTACCATCTTAGTTAACTGAACTTTGTGGTACATCACTCCATAATCAATAAATTGATGTTGAGTGACCAAAATAACATATGAAAGTGTTTGAATTTGGCTCTCAATATCTCTAAAATTCCTAAATTATGTTCATAGGACCTTTTTAGACTTAATTGAAAATTTTATTTATTTTTGATTTTAGCTATACAGGTACATTAGTTCAGTTTATTTCACTTTTAATGATGTGTATGTTTGTTTGTTTTTAGATCCTTTGAGCCAATTTTGTATTTGGCTCGCATCTACCATACACCTGAGTGCCAACATTGGGCAGTATGGGCATTAGCTAACCTTACTCGAGTATATCGTAAGTAGCATAATCTAGGCTCTCAGCAATCGTAAATCTGAATATTTTCCTATTCTCATTGAAAAATTATATTTAATGACATTAATTACAGTCATTCATTATTTGAGTTTTTTGGGGGTAGTGCAACATTTATTCATTATACCAGAAACCCTTGATAACACGAATTCCAAGGGGCCAAAATAATTGGTTTTCTTGTTCTTGCTGGGGCTCAAATTATGTCAAAGTTACAGCAAAATTCATGTTGCTGGTAATGAGAATTTCCTGTATTAATCAACTGTTGTTCACGAAAATTCAGGCCTGCACATTTTTTATAAGCAAAGTTGTTCTATTTTAGAAAATGTTTGGAGCTATTTTCTTGACACAATGTTAAAATGTGACATTTTGCCACAAATCAAAATGAACGTTTGTTTTGCCGTAAACTTATTTTTCAGTATCAAGGACCCATAAATGTGGTTTCTGACTGCTCAATACATGAAAGGATGTAATGTAATACATAAATGAGCAATAATTATCCACTTTTTTGGTATCTATTTACTTAACACCAAAAAAACGTTAAAAACTGTGACGTACTACGAGATAAGTGCAATATGTGTATGATTTCGTGAGATCTGGAATATCTGTTCTAACTCGTTTACGTATTCAATTGAATTGATATGAAAATATTCACTCCCATATAATGAAAACTATTTGTAAAGGCAATCGGCTACAGATTTAGACCATTATACCTAGTGCTTTATGTAAAGGAATGGACTCACTGCCATGATGAAGTGGAAAACGATTATTTGATATCTACATTACTGAAAGACCTCAAGAAAACTTAAACACTTAGTGAAGCTACATTTATGTCCAGAAGCAAAACAGGGGGGGGGGGGGGGGGGGGGGGGCATCTCAGCATTTGCTCAAAGGATCAGGACAAAAAATCTGACCGAGATGGGGTCATTGACCCAGAAGTTGAGGTACAATACTTGTTATAGGCATATTAGACTTATAGAATTATACAGATGGTCCAAAAGGTAATTAATACATTCAATATCATTGTTAAAATTAATATTATTTTCTTTTTTGATGCTCAGTATTTGTGTAGAAACAGTTATGTAGCAGAAAAGATTTTACTTGGCGTTTAAACTTGTGTATCAATTTTAATTGTTTAAAGTCATCTGCCAGTGGGTTGTAAAATAATGAACATGGATTGTATGTGAATTTTTTGTTGTGAGCTGTTGATACTGATGCTTGATGGATATGATTTCTCTGTCAAGTATTATAGTGATAGACATCTGTTATGGTTAGAAATATGTTCCTGCCCTTGAGTAAGTTTTTGTTTTCAAAGATTTCTGTCTTAAAGCAAGAGGCATAGCAATGGTAAAATTCCTAGCTTAATAAAGTGAAGTCTACAAGAATCTTGTGGGTGGAATTTACTTAGTGTTCGTACAATTCTTTTTTGTAGTCTGAGTATATATGTGTTTCCTCAGATTTTTATACTGTATCTCAGGTGGGAATGAATATTCACGAAACATACTTAAAAGAGCAACAAGGCTGGCTGAATCTGAAGGAATTATGAATGCATAGCATAACAAACTCAGTTTTGTGTTTATTTGGGACCCCTAATGAGAGTTTTCTGTGGAAAAATTGCCACATTTCTCTGCAATCATTACAATATTTTCTTTATAAGTAGTATGTGAGAAAGTAAAATAGCTAAAACACCGGAACTAATTGCTGTCTCTCGTATTTTGTTGTAGCAAAAAGTACTGTTCTTTGGTGGAGGCAGAAGGAGTGTCTGCAGCTCTTGGAAGAGATCATTCAAACATGAGCAACCGTATGCTCGGATCAAGGAGCTTGCAACTATTGGTTGTGATGCACTGCCGCCATTACCATGAACAGCTACTTCTTGAAATAATGGACCTTTGGATGGTTGAGCATTGCCATCAACCTCTTTCACCCCACCCCCCTGTTCTGTAAATTACTCTGTAAAAACTTGTAATATTGTACTCGAAATAGATATGTATTGTAGGGTACCTTTTAAATGCTTTGATGTCGGTTTACGTATGCTACTTGGATTAACTGTCATATTTCTAAGGCATAGTTGCTCTACATTGCTTGTCTGAATTACAAAAATCTGCTGTCTGTACTCGTGTGATGATATCACAGGGATTTGAAAGGCATCTGTATCTGCCAAGCTGTTCTATGTCCTTGATTGCTATGATGTGCGCCTTTCTTTCCTGTTGCTTTCTCTAGTTTCCAGCTGCAGTGTTAATATCACTAGCTAATTGTGCTTATTTATAAGCAGTCAGTGCGTTAATAAGCATCATACAGAGGGAAATCCTATTAAATGGAAGAGAAAGTAAATTGTGATGTATTACTGAATTATGAACTATTACACTAATTCATAGAACAGTAGACAATGTTTGTGTCTTTGTGCTGTACCACCCTGGAAGGGTGAGATATTCAACAGCAATGGTGAGAGGCTAGTCATCAGCTAATGGTTGTAAATAGATGTACATAGGCTGTCAAATTGATTCACGAAATGCCCTGTTAATTCAAGTATCACACGAGTAAATACAGGATTTCTGAAAGTTTATCTGTAAATAAATTACTCTACTCTTTGAACTTTCTGTTCTCCATGGCAGTTGCATGTGTTATCATGTGCTTTGACAGCTTCAATTTGTACACTGACCAGAACTCCCTGGTGACTTAATATTGAGCTGTGATTGTTGCACCGTTGTTGTGGATGTAATACTGCATCTCCCTAACTTGTTTCTAGTCATTAACATGGACACTTCTTTGCAGCACATCTAACTTTTTGCTACTGCTGAACCCAGTAGCAAAGTTAACCCTCTGGCCTGTCTCACTGCTGTGTATGTCCTTCACAAGTAAGGTCTCAGAGAAAAAGTATACATCCTCCTTTCATAGAGTGGGAGCGTCCATGAAAGGGATTGCATCACTTTATGCTTTGACATTTCAGATAATTGTTCTCCACCAACGTGCAGAAAGAAAAGCTAGGCATGTATATTGTTGAACTTCTTTGTTATAGTTTGTGAAGGAAGAGATAAAAAGACAAAGGACCTCCGTTATCTATCTTAAAATGTTTCTACTAAGACTGAGACTCTGTACTGATTGGCTGTCTCAATAAATTTATTACACAGGTAACAAGAGTACATTTTTTGATAACCATGACTGAAGTGAAATACGAGTGTGCATTCCTATTTCATTCTTTGTCTTGCCTAAATTATTATTTGTTTTAATTATAGTATATATAGTCTTCATTTCATATTCTGTAAAAATAATGTGCCCAGACTGTGGTAAGTATCACATTGTCACATGTTCAGAACATGGTGAAAGAAAGATAGATAGTAGAACCCTGATTGAACATTTTCTGCATTTAATGTTAATTTCTGAAAGTCCCAACAATGTCTATATGCAATTATATCATTAGCTTTCATGCACAACTTTCATTTAAATTAAAAAATTTTAGGATTTTCATTTTTTCATTTTTCCTCCAAGAAGTGGGAACCGTTATCATCTGATGCCATCAGTCATGCACTTGCAGCCACTTGTTGTGTATGAACAACCATTAACTGCTGCAACGACATCCGTATTAAGGTGGTGTTATACGAAGTTTGCTGTTTTGAATCATATTGTAATGTAGCAAGGAGTGTCCTTCATCCATATTAATTTCGCAGAGAGAGACTGTAAGATAATATTGTGATTTAAATGTGTTTGGGACTGTCCATAAATTACATAACACAAATTTACAGTATTTTGAATTCCCTTCTCTCCCCCCTTGTACTGCATCTGTAATGTGCACTTGAATCCCCCCTCCAACCAGTTAACCACATATAATACTTGCAACAAGAATCCTCCCTCCTCACAATTTACAATAAGTAAAAAGAAATTACAGAGTAGAAACAATGAGTGTCTTAATTTTGTTTGTGCTGTATATTTAATTTTATGACAATAAAAGTCTGAATTAGTTGGTGATGTGCACTGCATCAACAAAAGATCGGGGACAATTTTTGAAGGAAGAGCGCTTAGCCGAGAAAATTTCTGTAAGGTAAAACATAAGCATGCACACACCACTGTTGTGGATGACCCATGGGCTGCAAGTCTACTGTGCCAATGTAATTGGATATTTTAGAAAAATATTTTCTTCATATTTAACAGATTCAATGAAAAAAATTAACTTCGTCATTTAATTTTTTAGCACAAGACTGAATAAAGGAATTATTTCAACAAATGTTAAAAACTTTTAAAAATAAATATCAGCATTACATAATACTAAACCATGGCACCCTAACCCTGGATTTTTAGGACGAAAAAATCCTTCGTATGCCTTCCTTTGGAGGGAAGTAAAGCCGTCTGTCCCATGTTAGTAGATTTACTTGCGTGTAAAAGATCCTCAAGCCTAAATGACGCCTCTGAGCTAGATTCAAATTGCCTATTTCTCGCCAAGAAATTACCTTCTTTCTCTGTAATTGGTGAAAGGAGTGTAGCGAAATTTTGCGTGGTCAGACGGAAGAGCAGGCCTCATGGCCTGAGTCTCGCCACGTAAAATAAGGCATCAATTCAATTCAATTCAATTCAATTCAATTCAATACCCCTATGTAAAGCAGTGTAAACTGCCTGAAATGTCCTCCTTCGCCTCTAGTGCTATGTAATTTATGGATGACCTCTATGATAAAAATTGGGCATGATTTAAAAATAAAATTGCTAATTCATTTAACTTATTAATTAACTTAACTTTTTTTTAAACTTATTTCTTCAAAGAATACCACAAACCCCCATTTAGTGTAAACTCCCATTTAACATAAAGTTTTAGGCCCTCCTGCGGTGGCATTAAATATGGGTTCTACTGTATGTGAAAATTATTACTGCAACAAAGTTTTAGTGGATGCTTCATTGAGTAACAAAAGGCCACATGAACATTGGAGTGCTTGGTCATTGCTTTTTCACTGTTGTGCCCCAAAGTACTAGGATGACCAGGCAGCAGAGTGATTGTTGCAGAATTCATAAATTTAGATTTGATTGCTATCTGTGATCAAAACGATGAAAGATAATTGTGCTGGCCATTGAGCAAGGAAATGAAAAGCATTGTCTATTTGTTAAAATTGCACTGTCTGACAGGCTATTGATTTCAGTGCAAGAATCAAAGGATTTAATGGAATATTGCTCATGCTCATTGTTCACTTTTCTTTGGTGGAACTGATCAGTAATAGCTTTCAGGAAAACCTGTGTACATTATGCTCTTACCAGGACACACACTTTTCTTGGGATTTAAATCATGAATTGCTAAAAAGCCATGTGCCAAGTTTATTTTTATTGACACTGTGTCAATGGGTTGAGAGTATAAAGGAGTTGAACATTTGAAACAAATATTGTGAGGATAGGAGTTTGAAATTCTTCAGTTTTTCCCCAGTTTTGTGAGAAAAGAAAAAGGAGTCACGATGGAACAGTTTTGAATTGACAAGAAACTTCATGCTTGTCAAATTTCAAGCCGCTTATTTGTGAAGGTCTTGCACAGACTTCTGAGTATGTCAGTCATGGTAGTTCAACTTCTGTAAACTACTTTCTATCAAGAACTATCAGTGTTCAGATAGTACTCAGAAGTTGAATTATGGCATACAAAATTTATAAAATACATGCCCTGGCACAAAATGCTATGAGTACAAATTCTTTTTTTTTTTTATTATGTCAAGTACAGAGCATATAATAACATTTGTTATGAATAAAAATTTAATTTTGAATGTTAGCAGATTCTCCTATCCATTTGAATATATTTGGTGTTTCTGAACATTACAATACATTTAGTATTTTCAAATTAATTTGCAGTATTATTTTGGATTTCAATTGCAGCCTTTACTTTATATCAATGCAAATGTTCAATTTTGAATGACACACTACACAAGTGTCAATTAAACTCAAAAATTATTTCAGAAATTGGTTCCTTCTTTTTAAAATAACATGAATATGGTCTCAGTGGAAGTCCAAATCTTTTCAAAAAAAAGTTGAACAACATTTTATAGTTCTCGCTAAAAAAATAAACACTGAAACTTTATCTGACCACTACTTTTATGAAGAAATTTGGTTACTTTAAAGGTTTTGTAAATTATGCGATTATACAAAAAGCTATCTCAACAGAATACTGTTATTTTGGTTAATATTTATATTTAGAATATTAAGTTTGTAATCATTGTGACATGGTGTAATTATATTACTCTTTTTTTTTACTGATTGATTTTAACTTAAATTGTGATTATGTATGTTTGTTGCAATTGAAGCTCTGGTCTAGTAATGGAATATTTTGTATCATGAGAATGAAATAAAAATAGATTTGATAGAAAAAGATGAAATAAAGGTAGATTGCTTTATGAACTATTGGTGCTAAAACTGCACATACTTTCTGACTTTATCTGTAATGGCAACACAATATTATAGTAATACAAGACCATGCAAAAGTGTTTCCAACCAGCGATTTTTCTCTCTCTGCTGAACTCAGTCTTTTAGAGTTAGCACACCATTATCCTACACCACCAGCCTCAGGGATGATCTCAAACTTCTCAACACAACAAAAAGTTGAACATTTGCAATTTAATAAAATTCAGACATTTTCATCTACATATTTCAAGATCTAGTTTTAATCCTCATGTTGAATAGTCCTAAGTTTTAAGTGCCTTAAAATGAATAAGTAACACAAAATATTGTGTTTTATATTGAAGGGAGAAAAAAATAATAGGCAGAAATCTGCAGCTTATTAGTTATAATAATGACAATTTCTGTATGACACTTCAACTACCATTTGAAAAATGTTTAAAGAAACGAAGCGTGAAAAATGCATTCATATATTTTTTAAATTCAAACATTTAAACAAAAAATGCTTTCAGTCCTTGAATTCAGTGTATTCACGTTTTACATTAATGTACTAACGACGCGCGATGCTTATTTAAGCCGTAAATAAAATTATTAGTTTGAAATGCGAACCAACGGCGGCCGTCAATATCGCCTTCTATTAGCGTTGGAGCAGTGAGTTGCAAGTAACAATGACCGCTAATTCGTGTGAGATACACATTTTGCAAATCAGCATTCTGGATTCCGGTAACGACAAAATTAAAATGGATAGAAGCATTGAATAATTAAATATAGTTATATTAATTAAAAGTACTCGCTTTTACACGAATTACTCGTCATTCCCACATCTTATTATGCAAAGCGAAATGATCTATTCGTTTTCACATATAACTGAAATAAATGACAAATACAAGCAATTTAAAATAGATTTAAAGATTAAATAATATTAAACGTAATATTTATTTTCAAGATTCGATTGACAGCCTCCAAGCACTTTTCAAATTACATTGCCATTGGTGTGACAGTGACTCAAAACAAAGCGCGGGAAAATCGAATTTGCCATCTCGAATTTTTTCCAATTTTTGAAAGTACAGAGTGCGTAGAAAATGGGACCAGTACCACCTTCTTTACCGTTCTTTGCCTTATACGTGAAAAAAATTGAAGACAAAAAATTAGCTGCTTCTGAGAAAATAATTTAATAAAATTTAAAAAATATCCTGTTTGATGCCAAATTTCGCAAAAAGTACTCATATTTTCGAAAAATCAACGTGGCTTTATTTAAATATTTGTTTTGATGAACACATTTCATTATGAAAAAACAATTATCTTCATAATTGGAGGAGTCGGCAAAAAAAATTTTGCAATTGTCGAAAACTCAGCAATTTGAACGAAAATAAGACCATCTGTTTCTTAAAAGTCCTTCACACTATCCAACAACAAAATTTAATAGAAACATTTAGAGCCATTTTTGTGAAAATTTTGAAAATGTCCCTGGTGCTTCATATAAAGTAACCCCCAAAATTAAAATATCGGTTTCAAATTCAAGGGGTCGCGACACTAACCAGAACGATTGAGGAATATCAATTTTGGAGAAAATCGGCTGAACAGATCAGGCGCTAGCGTTTATTCACAAACTGACGGACATACTTTTTGCCGTCAATCTATTTTTCGGTATCAAGGACCCACAAACATGTGGATACCACGTGTTGGAGAATTTTTTCAGTTTTTAGCTACTGGATTTATCCTCTTTCTCGTTACCAGGGCTCGGCAACAGAGTTTTTCTGTCAAAAACTAGCTGATTTTCCCCCGCACGATTACATAACGTCCTCTATACTGCGTAAGAAGTCGCGAGAAAATAACTACTGGTGCTACATAATGGCAAAGACTTTCCCGTATTAGTAGTATTTGGTCTGGACTAGCTATTCAGACTTGCCACATTGTTTTTGCCGGCTGCCATCTGCCGCCGCTTAAAGTACAATTTTTGACATTTCATCAATTTTTCGGTTTCCTAATAGTAGAGCCGAAAACTTACTTTAAGAATATTATAGAAGAGTAGAAATTAGAGTTATAGAAGAGTATAGAAATTAGAAAGAGTATAGAAGTTAAGAATATTATAGAAGAACTTCGTCCTAAATGGCAATTTTCATTGAAAAATTTAAACTGTTTTTAAGAAAATTGCGTTTAACTGTGAATGTAAATGTGAAATTTGAAGCTCTTTTTCCCAGAAAAGTTTTGAGTGTTTGTAAAACCTCATTGGAAGCCGCTATACAAATCTCTGGAAATATGCATATTAATATTTTTTAAATAAATATTTATTGTAATAATCTACTAAAATTTTCAAAACGTGTACACAACCTTAATGAAATAACTAAATAAAGAGAAAAAAATTCACTTGAAGGAAATATCTTTATCTTTAATTTTGTAGTTGAATGAGACGCTGGAAACATTCAAACTTGAAATTTTCAAAAATTCAGAGTTAACAGTGAAAAACGGACCTATGCCATCTTCATAAGTATTTTACACTATTCTTTCAAAAAACTGCAAGAAAAAATTTCGAGCCATTTTTGAGAAAATTTCGAAAATGTCCCAGTGGCTTCATGTTAAAGTATCCTCAAATTTTAAAGAAAGTTTTTCAAAATCGGAGGTCATCGAGACGAACCAGAACAACCATCCTTTTGGGAAAATATCCTATTTAGGCGCTATGGTGTTCACGGACGGACGTCAATTATTTTTTTGGTATCAAGGCCCCATAAAACAAGGATACACCACGTATTAGAGGATTTTGCTTCTAAATTTAACGACTGGATTTATCCACTTTCTCGTTAACATTGCCCGGCAATGAGAGTTTTTCTGCCGAAAATTTACCGGTGTTCGCGCAGCATTTCATAACTTTCTCTATACGCCGTGTGTATATTATCTATCTATCTATATATATATATATATATATATATATATATATATATATATATATATATATATATATATATACACACACACACACACTGAATCTCATATACACCTGTATTGTCTAGAATTCTTCTACGCATATTAGACAGCTTTTACACAGATATTAGTGCTTCGCGCGAGAGGCATTATGATAATTTAAAGCATTAAATGGTAATTTAAAGCGAGACAGTTCAGCAAGTAAAATCCTCCATCCGTACTGACAGTTTTGCTGTGTCGTATTCTGCGACTGACTTGAAAGTAGTGAGCGGTCGGTAACGTCAGGCAGAATGATCTTAGTTCCAGTGAAGCTCAGCAGAGTGCAGCAGATATTGAATTTCACTGCTGAGTTTCT
Organism: Gryllus longicercus; assembly: GCA_038098605.1. Lineage (NCBI taxonomy): Eukaryota > Metazoa > Arthropoda > Insecta > Orthoptera > Gryllidae > Gryllus > Gryllus longicercus. Next base: position 723,238 of record JAZDUA010000360.1, read on the forward strand.
GTAATACGGCGCCCAGGTAGGGCTAGCGAGAATTAATCGTAGCTTAAAGAGCGCGGAATTCAAATTCCACTTTTAGTGTGGTTTTGGTCTTATGTAGTGCCTGTGAGAATCTTGGGGGCGAATTTCAAATTATAGCAGAGCCCAAATGCAGAAATGTGTGGCATAAACAGAGCATCTTTCACACACGAATGCCATTACTCGACACCACCGTTCTAGTTGCCTCAAGCACTCAGTCAGCAACATTTTGTGGAAGCTGTAAAAGGAGTAGCGAAATAGTAGTATTATTATGCCATTGGGGGTAGATAAAAAAGTTATTTTCTTTCTTAATAGAAAGTTATTTAAGTCAGCGAAGAACTTGAGAAATGAATAATTTGTTATCATGGTTCTGATAATATGGCACAACGGTCCAAATAAGCAAATGCTAAAGGTACTGCATTTTATATTTTTCTTCGGAAATTAATTCAGTTAAGAACATTATTAAGACAGGGATAATCTAAGATGAAAACTTATTCAACCAATTAAATTATTAATATTTACAGAATACTGTATTGCGCAATAAATAATGAATGAAATAAACAAGAGGCCCTGCGCGAAGTAAATTTAAAAGGATCGCACCATTGTCCTATCGTGTTACCGGGTATAGAGTTGGTGCCGTTCTGCTGTGCCAAAAACATTCCACATGAGTATACTTTCATTAGTATTTAAATAAAGAGCCAGAATAATTAATTCACAATAATGCTAATTAATTTTCATGTAAGAAGTAACACCACAATGTCAATGTCAAACTCAGAGGTTGATGTTTTAACTTTGTGACTTTTGGAGACTTAGCGCTAAAGGATTTGTTCAAGAAATGATCGCACATGGGCAATACAGTTTTTTAGAGGCCACTGTGTGTTCGAAAACATATTCAATAAATTAAAATGCTCAAATTAGGTACTTAAGTTTTCTCCTACTAGAAGACACACAAGAGGGAATATCACAGCATCGAGAGAGAATATCACATCACCCATCACAGCATTAATTGTATATAACACAAATTTTGTATACTTTATTTATTTCATTTCTTTCTTCCACACATTGTAATTGTACATTCTTTAATTATACGTAAATAGTTGTAAGTTCTGTCTTATTTACTATCTCCCACAACCTCCTGTCTGTTACCTAATACAGCACAAACCTTCCTCCACTATTTCTTCTGTTTAGCTATGATCAATACACGACATGTTACTCTCAAGTATATCACTTAGATGTCTGGCACATGTCGATTAATGTAAAAATTTCACTGATGACGTGAGAGAGAGCGCTAGAGAGAGAGAGCTAGAGAGAGAGAGACAGCTAGAGAGAGAGAGACAGCTAGAGAGAGAGCGCGAGCGAGCTAGAGAGAGAGCGCGAGCGAGCTAGAGAGAGCGCGAGCGAGCTAGAGAGAGAGCGCGAGCGAGATAGCGAGAGAGCGCGAGAGAGCTAGCGAGAGAGCGCGAGCGAGCTAGAGAGAGCGAGCTAAGAGCGAGAGCGAGCTAAGAGCGAGAGCGAGCTAGAGAGCGAGAGCGAGCGAGCTAGAGAGCGAGAGCGAGAGCTGGAGAGAGAGCGAGAGCTGGAGAGAGAGCGAGAGCTGGAGAGAGAGCGAGAGCTGGAGAGAGAGCGAGAGCGAGAGCTGGAGAGAGAGCGAGAGCGAGAGCTGGAGAGAGAGCGAGAGCGAGAGCTGGAGAGAGAGCGAGAGCGAGAGCTGGAGAGAGAGCGAGAGCGAGAGCTGGAGAGAGAGCGAGAGCGAGAGCTGGAGAGAGAGCGAGAGCGAGAGAGCTGGAGAGAGAGAGATAGCGCGAGAGCTGGAGAGAGAGAGCGCGAGAGCTGGAGAGAGAGAGCGCGAGAGCTGGAGAGAGAGCGCGAGAGCTAAAAAGAGAGAGCGAGAACTGGAGAGAGCGAGAGCTGGAGAGAGCGAGAGCTGGAGCGAGCGAGAGCTGGAGAGAGAGAGCGAGAGCTGGAGAAAGAGAGAGCGAGAGCTGGAGAAAGAGAGAGCGAGAGCTGGAGAGAGAGCGAGAGCTGGAGAGAGAGAGCGAGAGCTGGAGAGAGAGCGAGAGCGAGAGCTGGAGAGAGAGCGAGAGCGAGAGAGCTGGAGAGAGAGAGATAGCGCGAGAGCTGGAGAGAGAGAGCGCGAGAGCTGGAGAGAGAGAGCGCGAGAGCTGGAGAGAGAGCGCGAGAGCTAAAAAGAGAGAGCGAGAACTGGAGAGAGCGAGAGCTGGAGAGAGCGAGAGCTGGAGCGAGCGAGAGCTGGAGAGAGAGAGCGAGAGCTGGAGAAAGAGAGAGCGAGAGCTGGAGAAAGAGAGAGCGAGAGCTGGAGAGAGAGCGAGAGCTGGAGAGAGAGAGCGAGAGCTGGAGAGAGAGAGCGAGAGCTGGAGAGGGAGAGAGCGAGATCTGGAGAGGGAGAGAGCGAGATCTGGAGAGGGAGAGAGCGAGATCTGGAGAGGGAGAGAGCGAGAGCTGGAGAGGGAGAGAGCGAGAGCTGGAGAGGGAGAGAGCGAGAGCTGGAGAGGGAGAGAGCGAGAGCTGGAGAGAGAGAGAGCTGGAGAGAGAGAGAGAGCTGGAGAGAGAGAGCGAGCTGGAGAGAGAGCGAGAGCTGGGGGGAGAGCGAGAGCTGGAGAGAGAGAGCTGGAGAGAGAGCGAGAGCTGGAGAGAGAGAGCGAGAGCTGGAGAGAGAGCGAGAGCTGGAGAGAGAGCGAGAGCTGGAGAGAAAGAGAGCGAGAGCTGGAGAGAGAGCGAGAGCTGGAGAGAGAGCGAGAGCTGGAGAGAGAGAGCGAGAGCTGGAGAGGGAGAGCGAGAGCTGGAGAGAGAGCGAGAGCTGGAGAGGGAGAGCGAGAGCTGGAGAGAGGGAGAGCGAGAGCTGGAGAGAGAGAGCGAGAGCCGGAGAGAGAGAGCGAGAGCCGGAGAGAGAGAGCGAGAGCTGGAGAGAGAGAGCGAGAGCTGGAGAGAGAGAGCGAGAGCTGGAGAGAGAGAGCGAGAGCTGGAGAGAGAGAGCGAGAGCTGGAGAGAGAGAGAGCGAGAGCTGGAGAGAGAGAGAGCGAGAGCTGGAGAGAGAGCGAGAGCTGGAGAGAGAGAGCGAGAGCTGGAGAGAGAGAGAGCGAGAGCTGGAGACAGAGCGAGAGCTGGAGAAAGAAAGAGCGAGAGCTGGAGAGAGAGAGCGAGAGCTGGAGAGAGAGAGCGAGAGCTGGAGAGAGAGAGCGAGAGCTGGAGAGAGAGAGAGAGCGAGAGCTGGAGAGAGAGAGAGAGAGCGAGAGCTGGAGAGAGAGAGAGAGCGAGAGCTGGAGAGAGAGAGAGAGCGAGAGCTGGAGAGAGAGAGAGAGCGAGAGCTGGAGAGAGAGAGAGCGAGAGCTGGAGAGAGAGAGAGCGAGAGCTGGAGAGAGCGAGAGCTGGAGAGAGCGAGAGCTGGAGAGAGAGCGAGAGCTGGAGAGAGAGAGAGCGAGAGCTGGAGAGAGAGAGCGAGAGCTGGAGAGAGAGAGCGAGAGCTGGAGAGAGAGAGCGAGAGCTGGAGAGAGAGAGCGAGAGCTGGAGAGAGAGAGCGAGAGCTGGAGAGAGAGCGAGAGCTGGAGAGAGAGCGAGAGCTGGAGAGAGAGAGCGAGAGCTGGAGAGAGAGAGCGAGAGCTGGAGAGAGAGAGCGAGAGCTGGAGAGAGAGCGAGAGCTGGAGAGAGAGCGAGAGCTGGAGAGAGAGCGAGAGCTGGAGAGAGAGAGCGAGAGCTGGAGAGAGAGAGCGAGAGCTGGAGAGAGAGAGCGAGAGCTGGAGAGAGAGCGAGAGCTGGAGAGAGAGCTAGAGCTGGAGAGAGAGCTAGAGCTGGAGAGAGAGCGAGAGCTGGAGAGAGAGCGAGAGCTGGAGAGAGCGAGAGCTGGAGAGAGCGAGAGCTGGAGAGCGAGAGCTGGAGAGAGAGAGAGCGAGAGCTGGAGAGAGAGCGAGAGCTGGAGAGAGAGAGCGAGAGCTGGAGAGAGAGCGAGAGCTGGAGAGAGAGCGAGAGCTGGAGAGAGAGAGCGCGAGAGCTGGAGAGAGAGCGAGAGCTGGAGAGATAGCGAGAGCTGGAGAGAGAGCGAGAGCTGGAGAGAGAGCGAGAGCTGGAGAGAGAGAGACAGCTGGAGAGAGAGACAGCTGGAGAGAGACAGCTGGAGAGAGAGACAGCTGGAGAGAGAGCGAGAGCTGGAGAGAGCGAGAGCTGGAGAGAGAGCGAGATCTGGAGAGAGAGCGAGAGCTGGAGAGAAAGAGAGCGAGAGCTGGAGAGAGAGAGCGCGAGAGCTGGAGAGAGAGAGCGAGAGCTGGAGAGAGAGAGCGAGAGCTGGAGAGAGAGAGCGAGAGCTGGAGAGGGAGAGCGAGAGCTGGAGAGAGAGGGAGAGCGAGAGCCGGAGAGAGAGAGCGAGAGCCGGAGAGAGAGAGCGAGAGCCGGAGAGAGTGCGAGAGCTGGAGAGAGAGAGCGAGAGCTGGAGAGAGAGAGCGAGAGCTGGAGAGAGAGAGCGAGAGCTGGAGAGAGAGAGAGAGAGCGAGAGCTGGAGACAGAGCGAGAGCTGGAGAGAGAGCGAGAGCTAGAGAGAGAGCGAGAGCTGGAGAGAGCGAGAGCTGGAGAGTGAGCGAGAGCTGGAGAGTGAGCGAGTGCTGGAGAGAGAGCGAGAGCTGGAGAGAGAGAGCGAGAGCTGGAGAGAGAGAGCGAGAGCTGGAGAGAGAGAGCGAGAGCTGGAGAGAGAGAGAGCGAGAGCTGGAGAGAGAGAGCGAGAGCTGGAGAGAGCGAGAGCTGGAGAGAGAGCGAGAGCTGGAGAGAGAGAGTGAGAGCTGGAGAGAGAGAGCGAGAGCTGGAGAGAGAGAGCGAGAGCTGGAGAGAGAGAGCGAGCTGGAGAGAGAGAGCGAGCTGGAGAGAGAGCGAGAGCTGGAGAGAGAGCGAGAGCTGGAGAGAGAGCGAGAGCTGGAGAGAGAGAGCGAGAGCTGGAGAGAGAGAGCGAGAGCTTGAGAGAGAGAGCGAGAGCTGGAGAGAGAGAGCGAGAGCTGGAGAGAGAGCGAGAGCTGGAGAGAGAGAGCGAGAGCTGGAGAGAGAGATCGAAAGCTGGAGAGAGAGAGCGAGAGCTGGAGAGAGAGCGAGAGCTGGAGAGAGAGAGCGAGAGCTGGAGAGAGAGAGCGAGAGCTGGAGAGAGAGATCGAGAGCTGGAGAGAGCGAGAGCTGGAGAGAGAGAGCGAGAGCTGGAGAGAGCGAGAGCTGGAGAGAGCGAGAGCTGGAGAGGGCGAGAGCTGGAGAGAGCGAGAGCTGGAGAGAGAGAGCGAGAGCTGGAGAGAGCGAGAGCTGGAGAGAGCGAGAGCTGGAGAGAGCGAGAGCTGGAGAGAGCGAGAGCTGGAGAGAGCGAGAGCTGGAGAGAGCGAGAGCTGGAGAGAGCGAGAGCTGGAGAGAGCGAGAGCTGGAGAGAGCGAGAGCTGGAGAGAGCGAGAGCTGGAGAGAGCGAGAGCTGGAGAGAGCGAGAGCTGGAGAGGGCGAGAGCTGGAGAGAGCGAGAGCTGGAGAGAGCGAGAGCTGGAGAGAGAGAGCTGGAGAGAGAGAGCTGGAGAGAGAGAGCTGGAGAGAGAGAGCTGGAGAGAGAGAGCTGGAGAGAGCGAGAGCTGGAGAGAGAGAGAGCGAGAGCTGGAGAGAGAGCGAGAGCTGGAGAGAGAGAGCGAGAGCTGGAGAGAGAGAGCGAGAGCTGGAGAGCGAGAGCGAGAGCTGGAGAGAGAGAGCGAGAGCTGGAGAGAGAGAGAGCGAGAGCTGGAGAGAGAGAGCGAGAGCTGGAGAGAGCGAGCGAGAACTGGAGAGAGAGAGCGAGAGCTGGAGAGAGAGAGCGAGAGCTGGAGAGAGCGAGAGCTGGAGAGAGCGAGAGCTGGAGAGAGCGAGAGCTGGAGAGAGCGAGAGCTGGAGAGAGCGAGAGCTGGAGAGAGAGAGCGAGAGCGAGAGCTGGAGAGAGAGCGAGAGCGAGAGCTGGAGAGAGCTAGAGCTGGATAGAGCGAGAGCGAGTACTGGAGAGAGCGAGAGCGAGAGCTGGAGAGAGCGAGAGCGAGAGCTGGAGAGAGCGAGAGCTGGAGAGAGCGAGAGCTGGAGAGAGCGAGAGCTGGAGAGAGCGAGAGCGAGAGCGAGAGCTGGAGAGAGAGGGAGCGAGAGCTGGAGAGAGAGGGAGCGAGAGCTGGAGAGAGAGGGAGCGAGAGCTGGAGAGAGAGGGAGCGAGAGCTGGAGAGAGAGAGCGAGAGAGAGAGAGAGCGAGAGCTGGAGAGAGATCGAGAACGAGAGAGCGAGAGCTGGAGAGAGATCGAGAACGAGAGAGCGAGAGCTGGAGAGTGATCGAGAACGAGAGAGCGAGAGCTGGAGAGAGATCGAGAACGAGAGAGAGAGATTCAGGATCTGTTCATCAATTATGTGAAACGTGAATTCGAAAAAATAATTTTTCGTGTCAACGTTCGTGAAAAGATCAGTTTGTACACTTTGGAGAGGTGCTTTGGATGTCCCAAAAAATGTGAAGCCACTGACTCCGAAATGTTAAGCAGCGATGAATTTGCTTTCTAAGTAACATCTTAACTGACACTTAATTTTTACACGTTTCCCCTTCTTAACTATCAACCTAAGTTCTCCTCCCTTACCCTTTTTAAATAACAAATGAAGGAAGATAATCCGTTGCCATGCAGCGTTTTTGAAGCTGACGATTAGAACGTTGCAATTAGTCCAACTCGCGAAAGTTTTCTTGATACACGAGCTGCTTAGTTCTTTCCCAGCGCTGAATAGCACGTAGCATACTTCGGTTCACTCGAACGGCATGTACCCATTTAAAAAGCCTGCGGCTAACACGTCGTACTTTCAAAATAATTGTAGCATTTCTCGATGCACGCTCTGGCGCGTTAAGTTCACGCCATCAATTGGCACCCCCCGCTGTGGAATATCAAAAGGCGCCTATAGTACTTAGCATTCATTATAAAGGGCTCAACGGCCGCGAGGCAAGGGCCACAACAATTACAAAGACCCCGACATTTCGGGAAGAAGGGACATTTCATCAGCGGCTTTACACGTGACATGACACTAAAGCATAAGCGAAAGTGCGATGAAGCATAGATTAGTTCTGCATTCGAGTTACAGCAAGTGCCGGCGGTTGGAAGCTTGAACATTGTGAACGGACGTTTTCATTCACAACGCTTCGTAAGTAACAAATGAAAGGCGTTTTGCATGAGTTTCCCGATCGTCATCTGTGGACGGTGAGAGGATTTTCAGCCCTAGCTTGTCAGTTAGGTCGAGTTCAGCCGCTGTTTGGAGGAGAATTTTAGTGGTTGGCTTCTTTGAACTGTAGTTTTCCATGGTTTCTCCGATCAACAGCAGGCGAAAGACGGAGCAGTATCCTAAACAAACGGGCCACAGACCACGCGCGTTCTTTCTTTCCTTCCTCTTCCCTGTATTTTCGTAACCCTCTTACACACACTGACCCTCTTATGCACTACACTACCACGCATGTCGGGAGACTAGTCGGGAGCTTGAGCTCGTCCCAGTTGGGGGGGGGGGGGGGGAGAAAATCCTCGCAGGCCGACGTAGGTCAATATACCAGCTCCATATAACTTATACGGAGTAACTATTAATTTTGATTGTAATGTACTATTCCTTGTTTAGATTTGTAATGAACTTTAGTAATGTAATTTAATATCATTAATCTGGTAACCATTTGCCCATTGTTAACTTTATAAATTCCTTTGTTATAGCCTGATGAGGAGGACAACAATATCCTCGAAACTGTTGTGAAAGTAAATATAATACAAAGTGTACACGTAGTCATATTATTAATGTAGATTACCTACAATAGTTAAAAAAGGTCTGTTCCAAATTAAAGGGCCAAAGTATGAACAATTATATATTAATGTATGAACAATTATATATTTTGAATAATCAAAATATTTCCGCGGGGACACGAAAGATCTACGCCTGTTTTGAAGAATGAATTAAACATTTACGATGCTCCAAATGCACAACTTGTTTTCTACATCGGCAGATAAAACAAAATAGCAACGTGTTTATCGGCAAGTTTGCCTGTACGGAATGCCGAGTTTCCTCAAAACGATTAGCATGGCGACGGTTCCCAATTGTTTCGAAAACATCCGATAAGTGTTGAAAGACGAAACTATCCCTTTTGTTTGAAATATGGCAAAGTCCTAATCGATGAAACAGTAACTTATTGCCGAAACAAAGTCAGAGGAAAGCACAACCCGCTGGAGTCCGTCGTTTCTTCCTATTGATATGCAACTGTTAGATTGTAGTGTAAGTCTTCCGAAATCCGAAGAGTACTCTCACTTTTACTGCCACAGTGCGTGATGGGGTGACGGGAGTTGGTGCAACGCAGCCTGCTCAGCCACGCCCCAGCGCCGGCTTCATTAAAAATTAGGTCTGTGTAATGAGAGCGCGTCACCTCGGGCAGGCGCTCATGCAGCTTGCACGAGATCACCCACTCCCGCTGAGGCCAGCGCCCCCTACTGCTCCCTCCGCCCCGCGCTGCCCTCTCCCCGCTGCCACCACTCTCCACGCTCACGCACCTTTCCCCACACAGCTCGCGCTCTTCTGCTTCTTTCCCACGCCGCTTTCGCCCCTCCCCACCCCGCTCTGCTCCACCTCTCACCACCCCGCCGCCCTCCGTTCCTCTCCCACACCGCCCGGGACCGCGCCTCTTTCCTGTCCTGCAGCGCCCCGGCCTCTCCGAAGCCTGACCCTTCCTCTCCCACCATTTCCTCTACTCCTCGCTGCGCTTATATCTCTCCGCTGTGCCCCCCCCCACGCTCCTTTATTTTCTTCTCCATGGCTACCTTCCTCACATCTTCGCTCCCTCTCCTACACAGAGGGCGAACTGCCGAGCGAGCAAGTAGGTGAATTGAAGTCGTAGGCTTCCACGGCCGGAAGTGAATGATCTTGGCTGTCCGGGTGTCGCCACATCGAAGGCTGTGTTGCCGACGTTTCGACCATCGACCACGACAGGATGGTCGAAACGTCGGCAACACAGCCTTCGACGCGGCGTCCGGACAGCCCAGATCACGCAAGTAGGTGAATTGTTTTGTGGGTGAATGGACGAGAGGGTGGGGGGACGAAGGATGGGGGGACGAAGGATGGGCGGACGAAGGGTGAGAGTGGGCGGACGAAGGGTGAGGGTGGGCGGACGAAGGGTGAGGGTGGGCGGACGACAGGGTGGGCGGACGACAGGGTGGGCGGACGACAGGGTGGGCGGACGACAGGGTGGGCGGACGACAGGGTGGGCGGACGACAGGGTGGGCGGACGACAGGGTGGGCGGACGACAGGGTGGGCGGACGACAGGGTGGGCGGACGACAGGGTGGGCGGACGACAGGGTGGGCGGACGACAGGGTGGGCGGACTACAGGGTGGGCGGACTACAGGGTGGGCGGATGACAGGGTGGGCGGACGACAGGGTGGGCGGACGACAGGGGGTGCTCGAGAGTGTGTGGATATGTGGGCGTGGCCTCTCCCACTTGCGGCTGCCTCTATGCTCTGCAATGTTAATATTCACATGTCAACAGGAAAACAAGTTAGTTCACTCGTATAAAGTGGCGTTGCCTGTACGTTTCAAAGTAGTTACATTATATTCTTTGGCGAATGCTACATTTTTCTTTCTCACATATAGAAGTTTCTTGATTTCAGGTAATATTAAATAAATGTATCCCCCAAATTGGGCATTATGCCTCCGATTAGGCAGTTTACAGTCTTCATCATCTTTGGAAATTGCAGTAAGAACGGGAACTTGCTAGATGACTGCTTTCTCTTCTGCACGGTCCCAGATCTCAAATATTGTTCGACTACGCCAGTAGATAGGGTAAGGTGCAAATTAGGTTAATGTGAGACAAAATCCCCCTAAAGAGATGGATGTCCCCTGCAGGAAAACATTGTCACGTCTCCAGCACGTCAGAACTGTTAAAATAATTAATTAGAACATTAGGAAAAAATGAAGAATTTGTATTCGTAGTTCTATTCTAAGTAATTCTATTAAGGTATCCCATTAAGTAACGTAGGTTGGCTTGGTAAGGTAGGTTGTTGCATGACGCTTAATCCTAGATTACAAAGGCGATCTGTACTTATTACAAAGGCGTAGTGTGACAGATTACTTGGTAAAAATAAGGAAAAACTCATTTTCATAATGAAACACTAAATTAATGGATTGAACATGTACTATATAGAGTTACAAAGTACATTTTAAAGGTTTTTGTAGATACATTTAAATGACTTGACTCTCACAACACACACTTGCGTGGTGCTGTCCACACATGGTTTTTGAGAAGCATCCCCTGAAGTACCTTGTCGTGCCACCTTATTTATGATCGTCTCATTATGAATGCTAAATGTTCAGAACAAAACATAAATTTTACAAGACAAGGAGTTTGTTTCTATTATTTACAATATTAGCCAGTGGCTGCCGATACGAAATTCTATTGGTGGTGCCAGTTAGTGATACCACATCGATAACAAAATATCGATTACCAATTATTGATCTTCAAAATTAAAATATCGATGTTAATAAAGCAGCAATAAAAAACTATATACGTTTTTAACATTGATGCGATGTTTTAAAAGTACCGAGCAAAGTGGCTCAGAGCGTAGCGCGTTGAATTCGCAATTGGGAGGTCCGGGTTTAATTCCCGGGCCGGCCATCCTGACCGGGGTTTTCGTGGTTTCCCTTGGTCATAAGGCGAATTCAAAAAATCCACGACCACGTTTCACCATATCCTATCATTTTCTAATCCAATAATAATAATAATAATAAAAATAATAATAATAATAACAACAACAACAATAATAATAATAATAATAATAATAATAATAATAATAATAATAATAATAATAATAATAATAATAATAATTCACAGCGGGGACAAAGTTGCTCGCGTCCGTGGTCTACCACGTGTCCCCTGGGTAACGCTAAATAAGCAACAGTGATTCGCCATCTACGCGCTTGACCATTATGGGTGTGCGGATCCCTACAAGCTGAGGGAAAGTCTTCACGTCTATACTGCTCGGCGCATCACCAAGTGGCTAACATGCCAAGGGTGGGCGTTGGCTAACAATAATAACAACAACAAGTTTTAAACGTGGTTGAGTATGCTCTAAAATAAAATTCGTTGGCAACAAAATTTAAGTTATTAGGTATTTTCAGAAACCGTGTTTATTACTGTACTAGCGTACCCGTGCGAGAACTCTCGCATTCTAACCTCCACCCTTTCCCTATTAATTTTCTTATTATTTTCATTAAGAAGGAAAGTTGTTAATGAAACGTGTTTATTTGTTACAAAATGTGTAAATGTAACTTCTTACTTATAGAAATGAAAGAAAAATACAATTGATGTTGGAAACAAATTTTCAATAAAGGATTATTCAGCATTATAATGCGTTTGAAGAGAGTATTGATCGAACCCTACAAGCCGCTACTGATATTAGCAAATAAAGCACCAAAAATATCACTGACACGTAACTACAAAGGTGTAGACTTTTGGACGACACATGTTAAAATGGTGCATAGTACAGGAAATAGTCACGCGCACGTTACGTGTGTTTCACTGACTAGTCACACAGTGAAAGTACACATTGTATTAAAAAACACAAACTTGGTTGTGGTCAAATCAAGTAAAGTATGTAATTTAGTGCTGACAACTGTAAAATGCAAAGTGAGACGTCCACTTCAGAAGCCCCGATATAAATCATTACCCACTCTGCCACCGAATCCGTTTCGTAACGGCCTAGCATACTGTAATCATTTCCTGTGAGCTAGAATACTTTCAATTTTTGAAGCACGGCAAGGGCATAAATGTTTTCAACATTTTGTATTCTTTGCGTATTCTTCCCGCAGAGACACAGACGGCCACGTCGTTTTTAGAACTAGTTCAATATTCAGTGTATTGCTAAGATTGCGCAACTATTGTTCTCTGCATCGATACTGAAACATGATTTAGTCATGGGCAATACTGAAACATGATTTAGTCATTTAAACATGATTATGGGCATTCATGGTGTAAGCGAACTCCGGAGTTTCCATAAAGCGGTTACGCAAAACGACGCATACGATTACAAATATCCCCTAAGGTTAGAAAGACGAAACTATAATTTAGGATTAGGGAAATTTCTAATAATAAACTAAAAGAAATAATAATTCGATAGTTAAACAAAAATAGAGGAAAGAAACTAGGGAAGGGTCTGTTTTGATTCCTCCACCCGTTGGTAAGCAGCTGTTAAATATCCGAGAGTCCAGCGCGTTGAGCGTTGCATGTTAACGGCTGGGAGTCCAAGAAAAGCGCGCGCATGGTATTTAATGTTTGCGCTCTCCACTCTCTGCGCGCTTTCCCCCGCCCCGCCCCCGCTCCACCCCATCCCATGCATAATGGAGGTGGCACCTGCTTACGTCACGCGCGCCCGGAATTGTCGGCTCCGAAGGTGAATTACGAATTAAACGGCACATCTCCACGGCGCTCCCCTCGGCCCCGGGCGACTCCCACGGCGCCTTGCCCCGGCCACGCCCCCACCCTCTCTCACCTGCTCCGACCTCGCTCACGCCCTTGTCCTCTCCTCTCGTCTCCTCTAACCCACCCTTGTACTTACGTCCTCACTCTCGCCCTCGCCCTCTCCCTCTCCCTCTCCCTCTCCCTCTCCCTCTCCCTCTCCCTCGCCCTCTCCCTCGCCCTCTCCCTCGCCCTCTCCCTCGCCCTCTCCCTCGCCCTCTCCCTCGCCCTCTCCCTCGCCCTCTCCCTCGCCCTCTCCCTCGCCCTCTCCCTCGCCCTCTCCCTCGCCCTCTCCCTCGCCCTCTCCCTCGCCCTCTCCCTCGCCCTCTCCCTCTCCCTCGCCCTCTCCCTCGCCCTCTCCCTCTCCCTCGCCCTCTCCCTCGCCCTCTCCCTCGCCCTCTCCCTCGCCCTCTCCCTCGCCCTCTCCCTCGCCCTCTCCCTCGCCCTCTCCCTCGCCCTCGCCCTCTCCCTCTCCCTCTCCCTCTCCCTCGCCCTCTCCCTCGCCCTCTCCCTCGCCCTCTCCCTCTCCCTCTCCCTCGCCCTCTCCCTCGCCCTCTCCCTCGCCCTCTCCCTCGCCCTCTCCCTCGCCCTCTCCCTCGCCCTCTCTCTTGCCCTCTCCCGCGCCCTTTCTCTCGCCCTCGCCCTCTCCTCTGCCCCGGTCTCATCCTCTCCTCCTCGTTCTCGTTCTTACTCAAGTCCCAGCCCTCGCCCTGCACCTTTCGCTCGTCCTTGCCCCCGCCTATACCTCCGCCGTTGCCCACGCCAGACGCCGTACCAACGCCCCCGCCCTCGCCCTCGCCCGCATCCTAGACCTTACCCCCCCCCTCTCACCTCTGACGGCTCTCCGATTCTCGCCCTCTTACCGTGTTCCTTTGCGATCTTGTCCCTTTACTCGTGCTCGCACCCGCTCCGTCCCCGCCCTTGCTCCAACCTCTCCCCTGCCCACCTCCACACCCACGTCCTTCCACCCGCCGGCGTCCCGTCGTCGATCCCTCTCCCACCTCCACACTGACCCCCTCGCCCTTGACTCCGTTCTGCCACCACCCCGCCCCACGTACGCTCGTGCCAACGCAACGTCCCCAGCGTCTCTGCTCGGGCCACAGCGCCAGCCCCTCGACGGCTCAATTGTATCCGCGTTTCAAATTCTTTGCGGGGAAAGGGTGTGTTTTCTTCCAGAACAATCAATTATTATAATCAATTACAATCGAATACCAAACGAATTTTAACATAATTTTTTAATATCACATTTATTGGATTGAATTGAATATATCGCCTTAAGGGAATCCAGGAGATTTATTAAAAAAGAAAGAAGAATAAAGATAAAAAATGAGAATTTAAAAACTGAAATCGCTATGACATTGCATCCCCCCTCTCCGTCGCTTCAGGAAGATAGTCCCCAATATTAAGCATATTAGCAATAACCACGCAAAAATGCCGCATTTCGCTACTGCCAATAATCTCAAAATTCCCTTGGGAGGGATTTCTCATGCATATGATATTAGACCTAAATGTTAGTTGCTCGTTCAGAAACTGTTTGGCAGATTTTCGCGACATCCCCTTTTAGTTACGTGAACTCAGTAGTTGGGTCTCTCAGTTGAGGAATTCTTGAAGTGGAATGCTTTCACGAGCGAGTGAACTGGTTGCTTGAAAATTTGCACAAAATACCCGAACTTCTCTGATTGATCTGAGACGGTAACCAATCCGAAGTTAGCGGGCACATAAAACTCAAACTACGAATCAGCAAGCACCGTTGCCTCAGCAGCTGTTATAGGTCTCACGGAACAGTTCGTGATGTTTTCCAGTTGCCGCTTCTTTAAACCAACCACGTACTTTGGAATACTAGCCACTCTCCATTCCGGATGTAAATCCTTCAGTAACTTTAATATCAAATCGGAGTGATCGGAGATCTTTCGAAAATGTGGTATTTAAAATTAATTAATCAAATTTACAGACTGAACAGTAAATAATACATTCGGCTCGGCTCAGTGTTTAAATCGTTTGGTTTATTTATCAAAATCGTTTTTCTCAATGATATAGCGGGGACTAGCAAATTATCTTTCAAATCCTCATTCTAGGGAGAGAACTTTAATGCCCTAAAAATCTTGGTATTTATGACATAATTTGTATTTATGACATAATGTGTATTTATGACATAATGTGTATTTATGACAAAAATATGAAATATGCACTTAAATATGCAATTTAACTTAACAATATTTTATTTCTTGTTTATACCTTTCCTGACAAAATTTCAGGACAAGCAAACTTGGAATGAAAAAATGTATTTTTGTGCATACATAATATTTCTTACTTTGTGACAAAAATAATTGAAGTAAATATTCACCTTTGTGCATGTCTTGTTGCATTTCTTCTGTCAGTTAAAAAAAATCAAGAAATATCCTACATGTGCACAAGTTTACTATCATCTCTACGAAAAAGAAACATAAACTGTGACAAGCTATTTCTAATCAGTGAACGCTCACAAATAAATAGATCGTATGAAAGTTGAAATACTTTAGTGATAAGTCTCTAGTTTAATGAAATATGCAAAATATATGTCTATAATTGCACGAATATGTACCAACAGGGAAAATCGTCCAAATATGCAAAATGTGCAGTAATATAATAATCTTCATAGCATCCAATTCTAACTAAATGTCAAGAAATTTCACTGAGCTATGCCGTGAAACAATGGACAAAGACATGCAAAATCATAGTAATCCGCTCTGTACTTTTAAAGATAGGTAGATTTGTATCCACTTTTGAATGGGAGTGTTTTAGGCAGTGTAGAGGACACATCTTTCTGGGCACGTCAACAGCTATGGTTATTAGTCCCGTTGGTGAAGTGATTGCTTTATCGCGGGAGGCGTTGTCTAGTGCCGATGTACTACATGTCGATTTGCGGGGAATTTACTCCTCTAAGTATCTCTCCCAGAGGGACACCAACTCTAAGCTCCGACTGGTCTCCCGCCGTAAGGGGTAGAGTAGTGCATGTAAGTTTGTGCAAGTGGTAGGGATAGGACAAGGTAGAGGTAGAAAAGATGGCGCGTGGAGCGCGCCCCATTTGTTAGAGTACTGCACCAGCATCCACCTGATATTGATTGGTGAAACTTAGGAAACGGCAGATCAGGGCAGTCAGTTGCTAGAATTCTCCTCCAGACAGCGAATGAATACGGTCTAGATATTTGTAAATAACGAACGAAAATCTGTCAGCGTCGTTACGCGAATCCTAAGACCTCCCGGATCAGAGACGCTGCAGATAAATCCGAGTTACTAGCTACGAGCTAACTTAAATGCCTAGTAATACAAGAATCAATTTACTGTGTAAAATCAAACATATCAACATGATCTTTTCAACAGTAATAATGCGTTTAATAACCAAGGATTGGTCGCGTTAACAGCTTGTTTAGTAGCCATGGAGTATAATAAGAGGCGATCACATGCCTTCGATATGATCTCAATAGTAATGATTACATTTTTATGCACGATTGAAGTAATATAATCACTTGGGTAACATATATGATAATAAATATCACATAAATGGTATTTCTAAGATTAATTTTTAAATAAAGGATTTAAAGAAACATATAGTTTTACAGTAAAGTATGCTTTCTTGCATTCACGTCTCGACAACTCAGAGACTACCACGAAAGCGAGATCTGAGCCATTTCTGTGCTTCGTTTCCTCTACCATGGTCAAACAATTGCACTCCGTGGCTGACCTCGGGTGCCGCGGGGGCGGCCGGGCTGCCGTTCGCAGTGCGCAACGAGTGGCTCCGGAAACCCCGGTTGCCCTCGCTTATTGTGGTGCCGCATACATTTTTTTCTAGACCGTCCAGTAAAATTCAAACCTGTTAATGTCGTTTGACAAAGACACTCCTAACTTCTTTACGATCCAAAGCATTGCCGAGGGCAAAGCACGGTTAAATCAGAATGAAAGATTTCTCCGTCGTGAATAGACGCCTGATCGCGCGCGACGTAAAATGTTCATACCTTTGTGCATTTCAAGTCCTATTCTTAGCATTTCTACGTACATCAGCAATGTGCGTACAAAAAAATGTGTATTTAAACTGTGCGGTAATCACAAATGCTCAATTGTGATCAATTTCACTACTTTACATCAAGTTAGAACAACAGATACACGAACACGCATATATAATCCCTGTAATGATCTGGCCTACACAGAGTTTTGACTTGAATCCTATCGAACACCTTTGAGATGTTTTGGAACGCCGACATCGTGCCAGGCCTCACCTTAATTGACATCGATACCTCTCCTTAATGCAGCATTCCGTGAAGAATTGGCTGCCATTGCCCAAGAAATCTAACAGCACCTGATTGAAAGTACGCCTGCGAGAGTGGAAGCTATCATCAAGGCTAAGAGTGGGCCAACACCCTATTGAATTCCAGCATTACCGATGGAGGGCGGCACGAACAAGTACATTTTCAGTGGATCACGTGTCCGGATACTTTTGATCACAGAGAGTATATACACCAGCATATCTTATGTACTCGTATCTATATTTCTACATACATTTTATATCTATTTATCTGTGCTTGTGGTAAACTTGAACCCGTCACGCGTACTTGTGCGCATCTGTGCCGCGCCTCGGCAGCCTCTCCTTACATGCGCAAATGCTCCTTCTCAAGAGTAAGTCGCTTGCCTTTCCCGGGCGTAATTTTCAAGCCAGCGAAGTCTTCAGGGATTGCGTCTCAAAACATTATGTAAAATATAGGTATATTCAGGAGTAGCCGGTGCATTAAAAATGAAGAAAAAAATATTACCCTTATATACGCGTGTGTTTGCGTGAACAATTTAAGAACAATACCGCAGACCAAATCCTATTCAATGGATTAAGTAGAGATCGACTTAGTTATTGTAGGGCTCTAGCTACACGTATAATCCCTCTTTGTCATACAGTCTACTTTTTATTTACATTGACCCCAAACAAGAGAGTGATTACACAACATATCAGGAGTAATTTACTACAGGTAGGAACAAGATTTATCCACTATTTTTTACCGGGGCGCGGCAATAAGAGTTTTTGAGTCGAAAAATCACCGATTCCTGCAGCAGCAGCATTAAAACACCTTTTTATTACGTAAGTACGAAATAAAGAGAAATAAAAAATTAGGCAGGTGCTCAGTAAAATAACATCCTTTCAGTATGATCCAGATGATTCAGTATGTTACAGATACAATTCGCTTGCATTTGGTTCCCACCCCCGATTGAATAGTGTTTCCGGGCGCGACCACTGCATAGGTCATTAGTCTCGTAGGTGTGGTGTATATTTTTATCACGGTACATGACGGTGATCTTACCCCGCTGGATGGCGTGATCCGACGCCGATCTACATTTCGGCTTGTAGGATTTTTCCAATCCAGGTATCTCCTACCGAGTGTGTCTAAGTAAAGGTTAAAGATAGGGCAAGGAAGAGGCTGGAATGATCGGGAGCGGTCCTTGGCCACTTTGTTGGGATACTTCTCGGGTACTGATAGAAGAAACCACAGAAAACGATCGAAGAAACCACGATCAGTGCAGCTGGCCGCTAGACGTCTCCTCCACATAGCGGCTATATCGTGGAGACACGAACCCTAGACCTGTCGGTCAGAGGCACTGCAGGGACATTAATTGATGCCCTGAGTTACCTAAGCCGATCTTATCCCTGCGCTGTGCAATACTGTTCGTGAAATTTAATTATTCTCTATGTTGACGCTTCTCTATGGTTGCACTTTTTTATTTTAGGTCGCATCAAATTTAGGTCTTTAGCGACCGCCATTGCGTGTAACGGTATGGTAACTGTGAGGATGACACGACATGACGATGATAGGGGGTGAAAGGACGAACACAATACAACCATGCCCGAGGCGGGACACGATCCCGCGATCCTTTAGTCCCAGATCGCTACGGCACAACTGCTTCAGCGATTTCGGCTCTCCGGACCGGCTATGATTGCACTTTGCATCGTCATTTCGGCACAAATGTACATGGAAACGAAAGTCACATTTTCGTTTTTGTTAATTATCTCTTGGGCCACATTAGGCAAATTAATATAAAAAATTATTAACACAATAATAATCAAATAAAGTTGCCAATAAAATGTGAATGAAAATGAGAGAAAATAATTGAATGGAATAAACCAGCAATATAAATTTTAAATCATGCTCTCAAAATGTCCTGTTTAGTAACGGCAATTACACAATTTTGGATGCACTTATTTAGTGTTTACTCAATTGTCTTTATTTAACATACAAAGCCGTAAAAATCCCTTGAAAAACCTTCACGTTTAGAAGGAGGGTGGAGAAAACCTACATTTAGGATGCAAAAGCAAGCGAGGGACAAGCTGAGCCCTGTAGATGGAGGCCAAACTACAGAAAAAAGGGCGATAGAGACTCAGGTCAGAGGCCCCGAATATCTTCTCAAAATTTGTTGCAGGCGCTGGGCATTGTATTGTGCAGGAGGCCTCCCAAGGGGCGGTGTCCAAGGGCTGCAAGTCCCAGCGCACCGGCTGGGCCCCGCCCTGCCTTTACCCTTCCCACGTTCCTCTTCACCCCGTCCCGCTCCGCCCGTCCCTACATTGCCTCCTCACCCCGCCCCCTCGATCCACGACCCCCGGCTCGCCCCGTTCCGCCTCGCTCGACCCTCCCGTCCGCCCCATATTGCCATCCTGCCTCGCCTACCTCGTCCCGCCCCGCCCTGTTCCGCCTCCCCGCCCTACCCTTCCGTGTATTGCCACCCCGCCCTGCCCTCCTCATCCCGCGCCGCGCCGCAGTAAGGGCTTCGCTCGTGCCATTGTCGCGCTCGTGGGGGCGGGGTAGGGGACGGGGCGCGGGCGGAGCGGGGGCGGAACGGTGGTGCGCAGCGATAAATTCTCTCCGCCGCCGCCGCGCCAGAGCCTCCCCCTCCTCCGCTGTCGCAAAAGCCGCTGCTGCGATCCGCCCCGCCCACCGCTGCACTCCCTTCCTCTGCTGTCACCAATCCGGTCTCCTCCCCGCACGCGTTTCCGTCCCAGCCTACCCCCGCGCCCTCATCGCGCCACCACGAGTACCATCCACACAGACCCCGCCCTCGCACACCCACGACCTCCCCGC
Organism: Gryllus longicercus; assembly: GCA_038098605.1. Taxonomy (NCBI): domain Eukaryota; kingdom Metazoa; phylum Arthropoda; class Insecta; order Orthoptera; family Gryllidae; genus Gryllus; species Gryllus longicercus. The sequence continues at coordinate 742,826 of JAZDUA010000360.1, forward strand.
CCCCCTCACCCCTTTCGCCCTGGCCCGCACCGCCTCGCCACTCTCCCTACCGACACTGCCGCCTACCCCGGTGCCACCCAGCGTTCTGCTACGTTCCTTCCCCGACTCTCCCCGCCGACCCACTCGCCCAAGCTCCGTCTTCACTCGCCCCACCCCGCTCTACTCCACGCCTTCCCACTCCTTCCCGCTCGGCCCGGCCCCGCCCCGCCCCGCCCCGCCTTGCTTTGCAGTGCAGCGCCGTGCTGTACTGTGCTGTGCTGTACCGTTCCGTGCCGTACCGCCGGCGGGAGTCGAGCGACGGAACACGGCGGCGGTGCCTTCCGGGAGAAATACGAGCGCTAAGTGACTTCGGATTGCGTGGGGCGCGGAGCGGGGTGCGTCGCGGGGCGGGACCGATGATCGGGGTGGGGGGCGAGGGGATCCAGACGGATGCGAGGGGCTCCTAATGGAAATGTGAGCCGCGCGCTCCGTAGCGCCAGCGGCGGGGGCGGAGCGAGGTGGGGAAGGAGGGAGGGGAGGGGGTGGGAGAAATACGACGCCGCCGGATGAGGTGCGCGGCTGAGTGCCACGGAGGAACCGTCCGCTCGCAGCCTACAGACGCCACCGCCCACCGCTCCCGCAGGCGTAACTTAGGGGGGAATGGAGGCATTTCCCCTTACTTTCAGCTTGACTCAATTTTCAAAAGTACGCAATATGTTTAAATGTCCATATTACGAAAAAAATTAAAAACGTTTAAAATATTTGTATAAAAATAATAATGATAATTGTAAATGTAGGAATCACATATCCGGGATGAACTACAGCAGTTGGGACGGAGAAGGGTTAATTGTTGACGTTATTGACAAGAATATGGAATAAGTCATCTATCTGAGGAATCCTATGAACTGATAATTATATTGGATTACTGAGTACTGAACTGAGTAACGAATCATGTAAAATAGCGTAATAAAAAGAGTTTTGTGGCCGGTACGATTTGCTGAATATTTGAGAAATTTATCTTCAAGAATTTCTGGAAAGGGGCATCTGGCGACTCATAATGGGAGCTAGTGGTGGCTCGTGCTTAGGTTGCACGGTTGCACAACACAAAGATAATCGAAAAATGTCTTATAATATGTAAGGAATATATATTTTCCTTTTAATGACTTTCAACAGCACAGTATTACGAAACCATAGATGTTGAAGCGTTGTAAAAATTACGATTGGCGCCCGTGCCAAATGCTTTTATGAACGTACCACCTACAATAACAGTGAAAAGTTAAAATATTTTTAAAATACAAAATAAAATGCAAATTCCAGCAATATATAATCATCCTCGTGATAAAACAAACGATTTTTTGAAAAAGAGTCAGCTGAATATTATTGAAATCTGATAAATAAAAGCCGTTTAGCACATAATACTGAACTCTCAAATTCAATAGAGGTTTAGGTGGCTCAGGATTTCAACCGAAGTCATCGCAGAGCTTCTGACAGGGAGGTCGCAGAACTTGGGTCATGACGGTGGCAGGATTTTCGACACTAGCTAAATAGCTAGGTCGAATTCAGCTGTTTGTCTGAAGGAGAATTGTAGGGGACGGCTGCTCTTATCACTGGTTTTCCGAGGTCTCTCTGATCAATACCAGGCGAATGCCAGAGCAGTACCCTAATAAACAGGGCACGTTCCGCATGCGAATTTTGCCTTGAACAATATTCTCTCCTGCCAAGTGTGCAGTGCGTGCTGTCATTCGATTTCTTCATGCTGAGGAGTTACACTGCAATTGATTGACGAATGAGTTTCAGCAATAGATTCATTAGTGACAACAAAGTGAGATAATGATGCTGTAACTTTGAAGCAGGACATACAGATTTTCATGTTGCAGGTGGTCAGGAAATAAAAAGATTGCTCAACCCCTGCGCCATAAGAGTCTTCATGTTCTGCTCCTAAGTTACCCCACTATTGTCGTGCGTTTCTGTAAGAAACATTTTGTCAAAGTTTTGCCAATGAATGTGGCTGCATTGCACCATTCAGCATGAAGAAGCAGGATGACAGCACGCACCACCACTCTATGGGAGACTTGTTCTACGCATGTTTACGTGGTCACTACGCACTCAGGACTGACAAGTGCGACATGACGCAATCGATGGGAATTCTAGGGATCCAATGCAACACGTCTGCGCACAGTGTCATCGACTTTTTAATGTGCTTTTTATTTCGCGACTTGTACAACAACTTCGTATTATCAACTGAAGCTACGTTTTGTGGTGAGACATCGCACTCAAGATATCTGAAATTCTGGAATTTTCTCTCTCTAAAATTGTTGAATGTGTGAAACTACTACTGTTTTCACTGTTCTAATAACACCTGCACCTGCGACGATCCGCAAGTAGGACTTTTTTTACAAACTAAGTTTTTTTACACAAAGGGTATTTTGTGTTCATTTTAAATCGTTCGCAGTCGAAAGTTAAACCTTTGTAATTCGTAAATGTATTTTTTCTGTGATATGGTCGATAAATAATATTTTTAAATTTATTAAAATTTAATTTAAAACTATAAATATCACATGATAGTAGGCTAACTGCATGGAATAACATGTCATGAACGCTATTTTAATGTGTTCTTTTTATTGTTTTTTAAATTACACAAATGTATGTTTTATGTTATGTACCTTATGGCGATAAAATTTATATAACCAGGGTTTTTACACGTAACTGAAGTTGTGAAAACAAGTTTTTCAAATTATTTCTGATTTTTATTTACAACTCAAGAGTTTTGTGTAAAAATGAGCTCAAATTGCGCATTTTCAGAAATGCCCTGGTGCCTTGCACCTTGATTGTAGAAATAATCTGAACGTTATCTGTCCGCTCAATCTGCGGAAGTTTGAAGATCGGTGCTATCCACTCAGTTAATTTCGACAGTTTTATAATTTTTCTACCTCTATCTAAAGTTTATGGGATTCATACCACTTCATACAATGGTTTGGTCCCCCTGGTCAATTAATCCGCGCCTGATACCACGCTTGGTAAAATGGTATTTTGTTGTTCATATCTATTTTATTCAAATGGCGAACGAAACATAAATGTCAACTTAACTATGCATGATCAAGATAAACAGTTTTGCCTTGGCGATTTTATGAATTTAATTATTGAATGATTCTTCAAATGTTTGTAAGGGGCAGTATTTCCTGGTATAAGAATAGGTGAATATACTTCGGAGTTAAAATCAAAGGCAAGTGTTGACAAGCCTCTTCTGAGAGCTTGCGAACTAATCATATGAGTGCGGGCGCGAGTGCGGGCACGAGTGCGGCGGGAGAGCGGGGATGAGAGAGGCGGCGGGAAGTGAAAGCGTGTGTGAGAGCGTGTGTGAGAGCGTGTGTGAGAGCGTGTGTGAGAGCGTGTGTGAGAGCGTGTGTGAGAGCGTGTGTGAGAGCGTGTGTGAGAGCGTGTGTGAGAGCGTGTGTGAGAGCGTGTGTGAGAGCGTGTGTGAGAGCGTGTGTGAGAGCGTGTGTGAGAGCGTGTGTGAGAGCGTGTGTGAGAGCGTGTGTAAGAGCGTGTGTGAGAGCGTGTGTGAGAGCGTGTATGAGAGCGTGCGTGAGAGCGTGCGTGACAGCGGGCGCGAAAGCTGGCGCGAGAGCGGGTGCGAGAGCGGGTGCAAGAGCGGGTGCAAGAGCGGGTGCAAGAGCGGGTGCAAGAGCGGGTGCGTGAGCGGTCGTCCAAGTTGGCATGAGTGCTGACACGAGAGCCGCCGCGAGTGGGCGCGGGAGGGCGGTCGCGAGGACGGGGTCGAGTGCAAGCGGTAGAGCGAAAATGAGAGGAGCATCAGTGAGAGCGTAGAGCGGGCGCGAGCGTGAGTGATCATGAGAGCGTAGAGAGGTAGAGAGCGCGGGGAAAGACGTGACCGTTTGGAGAAGGACGGGGAGGGACTGCGGGTGGCGGTGGGTGTGGTGGCGGGTGCGGGTGGCGGGGGCGGGGAATGAAGGGGTGAGCGGAGGCGGGGCCGGGAGGCGACAAAGGGGCCTGGCACCCAGTGTTCAGCGCCGCCACACCCGCCGCGGCCGCTCCGCGCCTCCATTATTCATGCGCCCGCCCCGCCCCGCCCCGCCCCGCCCCGCCACGCCCCCCTCCCAGCGCAGGCGGCGCCGTGACAAGCTACTCGGGCGCAGAGCCTTGCTTCGGGACCCTCTGCCACGCCCCATCGCGTCTTGTCCCGCCCCGCCCAGCCACGCCCCGCCCCGTTCTCTAGTTCCGCGTCTGCTTGTTCCTCCCCGCCCCATCCCTTTCCGTGGTACCAAATCCACTTCAATTCTTCCCGTTCTTTCCCTCTCCATGCTGTCCTGTTCTGCCCTGCCCCGCTCTTTCCTAAACTTCCATGTCCTGCTCTTCCCTGTTCTGCCCTGCCCCGTTCTTTCCTATCCTTTCATGCCGTCCTCTTTCCTGTCCTTTCATGTCCTTCCTTCCTTGTCTCTTCATGTTATGCCCATTCTGCTCTCCCATATCTCGTTATTTTCTGACCTTCCATTCCCTGACTTTTTGATGACCTGTCATAGCTTACTCCGCCCTCTCCTACCCTGTCCTGTCACACCTGGAGTTACCCGATTCTTCCTTCCTCCCTCCTGACCCGCCCCACCATTCTACCGTCCTTGTTCAAACATTCTACACTGGTCCTGTCACTGCCTCCTCTGTCGCTCGCGTTCTGCTCTCTCCTGAACCCCCTCACTTTCCCCCCGTCCCGCTCGACGGCCGCTGGGGCGCATTTGACATCGCTCTCCGCCCGCACCCGCCCGCTGCGCCGATGCACCCGCACGGCGCTGCGTCCGCCGTGGCCTTCGTCCATTTCCGGTTGTTCGCTGTGCGTCAAGGCACGACACCGCACTCTGCCCATGTTGTGACATGCGATGATTCATAACCAAAAGTTCTGTTCAAAGACAAATTATAAGAGGAAAGAAGTACTCTATTTTCATAGAATTGAAACACGATAATTCTTCGTCATTAATAGAACTGTTATTATACTTTTTAGATTTTAAAAAATATCACAAATAAAGTCAAATAAGAAAAAAATTGTTATAAAAGACTGTTTTGCTCAGGTCAAAAAAATTTTGCAATAAAATAAACAAGAAAACAGACGTAAATATATTCATTAAGCATTTCTTTATTTTTCAATCCTGTTTGCTGCAAGACTGAAACACTCCCCACGACTCTGATTCCATGATAAACTGATATTAATACCGTGTTTATGTAGAACAAGAGAGCATTATCAAACCGCTTGTCAGATTCTAGTGATTACCTAACTTTCACATTGATCATATACACATCATCTCCGGGCCCGAGAATAACAGAGATAACCCACAGAACCCTCACAGGCAACAATCCGTGGAACCGAACATTACCACCTCACCGCTTCTGTTAACTGGAGTTTGTCGGTTAATAAACAGCAAACGATTAGGTCAGTTGAAAGGGGAAATTGACAGCACAAAATTGGGCAAGTTTGGAAACTGTAATATTAATGAATTTTCTGGTAATTACATTTTCAGTTTCTCCATACGAGATTTTCTGACATGTGGATACATGATGAGAACACAAAAATAATTGTTGGTAGAGATTTCAATAGAGCAAACGAATGTTTGTAACAAAATATCGTTTTATATCAGAAAAAACAGCAAGTTCTAAGAATATGATACTGGAATATAGTCAGAAATAAAATACCACGAAATAACGTTCGAAATTCATAATAAAGATGTGGATCATTTTAGCTTAACATCATTGGAAATAACTAGAAATTGCCTAAAAGGATGTCAACATTGCAGGTTCAGAATGAGAATATTTGTAACCAAATATAAGTTACTCTCGTAATCAATTCTCTAGAATCTACTCCTTCGTATTTTGGTCGTTAAATGTTGATGAAAACGGCAATCGAACGTAATTTTTATGTCTCGATTATTTAAGACTTAATTGTGAACGGACTTGCGCAAACTTTGTTTCTCATTTTTATGTGCCTTGCATTGCCATGTAAGGCATTTCCTCCGAAAAAGTTCAGAAGGAAAATAATTACGTGAAAATAGGTGTCTACTGTTTACGACATAAAGCGATCAAAATGTTTTCATGAGATTCTAACGTCTAGTATTTGAATAGGAGAATATCATATGCCAATTAGGGGAACTGCAACAGCACATACTCTCTCGCATTATCACTAACTTTTGCAATTTTCTAAAATTCAGAGTGTTCAACGAATGTGAGACCTGCGCCATTCGTTCAAGCATTATTTGTTATACTTTTGAAAAACGCAAAATAAAAAATGAGTAATTTTTAATTTTTATCTAGATGAAATCGGACAAAATTACTTGTTTTTCAAAATAATGTTAATGACTTTTTAAGTTCTGATTTTTTTAGAACGGATTTTACTTAATACAGAAATCTCTAAATTCAATATGTACTTTTGGAATATTAACTTTTCGGCATTTTCGAAAAGACGGCGAGTTCGCCGGAAATTGGTCTAGGGACCATTTCACATTGTTGTTTGATACGTAACAAGATCAAATTTAAAGAAAAAAAATTGGAGCTCTGTGTTAAGAAAATAATTATTTGAAAAATACCTATATTTCACGCAAATTTATGCGCAAACAACTCATATTTTCGAAAAATCGTAATGACATTTCTTCTCAATCTGCCGTCGAAGAACAGATCTCATTTTGGAAAAACTCAATCTTCAATGTTGTAGTTGTAAGAAGATGCCGAAAAGAAATTTGAAGCAATATTTTCTCGCTCTATTGATTACTTTTGCAATTTTCGAAAAATCAAGAATTTAAACGAAATTAAGATTTGCTTAAGCATCCTTTACCCTGTCCGAGGATAAAGTTTAATAAAAAAAATTGGAGACCTTTTTTAGAAACAATTTCAAAATGTAAATGAGTCTTCATGTAAAGCACCCCCCAAAAACAAAATTATCAATTTAAAACTCGCATGTCCTCGAGTTTCCATAATTCTATCGGGGAATATCAAATTTGGAAAAAAATCGTCTGAATCGTCGCTAGCGTTTTCCCGTCAATCGATATTTCGGTATCAAGGACCCATAAAACATTGATTCTGAACACAGTGTGGTAGAAGACGTAATTTACTAAATAAAGAAGATTTATCAACATTTTCGTCGCCAAGGTCCAGCAATAAGAGTTTTTAGAAGAAAGTTCGCAGTTTTCCGGCACACGATTATAATAATTTCGCTTCTTGCGAAGTAAGGAAAAAGTAAAAATAGAGGATTCGAAGTTGTTTGCTACCAATTCAACTTTGGATTTACGATTCTCTACGAACAGCCTCAAATACTTAAGTTCCATCTGTTGTTAATTATTTATTTTTACTTTTCTTTCGTTCAAAAGATTTCTAAAAAACGCAATTAAATGTCCAAAAGAGTAAAAAATGCAGAGAAAACGTTTGGAAAATGTTCTAGCAGTTCTGATGGAAAATAATATATGATCTTTCGTCACAAACTTTAAATATGTCAAACATTTCGTGTGTCTGGGATAATAATAATTGTGTTTTTAAGCCGATCAGATGGCCGAGATCGCTAAGGCAGTAGTGCCGGAGTGGTTTCGGACCAGAAGATCGCGGGTTCGAGTCCCGCCTCGGGCATGGATGTATTTGTGTATGTCTATATGTATTGTCCTTTCATCATCATCATATATCGTCATTTCATCTTCCATACCCCCAGGGCTAACAATCTTGGGGGATAAAAACCGGATCCAGCTTAAATGCTGGTCCCCCCAAAGAATTGTCGCAAGCACCTGCCTCCGTGAGAATGAATAAAAACTGGGCCACGGTAAAGGCAGAGTGCTTGCCTGCGTGGTCCTAGTTGGCCGATCAACGAAAAAAAAAATTGTGTTTTTAATGATTGTTCATTAATACTCTCATTGGTCAGACACTTTTTTGTCATGTCCATTGGTCACCAATGTATTATATTATGTTCAAATATATATTATGTTAAAATATTGAACAGTGTTCTATATTTTACTGCACCTTTTTACATTACTTCTCTAATAAATACTTTTTACCGATTTAGTCAGAAAAAATCTCAACTAAACAAATGATAAATTACACATTACTTTCAAGAGAGAGTGTAAACGTTTCCCCACTGTCATTCTTCTATTTCCCCCCCCTTTCCCCCCATTGCTTCACACCTTTCAGGCCCCAGCGGACGGCCCCTGTTGGCTGTCCGAGTAAATTTCATCCCTGCTGTTGAGCGTCTTCGAGAGTTGCGCCCTTTCCTCACACCACTCCAATCGAATTAGCTGCGGGCGCCCCGCCCCGTCCCTCTACACCCACACACGCTGCCATGCCAAACCCGCCAGACCCACTGTGCTCCGCCACTCCACGCTCCCGCCACGCCTCGCTACGTCACGCCACCTCGTCTCGTCCCTCCTCGTCTCGTCCCTCCTCGTCTCGTCCCTCCTCGTCTCGTCCCTCCTCGTCTCGTCCCTCCTCGTCTCGTCCCTCCTCGTCTCGTCCCTCCTCGTCTCGTCCCTCCTCGTCTCGTCCCTCCTCGTCTCGTCCCTCCTCGTCTCGTCCCTCCTCGTCTCGTCCCTCCTCGTCTCGTCCCTCCTCGTCTCGTCCCTCCTCGTCTCGTCCCTCCTCGTCTCGTCCCTCCTCGTCTCGTCCCTCCTCGTCTCGTCCCTCCTCGTCTCGTCCCTCCTCGTCTCGTCCCTCCTCGTCTCGTCCCTCCTCGTCTCGTCCCTCCTCGTCTCGTCCCTCCTCGTCTCGTCCCTCCTCGTCTCGTCCCTCCTCGTCTCGTCCCTCCTCGTCTCGTCCCTCCTCGTCTCGTCCCTCCTCGTCTCGTCCCTCCTCGTCTCGTCCCTCCTCGTCTCGTCCCTCCTCGTCTCGTCCCTCCTCGTCTCGTCCCTCCTCGTCTCGTCCCTCCTCGTCTCGTCCCTCCTCGTCTCGTCCCTCCTCGTCTCGTCCCTCCTCGTCTCGTCCCTCCTCGTCTCGTCCCTCCTCGTCTCGTCCCTCCTCGTCTCGTCCCTCCTCGTCTCGTCCCTCCTCGTCTCGTCCCTCCTCGTCTCGTCCCTCCTCGTCTCGTCCCTCCTCGTCTCGTCCCTCCTCGTCTCGTCCCTCCTCGTCTCGTCCCTCCTCGTCTCGTCCCTCCTCGTCTCGTCCCTCCTCGTCTCGTCCCTCCTCGTCTCGTCCCTCCTCGTCTCGTCCCTCCTCGTCTCGTCCCTCCTCGTCTCGTCCCTCCTCGTCTCGTCCCTCCTCGTCTCGTCCCTCCTCGTCTCGTCCCTCCTCGTCTCGTCCCTCCTCGTCTCGTCCCTCCTCGTCTCGTCTCACCTCGTCTCGTCCCTCCTCGTCTCGTCTCACCTCGTCTCGTCTCACCTCGTCTCGTCTCACATCGTCTCGTCTCACCTCGTCTCGTCTCACCTCGTCTCGTCTCACCTCGTCTAGTCTCACCTCGTCTAGTCTCACCTCGTCTAGTCTCACCTCGTCTAGTCTCGCTTCGATCGCTCCATCTCGCATTTGCCCTGCCACCGCCTTGCCCCGCTTTGTTGCGCTTCTTCCCGCCACTGCTCCTCTGTTCCCCAGGTTTCCTCTCTCCCCCGCAACCGACCGCCTGGCTCTACTTCAGCAGCAGGCGCTGCGCTCCTTCGATAACTTGCAGCTGCACTTGCTCCGTGCGCAAGTTTTCTTCGGCTTCAGCAGTTGCGCGAACGACTTAGTGGACCCGACGCTTCCTACACGGCCTGCGGTAAACGGGTAACACGATGCCAGATGCAAGTGGCCATATTGCACTATTTGTTATCACGAGGGCTGGTCTACACGTATTGCGCCATACTGCGTAAGAAATTGTCACTATTTACTAATAACGGCGCCGTTGCTCCGCAGAGCCACAGCCATATTCACTTTCTCGACCTTACTGAAGTAAGAAGAGAACGTATTGTAATCGTGTGCCGCAAGACGGCGAATTATCTCGGGTTTTATTGCCGGGTCCTGGTAACAAAAAATGGATGATGCGCGTGTAACCGCGTGTATAAACCGTGTGTCCTAGGCGACCGTCTTCACGCCTCCTCACCAAGACGTCGAGAAAAGGCAATCGGCCATCTTTTTCAACCTCCATGGTGAATTTTATCTTGGGGTGGGCGCTGTTAAGGTGATCCAGGAATTCCAGGAGTGTGTCCCGTCCGTGGGGCCATATGACAAACATGTGACTGACCCACGTGGCGGGTTCCAGCCTGGCGTTTTCTAGCGTTTCATTTTCAAACGCCTCCATGAAGAGGTTGGCAGCTATCGGTGATAAAGGGGAACTGGTGATAAAGGGGAATCGGTGATAAAGGAGGCTGCGCCTTCTATCTGGTCATAAACGTTACCCCGGAACTGAAAGAAGGTGGAAGACAGGCAAAAGTGAGCGAGGTCGGCCCATTTCGTAGGTAGTCTGTGGGTTTCTAATTTACTCCGGATGACATTAACTGCCTCGTCAACCGGGACCATGGTGAAGAGTGATGTTACGTCAAAGCTCACAAGGATGTCCGTATTCCTCAGCAGCCTCCCTTGCAGAAGTGACTGCAGTTCCTGACAGCTGACGCAATATCCTCTGTCAGAGGGCGTAGTTTGATGGCAATGTGGCGTGCCAGCGGATGCGTTGGGGAGTTCACGGCGCTCACAATTGGTCGTAGGGGTATATCGGGCTTGTGGATCTTGGGGAGCCCGTACAGCCGTATGTGTAAAAAAATAAACTTTTTATACATAAGTAATTACATGACAACTGTTAGCTCATTATAATCGAAACTAGAGGGTCTGCAACAGTACACACTTTCTCGCATTATTAAAAATAGTTACATGACATTCAAATATTGTAATTTCTACCATATTAAAACTCGGTTATGACTTGAAAAAGTCAAATTCAAACGATGCACCTGTGAAGCATATCCGTGTTTATTTCTGTAGCCAGGTACAGTACAGCTAGTACGAATTGTTAACTTACTTCCATGTAATCAAGGCAAACTTTGGTGAAATATTGTTCTTTCGTTTCTGTATAATGCACTACAAATACTGTAACAGTTAAATTTACATGTTACAAACATGTTGTTCCATTTATAAAAGTAACATACAGCTTGTCCAAGCACCTTTGGTCATTTCTTACTTTTACAAATGCAAAGAACATCAATAATTTTAACTATTACAGTTAAATTTACAGTACATTATACAGAAACGAAAGAATAATATTTCACCAAAGCTTGCCTCGATTACATGGAAGTGACCTAATAATTTCTGAATACCAGAATCGACAATCAAATATTTTTAAACAAAAAAAATAAATTTGTTAGTTCTACATTAAATAAATAACATTCAGTAAATATATTTTCTTTCATAAATACTACAATACATTATCTACTATACATCATACGGTTTACATGGACGACAACAATGACAAAAATCCTAAGAATTTCTGATCACCATGGAAATGCATACCTACTTATAAACTGACAACGAAGAGTGGAATTTTCAATAACGATTTTTTATTCCAATTTTGGAAACTACAAAAAGTGAGCCGAAAACGGGACCAGTGCCACTTTCTTAACCTTTCTTTGCTACTTGCGTGGAAAAAATGTAATGTAAACAATTGAGGTTGATTTGGGGAAAACAGTTGTTTAAAATTTAAAAATCACATTTTTTAACGCAAAATTACGCACAAAATTATCATTTTTTGAAAAATTGAACATGAGATAATCTGAATATCCGTTTCTGATAAACATATTTTATTAAGGAAAACAAATTATCTTCATAATAGAGGAAGACACCTAAAAAACGAACTTTTGCAATTTTCGAAAAATCAATGATTTAAACGATCAGATCTACAGCATTCTCTTAAGAGTCCTTTTCGCTATCACAGGAGAATATTTAACCCAAAAAATTGACGCCTCTTTTTGAAAATTTTCAAAATATCCCAGGGTATTCATGTAAAATTAAAATATCGGTTTTAAATTTAAGGGTCGGTGACATCATTCAAATCGATATTGGAATATCAATTTTGGTGAAAATCCTGCTTACGGTTTGGCTGCTGGCGTTGTTCATAGAGAGACGTTTTGCCATTAATCGATATCAAGGGCAGTTCATTAATTCACGAGTTGGAGGATGTAATATACTACGCATAGGGACAAGATTTATCCCCTTTTTCATTATCAGGGTCCCGCAATAAGAGTTTTTCTGACGAAAATTCGCCGTCTACCCCGCAGCATCACAATTCTTTCTCTACACAGCGTAAGCAGTTGCGAGAAAGTAAAAACGAACTGTGTAAATCTTCATATAAAAGTTTTATTCCGAATAATCTGAATACATTTCAAACTATAAAACTGAAGGTGATGTCCAGGCTGATGGAAAATCCAGCAAGATTCGAATTTCCATATCACCAGTCTCTGTCACAATCTCATGCAAATAGTTTCTTTTCCTGTGGCGCGCCCTCGTGGCAGCCGTGATCTCCGAGTGCTACAGCGGATGGCGAGGTCTGTGGCGGAGTGGGGTGGGGGAAAACTGTTCCGTCTGCTCCTCCGAAGGGCGCGACGGGCAGAAATTTAATTTGGTGGAAATCGAGGAGTGAGCCCTTCCCGCAGTCACCCGCCGAAGGGCGAGTGGGCTGCCACGCCCAGACCGCGGCGCGGCGCGGCGCGGCCCAGTGGGCCATGCAGGGCTCTGGCACTTCTACGTACTCCGTTGTTCGTTAGCTCGTTCGTTAATTCTCCCACTCAGCCCCTCGCTCATGCATTCATTATTTCAATCGTTTGTTCATCTACAACCAATCTTTTTTTGAAAAAAATCATCCATTCATCCAACAGTTCATCCAGCCAATCCTTAATTCATCCACTCCTTTCGCGGGCTTTTATCCATACGACAGCCAGTTATCCTTTACGACCCGATGGAATACATATTAGACCATACGCTACACACCAACACACTTGCGGGCTCTTCTGATATCTGGGGTCAGCAGAACGCGAGGCCCTCCGCGACAACACACACACGAGAGACAAGGGACAAACAAGGCGGGACTTGATCCCTCGACCTTTCAGACCGCAGCGCCGGGTCGGTTCACGCTCTTAGCCACCTCGGCCATCCCGGTCGTCCTCATCCACTTTATATTTCACGTAATTTTACATTCAAACAATCATTCATTCATCCAATTATTTCTTCACCTCAAAATCCATCATAGTTCATTTCATTAAATTACAAATTAATTCCTTCATTCAACTATTCCTTCATTTATTCATTTGGTATTCGTGTGCCTACATCATTTATGTAATCTTTTCAAAATGCATACGGGTAGGTAATTCAAATTTGAGTGCGTGGGTGTCAAATGATTCATAAATAAACTAATGTGGAAAGGCGCTCATTGTAATTAGAGTCTGGTAAACTGTAACGCGACTGACTATTGGAGGCGAGAATTACTAATCGCTTGCGAATTATAATTCATTTGAATGAATAATTAGTAATTCCAGGCGCGTCAACTACATTGGTAGTTGGACAAAATGAGAAAATGCAGTTGCATCATTGCAACTAAATATTTTCAACTTCATTTAATTTTAATTATATGTTTTGTAGCTGTTTAAGTCGAGTTGTTGTTTTTCTTTCATTAAGGCAACATTGCTCAACCAGTTCACTGCTAATCAATCCAACCCCATCACATGTATCTCTCACCCGCGTGGCACCGACAGCCGGGAGAAGCCCTGAGCTCCGCTGGTCTCCTGGCATGTGAGGTAATGCGCTTGTGAGTAAGTAAGTAAGCGTAAGTAAGGGAGGAGGAAAGGACAAGGAAGAGGAAGAGGAAGGAAAGATCGCGCGTGGCCCGTTTGTTAGGGTACTGATCCACCATGCGCCTGGTATTGATCGGGGAAATCACCGAAAACTACCGATCAGAGCAGCCAGCCGCTAGACTTTTCTTTCAGAGGGCGGCTGAATTCGTTCTGGCTTTGTAGCTAGTGTCGAATATCCTACCACCGGACCGTCGAGACTCGAACACTAGAGCCTCCCGGTGGGAGGCTAAGTCATTGCACTAAGAAACTGTTCGACAAATTACATGTTTTTCTAACGTCTAGAATCTTGGGTTATGATAAGTGGAATAAGTAACAATTCTGCTATATATATATCACAGGAGAGAAAAATAACTTTTATATACAAACAACAAAAAACAACAAATTAGTGAACTGATGGAACTGGGGAGAGAGTAACGTCATTCCGATATCAGTGCAATAGCGTGCGACCTCGTCATCGATCGTTGGTACAGCGTGCAACACGATGCCGGAAATATTCAGGTTAGGGCAAAAATAAAAAATTTACTCAAAACCCTCCTAATAGGTAACCGTATTTGTCAGGCCGAAATGGAAGCAGAATTATTTATTGGAACTATTAAGAGAAATACGACGGAGAGGATTTAACGCCCATCAGCTGCTGTAACTAAATGCTTAACAACAAAGTTACTTGTCCTAATGTTCAATTTGGTCTTCTGGTCGCGACTGTAAAAATACAGATATTTGTTTCGAACGCTGGTACGGAGTAATGTCTGCATATGTTTACTTACATGAAATAAATAATTTCATGTCTGCTATCCTTTTTCATCTCATTTCTTCAACCCGTAGTCTTTCACACAAAGTGAATTCAAGATTGTATACATACGTTCTACCTCAACTGAATGTCACAGTATATTGACTTTCAGCAGCTACTCGCTACACTTGCATGCAGACGCTCATGCAGCTGCCACACTTAGTCACATAGTATATTTTCTGAGAGTTCAGGCTAGTGTCGCCGATAAAGGGCGCACTCTTCCAGAGAAATTGGACAATCTGCAGTCATTTGGGGACTTCGGCGACGGCTTATTAGAACCACACAGCGCACAGAGCTAACGCGTCCCCTGCGGTTTGGCACCGGACGGCTGCTCCCGTCTCCCCCTCCCCGGGCAGGAAGTGCCCTTCTGGGTCCCTCGGAGAGCGACGCGCGTCGCTTATTTGTCTTCGCATCGAGTTAGCGGCGAACGTCGCGCCGAGCAGGCTCCGCCCGCAATTAGACTTACAGGAAAAGGCGCGTCGCCAGGGTTGGACCAAGGCGGTGCGCGGAGCTGCCTGCGTTGAGCGCGCTGCTATAAATTGCAAATTGAAATATGCAAACTACCGGGTGAACTAGTGTACTCTGCTCTAGGCTCTAGGTTCAAAGAGGTTGAGCTGGCTCAGTGGCAGATTTAGCGATCTCTGACCGGGAGGGTTGGCTCAGGGCATCGTCTGATGTTACTGCAGTCCCTCTGACCGGGAAGTCCTAGGTTCGAGTGCCGACGGTGGAAGGATTTTCGACAATAGCTTGTCAGCAAGGGCGAATTCAGTCTGGAGGAGAATTCTAGTGGACGGCTGCTCTGATCGGTAGTTTTCCGTGGTTCCTCCGATCAACACCAGCCGAATGCCGGAGCAGTACATTAACAAACGGGCCACATACCGCGATTGAGCAATCTTTCCTACCGCTTCCTTGTCCTATCCTACTCTTTACATACGTTTTCACTAACATGCACAGCTCTACCACACATGTAGGGAAACCGGTCGGGAGCTTAGAGATTGTCGCGGCTGGGGCGGTGCCCCGCTGGTGGTAGATACCTGGTTAGGGGAAACCCAGCCACTTCAGACAGACAGAGAGAACATTCACTACATTTACTGGACTAATGACCTGGTTAGTTGATGCCTCTGGAATCACTAACAATCAATGAATCTGTTGCGATATCTGACCGGGAGATCATGAGGTTTAAGTATGGTTGCCAGATGTCCGGTTTTCAACCGGACAGTCCGGTTTTCTTCATGTCTGTTCGGTCCAGAGAATATTTATAAACCGGACAAAAGATTGTCCGACTTAAAACAAGTGAAAATTTGGCTGGAGCCGGCAGATAACTCAAAATTTCTGACTGTGAACCAGCCAACAAGAAGTAGGTTTGTGGATTGTATTTGTAGTTGTAGGGTAGGTAGGAGAAAAGGAGGTAGATTGCGTGCTGAGCCGTCTCGCGAGAGCCAGGGCACAATCGGCACTCGGCAGTCGCTAATTAGTTACAGCCTTACAGGTTATGTTTGAGTATTCCGCGTTTTTAGATAATTAATGTAGTTTTGTGTATACACTTTTCAAACCGAACATACCTCAACGATTCGCATATCGGCCTACTTACATTTCATGTGGTGTTTGAGTAAAAAGTTGATTGTAAACTTATTTTCATTTTCAGTAATTTTTATGAGCTAATAAAAAATATAAAGTTCAATTTCCTTTCGAGCGCATCTGGCAAGCGCAGGTGTGAGACTCGACAGTGGCCGATTTTTGTCAATGGCTGAACGGCTGGGTCGAATTCAGCCGCTGGCTGAAGAATTCCAGCCGTCGGCTGTTCTGATCGGTAGTTTTCCTACATATCTCCGATCAATACCAGGCGAATACCAATGCTCTAACAAACGGGCCACGGCGCACGATATTTCCTTTCTTATTCTTGACCCATCCACACCCCTTAAGTACACATACACACTAACACATTAATGAAGTAGACTGCCACACATATGTTCGGAACCACAAAATGTTTTTAATATTTAGTTCCACACACATGTGGAACTAAATATTAAAAACATTTTAAGGCAACAGTTTTGAATTGCTAGCACGCTTTTCATATTTGACCTTTCAAAAGTATTCGTGCCAAATTTAAGAGCAATCACTCCAGAGGTTGTAAAGTTGTTGTGGCACATACAAACATATGCTCTCACTTTTTTCTTAAAGCGTATTAAGTATCTTAAAGCGTGAGAAGTATAAGCTTAGTAGCTTAACTTCAGGGTTCCCAATAGAAATAATTACAGTGATATGAAGGTGGTATAGTACAGTGATATGTAATAGCACACGAGAAACTTCTCTGTGTACTTTTATGTGAGATAAGTTTCATTGACAGAAGCTTTGACTATTTTTTCCCGTCAATGTGCTAGAAATCTCTCGCCATTGTTTACATCGGCATCCAGCGGTCTTTTTATTCTATCAACATTTAGGACTGTCAATAGTAAAAGAAAACATACCTCTGCTGCTCACAGAAGAACCTAGAACAGTGAAAAACTATTTAGTTCGCAAATAGGAAGCAAAAGAAATAATATCTTATTTAAGGTGTGAAATTAAAAGAAAAGTCATAATACTCAATGAAAAATACCTTCTTTTATTCATTACTGCTAGAAATCACTAGTTAAGGCAAGGTTTAGAAATTGTAACTTCAACTTTGAAGATTAGTTAAATTATGTTATTATTATTATTTTATATTCTAATTAAAAATTGCAATGAATACTTGTAAACAAATTAGTATTATTTGCGACGATTATACTCGTAAGTAGTAGGTACAACGGGATTGAAACAAAATTATATGCATTATTCATCATATTTATATACATAAATATAGGTACTACATAATTACACTTCCGCCAAACTTCTATTTTTCTTGCATCCTATTTAATATGTAAGTTATCATAACAAAATAATTTTTCCTGTGTATATTTGTTCAGTGAATCAATCAAATAAATAAAACAACTTAATGCATTATTGTTTGTACATTGTATTTAGAAAATGTCTATCTTTAACAATTTTTTATATCTTTGACATTAATATTCATAATCTTCATATTATAATATTACAATAATAATCATCTAAATTTTTGACAAACTAGACATAGCAGTGACATAACTGAGCACAGACAACATTTTATATGTTTGACTAATTGTATGCATACTATATATTCTTGGCTAGTTAGTTTGGTGTTCGGCACCTCAGCTTCAATGATTGTCTTAGGGTGAAGTTAGCTCCACCTGAAGGGATTTTATGAAGGACCTGATGTACAAACGATGATCTCCCTATCCTCCTCCATCTCGCAACATTCCATTTCCTTCCCCGTCCACCCCTCCCCCTCTTCCCACACTTTTCCCCGTCACGGTCTTTCTGAACTCAACGCGTATTTATTGCGAACGCGTGGAAGTCAGAACTCGGTCCAAACTTTTTAAGTTGCGTGTGTTTAAGTTGCAACTCTGAAGGAAAGTTTTTAAATTAGACTTTCATCTCAGTTAATAGCCTTCTCAAGATGTTCACTGTGGAAATGAGGGGGAAGATACATGGCACCGAGACAGGCTTGACGCGATCTGAGGGAAAAGTTTACCTCATCACCGTTTGTACTATGTTGTAAACGATGGAGTGAGGTGCAAAAAAAATGTTGTAAAAGTCGGGAAACTGTTTTCAATCGGAAGAGAAAATTTTAGTCGAATTATCGGTAAACGAGATCACAGTAAGAAAAGCACGAGCTATGCTTGATATGAAGATATATGTATCATAAGAATAAATAAAATTTAAGTTCAGTGAAATAAGAAAATTGAAAACTAGATGTGAATGTTAACTTTTCATACTTCCATCTTTGTCATGAAAACGTTTTGAACTAGTGTGCATTGGGAAGCAATTTCATAGAGTATTGTTAATTTTATAAAAACAATTCTAGCAAGTCATGTCACACAAATGTCTAACAAAAATGTTTTACAAATATCTTCATAGTTCCAAGACATTTAAAATGCCTTTTAGGTCCCTTCATTACTTCATTGTTTGCTGTGTAGAATGTATCAAAGTATTATAGGTAATGTCACTTAATTTTTCAGACAAAATTACTATTACTTCCCACATTAAAAATACTTAAATGTTCAGATACTTTGAATATTATAACTTAATATTGCAATGCAGTGAAACAAATTGAAGCCCTGAGCCACCTAAGCCGCTTATAACACAAAAGAGAAATAAGGGAACGAAGACAACACATGAGAAGAGAGAAAGAAGGAAAGGACCTGGAAAAATACAAAAATGACGAATTTTTTGAAATAAATATTTATTCACCTGCAGGGAGTTTTTAAAAAGCCTATTGAAAAGTTTTATCTAAATATAAATATAGTACATAATAATTTCGAAATATCACACACTGTTAAATGTAACAGTTATAAAGAAGCAAAGAATACTTCAAAGTTTCTGTCTCTTGACGGTGAAAAATCACAGATAAAGAACAAGGCAATGTGTTAGGATGTATTTGAAATTGATGCTTGATATACACACATTCACAGATAAACACTAATATACACACATATTGTGATCATCTGCCTTTCCCTTTGGAAAGCAGGTGGCACATTAAATGCACATCGGCATTTCAAAAACGAGCATCACATCCGACAGGCAACTATTAAGCAACGAGACAACTTTCTGTGCTATCCATGGAAAGTACAATGAACAGAAGTTTGGGTCGACCGAGCTCAAAGGAGCGAGAATTTAAGTTGTATCCGCTGAGGCAGCTTACTACAAAGGCCTCTCGCAGAACTTGTGAAGGAAGATTTATTGAAATAGAATCTTTTGAATATTAACAAAACGATGATTCATTTAATGAAGGCCTGCA
Source organism: Gryllus longicercus (assembly GCA_038098605.1). Lineage (NCBI taxonomy): Eukaryota > Metazoa > Arthropoda > Insecta > Orthoptera > Gryllidae > Gryllus > Gryllus longicercus. The sequence goes on from JAZDUA010000360.1 coordinate 762,213, forward strand.
CAACATTTTGCACTTTGCTTGACCTCGGAAGCCGCGCGCGAGCAACTTCAGTGCAAACTCAGGCCGCGTGAATGGGTGGGGATTAGACTCGTTCTACGAGTGGAGACCGCCAATGAGAATGCGCAAATCGAACCGTACCGCGTAAATTCAAAGAAGAATTGCGAGAATGACGGACTATTACATATAGTTCAAGTAACATTACCTTTTATTTTGGAAATATTTTTTGTCGATGTATGTCAATGCGATCTTAAAACTAATTAGACATATTTGATTTGGACGCCAGTATTATAATTACTTGTAAGGCTTACAGTGTAATTTGCTTTGCTAGGATGTAATCACACATTTAGCATGTTGCTAAATACAAAATTGTACTATTGAATCTTTATTGTTTAATGACGACAGTAATAAATCATTTTTTCATTAACTATTTTTAATTTATTAAGACTTTTATCAAAGGTAAAAAATCTTATTCTTAAAAAATCATTATTACTTTCTGTTCTAATTTACGACAAGAGTACATTATATATTTCTAATTTCAAACGAACGAATACTACAGGGTGCGGCAGCATAACTTCCTTTTTTAAAATGCGCGCCATTCAGTTAGTTGATGTCATAGCGGAGCGCTAGTGGTCTCGTTCAAGAGGGGGTACTGTAAAGTTTTGTCCCGACACGGTTCAGTCGCCATCATGCGTTGGAATAGTGAGGAGCGTGCCTTTGCCGTTGAGGCCTACTTTTCAAGCGGATGTTCGGTTATTGCAATACAGCGTGCATTTCGGAATCGCTTTAATTTAGCCCCGTTGGCTCCCGTCCCAGACCGCAAATCAATTGTTACATGGGTCACTACATTCAGACAAACTGCAAGTGCGACAAAACGAAGAACTGGAGTCCCTCGGCCCGTTAGATCACCTTAGAACATTGAAGCAGTGAGAGCGTCAATGTTGCGATCACCACGGCGTTCTGCGCGCAAACACGCATCTGCCCTTGGACTATCCGATCGTTCTGTGAGAAGAATTCTTCGTGATGATCTTCATTTTCATCCCTATAAGATGGCGATAGTGCAGGAACTTACAGAACGTGACTTCAATTCTCGGATGAACGCGTGTGAGCTTCTTCTTGATGTCGTTCCCGAGGGTGCTGTTGTTTTTTTAGCGATGAAGCCCATTTTCATTTGTGTGGGTCGGTTAACAAACAAAACATGCGCTACTGGGCTGACACCAACCCTCGAGAATTGCATCAAAGGCCTTTGCATTCACCCAAAGTCACAGTGTGGTGTGCAATTTCCTCAGCTGGAATTATTGGTCCCTGGTTTTTTTAGGAAAATGAGGTTACAGTGACAGTGAATTCGGACCGGTATGTAAACATGCTACAGAATTTTTTTTCCCACGGCTAGAAGAGTTGGATTTGGGGGACACTTGGTTCCAACAAGACGGTGCAACAGCACACACTTCAAGAGCATCGATGGCTGTTTTGAGGGAACACTTTCCAGAGCGCCTTATCTCAATTAGAGGCGATTTGGAATGGCCAGCACGCTCTCCCGATCTGTCCCCTTGTGATTTTTATCTATGGGGTTTTTTGAAATCCCTTGTTTGTGTGAACCGTCCAAGAACCCTACAAGATTTGAAGACCAACATCGAAGAAGAAATTGCCAACATAACACCAGCTATGCTAACAAGAGTCATGACAAACGCCAGATATCGGTTTACGCAATGTATGGAGAATGAGGGACGTCACCTAACAGATTTGATCTTCAAAACAATGTAAATAAAAACTTTAGACATGTACCTACATTATAAAAAATAAATAAATATTTTCCGATGCACACAATAGTTTTTATTGAGTTTTGAAAAAAGGAAGTTATGCTGCCGCACCCTATATTTATTGATAATCATTTACGTCTTCATATAAGAAGATTAAACCTTTTTCGTTCTATTTAACAAGACTTAATAATGTCAAGATTGCCCGTAAAATATCATAAAGAGATTTGCTCGTCGGTATGTTTTATTCAGCTTCATAATGAGGGAAAACTGTCACCAGTATATGTGCTGCCTAACATTACCCTTCTTGCAATTGCCTATATTTCAATTTTATATCAATCTTGATGTGACAGAGTGCTCTCAATTTTTACTCCGTTTTGCAATTATTTGAAGATTAGACTATAACATTGCTGGTGAAAATCAATGATTAAATTGTAATTTTTTGTTAGTTAAAGTTACATGATTTTTTAAAAGAGGCCACCGCTTTATAATCTTATTTGCAAGTTACAATGATCATAAAGTAAAAAAAAATGTCGATACATATCAGTGCACAGAAGAACATAAACAGTAAAATATGGCCCTTGTAGCTAGAAATACGGTATATTGCCTATCAAAATTAGTGGCCACATCATTTCACAGCATGGATCGTTGCATTAGACTGTCAAGCGGTTAGCATCTACGGCGGCGCGTTGACCCCGCTCCGGCTTCCTTCCTCCCCTCAAAGCTGCCCACTCCCCACTACTTGAGCTTTCGCAGCTCTCGCGAGCAGACGACTGGTTCGTAAGTGCAGAATGCACGCGGGAGTAGGCGTTGTCCAGCCCAGAACTAATGAAACGAAGCTCACATAAGGACCAACTGCATTAGAATGAAAATATAGTATCTAGTATAAGTTGCGAGATACATTGAACTTTTAATTTATACAAAAACTGATTCTTTTTTGAGTTTCGATTAATTATACTAGTAGTTGTTTGCGTTCTAGTTATATATACATAATGGGATATAACTCATGCCCATTGCTTATTGCGGTAGGAAGAACTGCTGACAAGTTGAGCTGCCAAAAACGGTACAATTCTGCAGAGGAGAGACAGCAAATCATTGCTGCAATGGAGACACACGAAGAGAATTCATCCGCATTATACGAATACTACTGTGGAAAGTACGATAAACTATTATTATTCCTATGTCAAGGAATCCTAACCAAACGACGTGTGTGGTGTGAAAAAATTTGTGCGAGAACACACTTCTAGGACAGAGGGGTGAACTACAGAGAGGGAAGTTAACGGTATTTTGGAACCATTTATACACAGTTATATAAGTACAGTTATATAAGTACACGTTCTAGTCACCGCGGAACCGTACCGTGTAAATTTAAAGAAGAATTGCGAGAATGACGGACTATTTCATGTAGTTCAAGTAACATTATCTTTTATTTTGGAAATATTTGTTGTTGATGTATGACAATGTGATCTTAAAACTAATTAAGACATTTGATTTGGGCAACTCTTCAGCACCAGCAGATGAACCGAGGTGAAGGCGCTTGTTATATATTGCAATCAGCCGCGCTAATGCGCGCTCGTTATGGGTGCCCCGCACCGCTATTTCGCCCAAACGCCGCGCATCCACTTCCCACCCCTTGAATTAGCCACGCCGCCGCTGTCCTATCGTGCGAGACGAAGGTCCCGACTGTAAAACTATTCGCGAAATGAAACGCCGGGCCGGGCCGTGACGTGACGCAGCGTGACTCGCGCCGAATTCCTCACGGCAGACTGAGTCACAGCGATGGTCACCGCAAGTTGGACGAGTTCGCTTTGGAAGTGTTACGCCGTTCTATTGGAGCAAATAAGGAGAAAGAAGCAATTAAATGAAGAAAACAGAAAAAACATGGGGAATTTGCTCTAAGCAATTTGATGACAAATTTAAAAAACAATTTTAGATTAAATCGTGATCAGTAGAGACCGATTTTTTATGTAATTACATTTTTTTGCCTTTCTACTTACCGTACTCAAAATTGTATTCTTGGCGAATCGTTGCCGTCTAAACACAATACCAACTTTGCGTTACATATTTTTACATATTCAGTCCATTATTACATATTTTACATATTTTGCTATTTGTACAATTTTTTCTTCTATCAATTTTCTCCAATTTTATTACATATTTTTAATGAAAAGTAGTATTTTCATAACAATCAGCATTTTCACCTACATTATTATTGCATGGTGTCTAAAGGAGGTGCTTCACGTATCAGCATTACGGCGAACCTTCTCAGGACACATTCTACACTTCTGCTTTGCAAATACAAAACCCTTAACACGATGTCCTGCCTACTAGCAACGGCAATGCAAAAATGAATGATTTGCCTTTGTTGTTCAACTTCGACTACGAAAGTTGTTCGAAGGGACATTCTTGGAGTTCTGTGCATTCATGGAAACAGTGGCGCACGTTTCTACGCTACCCGTTGAAAATATCTGGTGTAGACTGGATGGAGAAGGCTTCAAGCTGAACTTTTGGTTACCAGTTTAGTTTCCTTTGCCAATGATGTTTCACGTTCAAAATGATAGGGATGTCAAAACTGGAAAACTCACAGAGTAAGCAGTACACCTCATATTTCTCGAACTGCTGTGCAGAACCAAAGACTTTTGCAGAAAGAATAAATTAAACATATTTTTCAACTAATTGGGGATGGAAAATTTGTTCCCGTTAAGTAAATAATACTTTATGAATTTAATGTTAACCAGTAAATAAATCTTACGTGATAGATATAAAAGAAAAATGTTAAGAGAGTCTATTCTGATGGTTTTTGTTGGAGTGTTTACAGTCTGTGTAGGCTCCCTAAGTAGTATTAATTTTGCTCGCAGAATTTTTAACATGCAATGAGCAAAAACCTACTCTGTGAACGGTGTTGTTCTCTGTTGAAATGAAAATGCTGGAAGCAGAGAGACGCACGATTACGAATCAACAAAAAGCAGCTTGCAGCATTAGTCTACCATTAGCTTTCACTCCGTTCTGACATCACTAGGTGCGCGTTCCGTCCATCGTTCACTGTACATGTCTCTTCTCATTTGCCTATCGTCTATTGTCTATTTCCTCCTCCCAGATCTTATTTCCTCTAATCCTTATATCGAATCATTCCTAGTGTTTTAATGATCCATATTAATCTCACTGTTTTTCATCTTTATTTTTTATTTTAATTCTTATTCCTGTCGTTTTTCTATTCTACCGTGACTCCTTGTCTCCGCATGTCTCCTTGTCTGCTTTGCACCCCATTAATATTTTATAATTCCCTCCTCTATCTTTCTCTCGCCTCTTTACAGCAGGCGGCCCCTTTACGTGTATATTTGGGTGTTCTTATGTGTGTACTTGTTCCCATCCCTCGTCTCATACTCTCGTTCTACGCCTCCTCCTCTGCTACTTTGAATCCTTTTGACTTTTGGTAACTTTTCTTTTTTCTACAATGTTGTATTCTTCGTATTTTCTTTTTATCTTCGTAACAGGAGAGGTGGCTCAGTGCTTCAACTGACATCATTGTAGTGCCTCTAACCGGAAGATTCTAGGTTCGAGTCCCGACGGTGGCAGGATTTTCGCCACTACTTGTCAGCTAGGTCGAATTCAGTCGCTGTTTGGATCGCTGTCGTGACCTGAGCCTCTCATCTGTAGTTTCCCGTAGTTTCCCCAAAAACACCAGGCGAATGCCAGAGCAGTGCCCTAAGAAACGTACCGCGAACCGCGCGTGATCTTTTCTTCCTCTTTCTTGTCTTATCCTCACCCCTCACCCACACACACACACACACACACACACATGCGTACACTACACTACCACACATGTCAGGAAACCGGTCGGAAGCTTAGAGCTTGTCACGAGTGAGGTGGTGACTCGCTGGTGGGAGATACCAGATTGGGGAAACCCCGCTAGTCGATGGGAGATCAGCGTCGAATTCGCCATCCAGCGGAGGAAGATCACCACCATCACCTCCCGAGGTACAAACATTCACTACGCATACGGGAAGAATGACTTCATTTAGTTGAAGTGCTCGGAACTACTAACAAACATTTACCTTCGTTTTCTTTCTCTTGCCCCTCCGCCAGTGTTATAAGATCGTCGTGCGTGTCCTTTATTGTCTCTGCGTCCGCGCGCGTGTCTCGAGGGCGGCTCGCGCGCAGCTGGGCGGGTTAATGGCGCCGAAATAATTGCGCGGGGACAAAGGCGCACCTGCGCACTTGAGCATCAGAGCGCAGACACAGGTAGTGCCGTGGGTCGCAGAGGGGCAAACAGACTCGGTAGTTTCAGACAATGCTGGAAATGGGAAACCAGGAGAGGTGACTCAGGCCATCAACGGATGCCACTGCAGTTCCTCTCACCGGGAGCTTCGTGGGTTCCACTCACAACAGGGGCAGGATTTTTTATACTAGCGGCGTAGCTACGCAAAATGCAGTCGCTGTCTGGAGGACAATTCGACCGGCCGGCTGCTCTGATCGGTAATTTTCCGTGGTTTCTCCAGTCAACACCAGGCGAATGCTGGAGCAGTGCCCTAACAAACAGACCACGGTCGCGCACGATCCTTCCTTCCTTCCTCCTCCTTGTCCTATACTATCCCCTTACTTACTCAAACTAACATGCACTACACTGCCACATTGTCGGGAGACTGGTCGGAACCTTAGAGTTTATCTCGACTGGGGTGGTGCTTCGCTGATGGGAGATACCTGGTTGGAGAAAACTTCTAGCCGACGGTAGGTCGACGCCGGAGGGGGGGTAAGATCAGCGCCACCTGACGAAAAATACACGCACTACACGTGCGGGATTAGTGACCTTACCATGATCATGGCCCCCGGAATCGCCACTCAATGAATCCGCGAGGAAAACTTTAGAAAGGATTCTTCTAACACAAGAAGTTTTCGTTCGTAAGTGAATTTTAGAACAACATTAACCTAAGTGGCGTATTCTGATGCCTCATAATAATTGTTATAAGCTTGTAAGGCACGTAAGGGGTTCGAAGATTATAACGTTTTCCTAATAAATTCACGGTAGAAGCGTCGAATAATGAAGTTATAGTTGTACCATTTCAATGGTTTGGTAGGCAACATTTTATGCACATATGTTTTGCAGGTCAAGACTGTACGCAGTCAGATTTTGCGTTCTTGCCAAATCCAACGTATGACGGGTTACAACATAATCCGGTACAAATGTCACATGTATAACTTCTTTATATGACTTCTACTTAATGTTAATTGGTAAAAGTGATCACTGGTCGTCTTCATGCTCTAGAAGTTAACACTTATTCTAATACGGATACAAGTTAATCATAATTAAGTAAGCACGAATCCTAACTTACCTTTATAGAAATGTTAGAGTACAATATTTTGCAGAGATTATGAGCTCGATAGCGTTTATGTTAAGCGTTAATTGAATGGAGGTTTTCCAACTTGTAATATCCGTGAATTATTGTAGACAAATAAATAAACAAAATCGAAGCTAAATAGGAGAGTTGGCTCAGGATATCAACTGATGTCACTGCAGTGCCTCTGGCCGGGAGGTCGTAGGTTTCCACACCCATCGGTGGCAGGGTTTTCGACAATAGCTACATATATAGGTCGAGTTAAGGTACTGTCTGAAGGAGAATTCTAGCGCCTATTATCCGTTCACCTTAAGAAAAATCCTGATGTAAACAAATGCATGTGTGTTAAGATGATTATCATTGGTTTGAAGTGTGAGCGCTGTTGTTGTAGGGATCCTAACGCGAAAGTAAATGTTCTCTGCATAAGAAATAATTTATCTGCCAACATTCGTTAAATTCACCTTGCGCCAAAATTATTGCAACGATTTCGAGAAAGAAGACCATTGTGAACTGACTGTGTGTTGCTGTGCGATACGAGAACAAGTCGCTGGCAGCTCAGCCCACGGACCGTGCTGATCGACGTCAGGCGCGTGGGACGCGGCTCGTTGGACTGCGTCGCCACGTCGCCGATCGGTCTGCGAGGCTCTGCAATTCAGTTCGTTTGAGAATGTTTCAGATTGTGGCTGGATCTTAAATAATTAAACATAGGTGTGAAAATATGTTCGAAGGAGCGAAAAGCGCATCTTTCTTAACGTTTTCAATTCGTTATTGTATCGGAACTCGTCGTTACCGGTGAAGCAAATCGTTAAGTTCACTGGAATACCCGTAACCCGTATCCAGCGTATTGAAACTTGGGAAACTTCACTGACAAGGGACAACTACAAACGCCAGAGAAGAAAATAAAGGGGAAGAAACATATGATTGAAGCTTGCGATAATTTTGCAGGGAGTGCTGTTTCATCGAATGTTCATTCCTTGCATCAAGAGGGCAAAGGAGCAGAAACGAAACCAACGCTTGCGAAATTGTAGCATCTTGAGAGTTGTGATCAAGAACTTCCGAATTTTAGGCCACCCAATTTATACAAATAATTGACATTCAGTTATTGACAACCGCTTCCTGATGGAGGCTGATTGTAAGCAAAGTGTAGTTGCATGAACATGACATTTTCATGACAGCTCATTCCATTTAAATTGGCGGGGCGACACTCGCGTCATCGAAAGTAGTGCGCTAGTTGTCCAATCAGAAGCGTAGTGTGACGCAAAGATTTCTTCAGTTTTTTACATTATGTTTTTTCTTAGGGCGAACGGATAATAGCTGCTCTGGTCGGAAGTTTTCTATGGTTTGTCCGATCAACAACAGAGACGAATGCCGGAGCAGCACACTAATAAACGGGCAATGGACCGCGTGTGATATTTTCTCTCTATCTTGTCGTATCCTCACCCCTTACTTACACTTACACTAACTTACACTAACACTACTACACTTACACTAACGCTACTTACTCTAACATGCACACACTACCATGCATGCTGGGAGACCGGCCGGGAACTTAGAGCTGGTCCGGCTGGGGCGCTGCCCCTCTGGTGGGAGATTCGTAGCTAGGGAAAATCCCGCTAGCCGACGGTAGATCGGCACCGGAGCTCACCAGCTAATCACAGTCACTTCCGGATGAAAAAACATGCACAACACTTACGAGAATAGTGACCTTAGTAGTCAACGCGCTCGAAATCACTAATGAATCAATCAATTAATCACTAGGAGCTAAATAGCAAGTGAACCAATAGAATGGGCCATCCTGACAATTAAAAGAGATAGGGCGACGCAGGTTGGGGCACAGATGCATGTGATAAAGCGCGTAGGGGAAGGGGTACGTTGCAGTCCAATGTAGGATGGGGAGGCGGCGAGGCAGAACGGAAGGGGTGAAAGCGGGGGGTGACGTGGAGACGCAGGGCAGGGGGTGTCCAATTACGTGCCATTGTGCCGTTGCGCTGACGCAGCGCTGCGGTCGCAACGCGCGCTCTCTTGTTTGGGCGCTTCTTTTGTTTACCTAAGCGACCGATGCGCGCACGAGGCCATGAAAACTGTGGAGCGCATGGCTCCTTTTAGAGACGGGTAGTGCTGCGCGAAGACTACGAAAATACAAGACAAAATGTCGAAAAATTAACTTCGATGTTGGCTTGTTAAAGTATTTCGAGGGGCAATTCAAAAACGGAGTAATCCTTTAGAAATGCGTATTATTAGGGAAAATGGTCTTCATTTTGTAAGGATGCCCCTTTGTAATGATGAGTCTTTCTAAAATTTTACTTAATACTTAAGTAAACTTATTAAGGCATGATTGTTTGTAGTATATCTAAATTAGTTCTATCTCTGGTTAGTTTTTTTCAGTAGATTATTGATGAGTTAACACGAAAATGTTTGAATTTGGGTAGAAAAATTATTTCTTAAATAAACAATTTATAAACAATTGTATACAATATTATAAACAATTTATATTTTGCAGAATCATCATACAAACTAACGGATCTGGAATAACTGATAAGGACTAGAAACTACATCTAAACCAGAATGATTCAAACAGGCATTGAAAAAATGTCTGATACCACCTAGGCAGTAAATAATACGAGGGCAGCAATTCCCATGCAATTCGCTGGCTCTGCAGTTACTGAAAGCAACGGAGAACAGTACGCCAATGCAGCGTATGCGCGTAATTGAAAGCAAATACAAAATATTTGTAGCAATTTCTGCCAGCACTTCAATTTTGGGAGGACAAAATTCATCTGTCACTGAAAACAGAAATCTGTTGCATGTTTTACACGAGCATTAATCCCAGTCATCCAAATAAAGTTTTTATCCACCTTTCTAGACGAGTGGAAAGTAATAGCAATAAACTTTTAAAACGAAGAAATCTTTTAAATCAATTTAGAAATAAGCATTGCAGTGGTTCCTTGCTATGAAGGAAAATTAAACATCTGGAAACTATTAAAGTAAAAGAAACAAAACCCAACGAAAAGCGCATGTTAATTCTGAAGGACTATCTAAAACTTCAATGGACTTGCTACCACGTGCTATCTCTTATTACCTCCTTTCTTCGTGCACTTCTCGCTTAGATCGAAACACATCTTTACTTTCTCGTATACGTACGTATGCAGGTAAACAGAGTAATAAACAAAATCAATTTGTCTCCAAAATGGCTCCAAATGAAACTTTTTTGGACGGAAAGTGATAAATTCTATGTAGAAGGTGAAATAAACGATATTTTGTTTCCGTTTGTTTTTACTTTCCAGTATACGTACGTATTTGCGGAGTAATATACGTAATACAGGGAAAGTTTTGAAATGCTGGGCGAAAAAACAGGGGAATTTCGGCAGAAAAAAAAAATTGCTGAGCCACCGAAGAAAGTGGATAAATTGAGTTTCTAAATTAAAAAAAAAATCGTCTAACAACGTGGTGTAGCCAGAATCTCTGTTATGTGGGTTCTTGATACCGAAAAATCATTATACGGAAAAACTTCCGTCCGTCCGTCAACACTACTTAAGTAGGATAAAGTAGCCTAAACTATGCGTAGGATTTTTTCCAAATTGAAGAAACCCCTGTCCATCTGGCTAGAGTCGAAGCTTTGGTATTTTGAAAAACGTTTTTTTATAATTTGGGGTCCTTTCACTAAGTCCTCTGGACATTTTAAAGATTTTCTGAAAAATGACTCCAAATATTTTCCTTAAATTTCTTGTAAGAATGTAGTAACTTACACTATAAAAGTGGACTAGGTCCTATTTTCATTGTTAACTCTGAATTTTCGAAAATTTCAAAAGTATGATTTTTTTCGGCCTTTCTACAACTACAAAAATGAAGATCGAATTTTTCCTTCAAATGATATTTGTTCTTCATTGTGAGTTATTTCATTTAGGTCATGTACATTTTTTGAAAATTTCAATATTTCTCCGCAATATTTCGGACAATATGTATAATTTAAAAAAATATAAAAACAAGATTTTCTAAAAAATGTCTGCAAATTGTTTCTTTAAACTTTTGGTTGGGATAGTGTTAAATGTACTCTTACAAGATTACATAAACGCCATATTGCTCAATTTTTTAAATTCAAAATTTACAAAAATGTAATTTTTTTGATTTGCCTCTCATGATGTTAACATTTATATCAATGGCAATTTGTTCACATTATTGTATTTATGAGTACATGTGCTTTAAATAATGTCACATAATGTTTCTCAAAAACACAACTGTTTTTCGTGAAAACTAGCTCAAAATTCCGCCTTTTTAGAAACATTTAAAAGTAATTTTCTCAAAAACTGTCCAAAATTCTTTCTTCAAACATTTGGAACGAATAGTGCTAATTGCACTCTTTAATATGACGTAAAGTTCATTCCAGTGTATTTGTTTTGTTTTTTCAAAAATTACACAAATATAAATTTTTTGAAAGATCACTCAACGCCGTTGATATGCACATTTCCAGCAATTTGTAAACACTATTGTATTTATTAGTTAATGTGCGTTAAATGACGTCTTATAAAGTTTTTCGAAAACTCAATAATTATCTGTGAAAAAGAGCTTCAAATTTCGAATTTTCAGTAGCGCTTAAAGGCCATTTCCATAAAAACAGCTACCAATTTTTGAAAGAAAATTGCTATTTAGGACGAGGTTTTTCTGCTCTTTAATGTTCTTGAAATAATATTTCCGTTCTATTATTAGGAAGCCGAAAAATTTAGAAAATGTAAAAAAAAACTTGTACTTTGTACTTTGGGCGGTGATAGATTGTAGCAGGCAAGAGCATGTGGCAAGTTCGAATAGCTTGCCGCAACCAAAGGAAGTAGAAAGCGAATACAGGAAAGTCTGTGACATTAGCACTACTAGTTTCAAAAATCTCACAAACATCATATTTTGTCATCTCTCTCACGTCATTTATATTTACATTACCGGGGATGTGTACACATTATTGCATTTGTGACTGCAAGTGATTCAAATGGCATGTTACACATTTTCTCGAAAACGTAAAAGATATCTTTGAAAACGAACTAAAAATACGGGTTTTCTGAAACGCATAATAATAATTTTCTCGAAAATTGCTCCAAATTGTTTCTTGAAATTTTCTGTATGCATAGAACTAAATGCCTCTATGTGATAATGATACTTTGACTTTTTCTTTTGTTTTTTCCTAAAATATTTGAAATGCTTCACACGTTGTTATTATTTATGTCAAGGACATATTCTAATATATTATTGCATTTGTGAGAGCAATTTATTTAATCAGTTGACTACGAAGTTTCTTAATAACTCAAAAGTTTCGGATGAAAATGATCTTTAAATTGCGCGGTTTGAGAAACGCTTTTATGATTTTTTTTAGTAACTACTTCAGTTTTTTGAATGATAATTTGCAATAGGACCAGATTTTACTGATTTTTAATATTCCTAAAGTCATATATCAATTCAACTGCTAAATGTAAAAAAATGAAGAAACGTAAAGAAAACTAGGTGCCAATAGTTGGTAGCTGAGAAGAGAATAGGGCATAATTGAATAGATACCTCAAATTTAAGAGGTAAGAAAACTAACTTGCATGAGAAATTCTGTGCCATTCTGTAATACTATTAGTTAATTTTGCTCTGTATCCTAATTATTGACTTGGATATTTTAACTAAACACGTTTTCTTCCAATAATTTCACAATTAACGTAATATTAACAATAGTTTTCAACAATATTCTTAGATTTTGAATTTTAATTCAAAATCAATGAATTTCCAGCCTTAAAGAGCAAAATATTCTGTTCCTAACTGTTGATGTTAAAATTGAGTTTACTCCCTTTGAACCTTTGCATTGTAAAGAATTTTGCCCATTTTAAAAAATTTATTTTGCTGTTTAATATAACTTTGAATAATATAAATACCACGGACTTAAAAATAACGCAAATATAAAATTATGTACACAGTAGCTCAAAATGGACAATTTAGTGCAGTTGGCATGATGTTGGTAAATCTTCAGATTTCGAATTGTTTCATTTTTTAGAATTTACTGTAATGTATATGATCAGGCTCACCAAATACACTTGCAACAGAACTGCCAGTTCTTGCGGAAGGCGATCGAATAGGAAAAAGTAAATTTTTGAAGACTTAAAAAGTTCGCGTGGTTTCCCTGAGGAGAGAAGACGTGAGCTGTTCCCAGCGCTATCGAAGTCCCGGCCCCCTCCACTCACACAAGTCCGTCTCCACAACCCCCTCCACCCTTCCTTCAGCACTAACTCTTTCGCCTCTACCTTCGACTTCACGACCAACTAAAGAACTCCACCACCAACGCCGCCGCTGCCGCCCTTTTTCCTCCATCGCCAGCGACATCATCGCTGTTGTCATAGCTTTAGAGCTAAACCAGTTAAAATTCATGATGATGGAAGACCCAAACTATCTATTTTAGCGTTGTATTATAATATAGTCTATAATATTATACTATGGTTCAATTCATTTCCTTTAAGAAGAGAACTGTTATAAGAAAGGATCGGATTTTAATTGAGGTTTATACTTCTTCTACTTATTCAGAGAAGTCCAGAGATTTGTTCTATCCAAATGGGAGTTCCAAAAAGATTATTTCAATTGATTCAAATTATTATTTTATTACATCATATTTTTTGCGAATTCGAGGTCTATTATACATACAATATTGCTTATTTCAGGGTTGTGATGAATTATATTGCATGTATTACGAGATATAGTACAGTAAACTGCATATTTAGGGGTGGATATTATCTATTTTTTTGGATCGCTTTTGTTGTTGGTGAAACTATTAATACAGAATATTAAGACACTGAGATTTTGATACTAAGATTCTTATATCGTCTTAAAATTATTTTATTATTATTCTCCCATTTTCTGGAATACTACAATGTATTACAAAGGAACGATACAAGAAATGTTAAAGCATGGGCAGAATTATATAGTGTGAATCACAGTTCTGTTTGCTGCTTACTGCTTCAGAAGAAGAGAAGTCTGCAATCCGTCATACTCGTCTATTTTCGCCGATCTGATCCGCAGCTCGCAAAGACCCTCCCTCCACCTTGTGCAGGGAGGTTATACGATCGAGCCCATATTTCGTAGTGCAATATTTTTTCAAGGAATTTCTTCACCTTTCTCGAAGAAATTCAGTAATTCCTGACCAACATCATAACAATTCCACTGTTGTACCGCAGTAAGTTTATCAAAAGGGACAATTTCCAAAGGGATGTAACCTTGTGGAATCTAAGAATGTGATCATTGTTTTTTGGCACGATGTTCGTCTTTCCTAAACCTATTGTTGCAGCGCTTTTACTCGCCTGTTTCGTAGAACTCTTGTTTTGAAGTGATTATCACTATTCGTCATATTTCTTTAATTCTTTTTCCATTATCAACTACAGAAACCTAGGGGCACAGCAACACATCTACCTGATGTTACAGAAGGGTCGCGTGTTGTTTTGAATTCAATCATTACTCCATATACTAACACTTACTTACTTCGTACGTATTTACAAGTACATCTAGTTGTTGGTTGCTGCAAAGAAGGGTCTAATTTGAGTGAATCTTCATGTATGTTTTGTGAATGTGTTTAGTGAAGTTCATGACAAAAAATAACTGCTAACAAATTTATGTACAACCAACTCACAGATAAACAATAACGCGTAACACATCATTTATGATTCTCTAGGCGAGCGTAACCTACTTCTAGCATAGACACCAGGTTTTCATTTAAAACAAACTAAGAAAATACACACACATATATATATATATATATATATATATATATATATATATATATTCAATATATTAAAAATGTATAATACATAGTAATCTTTTACTTTAATTTCATAATCGCGAGGTTTAGGAAATAATTATTTCAATCTTCCGGGTGCAATTAATATTAAAAAATCAATAAGTAACAGAATACAGAACGTGTTGTATTTTGAAAATCGTATTTTGTTACTTAATGTTTTCATAATTTCTCGCCCAGACAAGTGTTATATAAATCGAGGTCATTCATCACTATGGCCACAAATGTATGTAAACCTTCAGCAATGGAGATTTAAAATTTAAAGTCGCATTCTTATCTGAATGGAACGCGGTAGCCCACACAGTAATAATGAAACGATATGTTTTCGATTAGAGGTATTCAACACATGTACCAATGGTGAAAATGTACACAATGGTAAAAATTGTGGGATATATTGTTAATAATAATAATAATAATAATAATAATAATAATAATAATAATAATAATAATAAATATTACTAATAAAGCAGTTATTCGGAGGATCTCGAGTACTTGCGATTTAATGCTTCCGCCATCTCTCGGCGCCAAACGGCGCCAAACAAACACTTATTTGAAGAGGAGACTAATCCACCTCCAATCAGGAATTGGCGACCTTAAGACTCTCTGAGAGGGTCCTCGGAGAACTAAACCAAAGAAAATCAAAAGAGATCTACGCCTGTCAAGGAATTCCGTCTCCCAACTACGACAGTAACTTAAATCCACAAACATTAAGATTAACGGCAGCAGCGAAGAAACTCGATTGCTACACCTCCCGTATCGAAAGGTATCGACAGAACCGTCAGTTCCGAAATAACTTGCGTCAATTCTACCAGAACATGAACAGGAAGCACGCACAATAAGTAATTTATGATAGGAAACATTAGAGTACTGACGTAAGTCAATGTCTAGCATTGAGTAATTCACTTAACATGCTCAACATTTTTGTGACTCGTTTAGCTTTTATTTCGGAATGAACAGCTGGACATTGAACCACCAGTCTTTGAACTGTCGCGACTGGCTCCTCCCCCACCCCACCCATCCAGTCATGAGAAGCAAACCTTTCGTTCCTCTTCGGCTACTACTGACAGAAACCCTGCGGTGATTGAACCACGAGAAAGAAGGTTGGAGAATGCCAGTGTTTGGCGAGTCGCGTGTGATTGTAGTTGCGATGTACACGAGATAATACAGATATATTTTTAATTAAGTAGTTGCATATTGGATAATAAATTTATTTAACTAGAAAAGGAAACAAAGTAATGATAGTATAATATACTAATAATACTTCGTTGTAGAAAGTAATCAGCTGGAAACGTATTACAAGCCAACAATATATACTGCTAAAAAATACCGGTAAATAAACAAGACATTTTACTTCATAAATTGTAGGAAAACTGAACTTTCGACCCTGCAGACCCTGCTGTTCACAACAGCAATAAAGCATAGTGAGAAAAAATTAAAATATAATCCCTTTTAATGAGTTTTAGAGCAAAATGCTAACTTTGTTCAGTTGATATTATATTACATCAATTGTTATAATAGAAACTGGTTTTTAAATCTATAGCACTATTCGTAAATATTAAGTTTTTCCTCTCAAACAAATTCTCAAAGCTCAATAGTTAGTAATTCTTGATACCCGTGGAATTGTTCATATGGCTAAATCTAGAAATAGGGTATGCCTAATGTCCCTCAAAGTTTAAACATCGGGTGAGAAAATAATATTAATAATAAACAAATCAATAATAAAAATAATATAATTTAATAGGAATTAAGCGATAATAGAGTTTATTTTTAGTTGGCATCTCAATTTTTTTAATTGACTCATAAGGAAGTTAATAACCACCCCAGACCCATTTCGGCTTGAAGAATGACTGTATCAACCGAACGCACTCATTCAGAACAGTTCGTTCGTCGGTTGTGTTGCAGCTTGGTGAGGCTAACGCCACCGCGGAACCTTCGCCGTGTCTCCTCAGAGACCGCCACCGTCGCCACCGCCTTCGCCTTCGCCTGCGCCTCAGCCGTCGTCGCCTCGGGCGAGGCCGACGTTCCGGAAACTTCGTTCCAACTCCAGGGCGCGGCGCGACCTCACGAAAAAAACTCGCGCGCACAATTTCGGCGCCTCCGCCTCCCCCTCCCCCTCCCTCGCAGCTCAGTTCGCTTCGTTGGGCCGAGAGGGTGGCGCAACACGTCTACTCCCGTCGCTTCGAGCTCATGAATTTCCACAATGCCCCAGAAATTTCTTATCTCTGAACGAGCGTGCATTTTCCTATCGTCATTACAAAAATTGCTTGTATCAGATGATCTACTGCATTTCATTAACCTTAGCTTAAAATACCGAGAACAGACAAGAACAAAAATTCAACATGTTATTGAAAAATATTCAAAAGTTTTAATCAATAACGGTCTGTTGGCTCTATGAACAAATATATAAAATCCATGATTGGGAAAATTTCAGAAATGTTGATATAAGAATATTAGTTAAAACATGATAAAGAGAGTTTGGCGTATTGACAGTTGATGATGAATACAAAATTGACACAAACCAAGTCCAAGACGGAAATGTAGCAAAAACGGTGGTAAACTATAGTAATACTACATAAGCTTCTCTTAACTTCCTAGCACCTCTATTGATTGTTCCAGGATAGCAAATTAAATAAGAATTTCTTTTTTGTATCTTATATTTACCAAAAATTGAACGATTTAGTTCAAATTACAAATACAAGCCGTAGCTCACTATCTACAAACAAAAAGGTTTTTCTACACAAATAGAACAACTTCTTATATCACGATTGGACTGAATATGAAGGAATGCAACTGGAAAAGCTTTTTGCTTCAATAGATACACAAGCTTATTCTACGTTACATCAATATAACACTAATTTACAATGCATACAGGAAATGAAAGTAATCTATTCAACCTTCGGTTATGTAAAGGAATCTATGATTTCGTTAGATTCCCAAGAAGCCGGTAAAATTCCAAACGTATGAAACAGCTTCCATTTCGACTGAGAAAATGCAAATATTTGATTGTGTTACTCCGCCTATTCTCATAGTGCACATACCGATCGGCTTCTTTCTCCAGGCAGATCAAACCGCGCCCGCACGAGCTACTTGCTCGCCTGGGAAGTCCGGCGCTCCGAAGAGCACAGCACAAGCAACTACTCCTGATTGTGCTCATTTTTTCTTCAAATATAGAACGGAGTGTACATGCACAGAAAACGTAATAGAAAGACTGCAGAGGGTGTTGGCCAAAATACCAAGAGATAATGAGTAATGAATAAAAAGAGGTGTGCAAAATTCTGAAATTAGCGTGAAAGTGAGGGAAATGGTGATCTCACTGAAACCTTCAAGATACTCAACGGTAAACGCAGTGTAGAAACACACTCTGAAAGGACACAAGACGAACCCGCAGAACAAGTCGATCAAACTACCGACCTCATTTTGTTACAGATAGAATTGTTAATACCACAAATGAGTACCATCTGTATAGAAGACACAGAAAATATTGGAACATTTAAAATCAAACTATCATTCAAAATACAAACATTTTAAAATATTTTATAGTTTGCACACTATGTACACTACCTACGATGAATAACACTCGATATAAAATATTGAACAAAATGGTATCAAAGGATTACTTAAGTTTTTACAAAATTTGTAACTTCATGTGATCCTTAGTAAAAATTAATTTAACATCTCTGATTTAGATGTAACTTTACAGAATTCTTTATTGCACAACACACCACATTTACAACGAAATTAGAACGAATTCTACTCACCAATTTAGTATCCAGATAAATATTATGCCACACAAACACACACTAACTAGCATTACGAACAAAAAAAGTATTACGCGCACTTTTTCCGGATATTCCGTTTCACAGGTGTTTCGGCAGGGACCGTCCAGGAGTACGTTTCGCTTGAAACTGAAGATTTTTTCAGGGCTGGTAACCTAAACTACCCCACTTTCAGAGACATTTTACTGTTCTTGTACGTTTCATATAAAATTAGTGATTATTTACACATTATTTTGACTTTTCGTGTGTCCTTCAAGTTAGAGTTTCAAATGATGAAAACCATGAGACTTTTAACTTAACTATACATTTTAGATATGGAATTATTTCGCCAGTTACAGAACTGAAATTGGCAAGATTGCCTAATCTGTGATGGGCCTCCAACCCAAGTTCTGCATCTGTTACAGTAGTATCACATTATTCACGCTACGTCTCACGACTAGTAAATAACAGTCGATTAGCATTTGTTCTACTTTGAACCAACATTCAATAAGACTAAGAACTAGAATAGTCGAGGTGGTAAAGGGAACATCACTAAAATATCTTTGCGAAATATCATATATATTCGGATTCTGTTCTAGAGTTGTTTTTCTGATTTTTTCTTTCGGTATGCAACTTGATTCATAGTACTTCGAGAAATATTATATTTTTTATTTATTAATCATTAAATTCAAACTTAAAATGTTCAAAATTCTTCTGAGATTTACTAAAGTTCATTTTTTAATCATACGCCGCGGTTTTTGAGTGATTTGAAATATACACATGGAACACTAACGTATAATTTTATAGTCTTTAATATTTTACTTTAAACGCATTTTATACATATAGAGGGTACCATTATACAGGTTTATAATTATGAAGGCTATATTTCTCAATTTTGTAGAGCAGAAAAAGGAGAAATAGATATTCGAAAGTACCCTGGAGGATTTTTTTTCGGATTTTGATTAAAGGAATTATATTTCTAACTTAGACCATTTGCCATCTATTCAAATACCGGTAATTATAAAAGAAAGATATTATAAACTTATTTTTTAAGTGTAACGAAACTATAAATTTTAAGTGTATATTGTGAATTCATACATCAACAAAAATATAAATTATCAGCTTTGGACAACTCAGAAAATACGCACAGACTGAGTTGGCTTAAGAGTCCATTTAGGAGCAAGGTGTACGTAGGGGACATAACATGTTTGCCCTCCAATTGAACTTTGAAACGCAAACTAATTAACTCTTATGCGCCCGCGTCTTACCCCGAACGCAAGAGAACGCGTGGTGCAGGGACTGCGCCAGGCAAATTACAGGTATTTTTAGAATTATATTCCTGGGTTTTAGACATTTGTGGCACCTATTACTATTATGTCTTCTGCAGATTACACGATATTATTCTATTTTTCTGACATATTTTTATTGGGCAAGTAGGTACAGAAGATCTTAAAGTAATGGATCAGAATGTGGCAAAAAAAAATAGAAACAAACGGCCAAGAGATGCCAGTTGACTAGATATTTTATATTTATTCTAATATAAACAGATTTTTCCCAAATATGAATGTTATCAGCACACATTTTTTGCCTTGCACACTTTGTTTCTACCGACGAAAAATACTTCCGACACATTTACGTTAGACGTTGATTGACATCCATTGAAACGATTTTAAATATCTGGGTATTTATTAACACAATGTGCCTTACGTTGGGAACGCGAGTCTGTAACAATTTTAACTTAACCACTTGCCCGACAATGTGCAAACCAATCTGGATTATTTGCAATTCTGAACTTCTGTTTGAAACTGCGCTTCAGATGTACTTGAAACTATTGATCTTATTCATTGATACCAGACACCCACATTATTTATAATTAAATATTACTTACGTGGGTCGACGTCCGATCCAGTACGGACTAGGTAAATGCTGAAAATTTATTCTGTTAAGACCCCAAGACGTTGATCTGCGTCTGTCTATTAAAACCTCTTAATATCAGTTAGTAATCTATTAATAAATATCTGCCTTCATGTTTCAATAATAAAATAAATAACCTCTTTTGGATTGAACGGTATGGTAACTGTGAAGATGACTTGATATGGTGATGATAGGGGTGAAAGGACGAACACAAATACAACCATGTCCCTAGCGGGACTCGAACCCGCGATCCTTGAGTCCTACTACCGTAACGATCTCGGCCATCCGGAGGACAATTACATTATTTATTTCTGCTATTTTCATGTCTTATTTAAAACAATTTGCTTTATAAATTATTCGGCAGGCCATCAAATTGAATATGGATTTTGTTAATTGAAATACTTTAATTTTTAAAAAATGGTCTAATAATTTCTGTGCAAAGATGATTTTTTATTTTGCGAGATGTTTTTCGTGGCGTTTACTGTTTGTGAAATCCATGTCCTCGTAACCCGCGCTGCCGAAGTGAAGGATTTCCCCGAAAAACTCCGTCGAACACCAGTAATCTTCTAGATATTCTTTTTTGATGTTGAAATGACGTTCTAGTTAATGTCTTAAATTTAATATTAAACAATTTACGCTATTCACATAAAATAGTTACTCACGAATGCCTCCGATGGACATTCCTACTCGAGACTACTTTCGTTCACGACAACTAAACGTTCAGTGTGCTGAAATATTAGTATGACCAGCTAGCTTTACATGTGCTTGCGACGGCAACTAAATATCTTCTGCCAAAATTGTGGCTTCGATGAAGTATGTCACCTTCGTTTCCATTTGTTTTCCACATTTTTGTTAGTAATTTTGCTTTTTCCTGTAACTAGTTTCCTGATAGTTGTCTATCTTGACTCAATGCCTACGCTTTTACTAAAACCATTGGTTGTCCACTTTTCTTGTATTTCATTAGATGACGGTTCCAAAATAATAAAAACAATTATATTCTATAAATGTCCATGTCGCAAATCACAGCTATGTTTATTTTGTCCTAGGAATATCCAATGTTCCATATTTATTGTTTCTTTTGGTCTCGAAGACTTCTAAGACCCATTATTCACATCACAATATTTGCATCGAATACTTAAATATATACGTCGCTACCCAATGTCCTCTTTAAGTGTAATATAATACGCTTTTACTTTCCCTCCCTGGAACCTATACTTCGAAATGAGTTATTATTTCATATTACTTTACTCAATATTTCCCTTCAAAAATCCGGGTATATCATGAGAAAATTTAATTTTCTAGATTTCTGAACCACACATTTCTAGTTGTTTTTCACTTTCATTTTCATTATAGATAAAGAATTCATATTGTGAGTCATCAGTTAAGGACATTACAATCTATACATTCCTCTTTTTTCCAGTCGAGAAAACTTTTTGTATCTCTCAAAATCATCTCTGCAACAAAAAATGATGTTGCTTCTTAAAATAATTCTTATAATAATAATAATAATAATAATAATAATAATAATAATAATAATAATAATAATAATAATAATAATAATAATAATAATAATAATAATAATAATAATAATAATAAACATAATAAACCGAGCGAAGTGGCTCAGTGTGTAGCGCGCTGGCTTCGTAATCGGGGAGGGGGGTCCGGGTTCGATTCCCGGGCCGGCCATCCTAACCGGGGTTTTCGTGGTTTCCCTCGGTCATAAGGCGAATGCTGGGATGGTTCAAGAAGTCCACGATCACCTTTCACCAATATTCTATCACCTCCTAATTCATGATTGTCCCTTCACCTATCATCAACCTATCATATCATAATTCACACTTCAAGGCGTAACAACCTTGTCGTAATCCAAGGATAAAGCTGATCCTGGAAGAATTACACACGTTAATCGTGTAGCGTGGTCAGTAATGGCCAATACGCCAATAATAATAATAATAATAATAATAATAATAATAATAATAATAATAATAATAATAAATTGCCATACATTTATAAAATTCTAAAAATATTCGCGCTAATTTACGATTTTACTTACAGCGAGAGGATTTATTACTTACGTAAAATTATTTATTGCATCAACCTGGAGACATGAAAGTTCATGCGCAGAACACTTACTTCCTCTATCTTTAATATTAGGTCAAACTCTTATTCCAAACATTTTGTATTTTTACGAAAGGAGAGGGATCAAAAATAAAATTATTAATTTTTAAGATGTCTGGCTACAAAAACTGAAAATTTACAAATATCTTCGAAAATTTTCAAAAAATTAATTTAGAATGAAAATACATGCCACTTTAATATTTGGTCACATTTAACATTTTTTATTATTAATAATCTTAACTAATCTTAACAACTAGTGGGGTAAATTTCACGTATAATTATCTCTTGCAAACGTGGCACATTTAATACAATTTTTCAATATTTATGACCATATATTATCCCCATTTCTTCTTCGGACATCTCTTCATCTCTTATTTTAAGAAAATTTGTTTTTCTGTCTCTTCTGTCAGAATTAAGTCAGATAATCGGAACTGAGCCAAAAGTTTAAATGAGGGAGGGTTCAAAATATCTGAACAATTATAAAACAAACACACTCACGAACTTTGTGTTGGAGGTAATTGTGTTGGTAAAATTTAAAAGTCAGTCTTATTCCCAAATTTTCAGTAATACTTTGTAAATTCTGTCGTAGTATTGTCAATTAGTTTTCCTTCTTTATATTCTCTTTAAAAGGGTGATTTGCCACTAGGTGTTTACTTGCACCCTCATTCAGGATGTTGCCTCCAATGTGCTTCACTGCAAGCTACAGCTTACGTGTATAAGCTGTAGATTATTTTATCGAGTTCATCATCACTTTAGAATACACTTGAACCCTTTCTTTGGACTTAAATATATGAAATTTTCTTTTATCGGCAAGTCGGACATCTTGAAACGGCTCTGATGCCTTATGACCATACTAAAGTTGTGCCATAGATTACAATTTTACGTCTACGCGTGTTTTCTACACGTAATCTTCATGTAGACAATGTAATATGTGTAGACTATTTAATTTTGCACATCAAATAACTCCCAAAAAATTATAAGTAGTAATAGTAGAAGAATGTTGAAAAGTAACATTAAAATGTAATTTTCAATTTAGTAAGTCAAACAAAATATACCATTCCTGATGAAGATATGACAACCTTGGTAACCATCTCAAGAAATCAGTAGGGACTTGTTTAATCTTGCACATCAGACCCCTCTGCCTCCGACTCCTACCTCAGGCCCGGAGAGCGTGAAGAGTACAAACCTCGTGTGATAATTCTGTCCCCATAAATGGCATGTAAATCCTTAAGAAAACTGGAACAGTGTGTGCGGTTGTGGAGCCGGTTGTGGAGTGGAAAATAACCGTAATTAGACTCTTAATTTATCAACATTTGGAAGAAGCCCCAGAATAGTGATAGAATGCAAAATACTTTATGGAATTTTTGTATTCTAAACTCAAAACATCAACGCCATATAAGAGGTAAAATATGAAAAATTACGTCTAGATAGAAATTAAAATGAGACATTTGGGATGCGAGGTATCGGAAAATGAAAATATACTATTGATTAAATAAATTTTGGACAATTTAGAACATTTTTGGGAAACAAAGTATATTAAAATAACATAAGACATTATTGACATGACAAGAGAGGGCTAGATGCATGCGCAAACGACAAGAACGCTACGAGTTGAAGTAGTATCAATAAAAACAAGTGAACTTTAGCACAGATTGTCAATAAAAAAGAACACTTTTCGCTACAGTTAGAATAAGATGGATTTGATAGCGAGAGGAGCTACAGTCGTTAGAGCATTATGTAAAAATATTTTGTTTTAGTTTGTGAGATGTAGAAAATGGACATGCGTTCACAATTACTAGAGCACAGAGCACTAGAGCACATGTTAAGTTAAAACAAATTAATGAGAATTTTCTTTTATTTATTTCTTATTCGTTCGGCCTTTGGGGAGTTATTATTTACGAGACATACATTACATAAGGTCTTAACATTGTCTTCTATTTACATCGAGGCCCAAGTATACTTACTCGAGCTTATTTTTCAATCTACAACAGATTCTGTTTACCTTTACAAAAATATACACAAATATACAAAAATATCCAACAATATACAAAAATATACAAGATATACAAAAAATTACCAAAATTTACCAAAATAAGCATTGAGTAAATGCTACGCTTGTGAATAATACGTATATACTGTTATTACAATCCCATATATTGTTATACTTAGTACCAGCAATTTATGGAGGCTTTAAGTGATCTTTTGGAAAGCGTGACAATATCCTGGATGGTGCATAAGTTGTACACCAAGGTAGAAAGTTCTTTTGCCAGGAGATGCTTCAAGCTTTAAATAAAAAGTTTGCGATAGTTTCTTTATGTACATTTTAATGCCACTAATGTTTAACTCTCTTTGGATTTGTGCATTGGGAATAAAACAGGGGGCTTCGGTGACCAGTCTTAGAAATTTATTTTGGATTATTTCCAATTTATTAATATGCATGTATGCAGCGCCTCACCACACTGAGCACGCATAAGTGAGCGACGGCCGAATTATAGATTTAAAAATTGTTACTCCGTTTTCTATTCTTAATGCAGAGTTTTTATTTATTAGTGGGTAAAGTTTGACCATTTTTGCATTGGTTTTGTTAGCAATATCAAATATGTGGTTCTTCCATGTTAATCTTCTATCTAATTTAACTCCTAAGTATTTCACGGGTTGGTTATTGTTTAGACAGAGAACAGGATTCTTACTAATTGTTAACATTGGAGGGGTTATGAATATTTTAAGCGAGAAAATTTTAGCTTGTAATTTGTTTGGATTTATCTGGATTCTCCATTTATCAGTTCATTTAATTGAGGTATTTAAATCATTTTGTAGGTTTTCAAGGGCAATATCCAGTTTTCATTTTGTGAGAGGATGGCAGTGTCATCTGCGAACAAGGCTATTTCGGTATCCATTAATTCCGGAAAATCGGCAAGGTAAATTTTGAATAAAGCTGGTGAGAGTGGGGAACCTTGTGGAACTCCAGCTGAGATTCTTTATTTATCCGACGTGGTGTCATGAATTTTAATATTGAATGATCTGTTTATCAAGAAACTTCCAATTTTGTCTTGAAGATATTTAGGGATGCCTAAATTGCGAAATTTGTATTTCAGTCCTGTGTGCCAGATACGGTCGGACGTTTTAGTGACATCTAAAAATAGAGCTGCCGTGTACTTTTTCTCAAGAAAACCTTTTGCAATCAAATCTGTAACTCTTAAAATTTGGTGTTCAGTCGAGTGATTCGCTCTAAAGTCGAACTGGGCATCCAGTATGGCGTTCGTTAATGAGAAAATAATATTCTAAGAAAAATATATCGCTAATATTACAACATGAACAGAATAAATTGAGTGTGATAACGTGAAGATTTCCAGAATGAAAATATGAACTACTCTCTGAATTTATCATAACGTCAAGTGTGCTGTAATATCTTCGTAAATGAAAGTATAGATAATATGTTAAAGTATTTTATAAACAATGTAGGAAAAGACATGTTATAAGTTACAAGAGATATATTTAAGATAGAAAGAAAATTGTCATTTTCCAAATATGAAGTCGGTGGCCATCAAATAGAGATTAAATTAAAGAAAGTATAAAGTGAGTTTGTCAAAAACAGAAACGAAAAGAATATCAAAGTAAAATTAATTTTGCAAATTAATTTCTTCATGTCGATCCCAATTTTAAAACAAATTACCAGTTATTTGATTTTTTTATTAGAATTATTTAAAATAATAAGTAATAAAACATTTCCTAACAAATTTAAACCTTCACCGTCCAGTACTGGTATGAGCGGCAATTTTCAGCCCTCGCAAAGAGAGACTGAGATAGTGTAAGTATGTTAACGCCTAAAGACTTTGGAACTAGAACTCGAATATTATAACTCAATTAAATTAAATAAAGCGAATAAAGTCGAGTGTTAATAATAGGGTAGTAGTGGGCATGACACAACACGATGCACAAAACGGTTTGACACATTTTAAGTACGTGTCAAACACAAACCCTTTCTGTTTGAGAACGAAGTTCGAACCATCAGTCACAAATCCGACTTTTTAACAGGACTGGAAAGCGTGGCTTTTGAGGGCGAGACTTTGAAACGCAGCGTTCTCAGGGGAGTTCGGCGCACCGTTGCCCGGCGAGTGAGGGCTCGTCGGCCGAGAACAATTTTCCACGATCGCGGCACAATAAAATAGTCTCACTTCAATATTTAAAGAGACAAGTACGTTGAATTACAGTGCTATAACATCTAAATGTATTGAACCAATATTGATGAAACGTTTGTGCTAGCTTTTGAAGGCCAGGAGTTCCACCAGCTAAGATTTATAACCAGAAACTTTAATACATTTACCAAATAATGACTTTTCTAAACTTACTCCTAACGTTACATTATATAACCAAAAGTGCATGAAAGTGCAATATTTTGAGGTGTCCGCCACTAGAGGGTGACGGCTGAAATTTATGATTGAGTTTATCAATGAACGCAGTTGCTTACCTATAGGATAGGAGAGGACACTTTGTTTATTTTTATATTTAATTTAAAATCTAAAATGTTCATATTTAAGAATGATTCTGACAGTTTTCCTTTACTCTACTTATTAAAGAAACTTGGATATTGATCTTAATTGCGTCTAGGCGTAAATGTATTAAGTGTACAAGAGATATGATTAACAAAAGTCCTTTATTGATAAATGTGCATTTTGTCGTAAAAAGGTATAACTGCGCACATGGGTTTTGCATAAAATAGTTCTTGGTTTAATTGTAATTAGGCATGATTATTACGTATTTGCGAGTTGCATGAGCGAAAGTACTTTCTATATGATTTTTGGTGCAATAAGGGATTGTTTATAATAATGTTAATATACAAAAATATATTTAAGTACGTATTGTTAATTAAATGTATCGACTATACAGTTGTCATGAGTCATGGTCATGTAAATTAAATTAAGTTCAGTACAAAGATAAGTTGAATGCTAAGTCAGCAATGATAACTAAAGGTTCACATACGGGATATTGTTAAAATTAAATGTTTGAGGTTACAGTAAATAATTTAAATGACATCATAGTAAACACTTAAGCACATAGATCATCAGAAAGTTGTAATTAGGTCAAAGGCCACAAAAGTATTGTTTTGTTCAGATCAAACATAATTAAACATGATTGAACTTCGTCGTGTGTCGTTTGCTAAATAACATGAATGTTAAATTAAATTACAAGTTTGAGAACAACTGGAATGAAAACATGTGTGCATATATTACGTTGCCAGAGGGCATTCGCAAAAAATAAAAACAATATGCGCGTGTAACCTTACCACAAGGCCATTTCAACGAATGAATATTATGTATTTCACAGTCTCAGGGAATAAATGTCTGCGAACTGGTGTAGCGGACACCAAATAAAATAATACAAAATATTCCGCATAGGTAACGTAGCATACTACAGATAAAATGAAACACCAGGATGAAACACATTCTCTAAACACCTATTTAGTAGATCCGAATGTAACAAATAGATGTGAGCAATGCCGCACGATTGCTACATAAATCAGTGAAAAGTAATACTCCCAAGTAAAAAAAAAATATTGATATTTATGTATTGCAGTGTAGTAAGTCATTTGTGGATAATGTGAAACTGGACGACAAAAGCTCATAAACGGGAACATAAAATAAATGACTTGCATTAATTAATATGCAAGTGGATCAAATAAGTTGAACGCTATCAGTTAACTTACATTGAGCCTAAGGCAAGGTGTTTGAAATGACAATACAAAAGACATATTTACATTATAGAAGTTGCTACCATGTGCCATATGCCGGGCAATTACGAAAATAAAATAAGTTTATGAAGAGTTTTACCATTTTTCTTTCAAATAATTTAACATATTATCTTCTTGTTTAGCTGTTGGGCCACTTAATTCATCGAATCTGTTGCCTACTGGTGCATTGTAGATTGTTCATTGTGGTTGGTCAGAAGGCACACTATCGTGACTAGTAACCGTACTCTTTCCTTTTAGATCTTGAAGGTCTGAACTGTCACCCAGTGATCTTTTCCGTTGTGTTCCGTTCAGTTGCCTGGTGTCTGGTGGTTGAACCCGTCTGGTGCTGTTGTCGTGTTGAAGGTTGCTGAATGGCCCCAGACCTCACTGTTACCCAAGTTGAGAGCTGGCAGTGTCGACGAGTCCATGGCTTTGACGTTAGATTCAATGTAGTGTACGGTAGGCGCTGTTCCATTGAATGTACAATTGCTATCGCAATTATTTACTTATCAAGGATTGCCTTATAACACGCCCTGTTGATAAGGCTATGTCGTATGACAGACTTAAAAACAAAACAAAAAATAACTCGCAGTGAACTAGATGGAATTGTCACTAGGAACTGAAACGATACAAGCCTCCGCTCTAGCGATCCGCTTGAGTCTGAGGTTTGTTCGAGAAATACTTGTATTTGGAAATTCAGATAAGATCACTTTTGTTCGTTGTTTAGTTTAATGGGAAGGCAATATAACAATCCCGACAGAAAGGATGGGAAGGCAAGATAACGACGTCGGCGACGACGGTGCCAAGCTCTACTGTCTTATGTATACTCTCTGGACAAGCTCGCCGACAAACATTCCTTAGCGAGTTTGCATCGGGACAGAAGCCATCGTTTGATTTGTACGGGCAGCTATTAAAAACCCGTACTCTGTATACAGGTATGTGTTTGTTACTGAATTTCATAAAGGATATGAGAGATTTAGATGCCGATTTCGTGATTTCGTGTGTATATATATATATATATATATATATATATATATATATATATATATATATATATATATATATATTGTGACGTACCTGGTGGTGCCGGGTATCTTCACTGCAATATAACACTAAGAGAGGGTGTCTTTTACGTGAATGGGTCCTAGGATAAGTCGGTGCAACGTTGGGGAAGTTATTCATACATAGAAATACAATTATGACAAGATTTATTTTAAATCAAAGTTACTATTTACATAATCAGACACCGTTTTTATACTCCGCCTTGGTACCAAGATTAAGAGTAAAATACAACTTTCATACCTTCGGGGCCCCGTTTGAATACCTATGAGGTTCGTCGAGCCGCTCGTGCCGACAGGGTTGTCGACCTCTGCTACTGCTGCGGGCCGTCGGCAGCAGACGGCGTGGTGATCATCCACGGCTGATGCTCCAACAATTCTTCCCCGAACAAGATCTTGATACCTCGG
Organism: Gryllus longicercus; assembly: GCA_038098605.1. Lineage (NCBI taxonomy): Eukaryota > Metazoa > Arthropoda > Insecta > Orthoptera > Gryllidae > Gryllus > Gryllus longicercus. The sequence continues at coordinate 792,079 of JAZDUA010000360.1, forward strand.
CTGCGCACCTTCCTCGAATCACTGTCCATTAGTGGGTTTAATTACACGACCCCCGCCTACTCCGTATACTGGTCACAGTTCTGTACCGCACGCTTTCAAGAATGTTCCCTCCGCACCAACTAATAAGAACGACGTCAATTATTTTACCAACACTAATCTTTTACTATACTGATACTTCTAATGTTCTGTTTACATGTCCATTACTTTGCGATTCCTAATCACATAACTATGTCGCGTATTACATGCGTCCATTCACTAGCGGAGAGCCCTCGCTACACGTCCGCACTGGTCGCCGCTCTGCTAACCTCTCTACTTCGCCGGCCGCACGTCGGCACATCCTTCGGCGGCGGCCGCCTCAATCCAACTAACGAACTTTTTGCACGTGCGCGCTGCCACGCTTGTACCCGCCGTTCTCACGCTCGCCTCCCGGCGGGCACCGGTGGCGGCGGCGACCGTTGCCGGCTGCCCGCTGCTCGCAGCGCCCGACGCTCGCACCGCGCAGTCCAGAATAGCTATTGAATTCTTACACTAATGATTTAATTAGTGTAATGAAACACATATTCTGGGTTTCATCACCCCCCCCTTTCTTTTTTTGAATTTTTTTCGCTTCTGGAAAAAAAAAATTCACACTAGTAACATCGTCACTGCCGATGATTGCACTCTCTTGCATATTGCTCGACGCCCTATATACACTTATAACCTAAAATCGAATTAACATGTGATTACTTATATTAACACTAATCTTGCACTTATTTACACTTCACTATTTTCCGTACATGTTGACCAGGTTTCCGATTTGAAGCTTGTAATGTCCTACTATGTCTTGTCTCTTGTGCGACGGTTCATTCCCATTTTGCTTACAGTGATTTCCTGAATCACAGTTGTAGGACATAGCTTCCAGCGTGTTGAACACATCTTGATAGGTATCATCCCATTTCCAGCTACGACCTCTTCTACGTTTGTACCAATGGTTGACCATACCATCACTCTTCCCTTGCCCCTGACTTCGTTCCATTTTTGACCTGCCTACATCTCCTTCACTCCCATTCGTTGGGGCGTCTGCAAACATGAAGTTGTACCCCTCCAATATCTTCAAACCCTTTCCTAAATCGGTATGATCTACTCTGCTCAGTAGGCTCTGCACGGTAACAAGATACTGTCGCGTTGACATGCAACTAATTCCTTGATATTTTATAGGAGCAAATAATGTTTTTGGCTCCATAACGCTCTTCGTTCTGTATTCACTACGACTTCCCGTAATGTAGTTGTAATGGCTGTTCCTCTGGTCGCTCTTGATGTTTATTTGGGTTTCTTCGCTCCGCTTTCGTACGGAAATCTTGTCTTCACATTCCTTCAAAAATTTCGGAAATATACCAAAATTCTCTGCCCATGTCCTGGCGTTCTCTTCTAACATTGGGTGTAATAACTGGATCTTGTATCCTTCCAATATGTTGTTTGATGCTAGGTGCCGTTCTTCTGCTCGCAGAACTACCTTAGGGTTTTCCGTCCCATCTCCCAGAGATTTCATCGACTTTGGAGGCATAATTGGTGTCACCCCATACTTGACACTTGGCGGCATTTTCTCGTCTTCTTCCTGTTTAACCTCTTCGTGTACTATTTTCTCTTCACACCCTCGTGTATTTTCCACGATTTCTTCTTCTATTATACGCTCCATTTCTTCTATTTTCATGTCCACTTCTTCATCCATTATTAACTTCAACTCTTCCGTTTTCACTTTCACTTTATAAACATCCTCCTCGGCCTCGATTTGGACCTCCACCGTTTTGCCCTCCGCTGTCTTGACTTCTTTATGGATTTGGTTCGTCATCCCCTCGTTTCTGTCTGCTGCCGCTACCCTAGCATCTACTTGATGGTATAATTGAAATTTTAGCACCTCATCTTTCCTATCCAGTTCCTCCGCTTTCCCATACGGTTTTTCGCATATTCCGATGAGCTTCCTATTCCGTTCTTCTGTAATTCTTCTCATTTCTTCCCCATGCTTATCCAGTCTTTCCATCGACTTCCTATGCCATTCGTCAATTATCTTGCTTCGTTTTTCTAATGAATTGTCAGCCACTACACCCGTACATGCTTCGTGTTCTTCGTCCATCCCCAAGTCGAATCCTATCGCCTGGCTCCCCAGCTCCACCACTTGCCGTTCTAGATCTATAAATGCTCTGTGATCGACCAGAAAATCCGTCCCTATGATTACCGAATACAATAATTTTTTGACTACCAGGGCCACCATCTCATATACTTGGTTGCCAATCTTGGCTCGAAACATGATTTGTTTTGTGATGGGGCTTGACTTCTTCTGAGTGGCTCCAATCACATACGCCCTATTCATAGGCAAACACATTATCTCTTTTCCTGTTGCTTTTAACTCCTCATACATTTCCTCTGATACTACTGTAGTCGTGCACCCTGTGTCTACTAAAGCTTCTTTAATTATACCTTCACATTCTATCATTATCGTGGGACATTTCCTGATTCTGACCGCTGAGTTCTTACATCTCCGCCACGGTTGGGTATCGTGAGTTACCATCTGCATAGCGTTTATGGAGACCGCATTTACTTCATCGATTTCCGCGTCCGCAATGGGGCCACCTATCACCACGGACTCTATTAGTTTAAATAGTGTCCTTGATCACTACTTGTGCTAGGCTGTGCTGATCGGTCGGGTACATTCCCGCCCCCGCCTCGCGTCTCCGTACGGTTTGAATTAGATCCGTTCCAGTCCGGTCTCTGGTTCCCCGGCTCTGGTCTCCATCCGTCTCCCCCTCTTCCGCGTTGGTTTCTCTGGTAATCATTGCTCCTATCATTCCCTTGCCCCTGGTTACGTTCCGAACTAACCATATTAACATTCCCTTCATTTCTGTTCTTTGGTACGCCTGCGAACGTCAAGTCGTACCCTCCTAACACATTCTGGAATCTTTCCAGGTCGGTGTGCTGCACACTACGTAAAAGATTCTGCACTGTGACTGGGAACTGTCTCGTCAATACACATATTATTTCCTGATCGCTCATCGGTGGGGATAGCGTTTTGTATTCCATAATACGCCTTGTTGCGTATTCCCGCAAACTTCCCATGGACTGGTTGTAATGATTATTCATCAGGCTAATTTTAAAATTAATTTGAATTTCCTCATTCCAATACCGCTCAAGGAATCGATCTTTAAATGCCTTTACTGATTCAGGAAACTTATCGAATGTATCGGCCCATATCCTTGCGTTGCCTTCTAACATTAAATATAATAATTGAATTTTACACCTTTCCGAAGTATTGATAACATCTAGATGTCGTTCTGCTGCCTTCATAAATATGCATGGATTCTCTTTCCCGTCACCTGAAAATTTTAGTGATCTTGGAGGGGTAAATGGTACCGTCCCGCTTGCTGCGATTGGGGATGCCTTACATTCTTTTATTTGTTCAATCTCTGTTCGTAATGACACAACCTTCTCCTCGCATTCCCTCTTGTTCTCCAACATTTCTTCCTTGACTACCAATTGTATCCTTTCAATTTTCTCGTCCTGCATAGCGGTTCTATCATCTAATCGCTGATATAGCTTATTCTCTAATTCTCCCCTCAGATTGATTACTTGGGATTCTAACTCCTTTTTCTGTTTCCCTAATTCTTCGGCGGTCCATTGCTCGTGACTTTCTACCCGCTCCGCGATCTTAGTCATCTCATTCTTCGTTAACTCAATTTGTTCTTCAGCGCGTCCTATTCGCCCCCCTATTGTATCTACTTTCCTATTCAGGTCTTCTGCCAGCTTCCTAATCTGTTCCTCTGTGAATAATTTCTGTTCGTCTAATTTCCTATTCTGCTCTTCTGCCAACTTCCCAATCTGTTCCTCTACTTTCCTATTCAGTTCTTCAGCTAACTTCCTGTTCTGCTCCTCCGTGAATATTTTCTGCTCCTCAGCTGACTTCCTAATCTGCTCCACTGTGAATATTTTCTGTTCGTCCAGCTTCCCATTCAGTTGTTCAAACATCTTCCTATTCTGATCGTCTGCCTTCCTATCCCGTTCTTCTGCTTTCCTATCCCGTTCTTCTGCTAATATTTTCTGTTCTTCCCGCATCATCATTATCATCTGCATTATATCTGACTGGTTATCTTTCCCACCCCCCAGGTTCGGGTTTCTTGTTGCCTGGATCATCGGTGTTGATGTCACTTCTACTTCTTTATTAAAACTATCCCCTGACGTGTCGTCCAACCGGCTCCCAATTCCACTATCCCTGCTTTCTGATGACATGCTATTATCAATTCCTACACCTATCTCCCCTACTTCATCCGCCTTCTCTTCCCGGTCCAGCACTGCATTTTGCGCATCCATCCTGTTGCTTTGAGCTGTCCGATCGATTCTCACTACACTAAAATACCGCACAAATTTTCCACTTGCCTCACCTACCAACGATATCACAGTTATCCTATGAAGTAACTATATCCGCCACAACACTGTATCCTTCGTGAATGGATTAATTCACACCTATTTCAATTGCTAACTAATGACGGACAACCCTCACTCACCACCAAAACACAATAACAGCCATATAATTTCCACTCACCTACCAATGCATAAACATAATCCTTACAATACATAATATTATTACCATTGAAACACATATACACTGCTAATAAACTCATTAATACTATTACACAAAAATGCTTTCAAATTATAATAAATCCCTTATTAATTGAAATTACTTTTCAACGCACTTATTGCTATATTATGTACATAATCATCATTCACATTTGCATGTCATATCTCCTCCCTGAATTTTCCTCAATAATATCATATAGATATTCACAACAAACATTCACACTGCTGGTATATATTTCCCAACCTGGTATCTTTTCTAATAGATTCCCCACACTTTACCATCACCAATAGATAATGCACTACTGAGTGAATGTTCCCAGCAAAAAAACAATTTTGTGCATAATTTGTACAACACTATTAACCACCTTTATATTCTCATAAGAATTATTACTACTTCCCCATTTCTTTGATTTCCATGTTATAAAAAAATTGCCAAGCAGTTCAAATATTATTAATATGTCTTACAAAATTTGGAATTCTATTACATTATATTATTTGTAACATGTACATGTATAGCCTTCATAACCTCAGTAACTACAATATTAACTATATATTGGTTGCTCTCAAATAATTTCCTATATCCGCCCACAATTACTTACACAACAACATTTTTGTAATTATCAACATTTCATTCTGCTTACTTGACTTATGCATGTTCTGCTAACACATGTATTGTTACTTTTTGTTCTCTATAATAATACACTTTACACTGCCTGCTTCTCATCTGTACCCTGCCTTACTATACATCAATTACATGCCCATTATTTTCCAACATTTCACCAACTTTCCTAAGGCCACATTTCTTAATTATACGTTATCCACATGTTCGGGCGCCAGCTGTGACGTACCTGGTGGTGCCGGGTATCTTCACTGCAATATAACACTAAGAGAGGGTGTCTTTTACGTGAATGGGTCCTAGGATAAGTCGGTGCAACGTTGGGGAAGTTATTCATACATAGAAATACAATTATGACAAGATTTATTTTAAATCAAAGTTACTATTTACATAATCAGACACCGTTTTTATACTCCGCCTTGGTACCAAGATTAAGAGTAAAATACAACTTTCATACCTTCGGGGCCCCGTTTGAATACCTATGAGGTTCGTCGAGCCGCTCGTGCCGACAGGGTTGTCGACCTCTGCTACTGCTGCGGGCCGTCGGCAGCAGACGGCGTGGTGATCATCCACGGCTGATGCTCCAACAATTCTTCCCCGAACAAGATCTTGATACCTCGGCTGCGCACCTTCCTCGAATCACTGTCCATTAGTGGGTTTAATTACACGACCCCCGCCTACTCCGTATACTGGTCACAGTTCTGTACCGCACGCTTTCAAGAATGTTCCCTCCGCACCAACTAATAAGAACGACGTCAATTATTTTACCAACACTAATCTTTTACTATACTGATACTTCTAATGTTCTGTTTACATGTCCATTACTTTGCGATTCCTAATCACATAACTATGTCGCGTATTACATGCGTCCATTCACTAGCGGAGAGCCCTCGCTACACGTCCGCACTGGTCGCCGCTCTGCTAACCTCTCTACTTCGCCGGCCGCACGTCGGCACATCCTTCGGCGGCGGCCGCCTCAATCCAACTAACGAACTTTTTGCACGTGCGCGCTGCCACGCTTGTACCCGCCGTTCTCACGCTCGCCTCCCGGCGGGCACCGGTGGCGGCGGCGACCGTTGCCGGCTGCCCGCTGCTCGCAGCGCCCGACGCTCGCACCGCGCAGTCCAGAATAGCTATTGAATTCTTACACTAATGATTTAATTAGTGTAATGAAACACATATTCTGGGTTTCAATATATACCTCTTTTTTGTTAAGGAATCGCTTGAAGATATTAAGATATTTTAACACCAAGTTTTTATGTCCAATAAACATTTTTAAAATCCTGTTTTGAAATTTAAATAAAAATTGAAAATTAAAAATCAAGGAAATAAATATTCTCTGCTTATTTGTCTCTGATTATTTTGAGTGTTTTTTATAACATATTTAGCTCCTCATCCTCTCTCTCAGACACACCGACGCTTCCTGCAGGAAAAGTGATTTACACGGCCATGAGCAAAACTATTTTTTTATGCAATTCCTTGAGCTCTCTGGTTCGTCCGTGTCACTGTTTACTTAGGAAATAGTTAATGTGCTTCGTGTAAAAATGTAACTTTAATTTAAATAAAGGAGGGAGAGAAGGAGTACGGGTGGGATAAACCACAATACAGACAAGTAACGATAATTTTACATAAGCATTCCTTGATTAACGTGATGTTTCAATTTTTAAATGAGTATACCAAAATCAATAATAAAACGCCTTAAAGAGAAATGTTAATTAAACATTCAGGGCTGAAGGCCATAAAACATAAAAATAAGGTTACAAATCTATCGCCTTTTCTCATGTATTAAGAATACAATAGATGCTTTTGTATGAAATTAATTTTATGAAACGACATAAATTTTCGCAAGTTCAGAAATCAAAATCTGCATACAGAGATGCATTCCGAGACATACGGAAATCTGAATTTGTCAATTTCAAAATTAGCAATTGCGCAAAACTACTCAAAATTAAACAAAACATGATATAATTAACTATAACTGATTTTAATACGAAACTAGTGGTGCTACAACAGCACATACTTTCTCGCGTTATTGGAAAGTGCAACGTAATATTGAAATATTTTTTTTTGCACTACTAGCACCTCAGGTATTATTTGAAAAATGCCCAATACAACCAAAAACTGAGCAACTACTATTGGCAGCGCAGTGTCGTGAAAACTATGTGCATTCTTTTGGCTAATAATATCAATACAGTAATTAGAATATATGCAATTTACATCAAAATAATTACGAAAATTCTGACTGCTCATTTCTGAGTTGCCTTTCGCCGTAAGATAACAGTTCAGATAGCGTTTCATTGTTTTTATTTTGTTCAATAAACAGTAAATATTTTTAGGGATCAGATGATATTAAATGGTATATAACTTATCACCCCGGGCATTCTGAGAAGCAATTTAAAAAAAACACTGCGAAATTCATCACAAACGGAGATACTGACTCTCGGCCTATGTGTTAAACCACCGTCACCAGCTGGACTAAATATAACAGTTATATCTTATCACCGTCATCATCTCGTCGTTCGCCAACAATTAGCTTCTCAAAAATCGATGCGCCATTGTCGCGAAATTTCTATTATTGTTAAGAAGACGCTTCAGATTTGCATTTTCATTTACGTGAAAATTGCGCTTTATTTTTTCAAATGTTTCTATAAAAGTAATCTGAGACAGCTGCAAATCTTGATGCAAATTTCTACATCATCCTGAAATATATTTAGAAAAGTGTTATGAAATATCAGTAATAATTGGATCTATTATTATAGTTCGTTAAATTACTTGTAATAAGGTAGTTTTATCACACCCAGATAGAGTAAAATTGCCACGTATTGCTCCCTTTCTGATGCCCGTACTTTCAACTCAACCACAGACGAGCTAAGATAATATTTATTGATTTCTTCTGCAAGACCGTCAAAAATTTCCGAGGAGAAGAAATTAACAAAAACATCCGAAAGACTGCTTATCTCCTCCGATGGTAAAAGCATGGAAGATTCGAAAGTTTTTGTTCTTAGTCAATTGTTGCTTTCTTCATATCAAGGGGGCTTTTTTGGAGTCGCTTTTGTTTGGATTTGGGATTGTTGGCAAGTACATTATATTCAGCGTTAGGGGTTTGTTTCATCACTTCATTGTTATGAATATGAGCTTGTGTATCGTAATATTAACAATAATTATTATAATAATAAATAATAATTAAAAATATTATCAATAACAAATAATGCCAATTATAGAAGACCCGAAAAGATTCTACATTGCATTTCATTTTTACTTCCAAGTTGAGTATTCTTCCTTGATGATCATTGACCGAATCACTGCTTTCCTAATTCTTGTACAATAGTACATACGTTTCTTGAAAATAAGACATTATCATCAATGTCAGATGCGTAACCATCTGGCAAGTACAAAAGTTATCTTATAGAAGAGCCAAGTCACGGAAAAACGATATTACGCACACTACGGTTATACGTTCTGCCTATCTTAGAAGATACACAAAAGTTGAACCCGTGTGAAATGTAATAATTCACCTTTGGTGTCAATAATTCAAATACCTCATATGTTACTATTTTGTTTCCTACTTCTCAAATGTTTGCAAAAGAGAAATTGCTAGAACTCACAAAACGTTGACTATAAGTAATGCAGCAAGTAACCTCGAAAAATTTCCGCACGCACTGTCACATTGATTTTGCGGAATTTTCGCCCAGAAGTGATTTCCACGATATTTGTTGTCGGGAATAGAATGCGGACTGTTCCAATATACATACGTAGCGGAACATAAAGTTATATGATGAAACAAAATGACGCAACCTTAAAGCAAACACTCGTATTGTATCTCCAGTGATACATTGAGCATAAAAGGACTAACTAGATTTTATTAAACGCATATCAACGTTTGTTTATTCACTTTCATGATAATATACAGATCAAAATAAGAAGAAAAATAATTTCATTTAGATTTATTATGTTGGTATGCTTGTTCATCTGGCGGGCGAGTCTACGGATGCGCTTGTTTATGCCATTCCACCAATCATAGCAAACCCTCACTCTGGCAGAGAACGCAAGTGATTTCGGAATAAAAACGGCCATGTTACCGCTAGCAGCCCCCAGCCAGTGAGCGACGGGTCTCCAGATGGCAGGCTGTCAGGGGATTGCCTGGCAGCTGTTCGTAAATATGGGCCTAAGCTCCCGACTGGTCTCCCGACATGTGAGGTACTATAGTGCATGTTAGTGTATGTGTAAGTAAGGGGTAATGTTAGGACAAGGAAAAGGAAGGAAATATCGCGCGCCCGTATTTTGTCGTACTGCTACGGCATTCGCCTGTAGTTGATCGGAGAAACCACCGAAAACTACCAATCCGAGCAGCCAGCCACTAGAATTCTTCTCCAGACCGCGATTAAATTCGACCTAACTACTGTTTGGCTAGTGTCGAAAATCCTGTAACCGTCTGTGTACTGCAATACCTCGAATCTTCCAGCAAAAGGCACTGCTTTGACATCAGTTGATGCCCTGAGCCACCTAAGACGTTTTGAGTGAAGAAAAGGATTCAATTGTGTAAAAGGTGGTTGAGCCGCGTCAACTAAAAGGAAATGTTTCTTCGTTATCATTTCTTACCAATTACTACGTGGCGAGTTGGAGAAGAAACGCTACGTCCATCGAGACTGTTGAGTACTTACGGTGAATGTACAGTGGGCGGACGAAGGGAGAGTGGGGAGGACGGTGAAGGATGCGAGGTGGGAATGGCGGCGATGGTTGGTTGGTTGGTTGGTTGGTTGTTAGTGATTTCGGGCGCGTCAACTAATGTGGTAATTAGTCCCGTAAGTGTAATGCATGTTTTCCTTCTTCTAGAGGTGGCGATAATCCCTCCCCGCTGGTTGGCGAGAACCTGCGCCGACCTACCGCGGTAGGTATACCGTCGGCTAGTGGGGTTCCCCAACAAGGTATCTCCCACCAGAGGGTCACCACCCCATCCGGGACAAGTTCTAAGCTGTCGACCAGTCTCTCGGCAGGTGTGTTAGTGTAATGCGTGTTAGTGTAAGTGTGTGTAAGGAGAGGGAATTCGATAAGGAAGAGGAAGGAATGATCGGGCGCGGTCTGTGGCCCGTTTGTTGGGGTACTGCTATGGCATTCGCCGGGTGTTGATCAAAGAAACCCCGGAATACAGCCGACCTGAGCAGGCGGCCGCTAGAATTCTCCTCCAGATAGCGACCGAATCCGACCTGGCTGGCAAGCTGGTGTCGACAGACCTGCCACTGTCGGAACTCGAACCTAGGAACTCTCGGACAGATGCACATCAGTGACATCAGTTGTTGCCCTGAGCCACCTCTCCCGGTGGAGAGGTCGAGAAGGCGGCAAAGGGAGAGAGGGTTGCGCAAACGGTGAGGGTCGCGCGCGGAGGGCGTGGGCGCTGGAAGGCAGTGGCAGCGCAGGGAGGGTGAGGGGGACGAGGGGGTGGGAGTGCGGGGCGGAAGTTGGCCGGCGCGGCGAGCTGCCCGAGTAATGCCCCCCGTCAGCCGCATCTGCGCGCGCGACGTCCATCAAAGTTCCTGCGGCGAGACGGGGCGGGGCTGGCGCGCGGAAGGCCCGGCTGCCTTCCTGCCGCTGGCGCTAATTGTTGCGTTTGCTGCGATGACGTAGGCTGTCGGCGCCAGCGGCCGCATCTCGTCTCTCCCCCACCGCATCTGCCGCGCCCCCTCCCACTCTACAGCCTCCTCTCTGGAACACGGAAGCCTACAGCCGTGCGACGGCGGCCCTCGGCCGGAGACCGTGAGCACAATAATTAATTATTTTGTTTCCGGGCGCGTTAAATGCTAATTTTACCAGTCCCCTTGGTGTAGTGTACGTTATCTCCAGAAAAGTGTCACTGTTCTTCCTCAGCTAGAACGCGGGATTCAGCGTCGATCTACACGACAGCTTGCGAGAGTTGCCCCTTCTGATATCTCTGCCAGCGGCACTGACTCACCCAGGACAAGCACTTAGTTCAAGAATGGTCTCGAGAAATATGTGGGAGTGTAGAGCGTGTAAGTGTAACTGCCTGTGTGTAAGACAAGAGTATGGGACAAACCGAAGGAAAGGAAGATTGCGTGCGGTCCATGGTCCACTTATTTGGATACTGTTCCGGCATTTACCTGGAATTGGGAGGAGAAACCACCGAAAACTACTAATCAGAGAAACCACTATTATTTCCCTCCAGACAGCGCAGGAATTCGTACTAGCTAAGTAGCTTGAGTGAAAAATGCGCAAACGTCGGGGATCAATCCCTAGAACCATTGCTCTGAACTATCTGAGGGGATTAGATGAGCTTTTCACAGTGTAGTCCTATAATTTACTTTTTACTTTCTCATATACTAATTACAAAAATTGTAATGCAGCAGAAAACGCACGCTTTTTTAAGAAAAACTTATTTTGTGGGTCAGAGATACCGAAGAAGATGAAGATAGTTGCCTCAACGTACAGTGACCTTCTGTTATGTCGTGAAACTATAAGAAGTTGTGTGGTGAGAATCTTCATTTTTTTTGTTTCTTGATACCAGTAAAGTGATATTTTTGGTGTTACATGCATTATAAGCGCAAGGTTTCTTGGGTCTTGGAATACCTACTTCAACTCCTTGATTACACTTGAAATAAGAATAAAAGGTAGCAACTTTGGCAATGTGCGATAAGCAAAAATGTTCCCTCCCGTATACAAGAAAAAAAAATTGAATCGAAAACCGAGCTACAGATCCAGTGGAAATCCTTATGATTAAATCGCACGGGAAGTTAAAATCTCTTCCGGATTGCCCGAATAGTTATTTACCATATTCATCTATTCAGACAGGAATAGGAATGCATTCTGCCTCCTTAGTCTGGCCTGATGTGGCCTTCTCTGCCCTGCTTTCCCCTGTTCTGCCCTGACCTGCCGGAGCCTGCTATACCTTACACCGAACAGCTCAAAACCACACTGCTTCTTGCCACCGTCCTCCCCCTCTGCTGTTTTACCTGACCTCGATACTACCCGCCATACCGCCACGTTGTGCGTGATGTCGACATTCAAAACTAGTGGTGCATAAAACAACTCTTACTTGGAGTTCCATTGCGGCAGCCGACCGAGACACATCGTGCTCCGATCGCGTGCAGTGAAACAGTTGTTATCACATTGCCATTCAGTCTGTGAACTTAATAACATTTACTTACTGGTAATCTCTTGTCCCACGAGTTGTGAGTGTCTGAAATCAACTGTATGGTCAGCCGGTGCAGCGGCTAACTTGCAAGGATGGAGCCTCCGGACATCGGGGCTCCTACAACCTCAACAGTGTCACCTCGGATATCTATTCACTCAAATATGAAAACTTACGCAATGTCATGTCAACTGAAGTGTTTCCCACCAAGGGCCAGGCCATAATTATCGACTCGCAAGAAGGTCTCGCTATTAAAGATTACATAAACAGTCTATCCGATATTATTGACGCCTGTGAAATAAGGTTCATATCAAGATTTGCTAATAACAGAGTGTGTATCTTTCTAAGCTCTCAAACTATAGCTGACAGCCTTACGAACAACCATAAAGTTATTAAAATAAACAACTATGAACTGAAGTTGACACCACTTGTAACAAAGGCCAAAAGAATTATTATATCTAACGTTTGTCCCATAATCCCACATTCAGTAATAGAGAATGTACTCACCACAAAGAATATCAAATTGGCATCTAAAATTTCATTTGTAAAAGCTGGTATTCCTGGACAGGGTTTCTCCCATATTATGAGTTTCCGTAGACAAGTGTATATTGCCCCTGAAGATGTGAGTCTACTAACAGATTCTACTACTGTGTATTATGATGGCTCAACATATAGGATATTTTTTACAACAGATGAAATGTCTTGCTTTAACTGTCACCAAACAGGGCACTTGGCTGGACAATGTCCTTCACGTAACACCTCTAATCAACACAAGACTACAAACTTAGGCAGTGCTCCCATGGAATCTGAACAATTCAGGGGAAAATCCTGTGACATACCAGACCCTGCCATCAATGGAGAAAACACTGGAGCTGTAGATATTCAAAGTCACAATGATCTTACAAAATAAATACCCACAACTGGTCCCTCACCACCTTCTAAATCTGTATTTCCTACTAATGAAGCCAAAAACAATGAAGAAATCCCAACTAAAGATAACATAGCTTCCCTTAATAATAATAAAAGATGCCTCCAGACTGACTCCTCCTCACCCTTCACTGTAAGCAACACAACTGAAACAAAGAATATGGAAGAAGTCTCAGAACAACCAAAAAAGAAAAAAAAAGAAAAAAGAGAAGAATATGGAAGAGTTGATTACCCCTATCACACACATCATTGAAGACATTCAAAATAACTTCCCCCTTATTTACATCCAGTTTAAATCTTTTTTAGAGAACTCTTTCAGTGCTAATGATCCTATACTTATAGCTGCTGATTACTCACAGGATATATCATCCATCACCAAAATGATGCATAATTTGTATCCTCATCTCACCAACAAAACCATAAAAGGCAGATTCACCAGAATTATCTAGAAAATCAACTCAGTAATTAATACTGCATATGAATCAAGTACTGAAACAGATTCCAGTATAGAAATCAACACCAGTTAATGTAATCACCCGATAGATTTTAAACCATGCTGACACATCTGAAAGTAGAGTATAATATAAAGAAGGAGTAATGATAGTTCTGCAATGGAATCTAAATGGCTTTTATAGCAGGCTAGAAAACGTACAATATTTATGCAAACTACATTGCCCTGATATAATCTGTATACAAGAAACAAACTTTAAAGGAAAATCACATGGGAATATAACTGGATATACTTGCACCTTTAAAAATAGAAGTAATCTTGGATATGCATGTGGTGGTGTGGAAATATATTCCAAAAAATCGATTCCCATCGAAATTCTAAAAAAATCAAACTGACATGGAATTCGTGGCAATTAAAATTAATTCAACTAACCCCATATGTATCGGAAATGTCTTCCTAATAGGTACCCACTACAAGAAATCGAAATGCATGATATTATAAACCAGATAAAAGAGCCCTTCATAGTTCTTGGAGACTTTAACTGTCATCACTCCTTATGGGGATCGTACAAAATTGATAAAAGAGGCCGATTATTGGAAAAAGTAATTGACGACCATGACAGCATCATCCTCAACTCTGGTGATCCCACACATATTAATATCAGTAACAGCAGGCTAAGTGCGATTGATCTTTCAATAGCTTCTCCCACAATAGCACAGAAATGTACCTGGAATGTTATGGACTTCCCTTACGATAGTGATCATTTTCCAATACTGATTGATATCCACGAACCAAGTGTGTCCATTAGTCATGAATGGCGCAACCCAATCCCCAATTATAAGAACATTATTTGGCTGGATTATCAGAAAAAAAATGATGAGCACCTCAACGAAGAATATATTTTCAAGGACGATAATAACATTGACCAGATAGTAGAATCATTCTGTAATATTATATCCAATTCTGCTAACTCAATGACACAAATGCACCATGGCCCGTTTAAGTTCAAAAGCGTTCCCTGGTGGAATTCTGAATGCAAAGTCGCTATTAGAAACGCTAAAAAGCATTTAACGCATTTAACTAAAAGGCATAAAAATAAGCATTTAACTAAAAGGTATAAAAAAAGAAGAGATAATGATAGCCGAATCAACTATAAGAGAACTAGAGCTATTGCCCGCAGAACTGTAAAAATAAACAAAGCTAGATCATGGACTGAATATATCTCCTCAATAAACTGCCAATCGAACTCAACAGAGTGCTGAAAAAAAACAACAAATCCATACGTGGTACGAAGACTAATAGTACTATACATTTCTTGCGTTGCAATGACCAGATAATTAGCGACCCCAAAATTATTGCTGAGGAATTTGCCGAAATCTTCATGAAAAATTCCAGCACTTCCAATTACCATACGGAATTCATCACATATAAAGAAAAAACTGAAAGTGAACCAAATATGACACCTATTGATGACAGCATCTATGATAATGACATGAATTCTCCACTTTTCATGCACGAACTACAACAAGTTTTAAAAAAGATCAACAAGTCAGCTCCTGGCCCAGACAAAATTCCAAACTGCCTAATAAAAAATCTCCCAAAGAGAGGTATTAACATTTTATTAAAAATATATAACCATATATGGCTAAATAATGTTTTTCCTGAACTCTGGAAGACTGCCACAGTCATTCCGATTCCCAAACCTGGCAAAGGCCAGTCAAATAGCTAAAATTACCGACCAATCTCACTGACCTGCAACCTATGCAAAATATTAGAAAAAATCGTTAACAAAAGAATAAGGTGGTTCCTTGAATCTCAACATTTAATAAAAGACAACCAATTTGGATTCAGAACTGGACACTCCACCACCTCACTTCTTATCTTACATCTCACATCTTAGCACGACAACGATAATCCAAGAAGCCTTTCTTCAAGGACAGCATGTTATCTTAGTAAATCTAGACATCGAAAAAGCATACGATATGGTATGGACACACCGCATAGCTACTAAATTACTTAGTATTGGTATCAAGGGCAATATGTTTAAGTTCCTTACCAACTTTATTAGCAACAGATGTATTCAAGTACGTATAGGTAATAATTTATCAACAATTAAGAAACTTAATAATGGGCTACCGCAAGGATCAGTGCTCAGTGTGACTCTATTTTTAATCGCCTGATGCTGATGATGATATTGTAAGCCCAGTTGTCGTGCGGAAATACGCCCATGATATGGTGTTACTATGCAAAGGAAGGAACTTCGATTCAACCAATAAATTAATGCAAACTGCTGTAAACTGTATTTACAAATGGTCAATGAAATCCGGTTTAAAATTCTTGACTGATAAATCTGAATGTATGGTTTTTTTCTAAAAAATTAAGCCCCGTCTACCCGAAACTATTCCTGGGCAACAAAGCCATTAAGACTGTCACACATACAAAAATCTTGGGCCTTATATTTGACCACAGGCTCACATGGCAAGAACATATCTCTAAAACATACGCAGAATGCAAAAATCGACTTAACATCCTGAAGTGTCTAAATCACAACAACTGGGGATCAGACAAAAATACCTTACTACTTACATACAAAGCCTTAATAAGAAGTAAGATAGATTACGGATCTATTGTATATAATTCAGCGTGCAATTCAACTCTCAAGAAACTGGACACACTGCACAATTGCGGACTCAGAATAAGCACTGGTTGCTTTCACACAAGTCCAATTGGTAGTATTCACATCGAAGCGGCTGAAACTAACCTCACATTTCGAAGAGAAACCCTGTCAATCAAATACACAATTAAAGCCAAAACATCCTTAAATAAGATAATACGTAATAATGTATCTCCTGGAATTAGAAGTGGAAATCCACAGTGCTCTATACCTTTCTATAATAAAGTAGCTACGCTATTCAGCTCCCTCAACATTTCGAGGCTTCCTATAGAAAGTAAAAAGTAAGTAGGCTGTAAATCCCTGGACCGTCAACATCATTGAAGTCGATAAATCCCTGGTTGAAGTTCAGCAGAACAACCTTGACTTAGACGAATGGAAACTCAAATACTGCGAAGCGTATGATAAATACAAAAATAACTACAATATCTTCATTGACGAACGCAATAATACATTTTTTCAGGCCATTGTGAAGGATTCCAAATCTTTGGTGAAATTCCGGTTTATGAACATTGCTAGTCAGGAAAACATGTTCAACCATGCAATTCTGGAAGCGCTTAAAAAGATAACCCATAACAGTACCGATGCCACTATCATCACTAATAAAATTCCTAAAGATATCTTCGAAATATATGATGAAACACAATCCAAAACGACGGCTCGAATTAAAGAACTCCTTCATATGATTAAACTTCAAGGCTTATTAGTAATTTTTCTTCTTTTACCTAATCAGCTGTATCCAATTATTATGACCAAAATACATAACAATGAAACTAACACAAAGATAATAATTGATCTCCAAGGAAACAATGTAAGACCTAACCCTGGATACTCCAAGCAAGATGTCATAAGATTCGCACATAGGAAGATGCTTCAGCAATGGGAACCGATATGGCGATGTCATAAGTCTAGTAATACCCATAAATCATTCTATTTATTCCTACCACTACACTCGGACCCCAAGATGACTAGACGCGAACAAGTTTTAATTACACGAATTAGAACGGGTCATTCTAAAATTACACACAGGTACTTGCTGGAGAATACCTCACCACCACTATGCAATATGTGCCAAGTAAGACTATCAATCGAACATATTATTATGTCCTGTCGTAAATATCATCACATTAGAACTATGTATTTCAGTCCAAATGAGATGGAGAAAATACTGTACTCTGTCCCCTTTCAGAACCAGATTGTCAAATTTTGCAAAAACACAAATGTCATGCTTAAAATATAACGTTACGGTAAGCCCGCCCGTATCTCTAGAGTTGATGTGTTATGATCCTACCCCGATGATATTGTATGATTGTGTTACAAGTATGTAAGATAATAGTATGTTATAACTTATATGTTATTATGTTATATTATGTTATGTTATTATGTTATATTATGTTAATGTAATGATGTGTAACCCTCGAAAAGATGTTATGACCATGCCCTGATTGTTCTGTATGATGATGGTATGTAAGATAAGTAATATTTGATACTGTATTATGTAATGAACAATTCATTCTGATACTTTTGTTTATGTAATGACAGATGAAGTCATAATTGTCTGTAAACACCTGTAATTAAAAATGTTGTCGCTAATAACCTTAGTCGTTGATGCGACAAAAAATAAAGAGAAAAAAAACCTCTTACTTCCTCACCCGTATTTTCATGTAAAATTTCGCAGGTACACAAATTTTTGAAAAATTATACATGAACTTTTTTCAAAATATATATTTTAGGAACAGATTTCATTAAAGGAAAAAGTCCCTATCTTTATAATTGTGGTTGTAGGAAGCCGACAAAAAAATTTGATTATTTGCAATTTTCAAAAATACATGGTTTTTAACCTCCCTCCCAACCTTCCTCCTCTCAGAGTCAATGAAATTTCCCATTTTAAGTAAAGAACTGTATACTACGTTCAAAATTATCGGTGCGCAGTTGACGGATGTTGAGGTAACAAAATATTTCGGTCTCTCGATTCAGTTGAACCCAAAATTGAAATGAATTGAACACAAAAGTAAATTCATTATGCTACGTATTCAGAATTGTTTCAAATTGACAGCCTTCATTCTGCTCGTTGTGTCTATTTTGCGAATGTTCATTCCCAGGCTGAGACTTGACATACTATTCGGGGTAAACTTATCCTATAGCTCGCAGACTTTTAGATTACAAAAAAGATTATGAATATTAAGCAAATCCAACCAACGAGATTCTTATCAGGTTCTCCTTAGTAAGTTAAGAATTTTACCATTATCTTACCTTTTGATTTAAAAATCAGTGTTTTTTTTGTCAAAAATTATTTACAGGAAGGAACAATTTTTCAGCGTATACCGGTGTGTAAAATATAACAGTCGACTTAGTAGTAATAATATTGACCAGGTGTCAGTATAAAGAGTTCAATACAACAAATTTACATAGAATACACGCACATTATTTGACAACATCTTGAGAGATGCTATTAAACTATTAAAATCAATAGACAAGTTTAAGTCCAAAGTAAAAACGTTTCTGCTCCATAACTGTTTCTATACGATCAGGGACTGTACCGAACACAAAAGGAAATAAATATTAATCTTAGCGTGTTATATATCATTCGCTAATTCTAAACCACGTGTTTCAAGTTTTGTATCTGAGATTGTGGATCAATGACCTCCATCTCGATTAGGTTTTTTGACCAGTCTCGCTGATTGTTTGAGCAAATACTAATGTTTTGCTTCTGGACATAAATGTAATTTTACTATCTGTATACGTATGTAGAGTTCAGTGGAAAATATTGATATTCAAATAATCATTCTCCATGTTCTCGCGGCAGAAATTCGATTCCTTCACGAAGGGCATGATGAGGAATAATACCCTAATCAATAGCTTAGTTGCGTTTGCAATTAGTTTTTATTATGCAGGAGCTTTCAGTTCGAGCTCGGCTCCCCTCGGGGTAAGACCTCTGCGAGAGTCGTTTCTCGCGATAAGCTTTCTACTACTACCAGTGAGATTACTGTGTTATCGACGCGCTGATAGTCGTGGAAGAGTCTCCTAGTAAAACCAGGTGTAGGTTTTACTTGTTCTTTCATTTATTTATTTATGTTGCAAAAGTGTATGTAACAAGCCATTAACACTAAGTCAGTGTAATGTGTGAAAATTGCTCTCCCGGTACGGAGCAGCATATAAAAATGGCAATGGACGCAACAAACGGTGTAGTCTCAACCTTTGGAGAAACTTCTCATACGAGCTCAATGGAAACTAACACTAGTATGTTCGCATTTCAAAATGGTCCAATGTTGCCGCAATATCAGGCTGGGTACATTCCATTCCAGTCACAATTGAGTGTTAAGTTGCCACAGCAGGGTGTAATGCAAAACATGGTGCAAACTCATCAGCAAGGTTTAACACAACCAGAAACAGTTCAACTGCCGCAATGACATCATGGTACTGCCGGGAATCTGCTACCTCCTTCGGAACTGCAAAACCTTGACGAGGAGGAACCATACTTCCAACATCTCAACCAAAAAAGGTAGATATATTCTTAAAAGAAACAGTGATTCTAGTGAAGTGTAAAGTGATGAAAGACAAAAACGTTTGCAAGCAGAGGTAAATCAAATGCTCTATAACGTACCTGTAAGAAACAGATTTGAATCTTTAGATGACGTAGAGGAAAATGATGGTAGTAAATTCAAAGCAGTAAAAATCACCCCAATTATTATTTAAAATTATAATAAAAGAGAAGATGAATTGCTAAACTATAAACTGCTTAAAGAGGACATTGTGAAATATGCAATTGAAATCGTTGAAGTCAAATAAATTTAAAGTGAAATTTACTAACATTGAAGACTTCAGGAAATTTAGAAATTTTTGCGAAAATAACGAGATAGAGTTCTACTCCTTTAAAGACCCATCTGTAAGGACATATGAAGTTATAATAAAAGATGTACCGGAGTATCTAGATGTCAATGATATTAAAAAAGAACTTAATGATAAATTCTCTGTATTAAAAGTAGTAAGACTTTATGGTAAAAACAGAAAACCTCTGCAGATATTTGCAGTAGATGTGGAGAACAATGTGGTTGGTAGAGCCATTCTAAAAGTAAATAAGTTACACTACTGTATAGTTCGAGTTTTTGTTCGAACAAAAACTAAACTCCCCATCCAATGTAAAAAGTGTCAATGCTTTGGGCATACGCAAGTTAACTGTTTTAACAACCCTAGATGCGTTAAATGCCTCAATGACCACCAATATTCTGAATGTACACTCCCTAAATCGGGTCTAAAACCTTTCTGTACTAATTGCAAGCAAAATCACAGGGCGATGTATCGTGGTTGTTCTTTCTATAAGGCACAATTAAACAAGAAACTTAATAAATCTGCAACTGGATCGAGATATCACGCAGACCAGGCCAAGGTACTAAATAGTTTGCAAGGTGTAGATCAAGAGAAGTTATGAAAGCAGGCTAGCCAGATGAAGTTAACCTCCAGTCTTTAACAATGCCCAATTCCCTCCCCTACCAAAAAACCAGCCCCTGGACAAGACCGTTAAATAGTTCTGAAGAGATCGTTAGAAATACGACTCCGATCACGAATCAAGGCATTGATATGAATAAATTAATCGAATCAATCACAAGTACTGTGATTATTCAGATTAGGAATTTTCCATTACTACAAATCCAAAACATGATTTAGGTGGCGTTACGAAAATGAAGCGTAGCTAGCTCACGGATTTAAAATTATTAAACTGGAACGCAAATGGTTTAAGTAAACAAGAGAATATATTTAGGAACTTTTTGTTCTTCCACGAAATACAAATAGCATGCGTTACTGAAACGCATTTCCAACCAACCGATAAATTCAAGATACCTGGTTTTAATATATATATATATATATATATATATATATATATATATATATATATATATATATATATATATATATATATATATATATATTGAAACGCGGAGCGTTTCTCTAATCAATTAGAGACACAGAGTGTATTGGTATAATTACGTCCAGTTTTGAACTGCGCGGTATTAGCGGCAGTAGCGGCGACCGGCGGACGGGGACTAGAGAACGAATCCGCCGCCGTGGGCCGACGAGAGCGGGCGAGACATCGGCCGTTGGGAGGCAGTTGGCCGTTGGCAGTGAGGAGTGTGAGACTGTGCGTGAAAGAGGTTGGCACGAAATCGGTGCTCGCGACAAAGAGGAGTGAATTAAGTGAACTGATGATAGAAATACGGACAGGAAGCAGGTGAACGCAATATTGGCAGATGTCGGACTGTATAAACTGAAGATCGTGTTCGTGATATTGGAAACAGTGAAAACAGAAGTAAAACTGTATATCGCGGAGCTGATGCCTGCACGAGTGGCGGCCACGTGCTCCATAATGGTAATTAGGAGAGTGGAAGGGCACTGACGAATGGTGCTGCGATATAACAAGAGATATACTGCAAGGGAAAGACGAACGTAATCTAGAGGCCGTCAATGCTCCAGCGGAACAACACGCACGACAATCAGCGTCAAAGCAGAGGGATTCGTGCCGCCGCCGCCGCGGGCCGACGACACGGGAGCCCGCCCGACCAACCGTCCGGAGCGCCGAGCTGCATCGAAGGTCACCGACCGCCGCGGCCGTTAGCAATCGTCAGTGAACAAACGAGGTATTCACGGGGCCCGAGGTATGGTGAAATCTAGTTATAAACTGAGTTTTGGTACCAAAACGAGGAGTAATTGTATGTATGATAATGTACAGATTGTGTGGTTTTAAGAATAAATTGTGTTTGTGTTCAGACGAGATTCTAACTCTGATTTGCCAATGTATTGCCGAATCCTTAAGAGACCCATTCACGAGGCAAGACACCCGTCCTTTCCAAATTTTATTGCAGTGAAAAGTACAGCCAATCAGGTACGTCACAATATATATATATATATATATATATATATATATATATATATATATATATATATATATATATATAGAGAGAGAGAGAGAGAGATGATAGACTCTTATAAAGCTGCGGGTGGGGTCACGATAATAATACGTTAAGAGTTTAGTCACTCTCAAATTGAATGTCCCACTTCTGACTGCCTGGAGACGGAAACAATAAATCTAAAAACAGACGATTCAGAAATAGCAATAACAACTGCCGACAAACCACCTAATAAGAAATTCCCAGTAAAAACCTTGGATAAAATATTTAACTCCAATAATAACATTGTGTACAATAACAATAAGAAAATAATTGTTATAGGCGACTTAAATAGTAAAAACAAAGCATGGAACTACAGAATTACAACAGAAGCAGGTCGTAAACTTTTACAGTTCGCCCAGAATCATAAAATATTAATCCATGCCCCCCTACACTCACACGGTAACCATTTAATAATAAAGGCACCCCTGACATTCTTGACATAAGTCTATCCACAAACATAAATTGCACCTTTTTTCACTCGTCTCAACTTGATTCGGATCATAACCCCATAATAATATCATTTCTGAGTACTGTTCAAGTTAACAATTTAAGAAAACTAATAAATGGTAAAGTAAACTGGGATCTCTTTAGGCTAAAAATAGTCACGCAATTTTCGTTCCGAAAAGATCTCAAAAACGGAACTGATATTCACCTACAAATCAATAATCAAATAGAAGCAATAATCATCGCGGTTAAAGAATCTGATCAATCAGTGCAATGTAACAAACATTCATCTTACTGGCTACCGAAACACAACATGGGCTTGATAAAATACATACACAGGATTAAAAGACTCTGGCAGTTGTACAGAAGGCCACACTTAAAAAAGAAATGGAACTCTTAATGCAAAAAAGTAAAATTTCTAACCACAAACTCAGATATAGTTCATTTAAGCAATTTTTTAGCGCAAATTACCCCCAAATCACCTTCTCTACGGACTACTATCAAAAATGTTATCAGAGAACAATCTAGAATATCACCATTAAAATCGAGCACTAGTATTCTCTACACAGATGTCGAAAAAGCGGAGGCGTTTGCTGTTCACTTTTTAAACACTTTTAAACCCATCCAAATCATGCGTTCAATGACGAAATTTTAAACAGTATGAAGCAATCTATATACTCCACAGATATAAGAACAAAATTCATATCCCCCGCAGAACTTAAACGCACAATAAACAGATTTAAAACAGAAAAGCACCTGGGAATGACCTAATAACTAGTCAAATATTTAAAGAATTAACCAACTCCACAATTGCAGCAATAACAGCTATATTAAATGCAGACACAATTGGAAAAACGCAATAATCATTCCAATAAACAAACCAAATAAATGTCTTCAACTCCTAGATAACTACAAGCCAATTAGCCTACTACTTCTATTACCTGAAGTGTTTGATAGACTGATTTTAGCCCGGATAAATTAATTCTTATACGCTACGAACGTCATACCTGATGCCCAATTCGGTTTTAGAGCTAATCACTCGACTGAACACCAAATTTTAAGAGTTACGGATTTGATTGCTAAGGGTTTTCACGAGAAAAAGTACACGGCAGTTCTGTTTTTAGACATTAGTAAAGCGTTCGACCGTGTCTGGCACACAGGACTGAAATACAAATTTCGCAATCTAGGCATCCCTAAATATTTTCAAGATATTTCTGGAAGGAATATCTATCAAGGAAGTTTCTTGATAAACAGATCATTCAATATTAAAATACATCACACCACGTCGGATAAATACAGAATCTCAGCTGGAGTTTCATAAGGTTCCCCACTCTCACAGACTTTATTCAAAATTTACTTTGCCGATTTTCCGGAATTAATGGATACCGAAATAGCCTTGTTCGCAGATGACACTGCCATCCTCTCACAAAATGAAAACTGGTTATTGCTCTGGAAAACCTACAAAATGACTTAAATATCTCAATTAAATGAACTGATAAATGGAGAATCCAGATAAACACAAACAAATCACAAGCTAAAATTTTCTCGCTTAAAATATTCTTAATCCCTCCAGTGTTAACAATTAGTAACAATCCTGTTCTCTGGCTAAACAATAGCCAACCCGTGAAATACTTAGGAGTTAAATTAGATAGAAGATTAACATGGAAGAACCACATAATTGATATTGCTAACAAAACCAATGCAAATATGGCCAAACTTTACCCACTAATAAATAAAAACTCTGCATTAAGAATACAAAACGGAGTAACAATTTTTAAATCTATAATTCGGCCGTCGCTCACTTATGCGTGCTCAGTGTGGTGAGGCGCTGCAAACATGCATATTAATAAATTGGAAATAATCCAAAACAAATTTCTAAGACTGGTCACCGAAGCCCCCTGTTTTATTCCCAATGCACAAATCCAAAGAGAATTAAACATTAGTGGCATTAAAATGTACATAAAGAAACGATCGCAAACTTTTTATTTAAAGCTTGAAGCATCTCCTGGCAAAAGAACTTTCTACCTTGCTGTACAACTTATGCACCATCCAGGATATTGTCACGCTTTCCAAAAGATCACTTAAAGCCACCATAAATTGCTGGTACTAATGTTATAAACAATATATGTGATTGTAATAACGGTATATGTGTGTTATCTACAAGTGTGGTACGTTTACTCAATGCATATTTTGGTATATGTTTGTATATCTTTGCATATTTTGTATATTTTTGTATATTGTTTAATTAATAGGTATATTTTTGAATGTTTTTGTATTAAAGGTAAACAGAAACTGTATATAGACTGACAAATAAACTCAAGTAAGTATACTTGGGTCCTGATGTAAATGGAAGACAATGTTAAGTCCTCATGTAATGTATGTCTCGTAAATAATAACTCCCGAAAGGCCGAAGGGCCGAATGGACAAGAAATAAAATTTTAAAAAATTATGCAGAAGCGAACATTTTCTTATAAATTCTTGCCAAAACTCTCTTTTCCATCTGTATTTAGAATTCAACTTGTATATGGGTTAGGATAGGATCTTAGAATTTAAGATAACGAGCATAGAATACCACCAGAATGTCTCCACACAGTACGGCACACACAGTTTATAACGTATAAATAAATAAATAAATAAATAAATAAATAAATAAATAAATAAATAAATAAATAAATAAATAAATAAATAAATAAATAAATAAATAAATAAATAAATAAATAAATAAATAAATAAATAAATAAATAAATAAATAAATAAATAAATAAAATAAATAAATAAATAAATAAAATAAATAAAATAAATACCGAATCAAGCAATATCAGGGCTAAAAATAATTCACAGGTAATACATATTTTGTTATATGTATTAATCTTTTATTCTTGTCTTTCGATTTTTAATGGATTTTTAATGTGATTTTGTCTTATTTTAATTCTAATATAAATAGTTTTAAAGAGATATCTTGAATGAAACCACTGGTTATTTCTTAAAGATTTGACTTGGAGAAGCTTTCTACGTTGTCATGATGACAAATTTTAGAAACACCAAAAAATTCTGTATTTTTCTAATTAACTGCATGTACGTCAAAAGTACTAGCAATCTTAATACCAACCTCATGAGGTCGAATCGACAACGAATTCCTTTTGGAAACCGTTGTCGTGGAAAGAGCGCTTTGTACAAGAACAGAGGGCGAGCGGTGCCGAAAGATTCTGTCAGCGACAGGCAAGCAGCCGTCACCAGAAGAGAAGAGGGTCCGAAATAAAGAGAAAATGCTCTCCCTATCGCCGCAGGCTGTCGTTTGAGCAAAATGGGCTGAGTAAATGAAAGTGAAATGCCTGCGAACTTCACGACAGAAGTCGCTGAGCAGGAAGAGGTTCAATGCTTGGGTGGTGATGAACAGCGTCACTCGATTGACGAACTAAAGAATGTGTGGGAGAAAAGGACTCACAAAAATCCTTTTCTTTATTTTACTGCGTATGCAAAAAGTGGCGTGGCCCATACGATAAACGTTTCGAATAGAATGCTACGAAAGTGCGAGCGATACCCCATGTAGTGCTGAAGAAAATTTTGCACGGACTTGTGTGGAAAAAATTATTTAAGTGGATTTTCTGTATTAGTTCTTTTCAATAATACGTTTTGGATGCTCCGTGCAACCCTTTTTCAAGTAATATTGCATCAAAAACACATCAGCCATAAAATTAAAATAACCTAAAAGTTTGATAAAATTACGAAAACACACAATACA
Organism: Gryllus longicercus; assembly: GCA_038098605.1. Lineage (NCBI taxonomy): Eukaryota > Metazoa > Arthropoda > Insecta > Orthoptera > Gryllidae > Gryllus > Gryllus longicercus. The sequence continues at coordinate 818,621 of JAZDUA010000360.1, forward strand.
TATTAAAACTAGTGGAGCTAAACAGCACATACTTTCTCGCATTATTTGCAAAGGCTCTGCGAAATGGTTTCCAAACAGCATACATTTTTCCCTCTCCCAGTTTCGAACTCAGGTTCATCGAGTAAACTTGCCATGTGCATTACGGCTGCACAACTCAGTTGCTTTGGTTGACTCGCTTGGGTCTGTCGCTTAAAATCTAATTGCTTCTCCTATTATTTCCAACATGCAATTTTCGAAAATTCAGAGAATTCAACAAAAATTATACCAGCAACATTATTTTAGGCGTTTTTTGTTATAACCACGGCAAAAATGTAAAGAAAAAATTAAAGTCTTTTGAATAAAAGTTTTTTATAAATTCTGTTAGTTTCAAGCAGAAATTACGCAAAAATAATTTTCCTTAAAAATTTTGTATTAAACTTTTTTAAATATAAATTTTTATAACAGATTTTATTTAATTGAAAAACATCTATCTTCAATTTTGTAGTTTTGCAATGTACAGCTTTTGCAACTTTTTAAAATACAGAATTACCGAAAATGAAAATAACACCACCTCTTGTACCGTCCTTTAATACATGCGAGAAAAAATTGAGTCAACAAATTGAACCCGTTTTAGAGAAAATAATTGTTAAAAAGTGCCTATTTTTTTGTACATAATTATGGAATTATTACTTGTATATAAAAAAAATAGGAATAGGTGGAAACATTTTTTAGCTTTGGCAATTCTCTGAACTTTGGAAACTTCTCTAAACTTTGGCTACTTCTAAACAAAAATTTGGCACTAGAGTCGACGTTGGTCCAACAAATAGCTCAACGAGCGGCCAGCCGAATGGTCAGAAGAAGCGCCACACGAACTGACAACGGTCGGACGAACGTTTGGAAGAAAGGCCAGAAGAATGGCCAGAGGAACAGCCAGACGATCAAGCAGACGATCGGACCGACGGGCGGGCTGACGAAAAAAGAGATGAACGGACAGACAAACGGTCGGACAAACGAACAGAAGAACGAGCAGATGAAAGGCGAGACGAATATCCAAACAAAAGGCTAGGTGAACAGCCAGACGAAAGGCCTGACGAATGGCCAGACAAACGGCCAGATAAACGGACAGGCGAACAGACAGACTAACGAGCGGACGAACGGACAGACGAACGGACAGACGAACGGACAGACGAACGCACAGACGAACGCACAGACGAACGCACAGACGAACGCACAGACGAACGCACAGACGAACGGACAGACGAACGGACTGACGAACGCACAGACGAACGCACAGACGAGCGGACTGACGGACAGGCGGACTGACGAATGATGTGGCGAACGTGTTTTGTTTTCAATTGATTTTAGGTCACTGGAAAAAGAAAATAGAATTACAATAGGAAAAATACATCGGTGCCAGTCCAACTGACTGCAATGTTCTGGGTATGCTTAATGAATTAATTTTTGGGTTTGTAATCTGTAAGAAAGATATTAAATTGTGATGACTGAATGAAAACAATTGTTAATTCTGATCGATATAATTGTTTGTTCTTGCAGTGTAGTCAAGATCATGTATTGTTGTAATTGCGCCTCTTCGGTCACTACCAACACACTCAGTCTCCTCTCTAGCTTTAGTAGTCCCGAAGGCGCGAGGGCTCTCTGCCAGAATGGTTACAGTTGCAAGAACTAAAATATATAGTTCCAGTAAAGAATAAAAGAATAATAAATTTCTTGTAACAAAACTAGAATTTCGAAAAATATCTCTACAGTATTAAACTTGCCCATTCCACATTATTGAGAGAAAACTGCATACAAACATCGTGAAGGTATGGAGGTAGTTCATAGTTTGTGAAATACCTCTATACAGGATGACCCATCTGCTATAGATAAGCATTATTCTGTCGAAAATTCGCTGTTTTCCGGCACACAATGACAAAGTAAGGGCGTATAGCCATTTTGGAGAAAACTTAAAATATGCTTTTCATGTTTCATATAAAGTAGCACCAAAAATTAATATAACAGTTTAAAACTAGAGGGATTTGTGGTTCTTTAAATCGATTGACGATCAATTTCGGATAAAGTCGGCTGAACGGGTTTGGCGTCTAAGTTGACCACAGGCAGGTGGACGAAAGGACAGACCGACTAACGCCTTGTCGTCAACCGCCATTTTGGTATCTAGAATCCACAAAATATGGATTCTGACTACGCAGAGTGATAGAGAAAGTTATTTACAACATATAGGAACAATATTTATCCACTTTCTTGTTACCAAGACTCGGTAAAAACTGTTTTTCTGTAAAAAATTCGCCGTTTTCCTGCGCATGATTACAAAACTTTCTCTTCTTACGATGTATGGGCGAGGAATTAGAAACATGTTAGTGATACATATGCTAACAGATTTAAATAGTATCGGTATCATATCAATATCCAATAAATATTAGTTTTTAACGCTACAAGGCCGTGAAAATACTCCTCGGAAATATGTAATACATGGGTTTGTGTAACATAATCTATTGTATGTTTGTATAGTCTTAAGAAAGCAGTATAATAATACATCAGAGTGTTTTTTAAGTTGTCAACAGCTTGTTCTTATCTTTTACGGTAAGAATGAGGCTGTCAATAAACTTATTTGCATTTAATTTGAAAGGGAGAAATACAAAACTTACAAAATACTATCTTACTTACAAAAATGTCTCTCCTCAACGACGCAAGTATGCAGGGGTCTAGACAAGAAATTGAATTTCATAATGAATTTTGTACTGCTGAACTTTTCACCGCCTGAGTTTATTTACGAGTCAGCATGGTCGCTGTCTCTGCTACGACTTTGATCGGAAGGTTCTGGGGTTTGGTTCTCGACGCACAGTTGGATATTTTCGACACTAGTTGTACAGCTAACTCGAATTCAGTCACTGTCTGGAGGAGATTTCTAGCGACCGCCTTTTCTGTTCAGTAGTTTTCCGTAGTTTCCTCATCAATACCACTGGAATACCAGAGCAGTGCCGTAACTAACGGGCCACAAACCGATCGCGTTTCTCCCTCTGCCTTGTCCTCTCTCTCCGCTTACTTACATTCACACTTAGACGCATTGTACTTCCACCCCTGCCAAGTGACCAGAGAGGCAGTGAGACCCCAACAGAGCATAGTGGGTGGGGCGGTGCCCAGCTGGGAAGTATTCCTGGGAGGAGGGGTCCCCGCAATCCAACGTTTAGTTTGGCGCCGGATATCTCCATCCAGTGGGAGTGAAACACCTCCCTTTCCATGCCTAAAACATTCTCTACACAAACGGTACTAATGACTATAGAAGTTGACGTGCCTGGAAACATCAGTCAATTACACATTTAACATTACGATCAGTACCTACGGTCCCGTTCTACAAAGTTCCCCTTATTACCTTGCCATTGTTCAAAGCCACGTACACTGACGTGGTAAGTTGGATACAGTTGTAACGCACTTCACCATCCGATGAGGGCTAACAGAACTACGCGAGACTATCAACAACTGTGTGCGCGGATGGCTCAGCGACTTCGTAGAATGCGGAACAGCTTCGAAACAAGCGGCCGGAGTACGACCCAAAGCTCCTCTTCTCACAGGGAAACCTCGATGGCGTTACCTTATTCTCGGTACGAAGACTGGAATGTATAATATAATTCAGTAGACGAATTTTCAGGATACACGAAGGTGACCAGACGTCCAGTATTAGCCGGATCAGTTCCTGTCCCATATTTTTTTGAAAGGAAAACGGGACGCCAATATGTCCTGTTTCTGTGATAATTACTAATCTGCATAAAGTGGCGTCAACAATTTTAAATTTATTCCGCTGGGTTTTGCATTAATTTTAAAAAAAAGTAAGCGCGTGTGTAATGCGCTCATGAACCACGTGACACGAGTGTTTTGCAGATTATTGGAATTAAAAAGGGAGAGATCCAGTGGTAGTTTTAGGAAGGAAAAATGAGCCTTCGTGTCATTTGAGCTTGTGCGTGCTTTACCGCTATCAATATCCGAGAAATCCAATAATCCGACCCTTCTGCTTCTGTGAGTTTCAGTGCGACGTAGCAAGCAATCGTAATTGAGAAAAATGAGCCAACTTTATAATAAATAAAAGTGCAATTGAAACCAATGTGTGTGCGCATTTTTCTCAATTATTTTTCAACTTATATATATATATATATATATATATATATATATATATGTATATATATATATATATATATATATATATATATATTTAATGATCAATCTTGACATTGGTTTTCTCCATTTTCTGGATTAGTTTCAGACAAACATCCAACCCAACAATATTAAAACCTGCAAACACGGTTAGGCTATATAAAGTTCATTAGAGTTGTGACCTCGCAGAAGATCAGATACTATGCATTTCCATATTTCACGTGCAGAATGTGTCCCGTTCTTTCCTATTTTTAGTAACGGAAATGTCGCAATGTCCCGTTTTTATGTTTTTAAGATCTGATCACCTTACACAAGAGGGCAATCTAACATGGTGTTTGCAGATATGGGAGTCGCTGTGGAATCTCGGTATGAGTGAAAATTATTGAATTAGTATTGACCTCTCGTTTGTTATAAGGTCTTCAGATGCAAACTTATGTGTGGAATCTTGGTGTAAGTGCGCCGGGGATTTCTACATGGAAGTGAGCCAGTGAATGAGAAGTTATTTGTTAACAAATTTATTCGAGAAACAATACAAAAAATCAATCTGGAAATAGCAAATAATCTCGCCAGTTATTATTTTAATGTCTCAACTGCGTTTTGTTTGTGATGTAAGTTCACTGCCGTGATTCCAAATACTTTAAATTGGACGCACAGTAGTTGGTACTGAATTATTTTATTTTCAGTGACCTTATCATCAATTGTACGTGTGAGTTGACTAGAGAAATATTACTCAAGTACACTTTTGGAATGTCAGTGCTGTTTGGATTTCCTGGATGCAGATATGCCTGCTCCAGCTGGAAACGTTCCGATAACTCGGTCGAGTGGCTTGAACTTGGGCAGCAGCACTGAAGAGTGACTCGCGTGCTGGCCCGAGTTGCAGTGCGGATCAATGCGTATCGCGTGTTGAATTGAATGCCATTGAATCTTAGACAGTGGATATTATATCCTGCACTGGTAATTGTTCCTTGTTTTATTTGTTAGAGTGTGCAATTTGCAAGTTGCCTGCCCGTGCACCATTACAATTGTGATTGTTGACCACAGATGGAAGAAATGAGTTGATTGGTTCCATAACCTGACATGTGATTGTTTGGAGCGAAGAGAATTGATTGATGCAGTAATGATGCAGGTATTGACATACAGTGATCGAATATTATATTTTACAATACAACGACAAGAGGGAATTCTCATACGGTGAATTAAGTTTCATGGTATAACGGAAAGAGGATATTTCAATACAAATTTTTATGATGCAACTGCAAGATAATATTCTAACACGGTGGTCGAATTTTCATGACTAATACAGTGGTGAACTTTTCATGTCTTCATGGCTATATAAGAGTTAACGACACACTCTGAAATTACTTTTGGGGACAAATTCCTTTCAACAAAATAAGTGCCGTACACGTACACGATTCGACTAACGTCATCACAGACGATAATTCTGGGTGGATAAATAATAATACAGTGGATAGTGTTTTTACGATATGAGAATATCCTATCATTACAGAACGCGCACACACAGATGCACAAAAGTGGGTTCGAGTCGTACACGATACTGGACGCGCGCTGTGCAAACAATATTGTAACGTCTGTTGGAGACACACAATGAGAGGGTGGTAAGATTGAGTATGGATGTAGGTAGCGATTACTATTCTATCATTCGAGTTAAACATTTTCTAATTTCTTGTCTTCAAAAAATCCTTTTGTTGAAAATGAAAGTAATAAAAGAGGCCGTGAAAACTACTCTTTGCTGCGACGATTTTGTGCATTTTGACATTCGTGCACGTGCGCACATTTTGTCATTCGAGAAAAATGTTGAAGTGTTCGAAGAATAATAACCTCTAAAGAGGATCAGAATAATATCTTAAAAATATGGAATATTACTACACAAATTAGAACATAAAAATTATGACAAAACCATAGCCTTCATATCGATTGACTGAAGGAAGATAAGGGAGATGATGAGTTTCTTGATATTGAAGATTGTTTTGAAACGGCTTTAATAAAAAGATAATCAGCAAAATATCTTTAAGCAATAGATGCCTGCATGCCTAGATAGGAGAGCTTGCTAAAAAGTTGACACTTAGGCTTCTATTTTATGTATATTTGAATATGAAATTTTCTGTATGGAATGAAATTTCAATAATTTCTTTTGAGTTTAGTTAGTATATCTATTTAAAGACTTCACTGTAGTACGACGTAGTAGTGTGATATCTAAACAGTCCGCTATTCTTTGACCTATTTGTATATTCAGGTTGATGTGTTATTGGTATCCTTAAGTCGCGAAATCTTGCTGCGGCAACCCTTGTCACGTGCGTACTAAGCTTGTGACAGCGGGGTAAGAGATGCTCCCATTCACCATTTCAAGAAGTAAAATATTTAAAACGTATTTGATTTTCCAAATGAAGATCTTTATTATGAAACGTGATCCTACTCTTAAGCCATACCTGCAATACACGAATGATTGTAATGTTATGAGATGCATGAGATGTAGGTGAAATGGAAAAACCATTCGAGAAAATCCGCCTCAATCTCATATTGCCCAATATATTTACATGGCAACTATTCCATTCCAGCTGGCTCACTTTTGGATTTTTCATTCTCCGGTTTTTCATCCGTGATGGCGCTGGAGAGTCAACTCCTGCTAGTAAAGTGGGGAGTTCAAGACCGAAGATTTTTCTGTATTTGTAATGTGGAATAGAGAAGAATATTATGTCTATACGCCTCATAAAGAATAGAAAACGAATGACTATATGCATAGAAATAATTAGTGATAGATTGGTAACGTTTTATAAACATTTCATACCATTTAGAGATCTTACATTATTATCTTTGATATGAAGAATGTAAATATTGAAGACATGCAAAACACAGTTTAGTATCAAGTATAAGTGATGTAATTTTTATAAGAACAACTTTTTAAATTTATTTCGTATTCGAAATGAGTACTGAGTGCCCATCAATATTCCCTTCATCTTTTTGACGAAACAACATTCGCTAAAATATTTGTTACAGCCTCCCTGAAATCAGCTTTAACTGCTTTGCACTACTGCTACCGACGGCATCGACTCCCCGTTGGCCGGTTGAGTGAATTGTTGTGCGAGGCTTTGCAAGTAGTTCTCACAGCGTTGGATGGCGCAGCGCGCGCGAGTCCACCCTTCTGCCAGAGCAATCGATGGGCAAGCCGGTCTAACTGCCCGCTCGTTTTTTGGCGTTGCGATGCAGTCCCACCCACGCATTGGGCGGGATCTGGCGTCGCCTGTTCTGCCCGACCGGGGCTGACTGCTTGCTGTGCGTGGGTTCAGATGCCTTCGTCTACCCAGTCTTCCTCATATTAAAATGCTTTAACTAAGTGTTGGGGAAATCACTCAGGAAAAAAACACCAGCGTGCTCTTTATAATGACAGTAATAAATCATTACAGTTCCATTGAAAAAGTTTTTGTGACTTTTCAATTTCGTCACAGAATCTTGGTACGTATTTCCAACTCTCAAAGCGCTAATGAAATCTGGGAAGGTATAATTAACGTCATTTTCGAACAGCGAGTGCACTGGAATTGTGGCGGCCGTTTAGGAGGTCGGGTACTATGGGGGGACCGCTCGCGATACAGAGCAGTTGTATATGCGTTCCAATTCCGGCAATTAACAAAGTTCGGTGCTCGTCGCTTGAATAAAAAAAGTAATATATTTCTTCGGTCAGGCTTTGTCATATTCTCAGTGCTACGAGTCGTATTCAGCACAACATTATGAACATTATAGAAGATAAATCCTCGACAAACTACCTTTCTACAACGAAGAATTTCTCAGCAAAGTGACATAAATACTTATTCATGAAATTCAGATGAAGAGAGTGCTGTGTGTTTTTTTATCTGAAAGGACTCACTCTATGCACGAGATAATTGAAGCGCATATGAATGAATCGACCTATCGTTTTTGAGAATTCTCAAAGAGAAAACGAGTGGAGGACATTGGTTTATATTCGCAGACCGGAAGACATCCTTTTTTTTTTTTTTATCTTTTCGTTTTTAAGTGACCCGGGTTGTGCTTCTGCCTGAAAATGTGACCGGAGAGATGCCCGTTTCTCTGCCTTCCGCATCTCAAGTGCGCCGTTGCCAAATTTCGCGACGCGGAGAGAGGGGGGCGCCTACACAAAACGCGGAGCAAACAACCGGGAGCCGCGTGCGTTGGTGTTTGTCGCCAGGCGGAAGTCAGACGCCGGCGCCGCGGACGGGACAGGGGCAGGTTTGTGGCACAGTAGAGGCGGGGGAGGAGGGGGAGAGGCGTGGAAGGGGCAGGGGTGTGACAGGAGGGGGGAGAGATTAGACAGGGGCGGAACAGGAGAGGGGGGTGAGAGTGTGCGGAGGGTCGGGGAAGGGTGAGGATTGGGTGGGGATTGTGCGGGATTTGGGCGAGGGAGAGACGGGTGTGGGCCGGGCGGGGACTGGTCGGTGTGGTCGGGGGTTGGCCGCGGGTAGTCAGGGGTGGGACTGGCGCAGAGGAACGTGCAGTGAAAGTGTGTCGTGGGGTGGGTCGCAGGGAACGCGTGTAACGCATACACAAGTAGACCTCTGACCAGAAGATAGAGCTACTGCAAACAGGGAACAAGGGACAGGACATTTGGGGGACTCCGGAGTTAATGCTCGTTCATTACTAGTTGCTATGAATCAAACAAGGCACAGAATGATGATAAGAGATACATTAAAATGGCCACGAAGTAATAGGAGATGAAAAGACGCAGCAAAGTCCTCGAGTTGGGAGACAAGAAAATATTATATAAATTATATATATATATATATATATATATATATATATATATATATATAGTATACCTAAATAAATAACAATAAGGGGACTGATAGGGCGTTAGAATATGTCTTACTCTAAAAGAAATTCTGCAAGCTTCTCAATCTTTCGGATTTCAGGAATATAGAATCATTAAAATTATTATTCCGGTGCAATTAATAGCAATAAATGTACACACAATTGCGTAATATAAGACTAATAATTACGAAGGAGCGGAGGAAATCCAGAAAGAGGATAGATTTCGCAGTAGGAACAGAAGGTCATGGGGAAGGCGGAGGAGAAATAGAGGTGGAGTCGGTGACAGGGAAGCAGGAACCTGGGATAGCGGCGGGGGGCTCCATGGGGTGATGGTGGTGGTGGGAAGCGGCGTGGAGGGAGTGGCGCGGGGGAGTGGTGTGGGGAGAGCGGCGTGGGGGGAGTGGCGTTTGGAGTGTGGCGTGGGTGGTTGGCGAGGAGAGTGGCATAGAGGTGGAGGCGGGGCCGGTTACGCGGCCGACAAGCCGGGGGGCGAAGTCCCAGCGGGGGGTTCGAAGCGCGGCCGCCAAATGAACTCGGGCCGCGGTCTGGCGGTGGAGCGAATAAATTAGCAGCGCTGATCCCGAGCGGCTCGTCCCCACCTCCGCCCCCGCCGCCAGCCCCGCGCACGCGCTCGTTGCAGCTGGACGTGGCGTGGGCTGCGGGGGCGGCGGTGCGGGCGCTGTAAGCGTGTGGGCGGTGCCAGTGGCGTAGACTGGGAGGGTGCGGAGAGGGAAGGGAGGTAAGGAGGGTAGGATGGGCCGGGAGGGCGGGGAAGACCGGGAGGGCGGGGAGGTCCGGGCAGGTCTGGAGAGTTGGATGTGTTGGGAGGGCGTGGGGAGCGGAGAGGACGGGGAGGGTAGGGAGCACAGGGAAGGCGGGGATGGTGGGTAGGGCCGGGGAAGACGGGAAAGACCGGTATGGCGGGAAAGACCGGTAGGGCGGGGAGGGCCGGGGAAGTCTGGAGGGTTGGATGTGCCGGGAGGTCGGAGAGTGCGGGGAGGGACAGGTGGACGGGCAGGTCGGGGAGGGCGGCAGAGGGAGGTAACTGTTTCGAGCGATGTAGGCGGCGTGGGCGTGCGTGCGGTGCGGGTGGTGCAGGCGGGGAGGGCGGAGGGGCGGCGCAGGCGGAAAGAGCGGCGGTGGGAGGAAGCACCTGTTGTTGATGTGCTCGGGCGAGCGCTGCGCAAAGGCCGATCGGACGATACTAGGGGAGCCACCCCTTCTCTCATTACAGCGCTTCATCCCCCGCGCGCTGCTTCGCCGTTGTGTTCAGGTGATTTCACGTATATGTGGAGAGAGCGAAGAAGTAGTAATTCAGGGAGGACGAGGAAGAATAACACGAAATTATCGCTCTTGACAACAATTTTCAAATATTCATTTTTTTTGAAGTTCGGTCATGCACAATTTTTATGTCGTAAGCCGTCGACTGATCCATTTCAATAACGTCATAATATTAAACACAAATTCAGATTAACCACCTTTATTTCATTGTGCTGTTTACAGCTGATATTTATTTCTAGCCATTCAGCCAAATAGGTTTAAAATCTTTAAGATCGGTTCAGCCACTGTCGAGGAATCATTGCCATACCTGGGTATAATCTTGTCACCGTTACTAGAATCATTTGATGTGCAGACATGAGCTTGCACCCGTGGGTTAGTATTCACGAATTAACTCATGTTAATGTTGATATTATAGATACTGTGAAACATCATTGAGATTATGAATTCTGCCCCACTATGATTGACTATACTACAAGTAAACGGTTTACATCGTGTAAAGAATGTCGCAACAAAATGCACAACACTTTCAGATCTATTTCACGCACTACTTCTTGATGAATGTCTTAAACGTACACATTATTAGCCATTGCTTCATGAAACAATCAACGTAAATAATATGATACACCCTCAAGTATTATAGTTAACACCTCCCCCCAACTCGAACGTGAGATCCACCGCCTATATACATGTCGGCTTGCTATGTTAACCCCTCAAGGTATCTCCCTCCAGCGGTGCACCGCCCCAGCCGTTCTGCCGCCCAGAGTTCCCGACTCCCTCCGCTCTGGTCTCCCAGCATGTGTGGTAGTGAAGTGCATGTAAAATGAAAATGTACGCGTAAGGGTAGAAATGTGAACATAGATGACGAAAGAAATATCACGCACCGTCCACGACCTGTTAAGATTCCGGCATTCGTCTGGTATTGATTGGAGAAACCACGATCAGAGCTACTAGAATCCTCCAAATAAAATATTGAATTCGATAAAGTTAATTACTAGTGTAGGCAATTCACCCCCTTGTGTATTCGAACCCTCGGACTTCTGGAGTAGCATCAGCTGTTGCCCGGAGCTATCTCAGTCTTTATAATATAATAAGAATAAAATCAATATTTAAAATAATAACAATAGAAATGCATAAGTAACGGAAATATTGATTAAAAATAATTATTTCAAATGTTTAGAATAAAAATATCTGAGGCTTAGTTATGCGCATTATCCTTATAGAGTATTGGAGTGACTGTGAATGTGCATGTGTGTGGATCTGTCACTTCCCGTCTACCAATCGAGACATATGAGGTGTCATTCGACAGGTCTAGATCTTCTGGTGGGAACTGATAATTTGTTTTCGGGACCGGGGAGAAAATTTTAAGAAATTTCCAAAAACATGTTTTGCATGTTTTAGGGCTGCAATCTTAGTGGGTAGTCAGAGAAATACACTAATGCCATCTAAATAGATCTAGTATGTAAGTGGCGTTGACTAAATCTCAGAACCCGAGGCGATTTTACAATGCCGTACACGATGCCGTATTTTTTTTTCTACGTGAATGGCAACACTAATTGTTAAGGAACATGTGATACACGATGAAAAACTGTCTATATTGATGCTGCTTTGAACGTAAGTGAAGTGTTTTGTCAGTATTATCGTATTTTTCATAATAAAATTGCAAACATCTACGTACCTACGCTTATTGCTACCACCTACGTATTGGAACTTTGAAGAACGCTAAGTGGATACGGAGAAAATGAGAATTGTGAATAATGTTAGAGAAGCCTGCGTATTCAAATTTTCACATTTACGTTCATAAGTGTGCAAATAGGGAGAAAACTATAATGTAATGTTGCTGATGTAATTGTTGAAGATTTTATGATTGAATTTTCGGAACTAATTGAGAATGATCTTATTTTAGGATAAGAGAATAACACTGAAGTACAGCTTACAGGTGATTGTTTATGTGAATTTTCTGCATATTAGCCAAAAATGCGTACAAAATGTTGCTGCTGGAAAATTTTTGAACGGGGGTATAACATTATCAGCTACTACGATTCATTGCAATGTACAGTGCCAGAGACTGAAAACACTTATTTGAAAACAGCTATGCGCGGGAAATTTGCATCACTTAAAAAATCTTTTAAAATAGTTTACAGCGTCGGCAACGCGGCATTCAACTAGCGTAAGGGACAAGAGGCGAGCGTAGCATTTGCTGCGTTGTCCGTGAAACCCTCTCGCTCCGATGACCCCTCCGCCCAACTGGCGCAGCGAGCCCCCCGCTCACCTGATGCCTTTCGTCGCCGGCAGCGCGCGTTGATGAAGCCTTTTATCTGAGGGGGCAATGACGTCGATGCGTTAGCCAGCCCGCCCGCCGGCTCTTTAAACTCCGGCAGTCAAATGATCCCCCCATCTCGCTCTCTCAACACGCCGCCCCGCCCTCACTGAACCTCGTTCTATTCAGCGCCTCGCAGGTCCAGCTACCATTTCCTCTGTGCTGCGAGGAAATACTGTGTGGACAATACAGGACACTTTGAACATTTCTCACTAGCGAACCCCATTTTTAATGGGGGACAATTGCTGACTAGCGAACCCAGTGAAGTGACCTGGAAATTCCACGACTAACCCAACTTTTAATACATACACAATAACTTACCAATCACTCTACGAAACGTAAGCAAATATGATCGTACGTAAACTACACATCTTTCAAACTTATACACTTGATATCACAATGGTTTTGACACGTCGGGCCACTAGGGTCGCTAGCTCCCTGTCCATTCCCCGTTATACCGCCGAGTGTCCTGTATTGCCTCTATAGAATTTGCCGCGAGGCCTTCCAGTCGCTCGCTCGAAGCCGCTCGAGCGCTTCTTTCTCGAGCGAGGTTTGAGCGACCAGCGAGTGCTCATTCGCGTATCACGACTCCAACGGCTTCGATTCGCCTCTTCAGGAAGAAATGGGTGACAATCATCCCTGACTGTCATGTGCAACACCATTGCTGTAGTAATCCATAAGCAATAAATATAAGGGAACTTCCAGGTTAATATTCTATTTATTACTGGTACATTTACCATATAAAAGTGAACTAAATTTTTATAGAAATGCAATTGATTAATTAATAATTACTGGCTTGGTGGCGCCTCCAGCGGAGGATACTTGCATGTCGACATTTTTTGCGTGTGCTATGCGCGTTTATACTAAAAACAATAAAGTTGCCTATCTCGTCTATCATCAGAAACAAAGTGTTATAGAAAATAGTATCGGTAAAAGAATTGATAGTTTATAAATAATTTTAGAAATAAAAAGAGACTATTCTCAATTTTTAAAAATATTATTCGCTTTATACGAAAAACTTTCTTGAGAAGGGGAGCATCTAGGGCTCAATGTGTTATTACATGAGTTCGGAGTTCTACAGTCGAAGGTTTGGGAAAACACAATGGAAAGAAATCATTTCCTTAATAATCAATGTAATCAGTATAATCGGATTCGTTTTCCTTACATGCGTAATAATACTGCTCAAAATCAGAAACAAAAATAGTATAATCACAAAAAACACTCTAAAGACACATGCTGGTTTTCTATCGTTCGTGGCGGTACTCCCGTACCACCTGACCTACGAAATACAAATACACAAAAAGAAAATAATAAAATCTTTATAATAGCAATCGGCAACGTATTGAATTCCTCACCCTTCTCAATTTCACGACCATTTTATTTTCTTTTAACCCTTTAAATTCCTTGTCTTTCTTGAATGGGAAGTTACACTTCGAACAATTAACAATGAACAATGTTTACGACACTAAATATATCAGAATTTGCTTTATTGTGAAATATCAGGGTTATATATTCTTCTCTGAAGCTCATAATTTAAATTTTAATGGTGCTGAAACAATCTCTACAGATTTTTCCATCCTCGTGATCGACCCAAGTTTATAAAACAGAATGGCACAAACATTACAGACCTTCAGGAGGGTGACGTCGGCGCGCCTTCCCGATGGCGGCAGGCCTCAGGTCTCGGTCCGACCTCAGAGGTGGTGGGGATGGCGGTGGGGGGTGGCAATGGTGTCCTGGCGTCCGCGGCGGATAACCCCGCTCACACACTTGTGTATATATTTGTGTATGAGAGTGCCTTGAAAGCCTTCTAATGCTCGGACTACGTCCAGGCTGCACCACACAACTTCCAACCTTTCCACCTTCACGGCCTCCTTACCTTGTTACCGCCCGGGCTCGCCGCCACAACTTCAATTTTCAACTGCTTCGTTATCGCTCCTTACCCCTACTGCCTCTCCTACCCCTCTGCAACCCGCGCAGGGGGAGAGTTGCCCCGCCAGGGTGCCGCTGCTATTTAACGGGGGGAAGGATGAGGACATCGGACCGTTCTCATGAGGCTCAGAGTGGCCACAGTAAAAATACGGTACTGAATTCTCAAAGGCTCACCTAAGCAGCTTCAGAGACATTCACAAATGTAATGTTTCCTTATTCTCTTTAGATTCGAAAAACTTTCAATGTTTCTATTGAAAAAGTTATAAATAACTATAAATCAACAACTAAAATTGGAATTTAAATTCAGCATTTATGAAATTTTCGTTATAAAAATATCATGTAAGCTAGACACTAAACATACAGACCTCTATAAGAAATGTAGTTGCGACACAGCCATTTATATTATTGACGTTTCACTGCGCCATTGTCTATGAAAAGATTGGGACTAGTGGCCTGAAACAGCAAAAATGCTTTCGAACAAAACCACAAAAAACGATTTTCCAAAAATTTGTACCCACAAGAATCACAAATAAAATAGTGTTATATAACAATTAATAAATTAAATATTGTAACAAAACGGTATTCGAAAATACTGCAATAACACAGTGTCGTATATTCTACTGTGCAACATTTCTTTACATACCTATAAAATAAAATAAAAAAATCGTATTCCATAACGCAACATGTGAACAGCACATTTAATGGACAGCGGTCTCTTTCTTGGAGCCTTGGTGTCCTAGGACGTCAGCATGTTGTACGCACAGACACATTGAGCATGGAAATTCAATAGCAGTACTCGTACGAGAATAGGCGGATAAGCCAAATCAAATACTTGCATTTTCAAGTAAAAATATCGAAAAAGTCGAAATAATTTATTGTTCTTAAGAGTTTTTCAGTTACTGAGTATCTGAGAAAACCATAGACACCTGTCAGACATGTTGCATAGTTTTCTTTCATTTCCCGGGCGCTTTGGAAATTAGTAACACAGACTAAAGCGACGCAGCGTTCAGAATGTTGGGGTTTCGCTCATCCCGGAGGGGGCGGGGCCGGGCGGGGTCCCTTCGTGGGGTCGCTGCGCCGCACTTCCTCCAGGCCCGTTCTTCATCCGCGCGCAACGCAATTCCGCTAACACTAAATAACAAGGGCGAATTTCCAAGAGAAACACGCAGGACTTTTCAAGTTGGCAGCCTTCCAAGGGCATCCGAAGGGACATCCTTAGTTCTGCCAAATGCTGTTTCGAAATTCGCCCTCAATCACGCTCCAAATAGAGGCACAAAAACACTAGTTTTGTTTTCATGAAATGGATTTTGTTTCCTGTTTTTGTTATTAAAACGGTTTCTTTTGTCTCAACTGCAGTGGAAATGATTTAGAAATGAAAAGAAATCTGAAAATATATTCTGAATAATTTCTGAAAAATTTATAGATTCGAAAATCTTAATCCTTCGCTTTTCTCCGTTCGAGTGCTACACATTTGTATAATTATCATTTTCTCAATGTAAATGAGGCCACATTTTTTGGATATCTTAAAATTTGGTGTCTAATTACGTTGTCTCTCACACTAAATATTGCTGCCTAAACATTTGTTCATCTCATCCATTGACAATTTCGAAAATATTCTCGTACTCACATTTTGGTCACTTTTTTCTTTCTGCGTAGCATCGTAACTATTGCCTACTCATGGATTCAATTATTGTCATTTAACAAAATAGTTTAGTTAAATGACAATTCGGTTAATGAAGGAGTGTTATGGACGGAATATTATGGAACATAAAAAACGAAGATACTTACTAAAACATAACTTTAATTTTTCAATATGAATACTTCAATACTGCTTTCATACACTCTGTGTTACATTTAAAACGTTCTCTCTTTAACACTTCAAGAAAAGTGACGACGGCTTGGATCAATTATCCTTAGAAATGCTAGTACATGTCATAGCATTCTACTTACATAATGAAATACCCATTTTTCCTGCGCCACATGCGAAACCAACTGGCAACCCCGTCTCGCAGACGCCGTGACAGCAGACTCAAAATTTGTGGGCGTCGCTGATTTGATTTGAGAAACGGCCGACGTAGCATTTGTCAGGAGCGTTGCCGGATATTAAGTTTTTACAGCTTTCTCCGCGGTGGCCGCGACGCTACTGTGCCGCTCCTGGCGGCGGGCGGCGAGATTAATTTCTTCTTTCTGCTTCGCTTTGCTTCAGTGGCCTCCCTTTTAAAGCTCCGTTTCGTCGGGAGCTCCTTCAAAGACAGTGCAGGGAAAGCAGGAGAGAATGCAAACACACACCGGGGTTTATGGTTCTCATCCAATGCGGCCGTTGGCATTCTGGGCTGTTTTGTAAACGTTTACACTCGGAAGTAAGAGGCAGAGTCGGCAAAGTAACTCTTTATATCTCTTCCCCCACTCTCTCCGCTGGTTCTACATCGCAGGTCATATTCTGAATCTGGTCCACACATTCGGCATTCGACGAGAAGCGAGATAACGCTCACCGAATCTCGACTAGTGGGAATGGGTTGCTTGCTATTTGCCGAGCGACGAACATTCGGTATTCGCCCTACCCACCGCATGTCGGTCTTCAGGACACATCAAAGGGAGCAAGCATTTGCCGAACACATCAGGTGATTAGGATTGGTCGAGCAGTAGCTCGTTGCTCGGCGAATGCCGAATGTGTGGAGCCTTAACGTGACGACCGCCTTCTCGCTGCGCATTCGGAGTCTTCCCAGGTGTTTGTTGGGCCCCACCCGGAGAATGGCAGGGGAGATGGTTGAGGATCGTCAATTTCTCATTGACAAAGGTACTTTCCGTCCAACTAATCGGATTAAAAAATCTCTATGAGAAATTTGACTAATTTTTCTATGAGAAAAAAACTTATTTCACTTAGTGTACTTTTTTTGCATGAGCGTCACACGTACTTCACAACTGTTTATTAAAAAAATGACGGAATATTGAATTCACGCATATTACATGGAACGTGGTTGGGTTGCTGTAACCCTTTAAGATATATTTTTTCACTGTTAATGTTAATGATTTTGAACTGCTAATGCCTCCATGATCTTGACTTTTACAAGTCGTGTGTTGTAGGCTCATTTTAGAAAACAAGAATACAAAGTATTTTGTTACAATAAAATATTTTCTATATTGTAAAAAAGAATACAAATTGTTTTATTAAATACCACTTTCAATGAACTTTAACTTTGCTTTTAAATTCACGCGAGAGACGAAAATGAAATTGATCTGTACCAAGTATTATGGATTATTAATGGATCGGTAACTCGTATCTCGATAGTATTTTTGTGCATTTCATTTTCACTCACAGAGATTCTATTGAAATGCACTAGAAGCGTTCCTTTTCCTCTGAACAGCAGAAGTCGCTTGTTCTTAAATCTCAAATAATAAATGTTTATCTTCTTTGATGCTCCTAAGACAAACGAGAGAGAAACATTGAGTAAAGGAGTGGACATAACCACTAGTTGTTGAGTAGTGACACTGAGGCATGTTATATTTTGGTGACTAAACCATTAGATTAGAACCACTGTTTCTTGTTAATTTTCAAACGATGTTTGTTAGCAGAAATCAAACATTTTTTTTTCACAGTCTCAACACATACATTTTATTGTTGCGAGGAAGTTAATTTCTTTCCTCAAACTTCATCCGACAGAATTCTAATTGTCCTTTCCTCTTCGCACGGTCCGGTATCTTAAATACGATGCTAACTCCTGAGACATACTTGAATGATTATAACAAATTGATGATTATAATGGTTGTGATGAGGCATACCTGGTAAAACACGTGAACTCAACAAACACGATTAGAGGAAAAAATTGAAAACATTTTCTGTAAGGAAGAAGTCAACAATACGTTTAAATGACAAACATATTATCTATGAGAAGGAGGAGCGTATTCCATGTAATACACCTTTTTCTATAAGCGTCACTAACATATATCACAATTATCTTTTTAAAACAATGATGATATTTAAAACAATGATGGATGAGTTCGCTCTTACTACACGAAAGAACTCAAGCTAATGATGGTGGAGCAATGATGCAACAAAAGACAGAGGAAACGGGCGAACCCCTCAAAAACCTACTACAAAAAACTACATCCCCCCTCGACCATTACAAATCGCATCATAATCGACTGGAATTTCATTTCCGTTTCCCTGGTACGGAAGGTCCCACTACTACCCCACGGGCCGTCCTTCGCGCAGCCGCCCAAAAGAAGTACCACCGTCTCGCGATGTATGGTCGCCATTTTAATAATTAAAGCGTCGCGCGTGTTTCCGGCCGCGAGGCACCAGGCGGCGCTGATGGATGGGGGGGGCGGTGGCTTATGGCGGCGGGCGGGCGATTAGGCGGCCTGTTGATCCCGGCAGCGCGACGCGCGGGCGGTGGCGGGGGCGCGGCGGGGGCGGCGGCGGGGGCCGTAATTACCGCCGAGCGAAACCCTATCTCCATCGTGGCGGCGAGCCGGGGCCAGGGTAGGCAGGGTTGGGGGCGGGACAGGACGGGACTGTGCCGCGCCGCGCCGCGTGCTGCGCCGGGCGGAAAATTCGATTAGGGGAATTTTACGGAAATTAATCCTCGTTAAGTAGCGGGAGGGGCAGGCGCTGGCAAATACCGGCGCCCGATCGAAGGCCTCGGAAGTCAGGGGAACGGGACGTGGGAGGGAGAGGTGGTGTCGGAGGCGGCGACAGCAATGGAAGCTGCGGGGGCGGGGGAGAGCGGGATGTGGGTTGGAGGAGAGGCGTGATTGACGTGATGTGGGTTGAGTTGGAGAAGCGGCTGCGGCGGCTGTGGCATTGCTGGTGGTGGTAATGGTGGTGGTGGTGGTGGTGGTGGTGGTGGCGAAGATGCGGTGGGAGGAGGTCCTGGAAGGCAGCTCGAGCGCCGAAAGCGGGATTGCGCGCGGAGGGGTTGGGGCGGTAGATTTTTGGGTGAGGGGTATGGAGGTGGCGGCGGCGGCGTCGGTGGTGGTGGAGATGGCGGTGTTGGTGATTGTGATGGTGGTAGGTGGTGGTGGTTGTTGGTGATAGCGAAGATGTTCGGGGCGGAGAAGACTTGGAAGGCAACTCGAGCGGCGAATGCGGTGGTGCGCGCGGAGGGGTGGGGGCGGGAGGGGGCAGGGACGACCGGGTGAGGAGAGTGGCGGTGATTGTTTGTGACGGCGAAGATGTTGGCGGAGAGACCTCGAAAGCAGCTCTAGCGGCCAAGGCATGGGTGCGCGCGGAGGGCTGTGGGCTATTTGGGTGAGGAGTGAGCGGGTGACGGCGAGGGCAGGCAAGGCGGAGTGATGGCGTCAGTGGGTTTATCGCGAGCGGTGGAATTGGCGGAGACAAAGAGGATGCTGGGAACGCTGAGGCTTTGGAAAAGAAAATGGGTGGCGGAGAGGAAAAGGAGAGAGGTTGGTGGCAATAGATGAGGCAGATGAGAAGCAGAGCGGGGGTGGGCTGCCATGGCAAAGAGGGTAGATGAGAGAAGATTTCCAGACAATTCCATCTCGTACTTTGGTCATTAATCTCTTATGTGCACTGCATGTTATATTCCGGGAGGTGGGGGAGTTCCTTCCACGGTGAAACGCGAGGTCAGGCGCCGACCTACTCGTCTGCTCGCGGTTTTCCCCTACAGGTCACTCCCTCAGCGAAGCATTTGCCTATCCGGGAAAATCTCTAAGATACCGACTGGACTCCCGTTTTGTTTTCTTGGTTTAGAGCATGTAAACGAGTGTGTTATGTGTGCAAGGGGAGAAGAAGGGACACGGTGAGGAGTAGAAGACTGCGCGCGGACCATTGCCTGTTTTTTATGCAACTGATCCTGAACTACTCTAATGTACTTCGACTGGCATTGATCGGATAAATCACAAAAAAACTACTGATCAAAACACCAGGCCACTATAATTTTCCTCCAGACTGGGACTGAATTTACCCATATATCATGCTACAGTGAAAAATCCCACCGTATCGTAAATCAAACTCTAGGACCTCTTGGTCACTTATACTACAGCAGCAATGGTTTTCTTATCTTATCTATTACTAATGCTTTATGAGAGGTGAGATAATGGCAGGAATGGGCAGATGATGGGGGCAATGGTGATCGTGGTAACATTTGTAGTGGGGAGGGGAACGCTGAGTTCCTTTGGGTGAAACATCAGAGGGAGACAGAGGAGCCTTCCCGCTAAAATAGCAAAGAAGGATCTTAAGAGAGAAATAATCCTCACTTTGGACGGTCGTTTTTGCCAAGTTCAAGGTAAAAGTCAGCTGACATTCAACTAAGTCAGTTCAACTAATGACTTCCGAATGTCAAGACTTTTTCGTGAAAGTTACATCAATTTAATTTAAAAAAATCATTTTGAAAGGATGAGGTTTTCATAAAGGTAATCATACACTTCTGTTTTAAGTTTTTAAAAACAAACCTAGCTTAAAATATAGTTATCTCACCCAAATGTACGCAGTGGCCATTATGATTAAGTTACTGATGTTGAGTGACTACGAGAACTACTAGAACATATGAGGCTGAACAGAACTTATTGGAATTATCATTTGAAAATAGAACTGCATTGCCGTCAGTGAACTAGTTTTGAAGGCCGAAAAATTGTAAAATAATTTGACATTTCAAAATCACTCTCTAAATTTCAAGTTTATTAAGACATACATTACACCAAGATCTAATTTTAAATGACAGATTTCACCAAGAAAAAAATCTATCATAAATTGACAATTGTTCGCAATTTTCGAAAATTCAGAGAGTTTATTGGAAATAGAATCATGTTTATAAGCAGCCTATATGAAATGCATTTTTATATGCCTGCCAATTTTATAACTTTCTCTTTACTTCTTAAGTAGGAAGTAGAAGAGAAAGTAGAAATAATTCATTCTTTATGCCTAGCAGAAATAAACCAGTCACTTCATCAAACTAACGTATTCAAATTAGGTGCTAGAATATAATTAGTATCAAAAGCGTCCTTGGATTATCAGTAAATTTACAATCCACATAGCGGCGAGGTACAGTGTACCGTCATCACGGGCTACTAAGACCCTTAGGGTTCTACTTAGACCCACATGAAAAAATGTTTTCAGAGGTTAAGTGGCTTATACATTGAATTGACCAATTAGGTTGTAGTTGTTTCCGTGCGATGGCAACACAGTGCAGCAGTAAACGCATTTAGCATAATTCGGTTGTCCATATGTAAGTTACAGCACTGAATTAAGTGTATGGAGTTGAAATTGGACACTGGATTTCAAGATAAGGGATCACGGGCTCAGTTTACATTTTGGTAATAAAATATTTTTTAATAGACCGGCTATAAAAACATCATTATTAGTACTACGCCTTCCACATTACTTTTCAGATATTCTAGTTGTGAGAACATGATTTCCAAACCGGGCTATTTGAACCCACGCTCACAGTGGCGTCAAGTAACCGCAAACATTTTTTTATCCTTTTAATGCGTTAATATTTTTATTTCCGTATTTAAAACCTTAAAAATAATTATTTTTCTTACTTTTACAGCAACCAATCTGACCGTTATAGTACACAAATACAAAATATTTACTGAAGTCGAAAATATGCGGATTATAAGGACCATCAGGTTGCGCCGATTCACCATATTTTGTCTAGAGAAAACTATACATTGAGTTTTTGAAGCTGAAAATTTGAAACCCAATTTGAGAGGCCATTCATGTAGATGGTTTAGGGAAGATTGTACAATCTCTTGACTGGTTGTAATACATATTTCTCTGCAGAGAATGGTAATGTCATCTGCATACTTCCATATGATTACCGGATGATTGATTTCAGAGCCTGCATCATTAATAGCCTACAGGAATATATTAACACTTAAGTACTGCACCTTGTGGCAGTCCATTCGAATGGCTCTGTTTGCTGATTTGATTGTTTCAGTTGATCTAATTTCAGCTTAAGTGATCACATCGTTAAATGTATTAATGATAGTGTCAATGTTTTCTGTTTCTAGAAGGACATTAATTTTAGGTAGGTACTTTTTGATCAGGTCATTGTTAAGATTCCAGTTAGCTTTCATATAATTCCATCTTGGGATTTCTTGCTCATGGTTATAAATGTTGGTAGTGTTGTTTATGTTTATAAAAATAGGGAAATGGTCACTATCATAGGAGTAATCTAAAATAATCCATGAACATTTATAGGAATATTAGGTGGAGAAGTTGGAAATATCAATGGCACTGTAATTTCTGTTGCTGGTATTGATGAGAGTAGGTTCTCTGATATTAAGAACAATTGTATCGATTTTATCAAATATTTTCTCAAGCATAATAACTCTGCTGTCAGTTTTATTGGATTTCTAAATTAGATTATGGCTGTTGAAATACCCCATAATGAGACATGGTTTTTGTATCATCTTAATAATATCAATTACTTCTTGTTCAGCAAACTTGTAGCTACTTGGTAGGTAGATATTACATAAACTTTAACTTTATAAGATAAACTTTATTGTTTGACTAATCACTTCTTGATGTAGAATATAGTCTTTGATTAATATCTTCACCACCACTGGCATGATTGGGGTTAGATCTGTTTTTGAAGGAGCAATATTTCCATGCTTGGAGTCTTTAAAGTTTTTTCACTTGGATACAGAGGATGTTAGGGTGTTTTTGGTTACATAGGTATTGTATACTTCCTAGTCTGGGGTAAAATCCATTTACATTCCACTGAGGAATTTTCATTGGCTGGTGTTTATTTTTATACTGGAGTCTGTTTCAGCACATGATTCATCTGCAATATGAAATTCTGAGTTGATTTTCTCGATAATCCTGGTGAATCTTTATGGTTTTGTTGGTGAGATGTAGATATGAACTATACATCATTTTGGTGGTGGATGATATGTCCGGTGAGTTGTCAGTGGCTATAAGTGTAAAATCGGTACCACTGAAAGAGTTCTCTATAAAGGATTTGAACTGTAAGCAAATATGGGAGTAGTTATTTTAAGTGTATTCAGTGATGTGTTTGATAGGGGCATCAACTCTTCCATATTTTTCTCTTTCTTATTTTTCCTTTTTTGCTTGTTTTGAGACTTCTTCCATATAATTTGTTTCAGTTGTATTGGTAACAGACTTGGAGGGTGAGAAGGAGTCAGTCTGGAGGCATCTTTTATTGGTATTACGGGAGACTACGTTGTCATTAGGTGGGATTACTTCATTGTTTTAAGCTTTATTAGTAGAAAATACATATTTAGAAAGTGGCGAGAGATTAGTTATGCGCAAATTTGTAAAATCATTGTGACTTTGCTTATCTACAGCTTCAGTGTTTTTTCATTCATTGTGGGATCTGGCAAGTCACAGGATTTTTCCTTAATGTACTCAGATTCAATGAGAGCAGTGCTTAAATTGGTAGTCTTATGTTAATTTAAAGAGTTATGTCCAGCTAAGTGCCTTGTTGGTGACAATTAAAGTAAACATTTCATCAGTTGTAAAAAATATGCTGTATTTTGAGCCATACACTTGCCATTTTGAAACATACACTTGTCTGCAGAAACTCATATTGTGGGAGAACCCCTGTCCAGGAATACCAGCTTATACAAATGAAAAATTAGATGCCAATTTATAATATCTGTAGACATTGTTTGTAGTGAGTACATTTTCTATCACTTATCACATCTTTGAGTGTGGGATAATGGGACGAACGTTAGATATAATTATTCTTTTGATCTTTGTTAAAAGTTGTCTCAACTTCGCTTCATAGTTTTTGATTTTAATAACGTTATGGTAATTCGTAAGGTTGTCAGCTGTAGTTTGAGAGCTTAGAAATACACACTCTTGTTTGCAATTCTTGATATGAACCTTATTTCACTTACGTCAACAATTATGGCCTGGTCCTTGGTGGGAAACATTTCAGTTGACATGACATTTGCGTGAGTAGATACCTGAGGTAGTGGTGTTGAGGTTATGGGAGACCTGATGTCAGGAGAATCCTTCCTTAAGAAGGTTAGCCGGTGCACCCGCTGACCATTCAGTTGATTTCAAACCTCACAACTCGCGGAACAAGAGAATTACCACTAAGTTCACTGTCTGAATGACAATATGATAACAACATCGGTTTCACTGGACGCAATCGGAGCACCATGTGTCTCGGTCGGCTGTCTCAATGGAACTAAATATATCTTATCCAACGTCTCTCGATCATTTCACAATTAACCTGTAGATATATAGAAAAATATAGACATCTTTAATTTTTTGAAGGAAAGAAGAACTACGAAAATATTGAAAAATTGGGTACAAGAAGCCCATGTTTACGGTCTCTTAAAATATCAGAATCTCAAGTAATATTTTGTCTGACGTTTTCACGAATAAATGAGTAAACTCCAATGAAACTAGTTAAACTTTTAAAATCGTGTGAAACAACTTTTGTTCGAGTTTCATTGAGACAGCCGACCGAGACACATCGTGCTCCGATCGCGTCCAGTGAAACCATTGTTATTATCATAGTGTCATTTAGACTGTGAACTTAGTGACATTTACTTAGTGGTAATGCTCTTGTTTCATGAGTTGTGTCTGAAATCAAGTGTATGGTCAGCCGGTGCAGCGGCTAACCTGCAAGGATGGATGCAAGGATGGAACCTCCGGTCATCGGTGCTCCTACAACCTCAACAGTGTCACCTCAGATATCTATTCACTCAAATATGAAAACTTACGCAATGTCATGCCAACTGAAGTGTTTCCCACCAAGGACCAGGCCATAATTATAGACTCGCAAGAAGGTCTCACTATTAAAGATTACATGAACAGTCTATCCAATACTATTGACGTCAGCGAAATAAGGTTCATATCAAGAAAAGCAAATAATAGAGTATGTATTTTTCTAAGCTCTCAAACTATAGCCTTACGAACAACCATAAAGTTATTAAAATAAAAAAAAACTATGAACTGAAGTTGAGATCACTTGTAACAAAGGCCAAAATAATAATTATATTTAACGTTTGTCCCATCATCCCACATTCAATAATAGAGAATGTACTCACCACAAAGAATATCAAATTGGTATCTAAAATTTCATTTGTAAAAGCTGGTATTCCTGGACAGGGTTTCTCCCATATTATGAGTTTCCGTAGACAAGTGTATATTGCCCCTGAAGATGTGAGTCTACAAACAGAATCCACTACTGTGTATTATGATGGCTCAACATATACATATACAACGGATGAAATGTCTTGCTTTAACTGTCACCAAACAGGGCACTTGTCTGGACAATGCCCTTCACAGAACGCTTCTAATCAACACAAGACTACCAACTTAGGCAGCGCTCCCATGGAATCTGAACACATTAAGAAAACATCATGTGAAATACCAGACCCTACAATCAATGGGAAAAACACTGAAGCTGCAGATATTCAAAGTCACGATGATCTTACAAAAGAAATACCCACAACTGGTCCCTCACCATCTTCTAAATCTGTATTTTCTACTAATGAAGCTAAAAACAACGAAGAAATCCCAACTAAAGATAACATGGCTTTCTTTAATAACAATAAAAAATGCCTCCAGATTGACTCATCCTCACCCTCCACTGTAAGCAACACAACCGAAACAAAGAATATGGAAGAAGTCTCAAAACAACCAAAAAAAGAAGAAGAAAGAGAAGAATATGGAAGAGTTGATTACCCCTATCAAACACATCATTGAAGACACTCAAAATAACTTCCCCCTTACTTATATCCAGTTTAAATCCTTTTTAGAGAACTCTTTCAGTGCTAATGATCCTATACTTATAGCTACTGATTACACACAGGACCTATCATCCACCACAAAAATGATGGATAATTTATATCCTATTCTCACCAACAAAACTATAAAAGGCAGATTCACCAGAATTATCAAGAAAATCAACTCAGTAATTAATACTGCATATGATATATATATATATATATATATATATATATATATATATATATATATATATATCAAGTACTGAAACAGATTCCAATATAGAAATCAACACCAGTTAATGAAAATTCTTCAGTGGAATGTAAATAGTTTTATCCCAGACTAGAAGGTATACAACACCTATGTAACCTAACACACTCTGACATCCTCTGTATCCAAGAGACCAACGTTAAAGACTCCAAATATGACAATATCAAAGGCTATAATTGCTCCTTTAAAAACAGATCTAACACCAATCATGCCAGTGGTGGCGTGGCTATATTCATCAGAGACCATATTCCATATCAAGAGGTGATTATTCAATCAAACATTGAAGTTAGTGCTATAAGGATCCTGTCACCTGTCCTAATTAATGTATTAATATCTAACAACCAAATAGCTACAAGTTTGCTGAACAAGAAGTAATTGACATTATTAAGAAGATGCAAAAACCATTTCTCATTATGGGAGATTTCAGTAGCCATAATCCAATTTGGGGATACAATAAAATTGACAGCAGAGGTATAATGTTTGAGGAAATATTTGATAAAGTAGATACAGTTGTCCTTAATACTGAAAAACCAAATTACATCAATATCAGTAACAACAATTACAGTGCCATTGATATTTCCATCTCTTCCACCCAAAATGCCTATAAATGTTCATAGAACATTTTAGATTACCCTATGACAGTGAACATTTCCTTATTTTTATAAACATAAACAGCACCCCCAACCATATAACCATGATCAAACAATCCCGAAATGGAATTACAATAAAGACAACTGGAATCTTTACAATGACCTGATTAAAAGGTTCCTACCTGAAATTAATGTGCTTGTAGAAACAGAAAACATTTACTCTATCATAATGATGTCATTATCAAAGCTGCAAATGGATCAACTGAAACAATAAAATAAGCAAACACACCAAAACTAGTGCATTGGTGGAATGACAAATGCAAATTGGCACTCAAAAAATCCAAACATGCCATCAACAAATATAAAAAAAACATAATACCGAAGAAAATCAAATAGAATTCAAAAAGATGAGAGCTGCTACAAGAAGAACCATTAAAGAAAGTAAAACAAACTCCTGGTACAACTATGTTTCAAGTCTATCAATACATAATAATAATATTAATGAGTCATGGGCAATAATAAAAGCCATTGAAGGAACAAAGAAAGACAAACAAATACATTTTTTAATGTCAAATAATCAAATTATCACATACCCTTATGAAATAGCATATTCAATTGCATGTAACTTTGCCCAAAACTTTAGCTCAAAAAATTACGCAGAAGCCTTCTTGCAGCACAAAAAAGATCAAGAGAACCTTACAAGTAACAGAGAAGACTTTACAAGTAACTTGGCTACTTATTACCATATCAATGATCCTATTGGAATTGAAGAACTTAATTTAACTATTAACAGGACTAGGAAATCCTCACCTGAACCAGACAATATTCCATACACCCTTTTAAAAAATGTACCCCTAGAAGGAAAATCAACTTTACTAAAAGTATATATTATAATATATGATAAACTATGGAGATCAGCTATTGTTATACCTATACCAAAGCCTGGGAAAGACCCTACTAAAAATGAAAATTACAGACCCATTTCTTTAACATGCAATATGTGCAAAATTATGGAAAAATTATTAATATAAGACACAGATGGTTTCTAGACTTTAAAAATATTATATCCAATAATCAATTTAGTTTCAGAGCAGGACATTCAACTACCTCTAGTAAGTATTGATACTTACATCTAAGAAGCCCTTGCTAACGAACAACATGTTTTAGCAGTGAGCCTAGACAGTGAAAAAGCTTACGACATGGTCTGGACCCATAGAATAATGTCAAAATTACAGGAATATGGACTTAAAGGCAACATTTTTCAATTCATCAAGAATTGTACCAAAGAAAGATCTTTTAATGTGAGAACTAATGGTAGCCTATCACCAGTACAACACCTGGAAAATGGACTACCACAAGGTGCAGTACTTAGTGTTACTCTATTACTGTTGGCTCTGAAATCAGTCATCCGGTAATCATAAGGAAGCATGCAGATGACACTACCATTCTCTGCAGAGGAACATCTATTACAACCAGTCAAGAAATTGTACAATCTGCCCTAAACAATCTACATGGATGGTCTCTCAAATCAGGTTTCAAATTTTCAGCTTCAAAATCTCAATGTGTAGCATTCTCCAGACAAAATATGGTGAGTTAGCCCACACTAAAAATATACCTAATAAGCTCAAATTTGACCAAAATATTAGGTATGCATTTTGACTAGAAAATGAGCTGGAAAAGACATATCAAAATTTTATCTGAGGAGTGTAAGAAAACATACAAATACAAACAATACAAACTAAACATATTCAAGTGCATTTCTTACAATAACTGGGGAGCAGATAAACATATCCTGCTGATGACCTACAAATCAATAGTACGATCCAAGATTGACTATGAATCCATATTTTATGATTCAGCTAGTAAAAAAGATCTTAGAAAACTTGATGTTATGCACAATAAATCTCTACGAATAAGCACCGGCTGCTTTCATACCAGCCCCATTGGGAGCATCTTAATAGAAACCAAGGAATCAACCCTAGGTCATCGTAGACAACTGCTAACCCTTACATATGCCATCAAAACAGCAGAATCAAATAATCCTATCATCTTCCATGTTATCTACCCAAAACTTCAAAATTACTACAAAGTACAAGAATGCTTTTCACCAGTCAATACCAAAGTTAAAAACCAACTGAGGCAGCTAAACCCTCAGGAACATATATCAATGGAAAAAATAAATAATAGTATACCACCATGGACAATCCCTGATATAGTAGCAGATATATCACCAGAAACTCCCCAAATAAACAAAATGGCTAAAAACGAGGGAAATCATAATTGAAGAAATAGAAAATAAATACGAAGATTCCTATAAAATCTATACCAAAGTTATAAATAATTGAGATGGAAAATATGCAACAACAATTACCAAATATATTCAAATTACAAACAGACTGCATCCCTACCTCAGCACTACTACAGCCTTCAAAAGTCACAAAAAATTAGAAATAACAATTTTGTCTCTTCTCTTGAAGCAATATACAATATTCGCAATAATTACCCAGGTCTACCAATGATAAATAGTATTAATGAAATATATTATGTAACACCCCCCGGTCGCCTCGTGAGAGAACGCCCGGTAAGCGGCCCTTTGTAGCTCAGTCGGTGATGGAAGGAATCGTTAAACAGATACTGGTAACATGAAAGAAATACTTTGGTCACTGGTAAAAATCACTTTTATTCCTGGGCAATCAAATTAAAATGCCCCAGGGAAGTTACACTTGTAAATAGAATGAAGAAATGTGAAAATTAGGTGGAAAGAAAAGAAGATGAAAAGTTAGTATTCAGAGTAAAGCTTAAAAACTAGGAAGAATTATAATTAACATTACAATGGTAAAATAAAAAAAAACAAAAGTTACAAGTCAATGCGCCATAGCGCGGCGCCGCATTACAAATTTTTACACGGGACAAATGCCCATTGAATAATACTGCCTGGAAGAAAGTTTTTTCTGTGGGCCCGAGACGGGCGCGGCGCGGCGGAGGGGGCGGCGGCAACCTTCACAGAGGGCGCGGCCGGGGCGATGCCCTTGCACCCTCTCAGACACGCACGTCAGCTGGTCGGCCGTCTGGTGACGTCACCCAGGGGTGGTGGCGCGTGGCGGCGTTGTAACGGCGTCTGGTAGTCTGGTTGAACTCGAAGCGGGACTGGTAGTAACTGGTAGTACTCTGGTAGAACTCGGAGTAGCCGGGCGATCTCAATCTCAGGAACGTAGTAATTAACTATGCGTACCTCTGATTCTCATTATAATAATTGTCGAACACAACTTCGGACAGTTTAGCAATCCTTCCGAGAAACGTTCGCCTCTCTTCACGACGAATTTCCACCCCAGAGAATTTTCTCTGTCTACTGCGGTCGGCTCAATGCTCAAAACTCGCAGCAAAATAATAAAATCCCACATAGGCACATTCGCCCGAATAATTCCCACCCCAGATAAGTTTTTCTCCCAACTGCCCTCAGCCTAGAACTCAGGCTCCTTCCGACGAATAATTATAAGTTTTTCAGAGGCACACTGGTCTCTCCCCGACGAATAGTTATCCCCCCAGAGAAGATTCTCTCCCGACTGCTCCCCGTCTAAATGGTCTGGCCCCGTCTGATGCTCTGCACTTTCTGGTATTCTATCAGTCGAAATCGCATCAAGTTAACTTTTGCCCCCACCCAATTTTCTCGTATGTTCCAGCACCTTATAATAGTCGCGTCGCTATTGGCCAAAGGAAATGGCGCATTACGCTATTTCAACCAGTCGTGACGGGAGTAGTAAAGGAAGTTTCAACTCTTTGCGTCACTGTGAGCGTACAGAATTTTCTTATTCCTTCTAGAACATCAGCCATGCTTACACAAGGCAGGCGTTGTCCGTGAAAGAATTTATCGCTCTGGGATTCCCTGGATGTCGATTTCAAGAGCGTTCTAGAAATTTCGCAGCTGGTCTTACGAACACGTGCCTCTGTCAGTTAAATGTTTCGACGCCGACCCTTTTAACGACCTTCTTAATGGGCCGGGGGCGCAAATAGCTGTCCGATAAGCGAGGTTGCACGTGCAACGCCATCTGTTTATCCTCTCAGTAGGACTCAGGGTGGCCGAGTCTGTTTGTTTAATTTAATTTTCCTGGCATGAGGAAATCGATATCGCTACAATTATGACATTATACAATCTAAAAAGATTCTCATAATTTCTTGGATACCATATTATATAACATTGCCTGAACACAACACAATGAGCCTTGAAGAGGAAAATGTAAGCCCTGAAACAGGAAGTATTTTAACATCACACACCTGCAAGGATTTATGGACACACATCAAAAACATAATGGATGAAAAGTTGAGCAACATCTGGAAAACCATGAAATCTAGCCCTCTACACAAACAAGTTAAACATTTTTACTCTCTGAAAACTAACAAAAAATTCTCAAGAAAAGATCAGGTAGCAATAACAAGAATAAGAAGTGGTCATTGCAAGTTCAGCCATCAACACTTGTTAACTAGGAATCCTTCACCCACCTGCCAGCACTGTGATACCCTTCTTAACTTTCAACATATTTTAACTCAATGTCCTATGTTTCAGTACAGCCGACACACATACATAGAAGGAGAGTGAAATCCTGACTTGATGCTATCGTCCAACGAATACCAAAATCAAATATTAAAATTTTGTAAAGACTGCAATATCCTCAAAGAAATCTAATTGTAAAAGGTATACTAGTATGGATATTGGAAACTAATATTGTAACAAAAAAATTACAAATAATGTCAGTCTTCACATATTTATATACATACTGTACTATATTGTAAAGTTAACATATTAATATTGTTAGGTTGTATTTAAAGTAGTCGCTAATGACCACAGCTGTTGATGCGACTATAATAAACTAAAAAAAACAACAACAAACGTTTGTTCTTTAATCCGGCGCATATTTTCCCATAAATTAGTTAATTCTAAAGGCTTATTGATTCTTGCGGGGAAGTTAACACTTGAATGAGAAAATCGAAAACGTTTCGGCGATAAACTTTTGAAGATTGATCTACTCTTCTCTCAATGTTTCTAGGTTTGTTAAAAGTTTAAATGCTCCCGATTTAAATGATATCGCTAATGAAGTTAAGGAGGTGAATCAAATGTGGTATTAAATTGAAGTAATCAAGTTGTTAGATTGAAATTTAGTATACAATAAATAACTATAAATTAAATGTATTCACATTTTCCAACAATTCAAAATTATCTACGTCGGTTGATCATTTGTCTGACCGCCTGATGCACTTATGTACAGAGCGATATTGCAATTGGCTAGTGATGTCCGTGACGGTAAGCCTACATATTTACATATGATATTCCTTGACCTTCAATTTCCTCCTATTTCAATTTCTGATGTAACTTTGAAGAGCGCGAACAGCTCCCGTGACAACAGTGTTGCGATCTTACGCCGAGTTGTGACGTGAGCTCTCGAACTAATGAGCCCATCGAGGATCAGGCGCTGTTGCCGAAACTCCTGATAATTAGCTGGCCCCGAGGCGGGGCGGCGCAGGGTGATGCGGCGAGTGCGAGGCAGGGAGGGGTGTGGCGAGGATGGCGGGGTGGGGCAGGGGGTGACGGGTGGGGCGGGGAGAGGCCGGGGAGGGGGGAGTGGCGGCGGGGGGCGGGGTAGGCCGCCGGCAACAGCGACGTCGCTTGGAGGATATCGCCGAGCAATTTCCCGAGAATTAACGCTTGTTAGGAGAGCATCGTCTTGAGGAGGGAACTTCCAATCGTCGTCTCCGCGATCAACGTTGACGAGGGATCGATTGGTGTCGCATCCAGCTATATCATGCAGCATTAAGGGTACTGTTAGAGTCAATCCTTGTTCGGCCGAAGAAACGGTTGGGCGAGAACGATATATATACAGGTGTCCCACCAACTATGGGCCACTCCAACAACTTCAAAATGGTTCACGATATCGAAGTGCAGTTTTCGCTTGACAATGTTGTATCTTGGTGCAAGTAATATGCTGAAGAGATATTGTTCGTAATGATTTAGTTTTCGGGAAAAATATTATCTTTGATTTTGTAAATAGAATTATATATTTTTCTTATCAGCAATTGCTAGATCATAAAAAGAAGAAAACAATAATGTATCATTTGTAAGAATTTTTATAGTAATTTGAGTATGAAATTAGACATTTTGAAATGTGATTTTAAATTAACACGTAACAGTGTCCCCGTTTACAGACTCGGCGCCGCGAAGGCCACCTTCTCCGAAGGCAACACTTGCGAAACGTGCTACAGAAAATTTTGTCTGTTTGATTTAAAACCACGTGTCAGAAAATCAAATTTTATACTCAAAATACTAACATATTATGTATCATTGTATTCCTTCTTTTATGACTTATCAAATGCAGATGAGAAAATATTTAACACTCCATTTAAAAATTCAAAGATTATTCAATTTTTCGAAAATTAAAAATATTTCAAACAATATCTCCACAGAATTTTACTTGCTCCATGATTCTACATTGTTGTACGAAAATGACACTTCGATATCGTGAACTGTTTAGAAGTTATTGAGGTGGTTTATAGTTGGCAGGATACCCTTATATTTGTTCAATAAATTTATACTATTGCTTTCATGAAGTTCATGATTGACTTTGAGCAACTCTGTTTAAGTGCACGTCCAAGTACAAGTCCGTTTCAATTGAAAACCTACCTATTCTAATAACTGGACTAAACTGATGTAAAAGGTAACACTAATTC
The DNA here is from genome assembly GCA_038098605.1 of Gryllus longicercus. Taxonomy (NCBI): domain Eukaryota; kingdom Metazoa; phylum Arthropoda; class Insecta; order Orthoptera; family Gryllidae; genus Gryllus; species Gryllus longicercus. Next base: position 852,360 of record JAZDUA010000360.1, read on the forward strand.
CCTGTTTGTAGATACATGACTGACCGGGAGGCGCCGCGATCTAGCCACAGTTGCCAACGTTTTGACCATCCTACTGCAATCTTTCTGAGGGCGAAGTATTTTTACGAGCAGTCCAAATTTCGAGAGTTCGCCCCGCCCCCTATTTTACGTCCCCTGTGTGGTGCCAGAACCACCGCATTCTCCATTGATGAAAGTTACAACACGGAAGTTAACTCGGCAATTCGCGTCCCGGGCGTTGGCGCCGATTTATGTGGGCGACGCGATGCCCGCGAAGGGGCGGGGCGGGGCGTCGCAACGCCCATGTTTTATGCAGCGGCCCCCGGGAGCGCCAGCGAGCCCTGCGTAATGAAGCGGCCTGCGCCGCGCCGCACCGCGCAGCACCGCGCAGCAACGCGCCTGGGCGGCGGCGGCGGGCACTGGGCACTAGCTAGCGAACGCGGCGCGGGTATTGCTGACACCATATTTTGTTTGATTTTTAATTCGATTGATTTAGTGATTCTCGGGTGGTTAACTGTTAAGGTTATTAGTTCCCAATGAAGTATGTTTTTCTTCGCGAGGTGGCGGTGATCTTCTCCTGCTTGGATGGTGGGATCCGGCGCCGACCTAACCGTCGGCTAGCGGACTTTTCCCCAATCGGGTATCTCACCCCAGCGGGGGCACTGCCCCATCCGGGGCGAGCTCCCGACCGCTCGTTCGATGTAGTACATGTTAGAGTAAGTGTGTGTAAGTAAAAGATGAGGAGAAGACAAGCGAGAGGATGGAAAGATCACGCGTTGTCCGTCGCTCGGATGTCAGGTCACTGCTCGGGTGTTCGCCTGGTGTTGATCGGAGAAACCACGGAAAACTACCGATCAGAGCAGCCAGCGACTTGCATTTTCCTCCAGACAAGGAATGAATTCGACCTAGCTGACAAGTTAGTGTCGAAAATCCTGCGACCATCGGGACTCGAGCCTAGGACCTCCCGGTCAGAGGCACTGCAGGAACATCAGTTGATGTTCTGAACCAGCTCTCCCGGTATTTACATGTTGTCGGCTGTCCCAGCGGCGTAATATGATTCCTTACCTTCATCGTATGGGTTTAGATGGGTCAGTGATAGCATTGTATCTGCAGGATATCTGAACTGAAAGTTATAGGGTGATGGCGGGACGATCTTAGACGGTTTAAAATTGCTGTTGTCTTGGGGAAGATGTTCTGGAGTGAAGTAGTGGCTTAAGAGCACGCTTAATTTTTCTGAGTCAGATTTATGCATTAAGTGCCATAATGCAATTTTTGGCTTAATTTGCGTTGGAAATCTTACGCTACACAAAATCATGTTGCTTTTATGCATATCGCAGAGAACGAAGGCCACGCCGATAATTTAAAGTTGGGCGCGTTACACCACTCTAACCGTAGGAAAGACCCGTGACGTTTAGGTAATCCGTCGCGTTCTGCCATTTTCAGACGTCAACAACTGATGTATTTTACTCCAAGGTCCAAATGAAGACAAGAGATGAAGAGATGCTAATATGTGTGCGAACGTTGCCGCTGTTTTGGCGATTCTTTAGTCATTACGCCCTGACCTTCCTCAGAGTTGAAAGGACAACAACGTCACTCACAGGTATTCAAACGTATTTCAACGGTCTCTGCTATAAAATAAATGTCATATTTATTATGCATTGTACTAAAGGTTTCACGTTTTTTGTTCTTGGATGAATAAGTTTGTTGTAAGTGGTTTTCATTAGATATCGGTAACCTGATTTTTTTAGGCTTTTAGAATGGCTCATCGGCAGCATACTAGCTTTCTTTAGTGTGATCCTGGGTTTGATTCCCGGTAGAGGCAAAAATAGAGATGCACTATTCCTTCTAATCGTCTCAGTTTCTGTAACTGTGACGAAGAACAGCTCAGGCAGACAACTTGCTAGTTAAGGCGAGAGGAATGCGTCATGTTTCCTACCTGCCTCTCTTATTCGTACTCTCCAAGCAAGGCAATTAATCTAGGCCTAAAAATGGGGGACGCCGTTAGCTAGCCGAAAAAGTTGGGCAATCGAGAAAGTGGCAAATACATGCAGTCTGCATTTTAATATACAAACATTATTTTATCTCTTATCTCTCACGAAATAAAAAATCCATTCTTACTGTAGAATTGTTACTACGATCATGTACTATCTCACTTAAGTTAATGGTCTTGCGCGCGGCGATGGAGTTTGCGCGCGACGATGGTGTAACGGCTAAATTCAAATCGCCTGTTTCTCGCCCAAGAAATACTTCCTTTCTCTGCTAGTTGGTGAAAGGAACGTAGCAAAATTTGCGTGGTCAGACGAAAAGAGCGGGCCTCATGGCCTGTGTCTCGCCACGTAAAATAAGGAATTAATTCAATTCAATTTCATGAAGAAGTGAAGATGATGTTAAGTTTCACGATCCATCGCGGCCGAAAGGAAATCGACACTTCCTGAATTTTCCTCCATGATACTGCGATCACACGTAAGGAAGTTTCTAGCAACGCATAACGTGGCACTTCGGATTTTTTTCTCTTTCCTCGACTGAAAAGGAGCAAAAATGAGCACTTCTTTGACACAGTGGCAATGCAAGCAACTTCGTTCCAATACCTAACTACGACGCAATTCCAGGCTTCCAGAAGTCGTGATAAATGCGGCAAAAGCTGTAGCATCCTTGTATTGACATGGGAGGATCTTGGTTTGACCAATCTGACCTTTTTTAGTTTCTCGCATTCTACGTTCTTATGTAGGAAAAATAAAATATTGTAATGCTGTAGCGGAAAGTGACAATTTTTCGACAGAATATTGTGGGGCCCTGATATAGGAAAAGAGAATAAATATTGTTGCTATATGACGTACATTACTTCCTACAACACGGTAGTCAGGATCCACGTTTTCCGGGTTCTTGATACAGAAAACTTGGTTTACGGCAAACGTCTAACCTGCGGTTATTCCATCCGAGTAGTCGACTTTAACGTCTGATTTTCTTTAAACTTGGCATTCCCCGATTGATATGGAGAACCTGAGTCTTTGCGAATTGTAAATGAATATTTTGACTTTGAGGGATATTTTACACGAATCCTTAACATTTCCAAAATTTTCTCAAAAATGGCACAACATTTTTGGGTTAAATTGTTTCTCGGGTTTAGCAAATGACTCTTAAAAATGACGCAGTTCTCATTTTCGTTGACTTCTCTGAGTTTTGGAAAATTGCAAAAGTTACAAATACCGCGATAATGTATGTGCTGATGTACCACACAACCTGTTTCTTGAACGTAGTCCCGGCACATTTTGAATAAATCTTCATTTTTAACTGTTTTCATTATTTTTTTGTTAATATTTTAAGAGATTCTTATGTAATCATGTACAAGTACCATGCGTGCTCACAGATTTAACGGCCCACTGTGCAGTAGGTCGAGGGACCACCACAGAACAGGAGCTGCCAAATATCTGCGAGTTGCCGGGTTAGAGATTCCACATCTGCGTATTAATGCAGTGTTTGTATTAACCAGCCTGTACTGGTCTCCCAGCCCAACGGGACTTTCAAAATTGGCTAATCTCAACTTGGCACGCTAGACGGTGAGACAGTGTAGTCCACTACTTGATCTTAAATGCTGTGTTCGTTGCACTATATTACATATTTTGTTAACTCATTGACAATTAATTTGTTTTACAGGATACTGGATAGATGTACTTGCTGTTGTGAAATGTAATAACAAGAGGAAACATTGGGCACTGCCAATCGTTCAGGGACTTAGATTTCTTCCTCAAAGGATGGCGTTAAGATTGTGTCTATCTAGTCAAGAAAATCCGTCATAACTCGTATTTTTAGTTATTACTTCTTTCCCTCGCATAGCTCTGTAAATTGTAGCAAGCAACTCAACAACTCCTTTTTATTAAATGTTGCTTTATTATTTATAATTTCTTAATATTAAAAAAATACTCGTAACTTCCAGCGTCTTAAAACATTTATATCTGAGTGATAACTCACCAGAAACAATAGCGGCTCATACTCTTCCTTGCAGAATTTCATGAAACAAATGGCGAGAAGAAAGGAAGAGATTAAAACATTCGAATTTCAACACTATTAATTAAATTATTTCACTTTCATTGTTGTAATAATTTGCGATGATTTTTATTTGCTTTTTAAGATCTGTATTCCCCAATTAAATTGTTTTGTAAAATATAAATCATACATATAGACAGAGATTGATTTGCTTTAAAAGTTAAATGTTAGCTGGATCGTGGAATCCTCAGGATTTTTAAAGACAATCATAATATTTAAAAACCAATTCCAAAACCAATGTTCCGTTGTGTGACTTTTGATTGTCTTTAAATATCCTGAGCATACCAGTGTCTCAAAAAAATTAAATCATACTAATTGTGAGATGTTCGTTTGAAGTCATAGGGCTAATTTTCACTGGCCAATGATGTATTGAATTTATCCATACGGCTTCACACGTCCAACAGACGAGTCGCCGTACAGCACCAGTCTCCATTCACTAGTTCTCACGGGTCAGTGAAATATTGAATTTAGTCATACGACTTCACCCGCTCAACAGAAGAGTCGCCATACAGCACCAGTCTCCAGTCGGGACGCAGGGTTCTGAGCGTTCCCTTCCGGAATACGAAGTTCTAATAACATTTCGTGGGTGCAGATTGAGCGACGTCTTCGCGAAAAGCCCTTTGGCCGCGCGCCCTTCGGCGGCCGGGGGCCTCGGCGAGAGGGGATTCGGTGGGGGCGGGGGCGGGGGCGGGGGCGCGGGGTGTCTTGTTCGCAAGTTGCCTGCCGGCTGCCGGCCTCTGCCGCTGCAACTTCATAATTGCGGACTAATAGAGCACGACAGCTTTACCCTCGCGCCCCAGGCCACCATGACAGGCTGGGCGCGGGGAGAGGAATGGAAAGAGAAGAAGAGGGAGCACGAAAGAGGAGTTGGGAACAAGAGTGTGGAAGGCGTTAAGGAGGTATAGGAAGAGGAGAGAAGAACAGGGAGGGGAGGAGAGTGCAGGTGGAAGGAGAAAAGAGGATGAGGAGGAAAAGAGGGAGAAATTATGAACGAAGCAGAATATTGATTTCAGCAAGAGGAGGATATTAAAGCAGATGAGAAGGGGTGGAAAATATAAGAGAAGAGAGCAGGAGAAGAGCAGAGAATTGGGGAAAGGGGGTGGAGGAAGACGGTGCGTGTGAGAAGTAGAATAACAAAAAGAAGGAGGAAGAGTAGTAGGAGGGAAAGGAGGAGGAGAAGGAGGAGGCGAAGGAGAAGGAGGAGAAGAAGAAGAAAAATATGTAGAGAGGAAGTGGGAGGGTGACAGGAGGGGGAGGTGGGAAGAAGAGCACGGAGGAAGAAGAAGGGGGATGGTGAGGAGGGGTGGACGAACTCTACCGATGCTCAGATATCAGAGCAGTAAACTTACTTCCAATTTCGCTACCCAAATGAATCGCAAAGCCACGTACGGAGTATCTTCCTTACCCTCTGCTTCCATCCTCTTTTTTCCTTCCGCCTACTCTCTTCTCTCCTCCCTCCCTCGATAGCAATTCGTTCCCCATAACTTGTCTTGTTACGCTATTATTAGGGGAAAAATGTTTCTGATGGTTAGAAGTTGGGAGTTAGTTTAATGAGTTAGGAGTGAAGCTATTCAATAAACATTTTGTGAAATAAAAAAAATGTGATTTTTCTGCTGCTGCCGTTGATGAATTGTAAATTGTAGTATAAGGGAACAAATAAAATGTTATTCACAAATTAAAATGTTTGACGAGTAGTAGTAGGATCAAGAGCACTGAACTGCATGAATGATTTGGGTATCTTTTTACTTTCAACATTATGAGTATTTCAGCTATGTTTAAGTAGGTATGTAAATTTACTGTTGATTAAATTAACTAAATATTGTATGTAGTATCTCAAGAAAAACAGATTTCGTTATATAGGAGCGGTTAACACCGGCACCCAGTGAACGGCCTGCATGAAAGTTGGCACATGTACGCGTTTTTTTTCACCTAGAAGGTTTATGTACTGTTAATTTTGTTGTAACTCTACAATTGCAAAAATAAATATTTATATGAAATGCAACTCGCAACACATGGCAGCATTTTTGAATCTATTCCGTTAAATAACTGATAAACGAAGCGTTCTAAGCCATTAAAAACTAAAATTATGAGGCCAAAGTCCTCAAACAAACGTTTCTCAGACCGTAATCAACAGATCTTCATAAATTTTGTTATACATTTGGAGCTTCTTTTATATTACCCCCCCTGCTCAGAGATATGCAGAATCTGCAACTAAATGTGAGTGAGCGGGCAGGGACGGAGAAAGAGGCAAAAAGAGAGAGACGGAGAGAGAGACGGAGAGAGACGGAGAGAGAGGCGGAGAGAGAGACGGAGAGAGAGAGAGAGAGAGAGAGAGAGAGAGACGGAGACAGTGAAAGAGGCGGAGAGAGAAAGGAAGAAGGAAGGAGAAAGGGATATGAAGGGAAGAACAACGTCTGCAGGGTTCAACCTAGGGAAGTAAATATTTTTTCTTCTAATGAAAGTCCTTTTTACAATTCCGTCTTTTTATTTGTATTTTGATCCTGCGTACGAGAAAATTGTTGCACTAGCTTTGGCAGCTGAAGACGTGTCTAGAAAACTCCTCCAACCATTACAAGAATCATCCCTTTACCTCTGCATTACTTTTCCTCCGAAAAAAAAGTCGATAGTTTCCCTTTAAGGGAAACTTCTCTCTATTCCGAATACTAAATAAGACCGACTTCGGGGGAAGACTGGCGGGGCGCCGACGCACAGCGTGTGTCTCGACGGATCATCAGCCAACGCGAGAACCGGGGCACGTGGCAGACATGGCAGCACTCGGGAGGAGACTGTCGACGGCCCTTAGTTTTCTCCTCTCCATACTCTCTTTTGTCACTGCAGCATCTCTGGCTGGGAGCTCCTAGGGTTTGAAACCTCTCGGTGAAGGATTTTCGCACTAGCTACATAGCCAGGTCGAATGCAGCCGCTGCAGTCAGGAGGAGAACCCTAGCGGCCGGCTGCTCTGATAAAGATGGGAGTTTTCGATGGGAGTTTTCCGTGTTTTTCTTCTTCAATACCAAGGGAATGTCGGAGCAGTTCCCTAACAAATGGGCCACGACCTGAGCCCAATCTTCCCTTGCAAAATATTAGCAAGTTTATTCTTGTGTCTTACTTCTTAAGCACACACACGCACACACTTAAAACTTACATGGACTAGACTGATTCACCTGACCGAAGACTACTCCGTAGCTTACACCTTGTACCGACTGGGATGTTGCTTCGATGGGAGAGATACCAGGAAGAAAACCCACAAGCCGAGTATTTTGGTGCCAGATGTCTAATTCCAGCGGGAGAGAAACAGTGATACCTGTCGACTGTAGCCTGCAATATCCTCACGGGACCAGCAGTCAAAGTAGTTGACGCAAAATCCTCTCTCCCTCCTTATTCTCTCCCCTAATCACGCTCCCTGACCCACAGTATTCTGAGGGATGCGCGTTGTCCTCACTTTCAAATTTAGCAGGCCATTAGTCTACGTACAAATATTTCAACGTCCTGTGGTGTTGTCTGAATATTATTTAAAATACTAACTTGAGAGAGAGAGAGAGAGAGAGAGAGAGAGAGAGAGAGAGAGAGAGAGAGAGAGAGAGAGAGAGAGAGCGCCCAAATTTGACGGTATCTGAGAGCAATCCTCTAGAAGAGACCGTTTTGGAAATTTTTATAGTTTGCTTCAGTGAAATAAACTTGGGGCAAATGAAACGGTAAGCATATCGCAGAGGGTAATTGTGCACACATATTATAGGTGAAACGTTTGCTGCAAAGCTTCACTTAGACTAATATACCTGATATTTGAAAATATAGAGACTTGATCGTGACTAACATATTCATTTTCAGTTTCAGGGAGTATGTTTGCACTGTCATATCCTTTGTAACTATTGTACTCATACCCAAAGACATGCATGCGATGAAAGAACTACAATTGATTGCAACAAAATTATTAACAATTGACGTCTATTAGCGTTCATCCTATTAATTTTACGATTCTATTAAAGTTTAGGGTTAATACTACAAACCCGGTAAAAACGGCGAGTTATAACACATCTGGGGCCTACTACCTTTTCTATAATGTAAAAATCACGACGTTTGGTTCAGTATAAAGCTGAAATTGCTTTTTAAACGAAAACCCTTAATATATTAAATATAACGGTAATGTAAGGCACTCGATTATTCGACTAGTACAAGCTTTGAGAGTGAGATAGTGTCGTATGTGTCGGAGAACAAGTGAGCAACATGTTCTGTCTCTCGACCTACGGTGCAAGAGCTTCTGTTACGAAATTCTATAAGCAGAATTTATAAAAAAATTAATTTAGGAAAATGCTTTTAAACAATAATTCTTCCTTTTATTGTAATTTGTATTTTTGCGACATGAACAGCACCAAAGCACACGTTAATCAATGGTTGGTAAAGAAAACTGATTACAAGGTCTTTTACTTTTCGTAAACTATTATGCACTCTTTGATGTTTGCACTGTACTAAAAACGCAGAAGAAAAATTTTCGGTTGTCATCAAAACATTGCGAGAGCATAACTCATATAACTCCGTTATATGAAATTTTCCTTACATTGGCAAAAAATAATCATCTTTTACATGTCTTTGAAATTTTGAACATTTATTTTGTCTAACTAATTTCATGTGACACATTTGGTTATGCTCGCACTAGTACCGATTATTCTTGTGTCACCAGAACACTTAACTTTTCCCAAAAGAAAGTCGCACGCAAATGTGATCGTTATAGTACTTACGTTTTAAATAATTACACGAAAGAACCAATACCACCCCGCCGCCGACTTGAGTGAGAATAGTTTCCGGTCGCGTCGATCTCTTGCTCACTGGTCCCGTAAGCGAAGTCCATTGTGTAAGTGGGAGATGGAGTTGTTCTTTACCTGCTGAACATGAGTGTCGGCGCCGACTCACACGTCAGTTCGCGGGTTTCCCTTTTACAGGTATCTCCCCACCCGAGGCAACATCCCAGGCTGGGTAAGGCCTAAGTTCCGGACTGGTTTTACGAGAGGTTTGATAGTGTGGTTCATGTAGGTTTAAGTGTGTGTAAGAAGATAGGATGAGTCAAGAATAAGCAAGGAAAGATCGTTACCCATTTTTTAGAACACTTCTTCGACATTTGCTTAGGGAGACTGATGGGAGAATCCACGGGAAACTACTGACCAAAGCAGCCGGATGCTAGAACGTTCCTCCAGGTGGGGGTTACGCACTCGATTTAGCTATGTAGCTTGTTTCGAAAATCCACCACATCGGAACTCGATCCCTAGGACCGACCGATCAGAGACCCTTCTGCGGAGACGGTTGTCTTAGTTTTTGTTACTGTGTCATCTCGGCTAGCGCCACCGGCGTATCAGTTGAACATTTTGGTTTCCCTTCTCCCCGCTCCCGGTCCCTCCCCCAAGCGCATTCGGCAGGCGTTGTCCCCTGCCGTAAACGTCGCTGCCGGTGACCTGGGAACGCCTCGGCGTCGTCTTTGACGAGGGCGCCTGCGTTTATTGCACTTCCTCCAGCGTCCGCGTGGGGCGCGCACGGCGCAGCGTCGTAAATCGGCGGCGCTTTATGGCGAATGGGGCGAACGGCTTCTGGCTGCACGTCGCGGGCACTTATGGGCGAGGTTTGGAGACGCGCGCTTTCCAGACGCCGGCGCGCCTTACGAGGTAGGAGATTCCTTCTGGTGGCTGGGACAGAAAATAAAACTTCACTTTCTACACACCGGTAACACTTTTCGTCATGATTCTCCCGTCTGTGTTAGGACAAAATACAGAACATATTTCCACTAGAGGAACCTTTAATTTAATTCCACTATAACCCCGAGTGTAAAATTTTATCCGCTCACAAAGAATACTTCAACGATCAGACAACCGTGAAAGTATGATGACAACCAATATTGCTTATTGCGTCACGCTACTTTCAGAATACTTTTGGGAGTATCTGAAATATAATGCACGTCTTAAATCACTGCCCATAGCGTCCAATGAAACGCGTGTAAGACAAGTCGAAAGGACAAAATTCGTTGATTGATTGGTGATTCCAGGCGGGTCTAGTGCTAGGGTCATTAGTTGTGAAAATGTAGTGCATGGTTTTATCGCGGGAGGAGGTGGTGATATTCCTCCCTTGGATGACAAGATCAGGCGCCATCCTACGTCAACTAGCGGGATTTTCCCCAACCAGGTATCTCCCACCACCGGGGCAAGCTCTAAGGTCCCGACTGTTCTCCCAACACGTTTGATAGTGTAGTGCATGCCAGTGTAAGTATATGTAAGGGGTTAGGAGAGGACGAGGAAGGCGAAGGCAAGATCTCCTCCAGACAGCGGCTGAATTCGACCTAGTCGACAAGCTAGTGTTGAAACTTCTACCACGTCGGAACTCGAACCCTAGAACCTCCCTCTCAGAGGCACTTAAGAGTGACATCAGTTGATCCCCAGACCTGTCTTTGCCGTTTTTTAAAGAATTTCTCCCCTCTATAAGTTTCTACTGTTTTAACGAAAATAAACGAAATAGAAACAAAACACACTTACAAGCCTGTGATTTTCACTAAATGAGTAAGTTTCATTCTTTAATGTTGAATGTACTGCAAAGTTTTATCTTCTATGGCTTTTCGGCGGCTAACGTTTTGTGTTACGTTTTTGGCGTTTGGTTTACTTTTTAGCGTGACGAGTTGACTGGTTTGATAGACGTTTCAATTGTACCCTTTTTTTTGAAAATACACATTTTATAATACCATTCCCTCATCACATCTAAAACTTCTCGAGAAATACTTTTCAAAGATTCATTTGAAAATCAAAATAATGTAGCATTGAATGTTTGCCAGCAAACTAAATAGACACTGTGGTTGTCTTACTTTCAGATTAGCACAAAAGCATACGAAAGCAATATACAAATTTTGACTTGTACACTAAATGTTTTACAATCACAAAAATTATCCAAAATATACAATTATTCATTCAATTAATTAAAGTCTCCACCAAACAGCTCGTATTTTTTGTAAGAAATGGAAATTAATAAATTTGCCTACACCGATTCCAGCAGCCAAAACTATTGTGACGTAATTGATGAGCTTATGAACAAAGAGTCTAATCTCCATATTCCTAAGGATAGGCGTGGCTCTTAGACCGAAAGTCTACTCCGAAGGCAGCAAGATGTCATAAGAAACATCCAGCAGCAAGGGAACAGGCCCTTCCTCCATGCCAATGAGCTAGCTTGTAACGTGTCCAGAGTGAAGAATTTCATTCGCCAGCAAGCGTTTTATAGCTTTTAGAATTTATTTTTGAATGATCGTTTGGTTTATTATGTCCACTTTTTAGTTTATTTTGTCATAACTTTTTAAGCGTTGTACTCTGTAATGCAATTTCCAGAAATTCGGCAATTTTTGAAAAGCAACCCTTTCTAGAACGTGATGTTACTGGCATAATAACTATTTCACAAAAGGACTTGATCGAAAACTGTTAGATAATGTAAGATTTGATTATTATTAAATTTTCCTTCTTTTGACTTTGAAGAACATATAGATATATTATATGAATTTATTAGTATGAAATTTATACTACGATTTGACAGTTCGTAAAAACAATATCACTCAGCCCCTTCTAGCAAGATTCCTGCTCATTCACGGACCTTTAAATTCCATAGAAACTCTAGAGTCCAATTAGTCGCAAGATAGAAGGGATGTAGGGTTTTCAGAAGCCACTTAGGTATCAGACCGAGACTCCGATTGCAGGAAATCACATCCGTATTTTCTTCTTCTCGGCAGTTTTCAATTCCCCGACCAGTAGGTTTCGCCTCCCCCCACCTTGCAATCTCACCCGCCCCTGCTGCGCGCGGTGCCGTCGCATGCCGGCGGGCGCCGGCGCCGGCGCTCGTATTTCGTTCTCGAGCACCGCCGGCGCAATTAGCGGGGACGCCGCGCCGTCCGCCATTTTGCCTCTGCCCGTCGCGGGGCGGCGCGGCGCGGCGCGGCGCTGCTCCCACGAATATCGAGGACCTCTGATATTAAAGCAGTAAATCGACCGACAGCGCTCGGCGCCCCGCGTGGCTGCTTCCCGCAACACACCCCGCGCCCCGGCGCCAAACCCTTGACGTCCCCAGCGTCATGTTCCACGTCTTCCTTCCCCATCTCAGGTGTCACGTCTTCCTTCTCACACCTCTTGCTTCACGCCTCACGTCCAACACTCAATGTCCCCCACCCTACCCTCTCTCATGTCTCAAGCTCTCCTTTCTCGCCTCAGATATCATGCCTCTTCATTAATGGCAACCCTGTACTCACTCCCAACGCTCAACGTCTCTCAACCGCCCTTCCCCGACTCAAGTTTTCCTTCAACGCCCCACGCTCCTCGCCCTACGCTCCTCGTCCCATGGCCCACGCCCCACGGCCGACTCCCCACGCCCCATGGTCCATGCCACACGCCCCTCCCACCACGTCCCACGCCAACACTCCATGGCCCACGCCACACACCCCACGCCTCACTTCCTACTCGCAACGCACAATGCTCGACATTTCTGTCCACAGATCAAGCACTACGCTCGACTCCCCATATCCAACGTCCTCCAGTTTACATCCAACCTCTCACTCACCCTTTACTACCCAAAGTCTCACATCTCTCGCTGTACACTCTTTGTCCCCACACCACGTCCCACATCTCTTATTCCCTGCTCCACGTCCCACGGCTCTCGCTCGACCCTCTCTCTCTCCTCTCAATGCTCCATGCTCAAAGTACCTCATCCCACCTATCACTCCTTCCTTCCACGACACACGTTTGACGCCTCTCCCTCCACGGCCCGCAGCTCACACCAAGCTCAGTGCCAGGCACTGCGAGCGAACCCTGCTCCGGAGTTGAAAGATCTCCGCCTCATGTTCTACGTTTTACGCTTTGCTTTCCCGCCACATTCATTCGTCTCGCTCCCTACGACCTTCGTTCAACGCCTACGGCCCGCTAGCGTACCAAGCTCCCAACGCTCAAAAGCCTGCGTTACAGGTTCCACTTTTTACGCTCTGCTTCCCCGCCCCACTTCTCTCCCCTAGCTCCCTAAGTCCTTCGCTTAACCTCCGCTCTACACGCCCTACGCCCTGCGTATCACACATCATTCCCAACACTCAAGAATCCCTGCTCCACGTTCCACGATTTACGCTCTGCTGCCCCGCCACACGCCTCTCACTACACTCCCCGCTCCCAAAGTTCTACGCTCAATGTTCCCTTCCCGAAATCTTATGTCTCACGCTCACTAGCTGTGTCATGCTTTGCGCGTTATGCCTCACATTCTCCTTTTCATGTCGCACGACTACATTAAACGTCCCCCGTCTTACAGAAGCATCTCACGTCTCGCTCTCCGATCTATTCCTTACAGACCATAGCCCGTCGTATTGCTTCGTCAGTGACTTCACTAACGCGAAAGCGCATTTTTTTGAAGTAAGCTTATCAACAATTCGATTCATCATTAGGATTGTAGATGCCACAAATACACGTTCGCGAATTAGTTTTTTAGTTTACATGCTATTAACTTTGGAGATATGAACATTTAAAAAGCAAGCTTTCTGTTTTTACTTCGTTTCCTTCTTGCCGATTTTGATTGACAATAACAATTCCACTTTCCCTGTTCTCAATGTAGACGTTGACATTCCTATTTTAAAAAATCTTAAACCATAGAATGTACCGTGTCCTTCCCATAGTATAATTTCTTTCTTGACTCGCTTTAAAAAAGTAAAGGAAAACTAGTGGGTCTACATCAGCACATACTCTCTCGAATTTTTGGCAACAGGTATGTTATATTGAAATATTGCAAATTCTGCCCTATTAACACCTCAGCTATTACTTGAAAACGTCCATTTCAAAACTGGAAGAAATGATTAAGGGCATGTAATTGAAGTTCCTCTGACCGGGAGGTCCTAGGTTTGAGTCCTGATCGTGGCAGGATTTTTGACACTAGCTAGTCAGCTAGTTCGAATTCAGACGCTGTTTGTATGAGAATTCTAGCAGCCGGCTGCTCTGATTAGTAGTTTTCCGTGATTTCGCCGATCAACACCAGGCGAATGCCGGAGCAGTACCCTAACAAACGGGCCACGGACCGCGCACGATCTTTCCTACCTCTTCCTTGTTCTATCCTCATCCCTTATACACACTTAAACTAACATGCACTACACTACCACACATGCCGGGAGATTGATCGGGAGCTTAGAGCTTGTCACCGCTAGTGCGGTGCTCCGCTGGTGAGAGATATCTGGTTGGGGAAAACCCCGCTGGCTGACGGTACGTCTGCGCGGGATTTGACCATACAGCGGGGAAGACCAGCACCATCTCCCGAGCAAAAAACAGGTACTATACTTACTGAACTAGTGATCCTAGTTGTTAATCTCAATCAGTCAAACAATCCAACTCAACCAATTGAAATAGGTGCATTTTATCTCATGAATTTCCACCATTCATTTCGATAGTCACAAGCAGCAAAAATTTATTTTTTTTCATACTACAAATATAACAAACAAATAAATTAAACAGTTACAGTATTTGCAGCACAATTTACCGAAAAGCAAGAAAAATTTCACGCACGTTTGCCTTGATTACATCGAGCCTTGATTACAGCTAGCGGGGCGTTGTTGCCAGTGCAGCGTTAATAAAGTAACACTGAACAATTCGTTTGGCATGAATGCTTATCGACTACTCGTATTTTTTTATAAATTCTTCTCAAAAACACAACCTTGCAAACAAACAATCGAGAGTCGTTTGTTTGCAAATATGCAAACATGCATTATGCTTGAATTTTTCTCAAGGAAACCTACTAACACACGCAAACGATTTGTAATATTACGATAAACAATGAGAAGGGATTCTCACAATATTCAATTACCTCCAAAAACCTCTCAATTTACTTTTACAGTCTCACTCAAAAACACATTTGAAACAAATTATCTACTTAATTTTTTTGTTGAAAGATGGCGAAAACATTTTAAAATTTTTGAATTTTTCAAAACGTCAGGGATTTTAAGAAAATTATGCCTGCACAATTCTCTTAAGCGTCCGTTACGCTATCCGACAAAGAAATTTAATGAAAAAAATTGAATCCATATTTTTTGAAACTTTTAAAAATATCCCAATGTATTCTTGTTAAGTTCCCCCAACCCAATTAAACTATCGTTTCTAATTGAAGGGACCGCGACATCAGCCATATCAATTATGGAATATCAATTTTGGAGAGTCGGCTGATCGTCTGAAGTCGGCTGATCGGTGTAGGCGCTAGCGTTGGCCATAGACGGACAGAGAGAGGTTTTGTCGTCAATCGATTTTTCGGTACCAATGCCCCATAAAACATGGCTTGAGACTACTCAAAGTGTTAGCGGAAGTAATTTATATATATATATATGTGTATATTGTGACGTACCTGGTGATGCCGGGTATTTCACTGCAATATAACACTAAAGGAGGGTATCTTTTCCGTGAATGGGTCCCTGGATAAGTTGGTATAACATTGGGAAAGTTGATTAGAAATGGAGATACAATCATGAACAAGATTTATTTGCAAATCAAATTTGTTAATTACATGATCTGATAACATTTATACACTCTGCCTTGGTACCAAGATTAGGT
Organism: Gryllus longicercus; assembly: GCA_038098605.1. Taxonomy (NCBI): domain Eukaryota; kingdom Metazoa; phylum Arthropoda; class Insecta; order Orthoptera; family Gryllidae; genus Gryllus; species Gryllus longicercus. Next base: position 867,971 of record JAZDUA010000360.1, read on the forward strand.
GTAATATGCATTTATCATACCTTCGGGGCCCCGACCAAATACCTTCGATGCTCGTAGAACAGCTCGTATCGACAGGGTTGCCGACCTCTGCAACAGCTGTGGGCCGTCGGCGGCTGATGGCGTGGCGGTCGTCCTGGGCTGGTGACCTTGCGACTCCTCCCCGACTCGGATCTTGATACCACGGCGTTGCACCTCTCTCGAATCACCTTCCGTCGATGGGTTTAATACTCAACCCGCACCTATCACGCGTACTGGTCTCAGTTCCGTACCACACACAGTTTCGATAAGGTTTCCACTACACTAATTAATACCAGCGCGATCGATTGTTCTATCAACACGAATCTTTTATTCTAAGAATACTCTCATTATCTACTTCACGTATTTACTGCTTCACAGTTACTAGTACTTTACGAACATATTGCATGTTCCCTTTTGTCCATGCGCTAACGGCGAGCTTTTCGCCACACGTCCGAACTCCTCGCCGCTCCGCTAACGTCTGTCCCCTTCGCAATTCTCCTAACGACTGCCTGCACGTGCTCGCTGCCCAGTTTGTAACCGACATTCTCACGCTGGCCTCCCGGCGGTGGCACCGGTGGCGGTAGCGACCGTTGCTAGCTCCCGTCGTTGTTCGCAGCGCTTGGCGTACGCACCGCGCAGTCCAAAATATATATTGATTACTTACACTAATGTTTTAATTAGTGTAAGGGAACACATTCTGTGATTCAATATATATATATATATATATATATATATATATATATATATATATAGGAACAAACGTTATTAACTTTTTCGTCACCAGGGCCCGGCAATAAAATTCATTCTGTCGAAAATTCGCTCCCCCCAGTATTATAATACTTTCTCTACACGGCCTAAGCAGTAGAGATAAAGTAAAAATAGTGGCCATGCCTTTTCCGGTAACCTTTGTTAAGTACTGAAATGGATTGTAATTTGAGCCAAATCTTAAGACGCCAAAACATAGCTAAATTGATTAAGTGCATGAGTACACTGTCGGTATGCTTGCGTAAGCAGTAAGTTGAGTCTAACCCCCGGGTATTCAGGAAAATTAGGCGAAAAATATTGCCAATAAATACATTGGCGCGTTATCTGTGTCAGCTGTTCCGTCAAGAATTTTTGTCGTAGGCTATATCTTATCAATCACCATCTTTCGCAAGAAATATGTGATTGAGACTAACCTTGACAAAAGACTGTCTGTCAGGCACGTGTCCGACCATGTGCTCCACTTGAGAAGAAATAAGGAAAGAAAAAAGCACAATCGTAAACAATAACACACACGTATCTCTATAATCTCTATAATCTCGTAGTTTCTATAATCTCAGGTGATGTCCACAGATATTTTCAGTCGCGTCGTGAAGCGAGAGGAAGGCATTATTGAAAGACAGAAGGCGCAGGAGGCCCCATCTCGATCAGGTTTTTCTCCTGATCCATTGAGCAAATGCTGAGATGGCTCCTTGTTTTGCTTCTGGACGCAAATGTAGCTTCACTATGCGCACGTTTTGTTGAACTCTCGTTTTGCTTGTAGTGATAGGAGTAGAGGTAAGGGCGAGTTACTATTTTGTTAGCAATGCAGAAAATAAAATCTGCAGTTCGTTTATCGTTGCAAATAAGTTTTCCATAACTCGAAAACGAAAATGTCTTGTTTTTCCAATATTACTAATCTTGTGCTTTTTTAAAATTTTATTTACATTTATTTATAACTTTTAATCATATTTTAACTATTTATAATTAAAATGATGGAAAGGGATTCTGGAACTGAAGAAAACGTGCGCAGATTATCTTCTCCTCCTACGTCACATAAAGTTTACTGTAATTTGACTAAATAAATCGAAATCTAAATCGTCTTCACCCCACGTAGACTACAATGAGTGAAATACCAACAGCAAACTCATGCATTAGTTAGGCCTTCATTTGCACTGCTCCGGTTCTTAAAAATAAATTAAATTCAAATATTTTTCATTTTATTTAAAAAAACAACTCAACAAAAACATGAACTGATTTATATATTTTCTCTCTGTGCTTGATAAATATATAAAATGCAAACCTGAAACAAGTGGTGATGATAATTGGTGATGTGGGGGATTCTCGTATTTTTCATGTTTGGAAACAACCACAAAAATAATAATCTACATCTATATCTATACTAGTAATGGAAAGGATAAATCAGTGACCCGGAATATATTTAGAGAGACTTATTAAAAGCAGTAGGTAAATCCAAGATTCGGTATATTATTAATTTTTGATATTACCCTAAATAATTCAAGTATTCCTCAGAATTAGAAAGAAGCATTTGTAGTTCCCATTTATAAGAGTGGGTCTCGATCAGAAGTTAAGTATTATCGGCGTATTAGATTAACATCAGTTGTCTGTAAGCAGATGGAGCCTCTAATCGCTGAATACATTAGAAACGTGTGAAGTAGAGAAAATGGCTATTTGTGAGGTAGCATGGGTTAAGAAAGTGTTACTAGTGCGGAAGGCAAACAACTGCTTTTTGCCAGGACATCGCGGATGCACTAAATGTGGGTGATAGAATTAACGCAGCGGTAATAGACTTTACGAAGGTTTTTACGTTCAGAGTAGTTTTGTGTACGTACTTATTGAAATTGCAATAAATTTCGTCATAAAGGCAGCATCGTATGTTCCATTGACAGAGGGGCCATCTTTGGTTTGGCCCCTCTGGCTGGCGGCATATTTAAAACAAATCCTGAAACAGCGTACCAGCGGCAGAATACGGAAAATTTACAATTAGGCTGCTTCTGGATAGGCCGGGCAGTTCACCGCGCCTGGATACTAGTGTTGTGGCCGCGATAACGAAACTCTTCCTTCTCGAGGGTCACCCTTATCATTGGGCGCAGCGGTCGCATGATCTGTTCACCACCTTCACCATACGTGACGCTCCTGAAATTATTATGACCACAACCGTTGTCGATGCACTGCACGAGGCACAGAACATCCCTAGCGGGTACACGCCATTACATCGAAATATTCGGGCGAGAGCATCGGTTGGAGACGTACAATTGAACATGTGACTTAACAGCTGTTTGCGGCAAATTTAGTTGTATCAGAAATAAAGGTAGTTATGTTACACTTGACGGTCTTCAGAAGTCACCCGTCTCGCAATACTACTGTTCTTTGTCTTGCCGTGCGGTTCGTGCTAATCACTCGATCATATTCTCGGTCACGCTATTCTTCGGTACAACCGTCGTGACGACAATGTTTCCCTATGTACTTGGCGGAAATCCGATAAAAATGCTTTTCATCACTTTTTCTGCAATTGTTTTTACGCTGAGAATATCTTACTAGCCGTCAGATATTGTTTCTTTGGTCGGCGAACTATCAGTGAACTATCTTTGAGTTAGTGCGGTTTAACGCAAAGCGTACAAGTGGTGTGTAACTTTTTGCATTTAGAAATCAGTTTGTGGCAATATGCAATATTGGTTGTCATGTTTTCTAGGTTGTGCGTCCGGCCTAGGTGGTTCAGGGCATCTATTGCTGTCACTGCAGTGCCTATGACCTGGAGGTCCTAGGCTTCGCGTCCCCGGCGGATGGATTTTTGACACTAGCTAGAGCTAGGCGGAATTCAGTCGGCGTAAGGAGGAGAATTCTAGCGGCCGGTTGTTTTCATCTCTAGATTTCCGTGGCTTCTCCGAACAACACGTGGCGAATGCCGGAGCAGTAACTAGTCTAACACCGGGACGTGCACTGCGCGCGATCTTTCCTTCCTTTTCCTTGTCATATCCTCATCCTTTACACACACACACACTACTATGTACCTCACAACCATATATGCCGACAACTTAGAGATTGTCCCGACTGGGGCGGTGCCCCGTTGGTGGGAAATATCTGGTAGGGGGAAACTGCTAGCGGACGTGTACGTTGGCACAGGATCTCTTCATTCATCAGAGGAAAATCATTGCCACATATCGTGATAAAAACATGCTCTGCACGAATGACCTTAGACGGGACTAATGACCTTAGCAGTTGATGCACTCGGGAACACAAATCAATCGGCTGTACGATCATGGTGAAACTCTCCAAGTCTGGGTAAAACGTCCGCAAAGCAATGTTTATTATTGCGGTCCCTGACCTTGCTTCGCCGATCGCGCATTGAAAAACCAGCAAGGTAACTGTGATATGTGTTTTTCGCGTACAGTTTCTTGACCAACATGGTCTAACGTCCCCTCCCTGCCACAATAAAAAGTTGAAGGTAAGAGTTTGCAGCGAGCACTGCTGACCTTCCAAACACGTCTTTTTGGCACGAAACAGAAGTATTTGCTGAATGATCTTGACTGTTCGGGTGACCCCGCGTCGAAGGCTGTGTTGCCTAGGGGCAAAACAGGCAAAACAGCAACACAACCTTCGCTGCGGTGTCACCCGGACAGCCAAGATCATTCACATGAATCCCACCGCGGAAGCCTACTACTTCAGAAGTATTTGTTGTTGAAGGCGGCAACTCCTGTTCGTATTTTTTCTAAAACAAGATCTTAAGGAAATGAAGGATGCCGGTGCAAGTCCTTTACAGTCTTTTGAGAAGAATAAAGATTCAGACGCACATGAATATTACCCGTCTATAGCACAAAACGCGCACTTGATGCGGAAATTCCCGATTGTGACTCAATTGTTTTTACAAAACTTGGCTGGAAGGGCGTCTGGGGACCTTGAAGTGTAGACACCTTCTCGTGCTGAGTTCTGGGTACTTTCAACAAGAAAATTTTCTTCAAAATTTACGAAGATCTACTTATAAGCCTATAAATTAAAGACATTGTAATTTACGTTAGTGTTCCTGCCATTGCCTACCCAGAGCAGTGACACGGTCGCTCTAAAAAGAGGTTTAACTTTGAATTTCCTGAGGTTTGCATTACTTCAAAAACTTAAATGGCGGATTTTGCTAGTGATGCCTCCACTCTACCCGCATTCCTCCAAGCCATCGATACAGATGTTGCACGGATATTACCAAGGTTCTTTGCGCTGGAGAATTGTGCTTCGACTGCAATAACGTTTCCATGATTTTTCGTCCATTTTTTTGCTCACTACGAAATTAAATCAAAAGTTATTGAACGGCCAACAAGGAAAAAACAAACAGATAATAAACAAACAAAAAAATAACGACTTTAGCAGTTTGTTGCGCGCTAATGTAAACAAATCGTTCAAAAGCTTACTCTAGAAACAAAAGAATGGCGAGAATACCGCAGTATCGCCTCTCTTTGTTCGCTCGATGTTCATGAAGACAAAGGTGTATTGCGTCATTCGACACGCTGATACTATTTGCGATATCTAGGATACTTTTGACGGCTTTCGTCACGTACCTTCCAAACGTCATGCATAAAGAAATTTGGTACACAGTCTTATATCTGGCATTGCATACACCCGTTGCACAAAATTAACAGTTCATAGTTTAAGTCTGTATGGGAATAAACTGCATTTCGTCACTGAATTCACTTCAATAGTGGAAATTAGCTAAATTCGCTGCTTGAAAGATCGCATGTGCTTTTCATAATTTTCACACGCTTAGATTGAAATGATCTTTTTATTCTTTTCCAGTCCGAAGTCTGTAATTCGTGGGGGAGAATACGAGCGCTGTGAAGAGCCTTGTTCGGGCAGGAAAAATGAGCATTGTAATATTCGTTTCGAGAAGCGCGAAAGGGGTCACTAAATGCTCATTCGTTGTTGGGTTTTGTTTTAGGACAGCCAAACTCGCTGAAAGAGTGATAGGATTGTAGGAGAGATGTGTCACTGAGAGTATTGTGTCACTGAAATATTAAGATTTTAATGATAAGTATGAGTGATTATTAACGAATAGGGCTATTTGCAGTCTTGCTGGAAAGGGAATTCGGAATCACCTCTGATTCAAAAGAAAAAATCGGTTGTCAATAAAACAAGACGGTTATCGATTGAAACAGGGTTCCCAGATTGGGAACTTTTGTCTCCTAAATGGTGATTTTTTTGTTAATGGGGGACGCAAATGAACAATAAAATGTTTGGGGAATTTCGGGAGAATTTTTTGTTAGACGGATTTCATCGAGAGGTAGAAGTATTATTCCCTCAATTAATATGAATAAAAAAGAAATAATAGCCGTTATTCTCAGTGCGAAAAACGAAGATATAGGGATTTGAGCAGCTCAAAGGACGATGATTGGTTGATTTCAATTATATGAATTTAAGAGGTCAGCCAAAGAAATCGTTAGGAACAGCCCATGTAGTTGGACCCTAATTTGGAGAATATTTTTCGATTCAAAGTTCGACAATTTTGTTTTATCGGAGAAGTTATTTTGGGTAATTCCGTAGTAGTAGTAGTAGGAGAGAGCTTGTGCGTGATGTTGGCTGTCCGAGTGATGCCGCGTCGAAGGCTGTGTTGCCGACGTTTCGACCACCTTGTCGTGATCTTCATCAGGGCTGGTATGCGAATGAGGAAGACCACGACAAGATGGTCGAAACGTCGGCAACACAGCCTTCGACGCGGCGTCACCCGGACAGCCAACATCACGCACATGACTCAGGCCGCGGATGCCTACGACTTCGTGGGAGAGAGCTTGCAAACACACCTGGCATCCATGGATTGAAGCTTAATAAACGAATTAATTTACTTTACTCAGGAATGGCACCCGCAAAATTAGAGCTTCGCGAGAGTTTCTTATGTTTACAAAAACCAATTTCTTTATAATTTACATTTCAGAAAATGTGTTGAAAACAATATTTAATTTTTGTTTTTGGAAAGAAATGGTGATTTGCCATTATTTTTGCCTTGGATATGTTCACAGTTAAACCTGCTTTTCAGCAGGTTCTATTTAACTCTTCTGTCATGTGTTCCAAGTATTTTTCCATTTTTGTAAGCCAAATCTATTACATTACACATAAATACACACACACACAAATACATATACACACGCATTACTTTGCATGAATGCTAACTCACCCGTACACTTAATACACGAATACACACACACTTGCCCTTCGTAGTAGGTATTCGTAGTTATGGAGAAGATACCTCGAAAGAGAATTCCCCGCAAGTCAACATGTTGGTCGTCGGCAAAACTCACGTTTCAGAGAAAGAAGAACATCACTATGTTACGGGTGCAGCGGCTGCAGCAGTTGAACTGCGCGCATCAATAAATCAATGCCCATATTGCTTTAGATCTGTTTTTCAAATTTATTGTCACCTTCCTGTATGTGGTTAAGCTTTACTCTTCCTTGCACGAAGACGTAGTCGTTCAATGATTAAAGCATTGGTGGACGAAGAAAGTGCGTTCTTGGCTGTCTGGGAGACGTCAGCACCTATCCAAAGTTCGCATAATATCTGCCGTTATAAAGAGATATTCTTTAGAGTGAAAACATTAGGGCATTTGTTGCATCGCTGACGATTTCGTTTTTTGTGTTCTTTCATACATTTATTACAATACGATTCGTTCGACTAAACTTTATAAGCAGAAAATCTCTGCTCGTATGCAAAGATGATGCCGTGCCATCCAGAGCGGCGAATCATAACCAAAATGTCGTTGAAAATGTCGACGAAAGTTGTTTCTTGTAATTACGCATGCGACTATATCTCATCAGTTCGTTTACAGAATACCGGAGAAGGTGGCTGTGGGCATCCACCGTTGTCACTACAGTCCCTCTGATCTAGAGGTCCGAGGTTAGATTTTCGTCACTAGCTACTATTTCTGCTATAGGTAGATCGAATTCAGTCGCTGTCTGGAGGAGAATTCGAGCGCCCGGCTACTCTGATCGGTAGTTTTCCGTGGTTTCTCTCATCAACACCAGGAGAATGCTGGAGTAGTACCAGAAAAAGTGTTATGACCGCGCGCCATCATTCCTTCTTTCACGCACTACACCACCATGGGGCCGGGCACCAGTCAGGAAATTCAAACGTTCCCGGTGGGGCAGTGCTCCCCTGATAAGAGATACATGGTTGGGGAAACCCCCCCAAGTTGACGGGTAGGTCGTCGACGGTTCTCGCCATTCCACCGGAGATCACTGCTACCCACAGCGACAAAAACATACCCAACACTCACGGTACTAATGTGTCTAAGAAAACATAAGCTAAAGAATCTAATGCGTCTAAGAAAACATGTCACCGAGGAAAATGAAAACCTACGAACTTTTTACCATCGATTCTGCGAAGGCACCTCTCAGTTATAATAGTCGATGCTTATCTCTTTATTCTCCCCAGCTGAGACTCCGCCAACTAAGATATTCCCTCCAGACGAGACTTCGCCAATCGGAATATTTTCTCTTGACGAATCTCCGCCTATTGCAAAATCTTTCCTAGACGAGAGTGTCTATCGTGAACACACCTGTCCTGATATTCTCCCGAGCGCAGAACACGTTTATGGTGATATCCTTTTTAGATACTACTCCTGAATTCCCAGACGATATTATCAGAGCAGAGCAGTCTAGTTCGGACGAGTCTCTGCCTTTCAGACATCTTCCACAGATGAGTTTCCATATCGAGATATCCTTTCCAGACGAGACGGCACCCTTCGCAGTATCCGTTCCAAAAAGGGAAACGCCTGTCAAGATATACTTCCCGAACGATGCTCCACCTATCACAATATACTCTCCAGAAAAGGTGCCACATGTCCTTCCATCTCGATACGAATCCCCCAGAGAGCGCCCGCGAGACGTGTGAGGGCGCGTCGCGGGACGTCGCCTATTGTGAGCGCGGCATCGCGTCGCGCCGCGTCGCGCCTGCGGAGGTGAGACCCTCAAGAGGAAGGCGCTCGCAAAAAGCAGCGGGAGCGCCGGGGCCGCCGGACTCGCCCGCCCATACATCTCGAGCTGACCTCCTCGGGGCTGACGGGGATGGATGGGCGGCCGCGGGCGGTGACGCCCGCGCTCCGCGCCCGCCCCGCCCTGCCCGCGGCTTGGCGGCTGGACATCGATTTATCGATAGTCGCCGACGCCGCGACCCCGTCCGTCACGGCTCAGTGGAGCGGCGCGCCACGGTGCTGGCGGAGGGTCAGCAGGGGGTGGGGTGGGACAGAGTGTTGGGAAGGGAGCGGGGCGGAGCGGGGCGGAGCGGGGCGGAGCGGGGCGGAGCGGGGCGGAGCGGGGCGGAGCGGGGCGGAGCGGGGCGGAGCGGGGCGGAGCGGGGCGGAGCGGGGCGGAGCGGGGCGGAGCGGGGCGGAGCGGGGCGGAGCGGGGCGGAGCGGGGCGGAGCGGGGCGGAGCGGGGCGGAGCGGGGCGGAGCGGGGCGGAGCGGGGCGGAGCGGGGCGGAGCGGGGCGGAGCGGGGCGGAGCGGGGCGGAGCGGGGCGGAGCGGGGCGGAGCGGGGCGGAGCGGGGCGGAGCGGGGCGGAGCGGGGCGGAGCGGGGCGGAGCGGGGCGGAGCGGGGCGGAGCGGGGCGGAGCGGGGCGGAGCGGGGCGGAGCGGGGCGGAGCGGGGCGGAGCGGGGCGGAGCGGGGCGGAGCGGGGCGGAGCGGGGCGGAGCGGGGCGGAGCGGGGCGGAGCGGGGCGGAGCGGGGCGGAGCGGGGCGGAGCGGGGCGGAGCGGGGCGGAGTAGAGAGGGGCAGGTACGAGAGGTGTGGGGTCGAGCGAGAGGATGGGGCTCGCCAGGCTGGTCGGTTTCGGGCGGGACGGAATGGAGCGAAGCGGGATGGTAAGGAGCGAGATGGGATGAGGCGTGACGTGGCGTGGCAAAAAGAGGCGGAAACGGGTAGCGTCGGATTTCGGTGGAGAGGGGTGGCGCGGAGTGGGGCAAGGGAATCTGCGGCGGAGCGGATCGCATGGGGGAGGATTGCCGCGTGCTGGGAGGTACGGGGCGGGCTGAGTCGGTGCGAGCGGTGCGGAGCAGAGCGGAACAGAGCGGAGAGGTTTGGGGCGAATCGAGAACGGTGGGCGGATGCGGGGAGAGGGGAGCAGGGCGGGGCATGGCAGAGCGCAGGTGTCACGGCGCCGAGCGCGCAGAAGGATGTGCAAAGGCTCTCCTCTCCGTCCTCTGCCGGGCTCGCCGCGTTACTTGGGGTTTCATTCGGCCTGACCGTTGCGAAGCAGATGCTCCTCTGACAAGCGCGTTTGACAGGCGAGACCGGCGAGATGCCAACAGAGCGAGGAAGAAGAAATGCAGAGCCAGGACCGGGCCGGGTCACTTCATGGGTAGATCAACGCAAGAGCGGGGCGCGAGAAAGGAGACAGGTTCGTGAGGTTAGGGTGAGAAGCAGAGATGGAAGGAGGACATGATAGGAATATCGAGAGATCAGAGCTAAAACTGGGCTGGTTAGGGTGATTCTGTGAGAGTGAGTATTTTGAATTTACGAGCGCGTTAACTTCTTTGGTAAGTAGTTCAGTGAGAATAGCGCGTGGTGGAATCAGGGAGACGGTGGTGGCGGCTCCTCTCTTGCTAGGTGAGTTCCGGTCCCGATCTTCATGTCAGTTTGATGGCTTTTTCCTTCATCCAGGTATTTCCACAGTGGGGCACAGCACCAGACAAGAGAAGCTGCAAACTCCCGATGCGTGTGCTAATATGTTGCTCATAAATTGAGCCAATGTGTGTAAGGCAAGAGAAGGGGACAAGGATGGCTCGCGTTCGTTAAGGTATTGCTCTGGCATTCTCATGGTTATAATCGCATGAAGCAAAGAAAACTATCTTTCGGAGTAGCCGGCTGCTAGATTTGTTTTCTAGTCACTGGTTACGTTTGACCCAACTGTAGCTATAGATCGTGCCAAAAATTCGCCATCGGGTTTCGACCTGTTGAGACCTCCCGGTTAGTGATGCTGCTGCGACAAAGGTTGTTTTTAATGAGCCACCGCAGGTGGGGTAGAATGTAATCTGGGATCAGATTGAGAATAAGACGGAAACAAGGCGAGGGGCAGAGTTGAAGGAAGACGAGATACTGATGGGATGACAGCAAGAAAGAGGAGGGTAGGACCAGGTGCATTGAAGCTCTGGCTACGTGCGATGCATTTTGCTTTGTTTTTTTCTGCGTTTTACAAGTTGGTATCATTCGTGTAAAATACTAATAGACGGGAACTTTCCAGAGGTTCACAGTTAGGTTCAGAAGAATGGCCCATAAGTTGCTCTATCAAAGCGACTTCACCACTAGTGGGAAATTGAAGAAACGATTACACAACAGGTGTTAGGATGGTCGATTGGATGGAACAAAATGGCAAGGGATTGTGTTTGATAGAGATACGTGACTGATGCGTGACTTATTATTATTATTATTATTATTATTATTATTATTATTATTATGAGCCCGTTACAATTCCTTAAGAGCTAGGGCCTCCTGATTTCCCAGGAAAGTTCTGAACGGGTTTGCGTCCGTGCAATATGGTTGAGTGCAATTATGCAAATGAAAAATTTCACACATATTAAGCTGGTATTTATTACAACTAACTAAACAATTGCCATGTGAGTTGGCTGTTAATACAATCTGGCTTTTAATGTTGATATTGTTTCCACAACACTTCACTGATTTCACTTTTCTTCATTTCCACGATTCAGCTTGTTTGGGGACCTTCATGACGGTCTGAATGCAGCCAGACTCATCCAATTTCTGCCAACTGATTCCTTAAAGTTATCCAGCCATCTTTTTCGTTGTCTTCCTGGATTACGCCATCCGATTCTTGGTTGTAGTATAGGCCTACCTGTTATCCAGTAGTCTTATGATGTGACCTTCCCATTTCCATTTTTGTTTACTTCTTTATTTTCTTCTTCTTATATTTGTTCTATTACATCTTTTATTTTTGTTCTACTTCTTATTTTTATATATGTAATGTGGTCAATAAGAGATATGTTAAGACATTTTCTCTTCATTTGTATGTGGCATCTAGATAAATACAGCTTTTGTGCTGCTGTTAGCGACCATGTCTGACTTTCATAGACTAATATGGATAAAATGCGAGAGTCTAATACATCTCTTTTCTGTTTTAGTCGGAGATTTTTATTTAATATGCTTTTCTAACCAATAGGATATTTTGTCCAATAGGCATTGTGCACTTGTATTTATCTTTCTGTTATCTATATTCGTACATTTCTGATAGAAGGCGCAGTGTGCTAATTTTTATAGTAGAATACGTAGAACACTTCGTTTATTTCTTGAACTATTGTGAAAAAAATATGGTACATACTATTTCCTCAGATCACTATATTCTAATAGCTGATTTTAGGATATGGGCAAAATGGAGAAAGATTAGAACCAGACAAAAAATACCTCAAGAAGAAGTATATAAAATACATTTACTTCAAGAAGAAAGTGTAAGAAATCTCTACCAAGGCAGACTCCAGAAGTACCTTCTGGAAAAAACCAACTGAAGACAACCTAGACTTAGAATGGGAAAACGTACGAGAATGTATTCAAAGAGCTGCAATGGAAGCCCTAGGGAAGAAAAATAAAATTAGAAGTAGAAAGGGCCTACGGATCTGGAATGAAGAAATAGCGCAAGCAGTAAAGGATAAACAGAAAGCATATCTACAATGGATCCAAAAAAAAGATGAGGAATCAAGAAAAACATATAAAGAAAAAAGAAATGCAGCTAACACAATCGTGAGAAGAGCACATCAAAAGTCTTGGGATAAATTTATAAGCCAAGTAGAACATGACATACACGGAAGACAAAATATTGCTTACAAAGTCCTAAAACATATAAATAAAGAACAAAAAGATGTAGCAAAAATAGGTATGATAAACAAAGATTTATGGATAAGGCATTATAGAGAACTTTGGTGCAGGAATTTAAGCAAAAATGAAGAACAACAAAGAGATTGCCAAGAAAAGGATGAGACAGTCGATTTGATTGACATACAGGAATTGAAAACAATGAAAAACAGGAAAGCTTCAGGAAGAGATAAGTTAAATACAGAACTGTTCAAATATGGTGGAACGGTGTTGTTATGGAGACTGTTACACATAATAAACGAATGCTGGCAAAAAGGTAAAATTCCAGAGGAGTGGAAAATAGCAGAAGTTATATCGTTATTCAAAAAAGGCGACCGAAACGAATGTAAAAACTATAGAGGGATAAGCTTGCTCAACTGCATATATAAATTGTATGCCAGAATAGTAAATAAAAGACTGAAAAGTATTGCAGAAGTACTGATGGGAGAAGAGCAAAATGGTTTCAGGAAAGGAAGATCGACCACTGATAACATCTTCATAGTACAACAAATATTGGAGAAAAGAAGGGAATATAACCTGCAAACTCATCTGGCATTTATAGATTTCGAAAAAGCCTTCGACAGTGTAAATAGAGATAAACTTTGGTACATCATGGAAAAACAAGGCTATCCACGACATCTAATAAAGGTGGTCAAAAGCCTTTATGAAAATACTAAAATAGTAATAAGAATAGGAAACACAGTATCTGAAGAGATAATAACAAATAAAGGGGTAAAGCAAGGTTGTCCTATATCACCTACATTATTTAATATCTATGTACAGGACATAAGTAAGTCTTTAAAACAGAAAGTTGACACTGGTATAAGAATGACCAAAGAAGAGATATTAACGATTTTATTCTATGCTGATGACGCAGTTATTATCCAGGAAACAGAAGACGAACTACAGAGAGTAGTACACCACCTTAATAAAATTTGCAAAAGCTATGACATTAATATATCAAAAGAAAAAACAAAAGTGATGGCATTCAGGGGGAAGGACACAGTAAGGTCAAAAATTGTCATTGAAAACAAAATTATAGAGCAAGTTCTCTCCTTTAATTATTTAGGGTGTCAAATAAGTTATGAAAAAGATAAAGATATTGACAATAAATTAATGAAATATCAAAAAATATGTGGAACGATACACAACACTTTAAAAAATAAGACAAGACCGGAAACAAGAATTAAATTTTACAATACCATGGCAGTTCCTACATTACTCTACGGCTGCGAAAGCTGGGTATTAACACAAAAAACACTGACAAAAATACAAAGTAGCGAAATGAAATTTCTGCGAAGAATAAAAGGTTGCACAAGAGAAGACCGAATAAGAAATGAAGAAATAAGAAAAGAGTTACAAGTGACATCAATTAATACTAGAATGCAAGAATATAGACAAAGATGGGTAGAACATCTGGAAAGGATGAGTGATAGCAGACTTCCTAAAGCAGCTTTGTTGTACGCGCCGAGAGGAAGAAGAGACGTGTGAAGGCCACGAAAACGATGGAGAGAAACTGTGAGGACGGAACAGGCAGTAGCCTAATCCATGAAGTGAAGAAGAAGAAGAAGAAGAAGAAGAAGAAGAAGAAGAAGAAGAAGAAGAAGAAGAAGAAGAAGAAGACATACTATTTCCGTAAAAAATCAAACAACTTTTTTAATCCAGTCACAACTTTTTATCCATTCCACCCCTGAGATATGATTAACAGTTTAAAGTACTTCAAGATTGAATACCCCTAAATAAAGGGTTTTAAATATTATCTACAAATACAAAGGAGATTTTTTTAGATTTACTGAGATAATCCTTTTCAATATACATACGTAATTTCATGGTCATTAAGAAATTAAATTTAGTGATAAAGCATCTTTTGAATTTGCGGATGAAATAGAAGAACAAGGAAGAAATTCAAGGTGGAAAACCATTTCAACGCTCTCCCACAAAACAAAATTGTGCACGTACGTTGCCTCTATCAAATATTCATACGTTGATACTAATGGAATACTTCTGCATTTTCTTTTTGCATTAGGTGGCAGATACAGTGTAGCCAATTCTGGCGAAATTTCGGTCGGCCGACGTCGGACGGACCAAAGCAAACGAAACATCTTTGTCCAACTGTAGATGTTTTCGTACTCCGTCCGAAGAGATCGTTCGGATTCACTGTGACCATTTCGGTCTACCAGCACGTGTTTGAACAAATCCGGATGTCGGTTAAAAATCACCGATGGACAGCAATGTCGGCCAAAATCGGTTCCACTATGCCCCTCGCCTTAGTGTTTAAATATCAATTAATATCGCCATAAATAATTACAAGTACAAAAAACTTATTTATAATAAACAGAATACTTTCCAATTATAAATATAAAATTATTAATTATTAATGTTATTATTATTATTATATTAACACCAAATTATTTTAACTCGTTGTTTAGAGATTATGAACCATAAAAATGATCAATAAAATGATAGTATTGACTGATTCTGTCATTTTCTTGTGTGCAATATTTCTCTATCTTAATAAGTAATCCAACAAGACTTACGAATTCTTAGTTTTGAAAATTGTGTTTATAGAAACTTCTTAAAAACTAAAAAAAAACTAAAAAAAAATTGAGACACGTTGTACGGTGAAATTCTTTACTTCTTCTAATGAAAGTTATTTACATACCGCTTATAAGCCTACCGAGTGTTCCTAAGAGGTCCCGGCAACACAGTGTGAGAACCAGGGTTTCCGGTTCTTCGCTATTTCAAGTAGTTCCTCCGTACTGTTTCTAACTAGAAATAATTTTTAAGTATATGATAATTAAAATTTAATAATAAATTCGATATTGTCATAGTGGATTATCATGAAAAGAGAGTTTCCTTCCATGTAAGTGGTACTGTAATTTTAGTTAAAAAATTCAAGTTTTTATTCTAACTTTATTTTTTTTACAAAGGTACAATAAATGCCAGAACTTCCTAGCTCTACTTATATTACAACAAACTGAACATTAGTGAGAATTCCTGTCGAACAAACTTCCGGCATGATTGTTTTCTAATTCCAGAAAGTTCATGGTGATAGCTCCGTGAAGGTTCCTCCGCGGGCTCCGCCCGGGCCGCACCTCGCCGCGGGTAACGCCACAAGGCGAAGCGCTTTCCGCGGCCGCTTTGTGCGCGGAGAGCCGCGCGCTGTTGCCAATTAATTAGCAACGGCGCCGCTTAAAATCGACGCGCGCGCCCCTCGCGGCCGCATTCACCGCCCTCGGCAGAGCTGGCGGCGCGGCGCCGCACCGCTGCGTGGGCCGAGCGGCCGAACTCCGCCGTCGGCGGCGCCTTCAGCTGGAAACATTCAATTCACCCCTTCCCCTTTTAGAAGCTAACTTCTTGAGGAGGCGGTCGTCGCGGGGCCAACGGAAAGAAACTTCCGCCTCGGAAATTTATTGAAGTCTTATATAAATTGCTTTCTAAGTGCTAAATTTTGAAAACGTTTCGAGGATGAAAGATTCTTTTGAAGGTGAATGATTAATTAAAATTTGGAAATACATTATTATTATGCTATCCATCACGTTGGAAAACGCTATTCAGAATATTCACGCTGTAGCTAATATTTTGATTTCATTTATCATACTTTTCCTGTATTAATTATTCTACCTCTTCTTATAAGTTCGATATGTCAGGAAACCAAGTCTGAAAACACAGTAAGCTTTTATTGATTGATTTTGTTCCTTTGTTATTATATATAGCTCTGTGTATACCTGTATTCATTTGTAGTGAATGAGTTTACATCCAGTGAAGATCAATGATTATGTATTTCGGCAAATAAAAAAAAGTAAAGATTTTGAAGGAAAGAGTTTTCTGGGTCCACGAAAATCAAAGGTGTATATGAAAACATGCCTGTTCGTCTTCGTGCCGGTCTTTGAACAACACCAATGCTTATTCTAAATCAGATTTTTTTCACAATAGTCTTTTTTTGTTCCTATTGTTCCCAGCCCTGCGAATTTGAAATGCTTCTTTTAATTTATGCGGGTAGTTTGTACAAAGTCTACTTGACCCTTTTTAAATACTCTCCAAACCCGGCCAAACTTTTAACTTAAAATTTGCTGTTAGAATAGAGAAAATTTACATTACGATAAGAGGCCGAATTTCCTTAAAAGATCTAAATTTTTGAAAATGGTGGATTTTTGAAGTTCAACGTTCTTTTGAATATACGACGCCATCGGTATTGAAGCTTAAAATTGTGTTCTTAACACAATCGATTGTTCAATGTATTATTGAAGATGTTATTATTAACAACAATGTGATCATATTTTCAGAATATTAGCGGTTTTGTTATAATTTTGAATAAGATCATTTTTTGAAATACGAAAACTCGTTACCTCAAAGGCGACTGTCTGTTCTTTCATTAAAGGTCTTGTATAGTCACAATGCAATGAACCACCTAACACAAGTACCATTCTTATTTTTACAACTTTGAAATTCCAAATACGACACATATTTTTGTAATATCTCGCAGATCGTTATTATACGATCACGTTATGGTGTAATTCAATACATTTATCGACACATATGATTCAAATGATCTTAATCATGACACACAGTATTTAAAATCTTGGTTCTTGATATAGGAGCTTTCTATATCTTTTGCACTGTTAGCGAGCTTTTCTAGTTTTCCTAATTTTTGGAAAAGTAATTTATTTTTCGATTAATTCAAATTCAAAATCTTATTCAAAATCTTATCAAAAACCGCAAAATTAGTGATAGGTTTTCAATAGAAAGAAGTGAGTGGGTCGAAGGGTCGCGGGTTCGAGTCCCACCTCGGGCATTGTTGTATTTGTGTTCATTCTTTCACCCTCTATCTTCATTTCACATCATCTTCACTGTTACCATAGCGTTAATAGTGGACGCTAATGTCCTAGACCTTTTTTTTTAAAAAAAAAGTACGCCATTTACGTTTTACGTTTACCATTGTACCATTAAATACTAACATTCGCCATTCTTCTTTGAAATTTTGCTTGAATTTATCCATGCGATGCTGAAAGAATTTATTAATAATCAATTTTCAATGATTTATAATAATCAATAAGTGTGTTCTAAACGACGCGTGTGTCATAATTTTCATATAAAGCTAAAACGTTCTGTAAAAGACAATATTGAAGTTGTTAGCAATATTCCTAAATCTCTGATGTGAGTTTATTGGAAACTGCTTTCTTTAATCATACAGTTTATCACAACAGGTGATGATGAATTGGCTCCATGAAATAAAAAACTTTTGTTTATATCGTACTACTAAATTCATCGCCAAGGTAAAATTAAATGTGGTACTGTCATTTATACGTATTATCACCAACTTAAATTCAATATAAACTATTCAAGCCTATTAGCATTATAACGTATTTTAAAAATATATTACAAAAGCGGAAAATTGCGGCGATAATTCATAATTATAAAGTCGTAAATTCGTGGAAAGAGGAAAAAGAACATTAATATAACGATTGGTAAAACCCCTCTGGAGGATAAGCTGATAAGGAAAAGGAAGAAATTTAAAACGTTATTCAAATAAGTTATTCTCTACGGGGTAGGAAGAAAAGAGTCCAGAAAAATGAAGAAGTTACTCTTATGCAATCACAATACACAGCACGATTGATTGAAGTAAATTTTATTTTAGGAATCATGTTCAAAAATTAATGAAAAGATGGGAAAACTGGGGTTCGCTTACAGACAAGCCAACTGGCAAGCACGTTGCAAACTGATTATATAAAATATGATTGAAAGTCGCTACCTGCATGCACTGAAGATAATCAAGAGCATAAGCATAAGCATCATCATCATCGTCGTCGTCGTCTTTGCTTCTTATTTTACTTCTTCTACATTAAACAAAAATCACAAAGCTCTGTTTTTGGAAAACTTTGTCCAGTTAGTGACACACGATACACGATCTTCCATTTGAGCTTCAATTTCAGTAAAATTATTTTTACCTTCATTGGATGCCAGAGAGAGTCTATTTTTTCAATAATAGATCCCGATATTTAATATTTTTTGTTTAAAAGAATGGAAGGTTAGTTGTGTTAGTTAATTAAATTACAAAAAAATCAAACAATACGTAAAAAAACAAAATCAAAGTTTTAGTGGTAAGCTATCCTCTTGGCAATGTACGGGAGCATTTATACCATCGTATTGCTAGAGCTTAGAGCGTTATTTAAGCTGCAAGAACTTTGACAGGCGCGAAGATGAACAAATGAAGTATATGATCAGAATTTTATCTCTATAATGACTTCATTTTTTATTTATGTTTATATATTGATACTGTTATTGACATAATTATTGAATCTTATATTACTGATGCCTCAATTTTATACTCCATTTTCAAAATATAAATTGTTGTATTATCTTATTGTTCTCCACACCAATAAGTGAATTTATTGATTTTATAAGTGAATTGATTGAATTTATTGAGCGTTCGATCTTCCAGTTTTACGTTTTTCAGCAATTATTAAATTATCAACGGTAATATAAATATGATATTGTGAGGTATATGATGGTTTTACAGTATCTTCCACATCACAGTCACAATTACCATCAGTCAAATGTTTGTCGGTTATCATTATCATTCATTTTTTCGATTTTTATTCCGAATGCAAAATTCCGAACATTAATTTTTTCGAACTGGGCCCTTTCCGACAATGGATGAATCGTAGAGAAGGTTGTTTTATAGATATGGTCACGTTTTATAAATTTTACAGTTATTATAAAATTCAGAGAGAACCTATAATTTGGAAATCTAAAAGAGGATGGCTGTAGTTATTAATGCTTGGGTATCTATATGATAACACGAAAGGTGCTTGAGAAGAAAACATTAATTGGGAATGTGCGAACTTGCCGACAGATTGCTATGTGGAATCAGTACCGACCTACGTACGATAAACAACGCACATCGAACAATTAATTAAAGCAAAGGTTTCCGTACTGGTCATTGACGAACAACACCCCATACAGTGATATGTGAACTTCAGGAGCAAGGAGATACAGAAACTGTGCTAAGAAAATTTTTGATGGGGTGGAAAGTGAAAGCAATGCCTCGAAAAAGTGCTTAACAGTACAAAATATATTTTAAAATATTGTTTTGACATATCAGTATAAAGAAGAAAGTCGAAAGTGTAGTTACTTCGTGCCATTGGATATAACTTCACCCTATAACGTGTAAGTGTTCGAAAGATTAATTATTTTTAGCGTTCTGGAAAAGAAAATTTGGAATTTTACTTTCGTAAAAATGAAAATAGAAAAAGTTACATTCGGAAAACATCTGATTCGGAAAATTAAATTCTAAAAAAATTGTAGGAAACCTTGGTAATTGAATCTACCAACTTTCTTTATGCGCAGTGAAGTTGAAGCCGCAACTGTCGGTACTAGACAGGCAATACATTCATTTGGAAAATAAACTTTGCCAAAAAAACAACAATTGTACAGCTAAAACAATTAAGCGCGTCATTTATTTTCAATTGTTCACTATTTCTAAAAACTACTAAAATGAATATAAGAATGCCAACTCGAAGAATCAAAGAATCTGTTCAAAGATCGAAAACGTTTCCTTTGCAGAACATATGCGCCAAGTTTGAGCAAATCGAAAGCTGAAACAATTGACAGAGTTGACTTTTGTATCCAACTGCAATTCACTTTACTCAAGCGACGAGCTGAACAGATATTGTCATACAGATTAGTGGTCTTCGCCTTTCGCTAGGTCTTATCGCAAGTCCATGGGTCGCATGCGTATCGTACCGAGCAATCACCCCCCCCCTCCTCCATCCTATGATACTTAGCCAATGAAGGGCAGCCTGCGTTTGCTCTCGTAATCGGGCGTCGACTGGCGGATGATATCAATGACATGTTTCGTTGTCTCAGACATCGCAGATTATCAACTGATCTACTGCCAGCCAGAAGGAGTCAAGTCGACATTCGCTGCTCCTCCAGCAGGTAAAGAACAGCTTTATTTTTAGGATTTACTTTGTGTTTATTATTACCTACTATGAATTTACTTGGTTTTAGGATCTGTCAACGTTTTCTTTTGTTGATTCTATCGCATCATTCGTTTACCATTTTACATTTATGTATTGGTCGTTGTTGAATCTTTCTCGCCAATCCCGCCCCCTCGGCCCGCTTTTTCCACCTCTCCCGCTTCGTTCGCTCCTCCTGCTTTCCCCGACAGCCCGCACTGTTCATAGTTGATTGGTGATTCAGAACGCGTCGATTACAAAGGTCATTAGTCTCGTAAATGTAGTGCATGTTTTTCCCTCTGGAGGTGGCACTGTTCTTCCCCCGCCAGATGGCGAGATCCGGTGCCGACTACTATCGGCTAGCAGGGTTTCCCCCCCAACCAGTTGTCTCTCACCAGCGGGGCACCGCTCCAACCTACCTCGAAGAGCTCTAAGTTCCTGGCCGGCATGGGTGGTAGTGTAGTGCATGTTAGTGGAAGTGTATGAAAGCAATGGATGACAATAGAACAAGGAAGAGGATAGGAACGTCGCGTAAGGTCTGTGGTCCGTTTGTTACGGTACTGCTCCGGCAATTGCCTAAGGTTGATCGGAAAAACTACGGAAAACTACCAATCAGAGCAGCCGGCCGCTAGAATTTTCCTCGCGTCTGAATTCGACCTACCTGTCAACCTAGTGTCGAAAATCCTCACCGTCGGGACTCCAACCTAGGACCTACCGGTCGGAGGGGCTGCAGTGACATCAGTTGATGCCCTGCGCCATCTCCCCCGGTTGCACTCATCTTATCACCCTTCGTTCGCCCTTAAACCGACCTCTACACGACACAGCCTGTCCTAGCACGGAAACGCTTGGTAATAATATGGCATAGATTGATTTTTTATGTTTCCGGGTTTGTCAGCAGCTATTGTCATAAGTACCGCAAGTGCAGTGCGTGTTAGTATATCTCGGGAGGTGTTATTCCTCATCTGCAGGTGAGTGAGATCCTGCGCTGACATACACCTCCCATTCTGAGGTTTTGCCCTCCAGGAAACTCCGCCAGCCAAAATTCTCAAAAACCGCTCCAATGTTCTTAAACTTTTCTTCACTTGTGTAATAAGAGACGATAAAATATATGATGCTAGTCTCATTTTCGTGTATAGTAAGTTTTATTTTAAACTTCAAATAAAATATTTTAAAACCACAAAATTGAACATAGAGATTTTTGCCTCTGTTGTACAAAATTACTTCAATAAAGAAGGTCATGTAGAATTTATTGCAAAAACCAGGAGTTTTTGCGTAATTTGCGATTGAAGTAAATAAAATATATAGTTTTCACACCAACTGCGGGCCACGATAAACATTGAATGAATGATAAGAAAAATAATTAATTTCATTTTAATTATAATTTCTTATTGAAAATGCCAATATTGATTCCATTATTCCTTTCTCGCTTTTTTACTTTTTACCCATTGTGCATTCTCAATGTATTGATATATGTCTTTTTAAGCAATCCGCAAAGCTTAATAGAAATTTCGCAACAATGCCGCATCGACTATGAAGCTCCTGAGTTTGTTTTTGTTTATATCACCTATTTTCCGAGATACCATGGACGCTCTCTTAGTTGCAAAACAATAGTCTTTATCATATCTGAAGTATGGATATTAGAAGTCATTGATAAAATGAAACGCTATCGGAACTGTTATCATATGACGAAAGGCATCTCACGAATGTTGGTAATTATTTCTATATCAATTACATATATTCTAATTACTGTATTGATATTATTAGCCAAGGGAATGCACATAGTTTTGATAACTACGCGCTGGCAACAGTGCGTTGCTCACTTCTTGATTGAATTAGACGTTTTAAAATTATGGGTGAGATGTTAGTTGTGCAGAAAATACAATATTTTAATACTACGTATCTGTTTCCAATAACGCGAGAAAGCATGGCTTTTGTAGAACCACTGGTTTACTTTCTCGCTACTGCTTACGCAGTATAGAGAAAGTTATGTAATGCAACGGGAAAAGAATAGTGAGTTTTCGACACAAATACTTCTTCTGACACGTGTGGTCAGAATTCATGTTTTGTGGATCCCGGATACCGAAAACTCGATTGCCGGCAAAACGTTTGCCCGTCTGTGGACAATTCTAGCGCCTAAATCGTTTAGCTGATTTTCTCCAAAATTGATCTCCTCAGTTAATCTTTTGTCTCGCCCCTTGAATTTGCTACTGATATTTTAATATTTTAATTTTGCACGTTACTTTACATGAAGCCCCTCGAACATTTTAAAATTTTACAAAATTGGCACGAATTGTTTTAATTAAATTTTATTGTTGATTAGCATAATGGACACTTAACAGAATGGTGAAGGTCTGGTTTTAGTTGAAATCCCCGTTTTTTCGAAAATTGCAAAAATTCAAATTGTTTTCGTAGTCTTACTACAACTACAATTACAATAATACAATTTTTCTTAATGAAATGGGTTCATTAGAAACAAATCTTCCAATAAGGTAATGCTACTTTTTTGAAAATATCAGTATTTGTTGCGTAATTTGGCGTCAGAATCAGCCACTTTTGAAATTTTAAACAGGTATTATCACAGAAACGTCTCAATAGTTAAATTAAAATTCACGTATGTAACAAAGAACGATAAAGAAAGTGGCACTGATCCCATTTTCAATGTATACTTTATTTCCGAAAATTGGAAAAAAATTCGAAATGGTAAGTTTCCAATTTCCCGCGCTTTGTTTGAGGTGTCACACCAATGGCAATGTAATTTGAAATGTGTTTGGAGGCGGATATTCAAATCTTGGAAAATATGTTAACGTTTAATATAATTTAAGCATTAAATATATTTAAATTGGGTAATTTAATTGAGTTAAATGAGAAAAAGAATGGATCGTTTCGCTTTGGTAAGTTGCGGGAATGGCAAGGCAACAGTAGTTTCAAAGTTCTTCGAATTAATCCAATTGTTATCGGAGATGATTGTATGATGCAGATGTATGTACGAGAGTTTTCCAATATATAGGTTTTCCTATTTTATAAAAAGTACAAGCGAGTTATTCACACTTGGGAAACTATTTTATTTTCATTCCAGAACTCCTTCGCTACTTCTCCACATAGTCACCATTTTTGTTCAAACACTTTTCGTACCTTGGCATCAATTTTTTGATACCTTTGTTACATCACCTTCTGTCGCCATAGCCATTCTTTTTATTTTCCTCATCAGTCGTAAACCGATTGCCTCCAAGTTGCAACTTGAGTTGAGGAAAGAGATGGAATTTTTGCAGAAAGACATGGGTCGTACGAGCTGCATGGTGTGTCGCGTGTTGTATTGAAAGAGCAACACTTTCCTATTCAGAAGACTAGGACGTTTGCATGTGAACATTAGTAAGCCAACTTGGCACCTATCTGGCACAGACTTTTAGATAACGCAAGACATGTGATATGATCATTCCAATAGAGTAGCGTCCAATTTCCTTCGTAGGAGGCAGTCAAATCATTATGTCATCAATGCTGGCGCGTTGATCTTCATCCACCACATTCCGAACTGCAACATTGGCGGTGTTGTCTGTGGCGGTAACTGGCCTGCCGCTCCGCTTGTCGACATGCATATTTTGCCATCCTTCCAGGAACCATGAGCGCCACCGGCGAACCATTTGGACGCTCGTGAATCCTTCGCCATAAACACACAATACTGGGCGGTGAATATTGTAAGCCGTTTCATATTTCACTCTGAAAAAGCGAATAACAGAACAGAGTTCACCAGCGAGCCCGCTGCCAAGTGGTAGTTTAATGGCCAATGGTGCAGAAGTGCCGAACGTGAAGGAGTCGCCTGCTGCAAAAGGCTAAGCGTTGCCAGTGAATGTTCCTAAAGCACCATCTTGAGTTTGAAGCACGTGGTTTTCAGGGAAAAAGTAGGGAAACTTTTCTATTGGATGACCTACGTGTGAATATTTATACATACATAAAGAAATGTTTTAGTTCTAAGTTCAATTTAATACTGTCCTTCAATCTATTTTCTTTCACAACAATTTTACATAAGTGTAGATATTTATACATACATACATTTATTTGAACTGCAATTTTATGACCGGGTGGCAGTTAATTATTATTATTAATAATAATAATAATAATAATGATAATAACAACAATAATAATAATAGAGTACGTTACAAAATGAGAATTCAACAATACTAAGTAACTAGTAATAATACTAACAATAATACAACAACAATAATAAGTATTATATAAAAATTATTTCAACTCTCTCATGATATACAACAATTATATGTCGGTGATAATAAAAATCAATACAATCTACATAGATATTGGCTAAATTAATTTTTTTTAAAGGCATTGATCGCGATCATTACACTTCACTGCACTACAATCATTACACTTGAATTAAACTGACTAGAACTTCACAGCACTTCAGCGCACTTAAGATAACAGTTACTCATTTAACATCTATTAGTCTAGGCTGGTTCTAGCTTATTCCTAAAACTTTGGACACTTAGAAGAATTGATTTCAAAGTTGCTGAGGATAAACTCTTCCAATCTCTAATGGCTCTGTTACAAAATGAAAATTTTCCAAGATCTTAATTTGTGTTTGCTTGTTCGAATTTAGTGAGTGTGATCACTTCGGCAGAAATCTTTTGGTTTTTCTAGACTGACCTGAATTTCCTTTCAAGCTAGTCGATACCCTTACCAACTGGTCTTGTTTAAAATAATTATTTTTCGTACCCAATGTTCTAAATTGTAATGAATAGAGACAGGATTTCCATGTAGATGCATGTTCTTATTTAAGCTTCGTAGAGTTTCCAAACTTTATAATTATATCTTTCTTGTTTATTAATGTAAGAGCCTGATGATAAGGGAGCATAATGGGAGCTCTTCAAGGATAAAAAAATGTTGGCCGATAGGTAGATGACGCAGGGCGCGTGCTAGACGCGAGCGCAACCTATCGGCGATTCCCTGACTTGCCTGCCACTGAAGTGATTTGACTACCCAGAGGCCCCTAGAGGATGTGGCTGGGTGTATAATAAAAGAGGATCCAAGGTGCTCTCAACGCTCTTAGGAGCTAGCAGACGCGTCGCGTAAGTAGCCGAAACCAATTAAGAAAAGAAGAAAAGAAAAGAAAAAAAATGTTCAAGAAATATCAATGGGAATTTTATATTAACTTAATAGTTATTGACTACTATTAAGAAGCAAGGTGTAATTTCACTATATAATATTATAAATAAAGAACGAACAAACTTACCTACTTAAATAATAAAATTCTTCGAATGCATCTCATTGTTCTCGGTCTTCATTGTATGGTGTAGATAATATTCTTGTGAAAGAAAATAGAATGAAGGAAAGTATTAAATTGAACTTAGAACTAACAAAGACACTTCTTTCTTTAAGAAATTTTGATCGATTTTATGGTATTAACAATTGAAAGATCACTTCAATGTATTGAAATCAGACGTATGTGGAATTATTTTTGCTTTTTGTATTGTGTATTGGAAATACCATAACCGTTATATTTATTCACGTTTGTTTCATATGTAAAAGTTAAAAAATGTCTACTGTTTCTGACTATGGAAACAAACGCAGGCATGCATCACAGGCGCTTCATTTCAATTGTTTGAATGTGACGTTTTAAAATTATAACTGAGTTTTTAGTATGTCAGAATTTACAGTATTTTAATATTACGTAACTATTTCCAATAATGCGAGAAAGTAGGTGCTGTGACAGCACCACTAGGTTTCATTGAATGAAGACCTAGATTTCTTCTCATTTGCTCTTATTAACCGGCTTGTAAGCACTAAAAACTTTTTTTAAATTAATGTAATGAGCGCTTATCTACGAAAGCTTATTTGTACATTACTTCGTTTTGATGTGCGGGTTACAGTCGATCTATCGAAAGTGGTTGCCGCTTCCTCGTATTGCACGAAGAAACGAGCGAGATGAAGATATTTCCCTTACAGTTGAGATATTTCGGATATAAATAATGAAAACTGACATTTTGGTCGAAATTAGAATTATTGATAAGTGAGGTAAGTAGTTGCACTTTTTATCCCGTTTTTAAGAATGTACCTTGCATCATGCCTTTCCATTTTGCAAAGTTTCAAGAATAAACAAAAAATAATCATAAATACACTTAACTCTCACAGATGATTTCATGTAGATGATAGTCTCAAATTGAGTTTTTTTCTCTGTCATACGAAATGTCAGTTTATATTTCTTTCGTCGGAACGCCTCAACTGTAATTTTTGAAATTGTAAATTCATTATAGTGCTTAGGTGGAAGAGTATGTCTTAAGGCCTGAGTCTCGCCACAAATAATGACGATATATTATTATTATTATTATTATGATCATTATTACTATTATTATTATTATTATGATCATTATTACTATTATTATTATTATTATTATTATTATTATTATTATTATTATTATTATTTTGTTCAGAGTGTAGAGGTTAAGTAAATATTTTTCGTCATAAAGTTGCAAATTACGTGGTGTTGACAAAAGCATGAGGTTGAAAGTCTAACATACAACTAAACGGATAAGCTGTGTCAAGGTCTTATCATTTGAAAAAAAAAAATTTTTGCTTGCAGATAAGTGAAGCCAAAATGGCGGCGCACGAAGGGAACGGTCGCGAGGACGCCGGTGCACAGGACGACGCTGTGCGGGAAGTTGCGCATGCGCAGTCCGAGCAGGAGGCAGAGAGGGAGGCTTCCGCCGGCGACGCGCATTGCGCCAGACGCCGGGTGGAGCGCAAGGTCGAAGCGTTCAAGAGGCGATGCGGCGAGGTCGTCCCTTCGTCGATGGAGATCGACTTGCGCGACGCGGTCACCAGAGGGCATCTGCACGACGTCCGCCGCCTCTTGGCGCAAGGCGTCGACCTCGACAACTGCCACCTACACGGGACTCCCATAGTCACGCTGGCGGTCTCCACCAAGAAGGCCACCCCGGCCGTCGTCGCGTTGCTTCTGGAGCACGGGGCAGACGTGAACGCGGTCAACGTGTACGGGATGACGGCGCTGCACAGCGTCGCCATCAAGAACCACAGCCCCGCGTGCGTGCGCCTGCTGCTGGAGGCGGGGGCGGGCGTGGATGATAGGGACTTGGAGGGGCGGGCGCCACTCCACTGGGCGGCGTGGAGCAACGAGGAGGAGGTGGTCCGCGCGCTGCTGGCGGCCGGCGCCGACACGGACCTGCGCTGCTGGGGCGGGCAGTGGGCGGGCAAGACGCCGCTCGACCTCACCACGGCAGACGCCGTCCTGGAGATGCTGCGGGCGGCGACCACGGCCGGAGACCACGCCGCCACTTAACCCTCGCTTGCCAATCGTCGGGAGAGCTGGAGACCAAGCCGGCACTTAACGCTCGCTTGACAATCCTGAGTAGGGTTGGCGACATGAGACGTGGCGGGGGAGTGGGAGGCGGGATACCAGAGACAAACTTAACACTCGCTTGCCAATCGTGAGGGGAGAGGTGAATGGGGACCAGAGTCGCTGGTAATACTCACATACCTACCAAAGCTACGTTGACGTTTGGAGATGATCAATGCGGAATATCAAAGGTGATCCTAGAATAAATTGCAATTGAAGGACATTTTATATATATTTATGAACAAATTGAACACGCATTCAGCGAAGGGTTACAAAAGTTTTCTACAAGCCAGGGTTAAAATACTTTCGGTTTCTGAGGTGCGGCAATGGCATATATATTTTAAACCTTTTCTGTATTTGGGCTCTTTTCTGGTAGGACTTAATCTAGACGGACGTGTTCAATATTCATAGTGTTCTTCAAACGCGCAACTATTCTCCATAGCGACATATCCTTAAGTATAATTTTAAAACTTTAAGTGGGCAGGTTTGGATGTATCACATCGCTAGTTTCCGCGATGCAATTACTCATTGGAAATGTTTCGAATAGTTCTGTAAACAACGATAGATATCAAAATGCGAAATTATCACTTAAGGTTGAGAAAGGTTCTAATAGAAGAAGCCCTAAACCATTAAACAGCAGGTCCTTAGCTAAATAAAGATAAAGGAAGGTTGCTCTGGTCCGTCTCTGACACTTCCACGTTTGGAATATCACATTTACGAGCACGTAAGAAGTGCGTTAGAGTGGGAAAGGCAACGCGAAGACATGGATACGAACCAGAACTGGAAACTAACAAAAAACCTCAACGAGAAGGAATCGCACTGTGGAACTGTAGAATAAAGGCAAAACAGGGAACTTCAGAGAGCAGTTGCAGAAAACAGTCCTCTCCTTGCTTCGCTCCTCTGGACTCTTTTTAATTCATCTGTTTACTTGTATCTCGGTGTATCGTCTCGTTGCGTTTCTGGTGTTCGTTTTTGCGTGCTTGCGTGACGCCAGACCTATTTATTTTTCCTTATTCATTTAGTTTTAAATACTTAGCTTCGTTTATTATCATCTATTTGTCATACATATTTTTGCTTCAGATATTGAGTAGCTTTTGAATTATTACAACTCTGTGCCACATTAATGCTTTTCTAATATATTTCTGTTCTTTTCAACGCCACTACACTATGCTCTCAGCTCCATTCCTTGATCGGCTCTAATATTTCTCCTCTAGTGGATGTATTTTCATTTCTCGACATTCTTCGCGAAATTAATGCTTAGATGAATGTTGACATCCATTCCGTCCCGGTTGCCGTCCTCCTTGGCATTACCGAACGGGTGTAAAAGTTCGTGTGAGATGTCGATATTTCAACTAGCTTTACTTTCCTGTTGGCGACGCCGTTTCCGTTCTGATGCGACTTTTACCCTATGCTCTCAAATCTCTAGCTGGACTCTGGGGCAGTGGACGTCGAACTAACAACTCATGATATCAGTACCGCAGAAGTAAACGACAATCTGTCACATTTACCTCATTCAAGACAGTCCGAAGATGGAACTCAGTAACACACTAGCGAATGCACATGTTTGCGTCAGGAATGCACAGTTAACATCCGTGTCCTGTCAGACAATTTCTCTTCTAATACTACTTCTCAATCCTACCTTGTAATATGTGAGATGCTGCCGATAATCGTCCAGACAGTCTTCACGTTTTATGAATACCCAACGGCCGGCGGTGGTCTTGATAAACGTCTGATTTCTGACAATAACATCTCATAATGGTTAAAAGAAGGTCGAATTTTCGGTTTAATATATTTCTAATGACAAAATCTCCACGTGTGTAATAGCAGAAGAAATTTGAAGCCTAGGAAAAATATCGTATATAGGTGTATCTGCATTTTCATTAGGTAATTCTATAAAAACCATCAAAAGATTTTGAATTACGAAAACTGAAATTCTGATGTGATGGTGTTTTATTCGAGTATCCAATAAATTCCTACTCAAAAACCTGTTAACGTGTGTGTTAATATTCATTAATTTCAAACTTAAGTGGTAATTCTGCAAATTTCCACTTATATTTGTATTAAAATATACTTGTAATTGTATATATTATGTTATTGTGTTTTCACTAATTAAAGAAATATATGTGCAAATTCTCGTGCTTAATTTTATTTCAATTTGTGAACAATTTCCTTTTATATAATGAAATACTTAATAAATATATCACTCTAATACGCAATGTTTGTGTAAAAACTATTATAATATCATTAACTTCAGATATTAGGCTACAGGCATTTCCCGAAGAGTTCACCATGTTAGACATTGATTAATTGCGTTATGATGGTTTTCTGCATCAGATACAGTGTACCTGGGGCTGTCTTGTCTCAGTACAATCTGGACACAAATTTAGGTATCATTTTGAGCAAATATTATAGAGATGTTTATAATTTCGTTGGTTTGACAATAGTTACGTTCACGTTTTGTTTAAACGCACTATCAAAACATAATCTATTCTCTAGTCTTCACGGTTACTTCATTGCATATTGAAATCAGTTTTTTCTGATCAAATAATATTTCCTTTCAAATTATGAGCCAAAAATTAATTTATAATTTCATTCTCAAACATTTGCACGGTGTATTAGTCGAACATTATTGTCCAAGATATCACTTTCGGCAATTCAATCTTTAATAATATAATATTCATAGCAATAATTTACTGCGGAAAAAATCGGAGAAAAACTTTAGTAGTTCAGCGATTGACAATTACACTCCTGCAGTGCCTCTTCTGAATGCAGGAGTCAGGAATTATATGTCAGTTTGCTAGTGTTTTCTGAATATGTTATAATTTTCCCTCTATTTTACTTGCAAACAATTTGTTTCTGTACTGCCAAAGTTGTAAAAATTACAACAAAAAAATAATTTTTTTAAAATCGGAATATCCGTCCAATGATACTGCTGCTTAGTACCCGTATAGGGACTAATGTATTGACAATTTCTATAATATTACATCCTCGCAGTGTTTTTGTCATTTTCCTTCAGGGAAAAAAAAACGATAGAAATTCGGAAAAAAACCCCTCTCACAGCCCACTCCGCCAGTTAGTCTCCGGCAGCGCCACCACTATAAATCCTGGGCGCCCTGATTTCATTTGCGCCGGAATCCTCAGCTTGCATAACGATCCGTCTTCCGCGAAAGACAAACACACAGTTGCAGCTCTCCGCCGCGCCACTCCGCGCCCCGCCGCGCCCCGCCCTCGCCCATCCCCCTCCTCCTCCGCCCCCGCACCGCCCGCGTTCCCGCCCAGCCCTCGCGTCGCGACGAGAGCGTCCTAGAGCGGAATATTGATGAAGGTGGGGGGGGGGGGACGAGGGCGCGTCCATGGAATTTCCTATCGCCCGCGGCCGCCATGCAAATGAGCGCCCCTGGCGGCCGCGTCGCTGATTAAACCCGGTGATAAACTTGAATTACACCTCCCGAGTCGCGGAAGAGACGCGGTGTCGCCGGAGCGCCCTGTCCGGGAACCGCGCGACGTCTGGGGCCGAGGGGCGGCCGAGTCTGGATTATGAAGGAGGTCGCACGGAGATGCGCTCCCCAACAGAATGCGAGAGTGAAGAGGAGTAATACCCAAACAAATGCGAGCGCAAATGGCATAAACACCAAACCATAGTATTGGATGCGCTGATAATTTGCGTGCAACCTTGAGCACTCCCTGTTGAATGAACGATTTATACAGCTTTTTAAAATAATTTTATTTAAATAATTTTTTGTCTTTATTAAATTTATATTTCCCTTTTTTATTCCCTCCGCATAATCTCTCCTTTTCATTTCCTTTTCCATTTTGCTTCTTTTTGTAGAAAGGCGGCAATACACATTTATGTATTTTAGGACAAACAATATAATCCATCACGCTGTTCATGGGTATTGGTCCATAGATTATGACAATATTATCTCAGTTTTCCCAGTTTCTTAATCTATGGACCAATACCCATGATCAACATGATTCTACTGCACATAGACTGAAAAATCAGCAGATAAACAATATAATTATCTTCAAAACACATCAATTTGAATAAAATAGGCATATACCAATACATAAAAAGTGTATTTTAAACCCGTTTTTAAATAAGTATTTGTCTAAAAGCAGTAAATAATTTGATTGTGTCTGAAAAATGTGTTTCCAAAACTATTGGTTCATTTCAGTATCACACGCAGCGCTCCATATTTTTCGTTACACCACGTTCTGTATCATAAAGGACTGTTATGATTGATTGTTTGGTGAATCCGGGCGCATCAACAACTAAGATCATTAGTCCCGTAATGCGATGCATGCTTTTATCGCGCGAAGTGAATGTTATCTTCCTCCGCTGGATGGCGAGATCCAGCACCGACCTACCCGTCGGCTTGCGGAGTTTTTCCCAACCCGGTATATTCCACCAGCGCGGCACCGCCCCAGTCGAGACATGTTGTAAGTTTCCGACTGTTTTTTACGGCATCTGTGGTAGAGCATGTGCATGTGAGTGTATGAGTGTGTAAGTAAGAGATGAGAATAAGACAAGGAAAAGTAAGGAAAGTTCGCGGGCGGTCCGTGGCCCGTTTGTTAGGCTCCGGCATCCGCCTGGCGTTCATCGGAGCAACCACGGAAAATTGGATCAGAGCAGCTGGCCGCTAGAAGCTCTCCTCCAGACAACAGCTGAATTAAAACTAGCTACGAAACTAATGTCAGTCAATCATTCTGCTACCGTCGGGACTCGAACCCTATGATGTCCCGGTCAGAGGTACTGTTGTGCTATCAATTGGTGAGTTGAGTCACTTCAGCTGGTCATGAAGAACGGAGACTCATGGAATAGCAGCTAATACAATAGCTTTTCTCCTCTACTTTATGGTTGAGTCGGTCGCTGATGTCAGTATTTTTGTAATCCCATGAAGTAGCCCTCTAAGAGCTTTCATACCTTGTGTAATAGCTCAGATTTTCCAAGCTATTATTTGATGTCTCTGTGATATCGACAGTCCATCTCATTTTTTGCTGGGCTCTCCTCCTTTTGCCTTCTCTTTTTTTGAAAAACGTTTCCTTCTCTAATGAATCGTGTATATGAATCGTATATATGGCCAAAGTAATTCACCTCCATTCGTAAAATCTGGATTTATAAGGGGGTATGAAAAATCAATTACGCCAAGTACTGATCGGTTTGATCTCTTCCCCCGTTTGGATCAAATCCCGGTCAGTTCATCAGTATAGAATTTTGGTGGACAGAGCACTACAAGTTTACAAGCAGTTCTCTAGTTTCCCCTCTCTTTCATTCTACCATTGCCCTAACATCATTCAAACCATAACTACAGAGTGAAGCTCAAACCACACAACGCGACAGAATCCCTTCTCATTATGCTAAAATTCTCAGGAATGTCAAAATCCAATATCCCAACGATGTATATCACTCCGTATCCCTTTCTCATCATATCGAATATGGAAAGTGCACGTGGTCATTCCCGTGGATATCAATGTAGATTGTGTTCGCAAAATTACGAAATATGTGATGCATACCAATGCAGGTTGAAGGTGTCAAAATGGAGGGTTACGGTTGGTCTAATATTATTTGGAGATCAAAGGACAATAGTAACCAGAGCACGCTAGGCTATAATCTACTCGTAAGAACGCCTTTATGAATTTAAAATGGAAGCTGTGGGACCATAGACACGCGATCGTTCGGCAGTGGCGACTCTTGCTCATTTAGCATAGTAAACAACCATATATAATGGTAAAACACTTATTATCTTCACTTATTAAGAACACATGCTTTCGATTTCATTTTCGAATTATGAATTCGTGTGTTATTGAATGTATACAAGTTCAGTTAATTATTGACGGTATTAAATGGATTATTTAAGATGGTTTGCGAAATTATTTTCAATTGATAATAGGTTTGTTATGAAATGTGAATTTGGTGAGTGCACTGTCTTCAAGACCATAAACGACGACTGCCAGGTAAGCTAACCTGGAGGCAGGAAAACAGATAGAAAAGCTTACGGACGAGCAGATAAGTCGTCAGTCATAGGCTAAAACGCCAGCTTACACGAAAGGAACACACTGAATGAATAAAAATGTCATGAGAGTAACGGTTTAATTATGTAGTGTTATGGTAGTCATAAGAAACGTCGAATTCCAACAGACAACTAAATTTAAATAAAATCTCAAAAATTGTGTATTGATAGTTCAATTAAAGCATAACCGTGAACTTCCCTTCATCGCTTTCTTCGGCAGCTCCTTAAGCTTTAATCCCCAACGCGACATCTGACTTGTCAGTGTTTATTCGTTGTAATGTTGAAAGAAGAGGTATTTTACACCCAACCCCACGCATCATGATCTTCTTTATTTCATTTCCATTACCTGAGCCTTAGGCGAACGTGCAACAATGATTTGGTAGGAAAATGTGCTCTCCAGCATAAACAAAATGTGATGCATAATATGATCTTCCATTAGCGGGAGATTGACTTAAATGGCTCATTGCATCAATTGAAGTTACTCCAGTGCCATTGTCCGCAAGGTGCTAGGGTTCTAGTCCCGACGGATTTAGACTTTTCGATATTTGCTACATATATCGAATTCAGCCGCTGTCTTGAGGAGAATTCTAGCTGCTGGCTGCTCAGATCGGTAGTTTTCCGATCTTTCTCCGATCATCACAAGGAGAATCTGGAGAAAGTCTAACGGGCCACGGACTCCACACTATCTTTCCTTCTTCTTTCTTGTCCTACCAGTACTTACACACACACACTTTCATGCCTTACACTACCACACATGCCAGGAGACCATTTGAGAGCTTCGATCATGTCCCAGCAGGGGCGGTACGCCTCTGGTGGGAGATACCTGGTCGGGGGAAATCCCACTAGCCGACGTGTCCGCGCGCCCGATCTCGCAATGTAGCAGGGGAAGAGCATTCACCTCCCGCGATAAAATCATGCGCTAAACTTACTTACTAATGACCTTAGCAGATGGTGTGTCCGGAAAATAATCAATCAACCAATATATAATTGACAGCGACAGGTAGGATAATGACGAGATATTCCAGAAATTTCTCTTTTCTGCATATCACTCCTATGCGTTTGTATTGTTGTTTCCGTTACTGGAGAAAACATATTAGGATATTATGCTGTTATCCAAACGCAAGAGGCTTATTAATTTAATTAAAAATTTAAAATTGCATGTCGCAAGGAATTAATTTTCTGCGTGAGCTTTTAGTGAAATAATGTAGGTAATCACGTGTTTCAATTCATGGCTGATTGTACTTCCACGAAAGCTTTCCCATTACTCCCTTCATTTTTACGCTGCCATCGCCCCCCCCCCCCCATTTTCACGTCTCACCCTTCAATTTCACCCGAAAGTTGAACCATTACCGTGATTGTTGTTGGTTTTACGAAATAATTTCCTTTGCGAGAAATTAAATGAGAAGGCTTCGTCAGAGGGTTATATAAATTTTCTTCAAGTTCTATGCAATGACTATTTTACATATTTCCTGCTATACCTCTACGTAAAACGTTGTTTTTGTAATTTACCATCAGAGTGGAAAGCAAACAGTTGCAGGTACGTGGTCATTATGCAGCAACATGTTTCAACTTTCTAGTGTAAACACGAGACAAGAGTCTGCAGCATTTTCTGTAAAAAAGGGATAGTTGAGTTTTTTTATTCTTTACTCTGCATTGTTTTGTTCATTATATTTTTAATTTAACTTTGCATAACTGATTAATGGCCTTTTATTCATGATACTTGTGTTCTTGATAACGTGAAATTTTTAATTTTCTCGCATGTTTCGAGAAAAATTATGCAATACAGCGTAACGTGTCGCAAAACCAGAGAATCTAAGTTCATAAAACTTTAAAAATTACTGCGGCGTTGGTGGCTTTTTTATATTTAGTCGTATGGTAATAATTAGAACCATTCTGCATAATTTGGTAGAGAAAATGGAATATAGTTGTGACACGTGTACATGCCAAACTCTAATTTGGAAACTTGTTTTCGGCCCAATTAAAGAAAATAGAAGATTCAACTTTGTATGCAGATATCACCCAATTCTCATTGATGTTTTCAGCGTGGAGATAATGCATACTGAGAGTGAATTTAGTGCTGTGTGTAGCTAAAGCACAAATAGGAGAAAGTAGTCAGAAGATACTGACAATCCTAACGATTATATATTAATTGTTAGATACTCTTCTTAGTTAAAGGAAAAAAAATATTCTGAGAACGTCTTCCTCTCAATATCACCCTTCCAAATTTTCATTTCATTTCTGTGTATGACGTTAAAAATTAATTATATGTCGCATTTCCTACTAAGATTGTGAATATCTGCTACGATTTGTAAAAGGTCTTGACAAGGGAAAACAGCACCATCAATAATGACAATGCTATTGAGTTGTCAGCTCTGCCCACACAAATTGGGGCGTGACAAAAAGATGTGCAGTCATTTGTTTTATGTGCCGTGTCTCCTTTTGTTTACCGGCTCTGCGGAACAAAGGGTTTTTTGTTTTTCATGTATGTTTCTAAATGCAAACGCATCGTGTACACTCTGCCATTGATTATGAATAATTTAATATAAAATTTCTCAGTAAAACAGTGCATGTGGGTAATATTTGTATGAAAGAAAAAAACTAAAGAGCATCAGAGCGACGAGATCAAGTAGTCACCATCCTCATCATTATTATCATAATCATCACATTACATGAACATTTGCAAATACTCGAAATGTCTCCGGTTAATCTGTAAAGACCATGACAGAGAACAATTATTCTTGTTTTCGCAATATAACAGTAATTTGCTCACTATTTGTATGCAGAATCTAGTTTTAATACCGATGGTGCAACTGCGAGTTTCCATAGAATTGTCTGGTGACGGTTGCACTAATGGCTGCTCTAAAAGGCGGTCTGGTGCGCTGTACTCCCCAGAGGCCCTGGCAACAGAGGCTGGCATTGCGCTGCCGTTGCACCGGCTAGCGACATAGCGCGTCCAACCGAATGGAACTTTGAGGGCCTAGGGGTGGGAAGTGCACGCAAAGCCCTTCAGCCCTGCGAAGCCCCGTCAGGGCGAGCGGCGGCGGCAGCAGCGGCAGGTGGCTGGATTTATGGCAGAGCCCTCTCATACACAGCGCTCGTCCCGTGCCCCCTCCCCTCGATCCGGCATCTCCGCCAGAGCCGGTTCAGCTCTCTCGGCTGTGCTGCCTGCCCGTTGCCAACCAACACCTACCCCGCCCCGCCCACACTTCCCCCCTCGACGCCTCTGCACGTGGCGTTCTGCCCAGAAGGAATTCGTCGGAGAACGCCACATTGGTGATTGGAGGAGCTAAGCTTTTGGATACTTTTGTTTGCAGCCCACGAAAAAGCATTCAAATATCATGAAGTATCCATGTACATATTCTCTTGCCCGTTGGGCGAGGTGGCTGGGACGTGAGTGCAGCTGGGCGAGTCGCGGATTCGACTCCTGGGTGCGCATGGATCTTTACTTGGGTGTTATGACATGGTGAACTGTCCAACCTATTCAATATCACCCTTCCCGTATACCCCTTTGTTCCCCTTTCGGTTAGTTGGTTAAGTTTCGGTTGGTTAAGTGGAATGTGGAATGTGGTTGTTAGTGGAATATTCGCGCTACACTTGAGCGTTTTCATAGATCTTCCTTTCAGAGTATAATGAGCGTGGTTGGTACCATGGACGACCTTTAAACCCATGACAGTTGGTACCAGGGAGGAGCCACACGTCATGGGCTTACGATCCATGACAGTGCTGCCCTTCCACACATGTGGTCTGATTACCTAGCGTTAGTTCGATTCTAACCAAGATGTGACCAAGGGCTTCTCCAAGTTAAAAGGCACAGTAAACACAATAACAGAGGCACATGAGATACATTGATGGGGCGGAATGGAGAAATTACGCCAATGATGGGAGTGTTGCACCTGGCACATTCATCAGCCTCATCAGGAAAGAAGAGGATGTTGGTAGATAGAACAAGAGGGGATGTTGAAAGTGAATATAACCAACTAAGCGGGGTTATCCTCTATGCAAAAAGGAGGTAGTGACTATAAAATGGTTGAAACAGTTCTTAGTGACTCAGTCCTTTTACTTATATTTCATTTTTATTACTAATTTCTAAACTTGAAACTACCTTAACGAGTACTCAAAATGTACGGCTAAGTCTCACACGCTTTCAGTGTCAGGTCCATTCGCATACATCACGCACACAAATAATACATATTTAGGGGGACGATGTTGATGCCAGCAACTCCAGCAAAACATTATGTCTCAGTGACGCAGGGATAGGAGCAACTTCCAAAACCAAAAAGCAGATGGTTACGGCTTACAGTGCAACCTGAGGACTTTGTATTTCCACTGTGTGATTGTAACGTGGAAGGCATTTTATCCAACACTTTTCAACCTCAATCTTCATTATTTACCTGCATATATTTCATTTCATACTTTTTATATATTTCACATGAATCTTTATTATTTATACCTCAAAGTCATGTTACTATCCCTCAAGCAATGGAGGGATAGTGCATATTGCCACTCAGTTTATCTTCACAGGAAGGGGTAGAATGTATTGGCGTCTGTGTGCTCCCACTCCTATTGTAACGTCACGTTGGCTTCCCTGATACCAGTAGGCACAGGAAGTCACAAGTCGTCGCGTCTGTCTATTCTGCGAAGAAAGTCAGATCTTTTTTGAACTGTGCTGCCGCGGAATGACTGCAGCCACTGGCCATTGCTGCAGCCACTGGCCAAGGGGAAAGTCACATGGTGCCGTTCAAAACCCTTCCTACGGTCAGCAGGGTCGTGGTGGGACGGAACCGTCGGGTATTAAAACACTAAGTCGTGTATTCCCGGCGACTCTTCGTCTAGGAAATCTCGCGCTCTGCACGAAACTGATGCGTGTCGTGCTTGCACGACTTACACGGGTGACAGTCATATGAGTGACGTGGTAGACGCGTGCACCTGTGAGCCGGGGCATCAAATGGTACATGTTGCGATTACATAAGTTCTTAGACCGCGGCTGGCGATCGGGAGAAGATTCCAGAACTCGTACGCTGATTCTTGTGAATAATGTGTAAATAAACTTTGTATGCTGTTCTTTTCTGTGACTCTTTTCACTCCTATGTCACATTACCTTCAGAATCAAGTGGGGATCACATCACAAATATGTACGGGAAAATGCAAAACAATTCGTAATAAAACTACATAAAGAAGGCCTTTTGTTTTACTTTTTTGGAGTGTGAAGGAGGACTGCCTCGCCGCCAACTGCACGCCTTCCCACCTTTCACCAGCCCTCTCACGTTCCAACTAACCAACAGAAGGTCCAGCGTCCACTACCATTGGTTACTTTCCCAATTGGTGTGTCGTGGCGCGACACCTTCTATATTCAGATAATCCCGTTGGTGGCTCCACACATGCGGCATTCAGTGAATCCCGAGCAACCGCTCGCCGAATCCCGAGTAGTGAGGACGGATTGTTTGCGGTTCGCCGAGCGCTGAATGTGTGGAGTCGCCTCTATCCACCGCTTTTCGGTGTCTAGGACACCTCAAAGGGAGCCAACATTCGCAGAACACGTCAGCTGTTCGGGATTGGGCTCGTTGATTGGCGAATGCCGAATGTGTGGAGCCCCCTTTACAACCTGGGAGATGGCCATATTCCTGTGCGCCTGAAACGTGACATCCTCACCGACTTACAGGTCGGTTTGCGGTGTTTGTCCCGCCAGGCATCTTCTAGAGCAGGCCACCGCCCCAACCCAAAGACATGGCCCTGCGGCCCTGCTGGAACCGCAAATCAGATATGGTACAGGGGTAAGATCCGCTCCTGTACTGGCAGCATGAGCGGTTTCATACGGCTGCGCTACCACCTCGACATCAACGATACGCTATGACAAGACATAATCTGATAGTGGCGGGCTCAATGCCTCCATGTTGTTGGTCAACGAATCAGATATGAGACTGCATGCAGGCTTTTTGCGGTAAGGTTCCCAACAAGCTCCGCAAATAGTAGTAGCCTCCTGGTAGCTCATAATTTGTAGTTCCAGCATCCCCGCAAGGAACCTCTGAATCTTGTCTGCTGGGGGAAAATGCATTGATATTTTGATGTTGTGGGAATGCAAATGTCTGGAAGTGAAATTAACAGAAAATAAGTATAGTGTATTTCTGAAACGTACGTATAAATTTATTGTTTGCCAGTCACAGCATCTGAGTTCCCCCCTCTCCCTTATATCATTATTTTATAAACCATCAACATGGCACCAACCATCAGCACAGACCATCATTGATCATGAATATGCCAAATCGTTACCCTACAGTTTCTTTCGTCAGAGAAGAAAGATCAGCATATTTTAAAGCGCTGATGTTCGTCTTCGAGTGATCACGCCCGTATGTTGCATAAATTGTTCTAGGCCATTTCGAACCATCTCGTTGGTGCACGTACGAGGTCTGGTGATGTGTGGCAGCGAGCACCTGAGAGGAACCGCGTCAAGGCTCGGCTCGGCCGCTCCCGCCGCCTCCGCCGCCCCCGCCGTCCGTGGCGCCCACGCCGAGCAACCGTCCCCGCTGCCCGCCGCCCACACCACCCACGCCCCGCCACCTCCGCCTCCACCGCCACGTTTGCCGCTGCTCTATAAACGCTTCAACCGCCTTCGCGTCGTTTTACGCCTGCAACACCGTCGCCGCCGCCAACCTGTCATTGCAGCTTCTACTGCCATCGCGGCGACTTTTCGGCACTTCACATATTGCTAGATCAAATTCGTACACAGTCTGGAGGAAAACTCCAGTGGTCGGATGCACTGACGGTAGATTACGTTGTTTCTCAGATCAATATCGGGTGAATGTCGGAGCAGTACCTTAAAGTACAGGTCACGAAGAGCGCGCGATCTTGTCTTTTTCCTCATCCTTGTCCTCACCTCTCCCCTTACTCACACAACACACACTAATGACAAGTAATGACCAACAGTAGTTGACGCTCCCGAAAACACGATGTAGCCACTCACTTCACAGCCATCTCAATCGCCTCTGAGGTCTCCGTGGTACACTGCCCATGCACCATCATTCCACCGCCTTCGTCACTTCAATTGCCGCAACCCCAGGCTCCACTATCGCCATCTCCGCCGCCGCCGCCTCCTCCTGGCACCGTCTGGCGCTCCTTGCCACCGCCGCCTTGACCTCCACCGCCACCGCCTCCGCTGCAGCCGCTACGGGAAATTACACGCGCGCCAATATCCGCCCAGCATCCGCACCTGCGCTCCGCGGGGGCGGCAGCGGGGGAAGAGGCGGGGCGGGGTGGGGTGGGCGCGGTACGAAAGCCGGCGTAGCCTCGGCGCCAGTCGTAGGGAGAGAGCAAAGAGTACATCTGGGGCGGGGCGGGCGCAGTGGAGTGGTGCGTGGCGGCGGGAGCCCGGATGGGAAGGGAGCCGTGGCAGACGAGTGTAGGAAGGGGTGGTGCGTGGGAAGAAGAGAAGCGCAGCTGTGAAGGCGCAGGCGAGGGCGGAGGCGGAAGGAGGGCGGATGCGAAGACCGAGTGGAATTGCTTCCAAAGGTGATCAAAGGGTAAACCAAAGATGAACGCCGTCTGAAGACGTTTTCACTCTGGCGAAGCGTTGTCCTATATACCTGTTGCTTTGTGTCAACCCATGTACTAACATTTAGAAGGATTTTTCGAAAAATATTTGCCTAGTTTTGACCATTCATGAATTGAGAAGCTTGGAGCAGAAAGAACAAAGCCATATCAATCGTATGAACGTTACCGCTATTTGGAAATAGCAATATTTCAATTTTGGTCATATTGTGGCTTATATTGTTACTATGTCGTCTCATTTACATATGTCAAAATATTAACTCTTAACCAGAGTACTTCTTGTAAC
The DNA here is from genome assembly GCA_038098605.1 of Gryllus longicercus. Lineage (NCBI taxonomy): Eukaryota > Metazoa > Arthropoda > Insecta > Orthoptera > Gryllidae > Gryllus > Gryllus longicercus. Next base: position 909,745 of record JAZDUA010000360.1, read on the forward strand.
TGTTGCAACTTATCTTATTACTATCCCAAGCCCTTGAAATGGGGTAAAACGACACGCTCAGCTGGAGATGGCTCGTATCAGGGTAGCTTGTTAGAGCACGCGTGAGATTGACTGAGTCCAAGAACGACAAAATAAGACAGGTGTGCAATATGTGCTCGTAACCCGCAGGACAGCGAGGAGCGCCGCTAGAGAAGAAAAAAAGCCGTAACATTAGCGCCTATTCAAATTTTGACACACGGCCGCCATTTATCGTCCTCGCCCAATGGGAATTTATGCCCCTCGCGGAATTAAGCAAGACAAATGCTCTCCCGGGCACCGAGACGCACGCGCGTGCGTTGGGCGCTCGCGTGCACACGCGCGCGCGTGTGTGAGAGAGAGTGTGCCCTGCGCGAGCCACTAATTCCCCGTCTTCCGGCCTGATGAATTCTGTTTCCGCTGCGAGGAACGAAATGGTTTAACGGTCGCTTGTGCACGTCGCGTGGCTTTGTTCGGGCTGCGGAGGGCGAGCGTTTTTGTGTCTCGAGCTGGACTGTAGGAGCGCACGAGGGAGGCTAAGGGGAGGGGGATTAAATTTAGATGAAAGAAATGTAAAAATATGTAGTCTGTCCAAGTTTGTGCAAATACTTGTTACATTCATTAAAACTAAAACATCCGGCAGGTTTTATTATTTTTCGTAAACTGTATTATTATATCTAATTAACGCAACCAGAGGAAGGAAAAGCCACTATTAACGGCCGGCGTCCGTTACGGATTTAATAGTCCGCCGTATATGTACTGTAGCTAAGAGTAGCCTAACAATATACTTATTTTAAGAAATGGCATTTCTTGTTTATATGATGTATATATGCTCGTTTATATGAAATCATTTATGTCGGGAGACATAATCCTGCCTCCATAATAATCCATAATAATTGTGGACCTGAAACAATTGCTGTATTTACGAGAGAAGAAGGTAAACAAAGTGATAATTTTATGACGACAGACATATGGAATTGGTTTAATTTGAATATGTTCTTGGGGTTAGCACTGGTTACTTACAACACGGACAGACAGTGAAATAGCCATTATAAGAAAACAACAAGACAAATAGACACTACACCTACAGCCCCTCCCGACAAAATCCTGTTTGCACAACTGATGATAATGATGATGAATTTCAGTATTTCAGACGCATGCCGCGTCACTACGCTGGTTGGGTTGCGTAACAAACTGTTTGAGGAACGGGGTCTCGCGGTCCTCCTTTGCAGCCTCTCTTTGGCCGCTCCCGGCTCCGTACCTTCAGCCTCCCTCCTCCGGCGGCGATCCGAGCGCTTGCAGCGGCGCGCCTCTTAATTAATTCGCAGAGAGCGCTGTCGCGACGCAACTCCCATCGCCTTCGGGCAATGACGTCACTGGGGGGCTTCCATCAAGGCTAGGCCGACGAGGTTCCCAAATAGCGCACAAACTTTGATATGATTCGTGGATAGATCTGCTCTGCAAATAATCACTTAGCTTGGTGGCAAGAAATGTGTAAATACGTGGTGAAACCATTGAATGAGAAGAAAGGATCTAATATAACAGTTGTAATAAAAAGTTCGACGTCTGAATAAAGCCGCGAATTGTTAAAATCACAATGAAATCTGTCAAAGTGTTTAAAAATCCATAAAAACACATTAAAGTTCTTAATGGCTGCTGTTGATCTCATAACTGACATGTAAAAATGTCACTTGTGAGAATAAGTCCACGTCAATAATACCTCACATACACAAATCTGTGTACAATTGAGGATTGGGTTTATAAAACCTCTATATACAAACTATATATCGAAATACCTCACCTTTCCTTCTGAGTAATAAAACTAACTGGATCAAAATATCAAAATGGTTAATAGATTAGATCTTCAATTATAAGATTAAGTTCTAATTGGATTCTTGAATATTGTTGTTTGTTAATGCCTGCCGTATTAATGTTCATGTACGTGCATTATATTTCATTGTAATGCTGTCAGCAGATCATTGGTTCTTCAAATGCTCAAAATCCTCCCAGCAACGTGGTGAAGGTCGGATGGTCAGAAAGTGCAACGTGAATAACATATCCAACCTGCCTCGCGCAGTCGAGTGAAACATGCCCTCCGTAGGCGGGGCGCTGCTGCGAGGTGCGTGGGCGGCACGAGTGTTAGTCGCGCCAAGGCGCACATCGCGCCTGGCGGGGTCGCGTGAAGCACGAGGCAGGGCCGGGCAGGGCAGGGCCGGGCGTGGGCGGGGCCAGACAGGGTCAAATGATGGGCGTGACCGGGGGTGGAGGCCAGCAGGTCGTGGCGGGGGTGGGTGGATGGTGGCGGGCTGGCGGATGAGAGGACGGGAGAGCGCGCAGGAACTGGTGGAATTGGTGTATGGGGAGAAGGCGCGGGAGGTAACGCGGGCGGACGGAGCTGACGGGGGCTGTTTGTGGTCGGGATTAGGCAGCGACGGAGGGCCGCCAGGACAGGCGAGTGGGTGGGTGAATGGGCGGCCGGATGGACGAGGGCGGGCGGGCGAGCGGGTGGCTTGTTTGGGTGGGTGGGTGGGTGGGTAGATAGGCGGGTGGGCAAGAAGGTGGTGCTCAGATGGGCGGGGGCTTGGGCGGGCGGGCGAGTAACTGGGTGGGCGGGCATTGGGGAGCGGGGCGGGTGGGGGTGTGCGGGGCGAGCAGAGACAGAGGCTGGTGCGGGGCGCGCGAAGTGTTTGGTTGGCGCTCGAGCCCCGTGCTGTGTGCTCAGCGAGCGCCGCAAATTTGCGGTCGCGCTGACTTCCTGCTCCGCATCCGGTGCAGCGGAGCGCTTCCGGTAGAGTCAGCGGCGTAATCTGGACTCGCTGGATAGGCGCTATTGAAGAAAGCGTCCGGTATGCGGAGAAATAAGGAGTACCTAACCTATTAAACTAACACGTTTAACACGCTAACAGCAAAGGAGACTACAGTTTTCGAATTTTGTCCACATAGCAGCAAAGGCGGGAAAGATAACCCTTTATATCTCAACCTATGGAATTATTTTCAGAGGAAACGTGTGGAACTGTCCAGAAACTACAGAAAATAGAACTATTATTTATCGCAATTGTATTTTTCTTTCATGCTACTGACTTTGTATGTTTGCTAAAAATGGGTGCAAGTGGTTTTAGGGTTGAAAGGTAAGTAGTGGTACTATTGTCCGTATACAAGAACCTGCGTGTTCGTAGCCACTTGCACGTACACATACGTGTTCGTAGGAACTCTGGAATGTTTGTAAAAGTAATGCCCTTGTAATGTGTGTTCTGGGAAAGGAAGCATGCGATTGTAATGGGATGTGTATGAAATGAGTTTGCTGTGTGTGATGTAAATGAGAATGACTGAGTGTGTAGGTACAGTGGCATGCACTGTATGCCAGAGGATAGCTTATTCTGTGTTGGCCCTGTGCAAATTATACAATGTGCGTTTGTGTATCTTTCGTACTGTTGTATGGTTTCCTAGCGGCACCACTCACCGCATTTATTTTCCGAATAGAATGACTGTCATTAAAAGAATCTCAAAGGAACTTGCATTGTTACCGCTAAGTTCTTAAATATCCAGTTCCCACCACACTATTCAAAACATATTCCGGGGAAATAAAAATGCATTACTCAAACTTAAGGATGTGTCAATTTGAGCCTAATTAGCCCATTTCCATCTCAAGCGCGAGGCATGAAGTGTGGCCAAGTGACTGCGTGCGAAAGTTTAAAGGAATGATGGTGGTGAAGAGACTGCAGTCAGATATAAATAAATAAATAAATAAATAAATAAATAAATAAATAAATAAATAAATAAATAAATAAATAAATAAATAAATAAATAAATAAATAAATAAATAAATAAATAAATAAATAAATAAATAAATAAATAAATAAATAAATAAATAATCTTTATTGGTGGGGAGGCCAAAGATACATTTATTACAAGGAAGCCTAGCAAACTTTATAAGAAGGAATATACGAACGAAAAGTATAAGTATAAAAATAATTGAATTTTAAGGCGTTTCTGTAGTCTTTGCTTAACTAATGGAGCAAGTTCGTTAACCAGATGTTATACACATGTTAGATTAAAAACGGTAGTCATAATATAGGTCTTTTTAAATATTAAGTCCAGAATATATGAAACATCTACATTCTTAACTAACGGCAATATTAACATTCAGGTGCATTAAAATTATATTATTATTATTATTATTATTATTATTATTATTATTTTACATTATTCACAGTGTCTACTGGTCGGTATGTCAACCACACACAGGAATGATGACCAGGTGTGTGGTTGCTTTACTGAAGGTTCAGATGGCTTCTGACAATACGGCATGTATTCAAAATTACACACTTTTGCATATTATATACATTCCTGGCATCCAAGTGAAGACACTCCAGTGCCCGAAGTGTCATTTTTGGGATCACTCTTGTAGCTGATATTATTATAGGCACAATTGTCACTTTACTGAAGTTCCACTGAGATGCGACTTCATGGGCGAGATCGGTATACTTCTGGATCTTCACTTGATATTTTCCCGATATGTTGTGGGTATTGGGTATTGATATATCGATAAGGAAAACCTGCTGATGGTTTCTATCAATGTACGTTATATCGGGTCTATTGCCGCCGACATGTCTGTCAGTGATAATGGAGCGATCCCAGTAGAGTGTGTGCTCACTACTTTCAAGCACATTCTGAGGCACATATTTATAATACGGCACGGAAGTGGCGAGTAAGCCCGTTCTCAATGCCAATAATTGGTGGACCTGCTTCGCCACTTCATCATGCCTCTTTTTGTATTCCAACTGTGCGTGGCTGCCACATCCACTTGTCACGTGTTGGATAGTTTCGCTTGCAGCCTCACATCTTCTACACGAGTCGGAATGAATGGTAGAATCTCTCAGAATGTGTTTTCTGTAGTTCAATGTTGGTACCACTTGGTCCTGGATAGCTATCATGAAGGCTTTTGTCTCCGGAAAGAGATCCCCGTGCTGGAGCCATGCGTGCGACGCGGAGATGTGGACTTCTGGTTTACTCAGCTCGTGAGGGTACCTTCCATGCAGTGCCTTCGCTTTCCATAAGGATATCTTCTCTTCCGTTTCAATGATTGGTTGAACAGGCGGATCAAGCTTTTTCAAGTTCAGAGGACTATAGTTATTATCAACTGCGCTCACTGCTTGCTGAACTCTCCCACAATGTTCCAAGAAGTATCTTCTGAGTACGGCATTAGTAAGGCAATTGTAAGGCAATTTGAGAGCTGTGTATATTTATGAGATCTACAACACCTCGCCCTCCTTGCGACCTTGGAAGGGTAAAACGCTCAGTACTTGAATGGGGATGATGTTTTCGGTGTTGAGTCATAGCGGTTCGAATTGTCCTCTGGAGATTGTCGAGGTCTGTATTGCTCCATTTAATAACGCCAAAGGAGTATGTGAGCACTGGAATAACAAATGAATTGATGGCCTGCACAAGGTTTCTAGCAGAGAGTTGAGTTTTTAAGAGTCCATGCAATCGTTTACACACTTCAGTTGTTAGTATGTTCTTAGTAACAGTGTGTTTGATTCGGAGTGACTGTTGGAAACCCAAGTATTTGTAAGTTTCATGGGGTTCCATGAAGGTAATCTTTGGTTCATTATCAGTTTCCAAATTTATAACTTGCATATGACCCCGAATGATATTCACTCTCCTGCACTTATCCAAACCGAATTTCATCTTGATGTCGTCAGTGAACTTCTCCGTCACGTTTATTAGTTGCCGCGTATGACTCTCAGTGTCTGGATAGAGCTTCAGGTCATCCATGTAAAGAAGATGTGAGACCCGGAGAAGAGTTAAGTTCCCCTTTTTAAGAGCGATTCCATAATTAGCTGAATTAAGTAGAGTAGACAGGGGATTCAAGGCTAAGCAGAACAATAAAGGGCTTAAAGAGTCACCCTGGAAAATCCCTCGGCGGATATGTGTAGTATCTGTGTGGACGTATTGTTTTCCATTAGAGAGATACAGTTTTGTATTCCATCGACTCATCGCGGTTTTCAGGAAGTTTTGGATAAACGGGTGGACCTTGTATACATCCAAACATTGAAGGAGCCAAGAATGGGGCACGGTGTAGAATGCTTTAGCGTTATTATTATTATTATTATTATTATTATTATTATTATTATTATTATTATTATTATTATTATTATTGACGTATAGGCCATTACTGACCACGCTACACGATTAACGTGTGTAATTCTTCCAGGATCAGCTTTTCAGCTGTATCCTTGGATTGCAACAAGGTTGTTACGCCTTGTAGTGTGAATTATGAGATGATAGGATGATGATAGGATGATGAACTAGTTTTTGAAAGCATATTTGTTTACAATATTGTTGATTTTACTCCCAGTGCTGGAATCTATTTACATGATACCATTGACTTCTTCATGCGCCAAGTCTAGGGAGGGAGTGAATATTACGTCAGTAATGGCTCATAAGTGGTGCACAAACAGCGATGGCGTAAATATTGGGCAATAATATTCCATATTATGAACTATTTCATTCATCCCAGAAGTTTGTTCGTAATGCACGTGTACAAAAAATCAGAGTTCGGTTCATAATATATCCTCTGCGTTGCTCTCAAAACTATACCAGTTTTCATTTGAAACTAATTCTTCCTTCATCTCTAAGCAATTACCACACACTTCTAGGTAATATAAATGTACTATATTTTGATGGATTTTAAAGGGGAGCAATATTCAGGTATTCTTATGTTATCTTATTTTTCGAAAATTCCGATTTGATACCTATTTTGATTTTCGCCTATTTTGAGATTCGCATCACTGTTGCATAAGAGTTATAGGATCATCTGTACTTCTTTTACAATGCAGAAGGAAATTTCTGGAAAATTGCCCTTTAAACTTTTCTCATTTGTCAACATGCATTGTCATCCCTCACTTGCTTTTTTAGGCAATTTGCATTGCTATCAATCGTTGTAAATAATGATAAAACATCATTCCTCCTGATAGTCACAATTTTGATGAAGGAATAAAATATTCTGATAAATTCTACTCTATACTATATATTGTGAATTTAGTGGTTTTTGATCATATTTAATAGATGAACGATTGAGAAACTTCATGTTTCCTTCAATCCGTATTTTTTGCAATCCCCTTATACAATTTCGTAAGCATTAATGGAGCTGTAATAGTTTTCCACGCGTAGATTATTTAACATAATGCTTTATAATAATATTAGTAAGTATATTATTTTATGTTAGAGTTCTCGTCTTAAATCTTACTATTTGTACATTCAATAGGATAAATTTTGTTTAACAAAGGAAATGGGGCCTTGGAATTTATCTACCTCTGTTATCACTTCAGAGGAAAATTGCAGCGAAGGAAAATCCGAAATACATTTTTCATTTAATTATGGGATAGATTATAAATTCAAAAGTTAATTTCCTGTCTCACTTCTCTAAAATTGAAAATAATAATTACGAATTTGTAAGTCCCGAAAAGACGCACGAGCAAATAAACTCTAGCGCCAGTTTTGCCGCAGAGCGCTTTAAATTCAGAATTTCCATTGCGGATCTCCTAAACTCGTACTACTGAGGGAGAAAGACTTCAAAGAAAATCTCACCGTCTCTGTGCATGCCCCACAGCGCGATGGGCGGCGATGTTCACCAGAAATTAAAGGAGAGGCAAATACAGAGAACAACATTTTTCATAGAGGCGTCAGGAGATTTTACAGTAAATTACAATTCATTACAATAAATTATTCAAATTGAATTATTGTTTATTCATTCAGTTTTATGATTATTGTTTTCCCCCTTAAGGATTGTAAAGATCCACGTTCTAATTTCATTTATTCCTCCTTTGATGTTTTCTTCTCTTCCCAAAACTTCTTCATCCTTTCTCTATGTTTCTTCTCTCTTCAAAACTCTTTGCACCACTTTCCTTTTCAATCCTACTTTGAAAATACATCTTCTTTTTACTGCTAGAATAAATATATAATTTATTCTTATAAATTATTCCTTTTTATTTTATAATCAAGTCGGGAAACCATCATGAAATACTTGTCGCGCAACTTGTAACTTGCTTTCCGTATCTCAGGCGCTTGAAGAAGAATTTCCTACGTCAATGGGGAACGAGCCACATAACGATAAGCCCATTAGCAATTAGCCCATCACTCGGTACTAGGACGAGAGTATGAGCAGGATGAAGATGGAGGCATTGCGTTCAACGGTTCGCTACGAAATCCGTTGTTTCTCGAAGCATTCGTCAGTAACTGTCCAGAGAAAACTACAGAAGCGAACGAACAGAACTGACAAAAGAAAATTTTCATCCAGGATTCGACCCAGCTATACCTCGTGTCGAAAATAGTCTGCGTTGATTGACACTACTGCGTTGACTGACAAACTAGATTACGAATTCCATTGTCCTCAGGTCCGAGGTACTGCAGTGACCAGTCGATACCCTGAGCCACGTCGAGTGTTGTGATGGCGGGCTTTGTTTTCGTGGAAGGTTCAACATTTGTCCCAGTACAGTTCAGTGCAAAAGACTAAAAGTGTCATATTTTATCTCAATGTTTTCATAAACTATCTGGAGATGCTTACAACCACCATAAAATACTTGAAAATAACATGTGAGTCCCTAGTAATATTTGATTAGCATTTTAATAATATATTTAATGATAGCATTATATTACATCTTAATGCGTTCCGTATCTAGTTACATCGGGTATACTACTTAACTCCCTCACATCGTATACACAATATGCAGAAAGAATAACTTTGATTACATTGGCACGACAGAATTACATCAGTGCGTAAAAGCCAGGATTGACCGCAGGAGCAGACAAACAACCCTGCCTAAGGCGGGACACGAACCCACAACCCTTCGGAACGAAGTACTAAGTAGGTACACGCTCTTAGTCACCTCGGCCATCCAGGTCGGCACACCCCCCGAGTTGAAGAGGCTGAATCTCTTTTCCTAGGAGTGCGATATTCCGAATCGTCGGACGGATTGACCGCAGGAGCAGACAAACAACCCTGCCTAAGGCGGGACACGAACCCGCAACCCTTCGGAACGAAGTACTGAGTAGGTACACGCTCTTAGTCACCTCGGCCATCCAGGTCGGCACATCCCCCGAGTTGAAGAGGCTGATTCTCTTTTCCTAGGAGTGCAAGATTCCGAATCATCAGACGATGTGCTCGCAGAACATCGTGACACGGGCGCATGCGAAAGCGTAGACGTCTTCGCTCGGAGTCAGTATCCACTCTGCTGTCCAGGAGACGCCGCATTCTAGTCTCAGATGCCAACGTTTCGGTCATCATGCTGCGACCTTCCTCAGGGCGAAATCCATATGGCACAGCGTAATTAGTATTTGTGCCTGAGACGCACAGAATCCTGGACAGCCAAGTAGATATGGGTACATACGTCTTCGGCTGTCCTCGCCGTAAAATCATTTACGTGAGGTGGCAACTACTTGTGGCAGCATGAGTACTTACGCAAGCGATAAAGATGAAGTTGTTATATCTTGGAGTTTGTGATTTCGTGGCCGAACGCGTCAACTTATCGCCTCGCAATCGTATGTCCAATGCTCTGCCGAGCAGTTTATCAACCGTTTATTTACATCCAACGCCGTCGCTTACAGGTACAGTGGCCGTCAAACTAAAATGCCGAGTTGTCTAGACGCCTTGACTGAAATCAGTTGCGCTTGTAATTTCTCACAGTGGAGTTGTTCTCAAACGGTGTACATCGTAATAGTTCACGAATATTGTCACTAGCTTAGGCGGCTAAGAGCATCACCTGATGTCACTGCAGTACTTTTGTCCGGGAGGTCCTAGGGTTTGTGTCGACAGTGACAAAATTTTCGACAGTAGCTTGATAGACCAGCCACTGCCAGAAGGAGAATTCTAGAGACCACCTGCTCTGATCGGTAGTTTTCCGTGTTTTTTCCTATAAAAACCAGGAGAATGTCGGAGCAATATCCTTACAAACGGACCACGGGTCGCGCCCTATCCTTCCTCTGCCTTTTTCTATCCTCCCCTTACTTCCTTCTACACTTGCACACACTACACTCACATGTCGAGAGACCAGTCGGGAGCTCAGAGATTGTCCCGGCTGGGGCGTGCTCTTTATTAAATTAAAGGTTGTTTTGTGGGGGGATAGTTTTGTATTTTGCATTTGTAAATAATAAACATTAATGTGTTTAACTTCTAGAGTATTCTTGATGTAGCAACGGTAAAATTATTAGAACAGTTTACCCGACAACTCATCGCAAAACTGGGCAGGAGTAGTAGAAGTTATTTGAATTATGAAATTGTGATATTTGGGAACGGAATCAGGATTAAGGATTTAGGTTTGTTTTCTTATGCTATTCGAGTTCCGTAGCTATTCATCCTTGCTCACGTTTGTAGATGAAGGGCCAAGAATGGACGCTGTCACGACTGGCAGCAGCAGTTCTTCGTAACCCCTTTCACTCTTTCACGCTTGAGGGGAAGGAAATGGATTAAACAAAACAGACTAGGGGGAAAAGTAAGATAGACGAAGAACACATTTACTAACATCCTCAGATATTTTGCCACAAATTTGGAAACTAAATATTTCGTAAGTACTAGGTGATTCACTAGCTCGGCTGACATCATATATTTTTTTAGAAAAACTGCTACGCATAAAACTCATGAAATCTATGCCATTTTCATAAATCTAAATTCATTTTGAATTAGACTGCCTTGCTAGAAAATACAAAAAAATGTAAGTATAATAGAAAGTAGTAAAAATATATTTCATTATAATAAAGTAATTTGTTCTGTGTGCTGTGTTATTACATGATAACTAGATAGTTATTGTTTGTTTTAAGATTTATTTTCACAGGACACCAACGTTGCAGACTGTACTTATCGCTAATAACAATGTGTTGTAATGCAATTGGACCCAGGAGTTTATATTTAAAAGTTATTATATGTACTTACTTTTAAGTTCATAGATGGGAAAGGAAATTCTAATAATTTATTTACAATAAACAAATATATCACTGAAGAGAACGAGGTAACATAATAAAACAATTACAGAAGACACGAACGTGTACTATTCCACTCAGGTTCTATTCTTTTACACTACTTCTAAAATGAGAGTATTATTTCGTCAGCTGAAATGAAAAAAATGATAAATTTTAAATATTACAAAATGTATCATTTGCTGCTCGTTTATTTCTATTTAATTTGATTTCAAGATCTGAAGAAATACACTTGTATATATTAATTGGTGGATATATACAGTGGCGCTAAGAAATAAAAAAAATCATCTCACTAATATTTATAATATTATTCAATTTCTAAATTAAGGTTCTGAGACATCAATACTCTCTATAATAAGTAGTTTTTTCTAACCACCTCCACAGAAGACACAAAAGGCAGAAGAAAATGAAATCAAGGACAAGCGACATTCAAAGAAGATACAAGGGAATGAAATATAAATCAAACAATTTTCATATTGTACCCTTGGTGATTTATGTAAGTGCGGTTTTCCGTTATCGTGAAAAATTGGAATGTGCGGCAGAAAGAAAATTTAATGCTTTCTAGTCAATCTGTGTCCGAATAAAGTTCGTAACATATTTGCCTTATCTCCAGAGATTCATCAACAGTAACAAGGCCAGAAAAATGGAGAGCACATATTGCATACATGTTGTTGAAAAGTATTACAATAATTTCAAACTTAATTAAAGAGTTTAAATACTTACGTTTTCGTAGGATCAAATCTAACGAAAGATGTAAAGAAAATCTATTGTCAACTACGTTTGAAAGATTCTACATTTTGACCAAAATCATAAAAAACTAGTTAATACAGTAAACAAATAATCAATGACTTGCGTACTCTAAAATACTCTAAACCCCGTTGTCGATAAGATAATTTAAAGTCATTACAGCACAGAATCGGGACGAGAAGCATTATGATAAAGAAGGTGCAATTAAATATTGATTCGCGTGCAACGTACGGCTCGCAACTGGAAAAAGCCGTAGGACCTCGTTAAGGTGAATCCTAAATCCACTCGATATTCAAGAAACTTAAAACTCGCGCCATAAGCCCTAGTGCTGCGTAACGAGAACAGCATTATCGGATTCGGAATAAATTCTCCTCCAGCCAGCGAATTCCGGCTCCCGTCCCACGCTCTCGATATGGACGAAATCCGATCTTTTGCCGCAACCCTGCTGCCTCGCCGACGACGGAGCGAAGTCTCGGAGCAGCAGCCGGGCTAAGAGACGGCGAGAGGAGGAAGCTAAGGGACCGGGGGAGCGCAGCGCGAGAAGAAAGGAGAAAGAGGTACCCGCGAATGAAGGAACAAATTGAAGGCTGGTGCGCGGATCGCCGCTTGTGTTAGCAGATTGGATTCTGGGCTTAACGTCTCGCGGAGCTGCGAGAGCTGTCATCGCAAATGTCAAAGAGATTCAATCAGACGGACGCGCCGCGCCGTCCCGGGCGGGAAGGCTGGGGGTGGGGGTGGGGGAAGGATTCCCTCGCTCTCCAGGAATAATCAGAAGGCCCTGGTGTCGGGAATAAACTTGGCAAAAAGGGACGAAAGGAATGGAGGAGAAGTCTGATCATGTTCCGGTGACGCAAGAAAGTTTCCAGATAGATCCCGCACTGCTTTCGCTTCGTTAGGACAGTCAACGTGCGTCTCTTCTGCAGCTGTGGATTAAAATTTGACAAAGTATCTCTGTAAGACAAAATGGTAAGCTCGATTAACCAGGAAACATTTAAATTAATTAGAGTACAGATCATACGAAGCATTGAAGTATAATAATGATTGTTTTGTAATTTTCACAAGTATCTTCTTTTTGAATAATATAACATTATAATTGTATTAAATAAAGTTACTATTGCACAAGAAACCTCTTACTGCACAAGTACTTAAGTTAAATATATCTAAGAGCCGTTAATCCACTTATTATCTGACTGCTCAGAACAGAAAGGTGTGGGAATAATTTTGAATCTGTGTAGAATTCCCAGTTCCACTCAATATCTGAAAGGTTTGCAAAATGTTTATATCCAGGTGAAGTTGGGTGAGGGTAATTAGAGTGACTGTAGTAGATAATGTATGGCAGAACATCAGATTGGCACTGCTGTATCAAATATTTCAATCATATTTTAATAGCCGCTTCTTGTAATTTTGTGTGTGTTGTAATTCCGTGTAGACTTTCAATTTACTTTCGTTCAACATGTTCATTTTCTTTAAGATTACTTTTGAAAGCCTTGTACCAACAAAATCCATCGAGATAATTCATTGTTTAGATAGTTCGCCGTTTATAAGAGAGAACTACAAGATCATCAATAATCAAAAGAGTAAGCCTGAGGACTCTTCTTTAAACTACAATTTCTTTCAGCTAATTGTACAACTTTCAGACGTGACGGAAAAAGTGTTGACAAACAATAAATTTTATATGTCGACCCCTTATGAACGTGAGTTGCACGTGATCCTAGGCACTCCCATAATTAGTTTATGGCAAAATATTAGTCGTATTGTTTACGTGTTTTGACGTAATGTGTAATTACAACAAAGCTTCCTTTGTTCGACCAGGGGAGCGTCACAAAATGTTTTTCTCGCCGTCTCCGGCTATTTATTGTGAAAAAAAGAACGTTCAATATATTGTGGCGTCACCAATTAATTAATATAATTTTATTGTGGCGTCGCCAATAACAAAATAATTTCTACATCTGGAAATAGCTCGCGTCGAGAAAGAAGTGGGTCAAGGGACGCTGCCTTCGCCGCGACGGTTTCTTTCGTTACGCAGCGGGGCCCGCCCCGACCGCACTCAGCCTCCTTTTCAGAGGCGGACCGTTTATTGCCCCCCTCATAAAAAGACATAATGTCCCTGGCCGGAGCCCAGTAGGACAATGCACACCCTCGCGCCCCTCTTTTGCCAGCGACCCGGGACTGCCGCCGCCCCGAAGGAGTTCGCACGGAAGACACATTTACAACACGTAGTGATCGAAACCTTTCTCAGCGAGTCAACCGATCCCCTTCCAAACAATGCCCGCCCCCACACCCGTCTTGGCACACGCCTGGACTAGACGCCCGAATTCCCGCAGGGGCTGTTTACAAACTAAATACAGTAGGCTGTCGATTAGCCCATGCCGACCGTCGAGGATCCGTGAAATGCGCTTCTGCATGCGCACGTGTCCAGACAGCTGCGAGCAGCTCCTGGAACAACTGACAAAGGGAAGCGAGCGAGAGAGAGAAGCCGGTGTCAGACAGAGAACAATCTACGGAAAAATACGGGAAAATTGCCACATGATTGGTTAATCAGAATTCTGCGACGCAGCCACCCTCAGCCAATGGGAAGCTTCGCCATGAGGGAAGGGAGAAATTCAGAGCTAGAAGCATTTTGGGAAGGGGAAAGGGAGTTCTTTTAAAAACGTGATGCACAGTGGAAAGGGGACTACTTCTAAGATTTTTTCGGCGACACTTCGAAGAATTTTTTGAAACGCTCCTAAGAATTTTCTGAGAGCTAATTTTTTGTTACTTCGTGATACTTCTAAGATACTTCGAGATAATTCCAAGATACTTCTTGGTTGCTAAATTTGCTTGATTACTCAGTTACTTACGATCGGGACGCGAGTTTGGGAAAGACTTTCCCAGAGTCGAATTAGTTGGGACGCGACTAGTGGACTTGTCGCGGAGGAAACTCGGGCGGGAGACTACTGGATCCCGCGCCGTTTCCGCATCGGCCCGCCAGCCTTTGCCGCCTCCCGCGTCGGGCCGATTGACAGCCCACCGCGTTACGTCAACGCCCGTGGCCACTCGCCCCACTGAGCCTGCTCGAGCCGGCGACCTGCCGAAAGGGGGACGCGCCGCTACCTGCCGAGAGAGGACGCGCCGCTGAAGGTCAGCGACCCGGGACTGCCGCCGCCTCTGCTTCGAGGCTGCCGCTCGGTCCGCCCGCGGAGACAACGCAACCACTGGTGAAAAACTACGAGACGAAGCCGTCTCGCAGAACAATCGTAACGGCGAGAAATTGCAAGTGGCCGCGCTCAGGCCCTGCAGACCTTAAATGATGAATAGCACGTTTCATCAAAGAGTAAGCCTAATATGTTAGCCTTAAGGGAATTAACAACTAGTAATTAAGATAACCAGCTCACAGAGTAGATTTAGTAAAAAAAACTTGCGTCGCCCTTTGCGACATGTAACTTCCCTGGCAGCCCCTGGTGCCAGGAATAAACTGTTAATTGTTACAAATGACTCTGTGCTAATTCATGACCTCCCAACTCTTCCATCCAGTCACATTTCAGGAGCTGAACCTGGCGCCCTCCCCCGCTCACATTAGGTTAGTTTACAATATCTGGCTGCAGCGGAAGACGTCCTGGGAAACTGTTTTCAGCCTGTTAGTTCCAAGGACGTGGTAGGGTATAGTTTTTTGAATTGAATTGAATTAATGCCTTATTTTAGGTGCCTTATTTCAGGGCATGAGGCCTGCTCTTACATCTGACCACGCAAATTTCGCAACGCTCCTTTCGCCTACTAGCTGAGAATGAAGGTATTTCTTGGGCGACGAAACAAGCGATTAGAATTTAGCTCAGAGGCGTCATTTAGGCTTGAGGATCTTTTACTTGCTAGTAGATCTACTAACATGGGTCAGCCGGCTTCCCCTCCCCTTCCCTACTCCCCTCCGAAGGAAGGCGTACGAAGGATTGTTTCGTCCCTCAAAATCCACGATCGCTTCGATCAGGTTTGAACCCGCCAATTTGGGTACAACAGTCCGATACGCTGTTACACTCGTCGCCGAGTTTCATTAGCAGTAGGCCACGGAACTCCAAACGGATCGCCACCCAAAGTCCACATTTTGCAATATTTTCAATTTTTCTGTTTCCTAATAGAAGATCGTAAATTTGATTTTAATAATATTAAAGAATAATAAAACCTGGTCCTAAATGGTCATGTTCTTTCAAAAATGTGAAGCCGTTTTTATGAAGCGCTACTGTAAATTCGAAATTTTAAACTCTTTTTCACAGAAAATCTTTGAATTCTCGTACAACTTTATTAGATGTCATTTATCGCACATTAGCTCATAAATACAATAGTGTTTTCTAATTGCTGGAAATGTTAAAGTGAACGATGAGAGAGATCTTCCATAAAATTACATTTGTATAATTTTAGAAAATACAAAAAAACAACTCAAAATTAACTCTACGTCATATTAAACAGTGACATTAGCACTATTTCTTCTAAAAGTTTGAAGAAAAATATCGTAGCGGTTTTATTGAGACAAGGGCGTTTCATCGTTTCTCAAAATGCGAAAATTTGAGCTACTTTTCACAGAAAATGCTTGAGGTTTCGAGAAACTTTATAGTGATATCACATAGTATATGTGTTAGTAGTTGATATAGTTAGTTGATATAGTATATGTGTTATGATGATAACACATATATGATATAGTTATATGTGTTATGATGATAACACATATACGCACAAAGATAATGTGAACAAATTGCTGCTATTATAAATATTAACGACGTGAGAGACACAACAGTAAAATTACATTTTTGTAATTTTTGAAAAAACAAAAGAACAATATGGCGTTTAAGTCATTTTAATGAATTCATTTTGCACTGTCCCTACTAAAAGTTTAAAGAAACAATTTGGGGCCGTTTATGAGAAAAATTTGAAAATGTCCGGAGAGCTTCGTGTAAAGTACTCCCAATTTTGAAGAATGTTTTTCTAAATCTCAAAGCTTTGACAAAGCCAGATGGACAGAGGTTTCTTAAATTTGAAAAGAATCATACGCATTGTTTAGGTGCTAGTAGAGTTCACAGAGGGATAGATGGACGTTTTGCCGTCAATTGATTTTTCGGTAACAAGAACACAAAAAAAGGGATTCTGGTTATACCACATGCTAGATGATTTTTCTTTGTTAATTTAGCAACGCGATTTATTCACTTTTTTGTTATCAGGGCCCACCAATAAATTTTTTTCTGCCGCAAACCTGTCGTGTATACGTATATACTGGGTAATATACGTAGCATTACCTATACTACGTATAGTACCCAGTATATACGTATGTATATGGGAAAATAATAATTATTTTCAGTTGTATCTAAAAATCACAGTTCCCTCGTAAAGTCACTTGAGATTATTTATTATGGGAGACGATTCTTTTAAATATTCTTATGTCTTCCACTTACAAGGTAGAGGATGTTTGCATTGAATGCAGATACCCTCTATCATCAGCCACCGTGCACTTGTGAATTCTTCCTTTCCTTATATCTCGAGAACCAATCCATATATTTCGATTAACAATTCTCAAAATCATCTGATTTTAGTGGGGGGGAGAGAGAGATTGTTACTTCAAATTTAATATGACAGCAACTGATACGTAATGTTATATTCCAGGTGAACAAATAATAGCAATAATGTACTAATTGCTAGAATGTAATTGAGTAATATGTGATATCATATGCAATTCAACATAAAGGACAAAGACATCATTTTGTTATTTTGAAATAAAGAATTCACTTATTTTGACAACCTACAGCCTGAAAGGTTTAATAGATTTTCATGTGTCCTTTATATTGCCTTGATATCACTATTCAAATTTCACGTTGCTTGCCATTCAATATTGCGATCAGCGAGAAATGGATTCAACGATTTATGAGTTTGTATACCAAACCAGATGCTTTGTTACTTAATTGAACAATGCTTATAACTGAATTTTCGAACCAGAAAGAAATATGTTTTTTTTAAATTGAAACTAATATAAATGGTAACCACAATAACATATCAAACAAATGAGTGTATTAAAAATAACTACAGCCCCAATGGACTCAATCGGTGTGCGATAAACGTAGTCATGAAATGAAATTGTTGCGCAGCCAGAATATGAAAGAGCCGTACAGAAAGCAAATGCCGCACTTGGATGCTCGTTTCGACATTTCCCCAGCATTTGGTGCACGCTTAATAGGGCACATTACATACACCTGCATAATTAATACCCGAATATTCGCCGGCCATTTCGCATAAAACAAAAGGCGAGTACACGCGCGCATTGCATATTTTTCAATTACCTTTTCCCCCATTGAAAAAGTCCCAGCAATCAGAGAAATAATTAGCAGCAGCAATGAAGGCTTCGTGTGAGTGGGAGGATTAATATTCATGTGCTGGCGGGTGCGGCTGGAGACGTTTTTTTTTGTGCGTGTGTGTCGATATGCCGTCCGGACCGGTGGCACCGGGAGAGGACGCTCAGTTCAACAACTGATGTCACTGCAGCGTCTCTGACCCCGAAGTCCTAGATTCGAGTTCCGAAGGCTTTATGATTTTTTGACACTAGCTTGTCAGGTAGGTCGAGTTCAGTCGCTGTCTGGAGGAAAAATGTAGCTGCCGGCTGCTCTGATCGGTAGTGTTCCATAGTTTCTCCAATCAATACCAGGCGAATGTTGAAGCAGTACACTTACAAACGGGGTACGGACCGCTCGCGATCTTTCCTTCCTCTTCCTTGTCCTATGCCCTTACACACACTTACCTTGTACTTACACACACTTACACTAATATGCACTGCACTATCACACATGTTGGGAGACCAGCTGGGGGTTTAGCGCTTGTCCCTGCTGGGACGGTGCCCTGCATGTGGGAGATACCTGACTGTGGAAAACTCCGCTAGTCGACAATACATTGGTGCCGGATCGCCATCCAGCGATGAAACATCACCGCCACCTCCTGATGAACGAACACTTACGTGACTAATGACCCTAGTAGTTGACGAGCCCAGAATCACTAACAATGAATTAAATATCAGAAATAATAAGCAGCAGGTTATGGTAATGAAGTAAAGTAATCAAGCAGATACTGAAGGCGGGGTTATTGCTTCGTGTGAGTGTGAGAATTAATATGTGCGGCAAGGGGATATTTTTTTTGTTGCGCGTGCGTGTGTGTCGCTGTGCCGTCCGCAGCGGTGGCTCACCAGAGCGACAGCGCTACGGGGCGGCTTCCTAGTTGAGAATTCAGCCGTTGCTAATGGCGCCGCACTGCAGGTGATCCAGGTGCTGCAGGCGCGCCGCGCGCGCGCGGAAATCGAAGTGCTTTCCATCGGCCGGCGAAGAGCCGCTACCGGCTGCGTGGGCAGAGATATGGACTTTTGCATTCGAGCGGAGGGATCGTAATCTTCTCGTGATATTTCAATTTACATTGAAAATGCTGCGGAATCCTTTTCTAGATTTCCATACGTAGAAGCGAAAGTTTTGGGCTTCCAGTTACTACTTTGGCAGAGGACGTTTGAAATATTTTTAAATGTTTCTCACTTACCTTAGTCTTTGTATTTCTTAGGCCTACAGTTGGTTGAAGTCCTCCTTGCATCAATTTACATTTCGTGATGTGATGGTATTCATATACGCTTTAATTCAAAGTATACATACTTTATGTAAGTTTACATTTTACAGTATTATTTTTGCACACTTCAATACAATGAAGTTATACTTTTCTCAGGACAAAGAGAATATGAAATGAATTTCGTCACAAGGGATGCCTTATCTGAGCAAACACATTTTTAAAATCGCAGAAAAATTGCTAGTTTAGCTACGCAATATATTTATTTACGCATATGACAATGTTTTCAACTTCCGAGCGTTACCTTCACTATTTTACTATCAGAAATCTAGCAGTCTCATCATTAATCTTTTAAGATGTCTTTAATACACACAGCACCCACTTAGTACCCTCTTCCTGCATGTCAATCGCGGCAAGTCCCATAGCCACCCACACATTAGAAAATGATGAGGTGATGATTAGGTGATGCGAAGAGGCAAGGTTTAGTTACAGATTCGCCACGGCAGTTTAAAGTCGGACAATTGCACACGTCAGTTCACGAAGAATAATTTAATCCAGTATGCTTTAAAAATAACCTAAAATAGCCTAAATCAAAACAAGAAAAGAATTTTTCTTGTTTAAACATGTCAATGTTCCTGGTGCATTTAATACAACTAGTGAATGCTGGGTCTCTCTTACGTCAAATTCGCTCTGGAATAAAAATTATATGAATGATTGCGTTCTAAATTTAGATCGCAAACGTTGTTCTATTATCCCGGTTTTAGTCACATTCAACTGTCTCATTTGCATATTTTGGTGTAAGAAAACAATGATTATAAAATTTCTAGTAAGGATTAAAGAAAGCAGATTTTCACTGTAGTAAGCTACACGTTTCAGATAGTAATTATTAATCCAAATTTTTGCGAAGTACATGAAATGTATAACTTAAATATTGTAAGTATATAAAAGATACTCTATAATATACGAAAAAACATCAAGTGATGTAAGCTATGAGTACAGACCGTAAACTACGGTAATAAATTCATTTTCAATACACAGTGCACATACCTACATCTGAAAATCAATGTTAGACATTTCGAGCTCTTGAAATTGAAAGGTGAAATAAACAATACGCAAACAGGAGAAAAATCGGGAAAAGTAAATAAGACGGGTAAGAAGTAACGGAGAAACCATCGAGGAAGAGATGATTGAGTGGGGAGAGGCAAGGAACAAAGGCACGCTCGGGCTGCATAGCAGGGAAGAGTGCCGTTCTTATTGGACCGCGATGAGGACCTTGGGGCATGCCAGCGCGCCCGACGCGCCGCCCGCCCAACCTCTCGCCCGCCCGTCCGCCCAACGGCCCGCCCGCCTGCCCGCCGCCCGCCCCCGTCGAGCCGCGCGCCCAACCTCCTACCCGCCGCCCTCCAGACTGCCGCCCGCCCGCCCGTTTACTCGCCCACCCCGCGTTCCTCCATCGCCGCCTAATTCCGAGCCGCCCTTTGCGAGCGCCGGAAATTTCGCGAAACGAATTCCAGCGGGCGGTGATGGGCGGGGGCGCCGAGGAAGGCAGATCGGCTGAGACAGCCGCGGGAATAGTGGTGCAGAATGCGGCCGGAGAGGGCGTGGACGGTATTAGGCCAGTTCAGAGAGAGTTGCTGAATGTAGACGAAGCGGGCGGGATGGGTGGAATCGGGTGGGTGGCGGAGGCGCGGTGTAAGAATCAGGAACCGGGCGCGGTGCGGCGGTCTAGGAAATAATCCTGCAAATTTTAAGCAGGAAGGATCCGAGGGAGAAAGTGGTGGATGGAGAAACGTGAGAGGGTGGCGAGAGAAGGAAGAGGATGTGGGAGAAAGAGATTGAAAGGTGTCCCGAGTTGGAATAAAATCAAGAAGAGTCAGCTAATAACTGAGTATGAGACGAGGAGACGAAGTGTTTTGAACACAAAACGAAGCGAGAAGGATGGAAAGGGGAGACAAGAGACGTAGTAAACGTTGTGAGCGACGAGTAGGAATAATGACTTTTCGATAACGATGGAGGTAAACCGTGAGAGAGATATGTTGTGAATGAGACACAGGTGGGAGAAGAGGAAGCGAGGAATTTGATGGAAGCACAATAAAGGCCAACAATGAGAGAGTTGGGCTGTGGCGGTATATTGAGTGCTAGCGGGTAGAATGTGATGAAGGGTAAGGGCAAGTTAGAAAGCGAAGGTAGAGTGTTGCGGCTGCCAGCCTCAGGGTGGGTGGGGTCACAAAGCGAGAGGGGTAGTCGGAGCGCGACTCAAGAGCTGGAGGAACACTACGTGTCGGGACGAGATGTATCGATTGCGGCTGGAAGCCGGGGCGGCGGGTGGGACCAGGGATGGGCTGTCGGCGGGTGCGGGGTTTGTGAATGCAGCGCCGTCCCCTGGAGGCGCTGGTTGGCAGAAGTCTCACCGGTGGTGACGGCTGCTGACTACCCACCCTCCGCAAACAAAGCCGACGAAGGCTTGGAGCTTATTTCACGGGACTTTCCATATTTTTTTAGAACCAAGATGCACCTTTGAGTAATCAAAAGTTATGTTTATCAGTGATATCACTATTATAAGATATTTCCAGGAATTGGCTGATTTCAAACCAACGAAAAGATAAATTGTAAAGACACAAAAACACAACTACAAGGGAAGCAGCCTAAATGAACTTGTACCAATGAACAGGTTTTTGGAAGCGTCGTTGGGCAGCTCTGGTTTGGAGCACACATCTCCGGTCTCCACGGAGGGAGCCAGCGATAGTTTTTGCGCCTGAAGAGACTGAAATGCAGCGCTTAAGTCGAAAACCAGATTATCAGTACAGGTAGTTATACAAGACCCAAATTAAAAAGTTCTTTGCAAACTTAAACATTCGTTCGAGCACTGTCTTAATGAATGTAATGTAATTATACATTTACTGATTAACTGTTCAGGACGCCCAGAAGATTATACTTCTTTTCGACGATGAGAAAATAAAATTCGAATACTAAACTATGTACTATTTTTGTACAAGTTGGCAGTCATTCTCTCCACTAGCGTCATGTGTCAAGATCACTTCTTTAAGATTACTTTAAATAATTTTTGGTGCAGAGCGCTTTGTATTTTAAAAAAAAATTAAAAAGTACAATATTTTCCTCCGTAGCAAAATTTTCCACAAAATCTTAATTTCGAGCACAAAGTTCAGGATTTTTAGCTTCAGCGAGAATAGTTTTCCTTACATTTGATTTCTTGGATGAATTCTTCACAGAGCAGAATCAAATGATGAAGAAGTATTTACACTTAATGCAGAGTTAATTATATATTTACAATTAAATAAATATCGATAGTACTTTAAACACTATTGCGTGAGCGTATGTAGTTGCGAGTTCTTAACAGAAAAGTCTGTATTGGATAAGTATACGTGTGTCGACGTTGGGAAATTTTGACAATTAACCAGCTGAATCAGAGATCACCAAATCTACGAGATATTCTTCTGTGCCATCCTCTTTCCAGAACCAATTTGAAGGCCTGGTGATTACTCATCTCAACCTGGACCGCCATCCATTATCTCGAAAGACTACCAGTATTTGCAAGTACAAGGATTCGAGGCCCGAGACCGACCGGGACTGCGTCAGAGAAAGTAGTTTATTATTCCCTCTTGCTCACTTATACGGCGACTTTAATAGCCTTCCTACACTCCCGCTGAGCTCCGAAATGTTCCCACTGCTATAAACGCTCCAGGGCAAGAGCATTTCCGACGCACAAAACCTCATCGGCGTTCCTCTGTCAACGCGACGCCATTTGCATCTCTCAGAGGGGACTGGCCTTCCGATGGCAGCCGCTAATTCCGCATTTCGCGCTTTTCCCAGGAGAGAGTGCGCGCGCCCGCTCGGCTCAGCGACGCGCCACGCGGCAGTCGGGCGAAACACGGGCCCGCGGGAAAAAAACTGCGCGTTATCAACATTTCCGCCACGATACCGGGTATCCGAGCCACCACGGACGCCGTCAAAAAACCAAACTCAAAGAGTGAGAGGCGAGTTTTTTATAACACTCCGGTCTACAGAATAATCCTTTTAAAGTTTGATATGAAAAACGTGCTTTGCATGTAAAATTGGGACGCCGCCGGGCCGGGCCGGGCCTGGGCGGGCGGTGCGGCGTGAGTTGGGCCGGAGGGGGGCGAGACGAGGTGCGGTGCGGTGCGGTGTGCTCGGTCTTTGAAAGGCGCTTTGAAAAGGCAGGCGACGTGATAGGGGAGAGCGGAGCCTGTGGCTGACCAAAGCGCCGCCATTCACTCCCCTTAACAAATTGCGTTCGTTAGCCCAGGGCCCGTGGCTCAGGGCTTTGTCCCTCAGGCGCAGCATGCAGCGCCCCTGGCGGAGACTGCTCTCGCCGCCCACGCACTCCGCCTCGTTCCTCCACGACCCACCCCCACCCCCGGCCTCTAATGAACTTCCACAGGGTGGACGAGTAAATGACCCCACTTTCACGAGAGCACTCAACTTGTTTATTACTATTACATGTATGTAATTTACTATTACTACAATTATTATTTTCAGTATATTTTCTCATTTCAACGGCGTTAATGTAAATGAATCAGTTTAATACAATTGAAGTAAGAAAATGGAAGGGGATTTGTTATTTCATTTTCCACAAACTGACGGATTTACTAAGAAAAAGTAGATTCTGCATTAGTTTCCGTAAGTTCACGTGAAGCTTGAACTCGAGGGTTTTTTCGTGTTCGGTGGCATGGTTAAGATTACCTGATGTTACCCGATACGTACTGAAACATACTTGTGATTATACCAGTGAGGTTTGATTGGCTAAAGAAGACTTACATATTATATGGGTAATATTATTTTATATTATTGTACATTGTATTACTATTATTATTATTATTATTATTATTATTATTATTATTATTATTATTAATCAGTCGATGAAAACGATACCATATTGATTCTTGTGCCTTGATGAGATTAGAGACCCGCTTGAGATTGAGCTTGACATGCCGGGATCATTAAGACGTTGCTGGAGTGGTTGATATTTTTCAGTTCTGTAAATTTTCATCACCATCATCATGATGATTACCTTCACGCAATGGAGAGGTGCGTAAGATAAAACAATATTATTTTCGTAGACTACACGGGTGTCTTATTTTTGGATTAGTATGTATTTAACTCAATTTTTTCTATTTCTAAACCACCCGATTCTGTTGTACAGACTTAAAGTTATTTGCTTGTTGAAAAATTATTTAAATTACACTTTTTTCTTCATAAAATTGGCTGACTATTATAATTGTTATGAGTATAGTTCATTTTCTTAACAGTTGTAACTTTATACACGAAAAGGCAATTTAACACAAAAAACGATTTTTACTTCAAAACAGCATGGTGTGTGAAAGTCTTTCGTGTTTTTTGCGGATATTGATATTGTAGGCTGTAATGAAAAGAAAATATAAAAACAATGCATGGGTTTTAGAAACCAAAAACGGTGTATTGGAAACCTTCATTTTGCATACAAATTTCAGATAAAATAAATAGAATTACGTTGAAAATTAAAAAAATAATAATGAAAATATCTTTTACGTAAGATGTAACTTCATCTTTAGACGAATAAAAATATTAACAAAAAGTATAATACTGCTCGACGTACGTTATTTTCCTCTACCACACGTGGGCACTTCATCCATGGCAGCAACAACTTCTTTTACAATGTGGTAAGCGCCGACAACAGCACCTTGAAGAGCGCGACCTACTCTCTCATCCCTTTCACTTTGTAACTTCTCTCCACCGTCTCTCTTAACGCGCTGTGTAGTAATAGATTCATCACTGTGGAAATACTCTTCCTTCAGAGTAATCGTGCATCCTGATAAACATTTCGCGGGAAACGTCATTTCGTCAACAACTCGCGAGAGGAGACAGCTTAAATGTAATCAGCTCAAAGTGAGTTAAATGCTATGTGCCGTACCGTATCATGGTTCGTCGTGAAACAACAAAGTAAGTGGATAGGAGGAAGTATATTAACCACCCCCGCATTCTCTAGCATGGGCGAGGAGCAGACCCCCGAGATCGTAATGCTATTAGCGGAAAGTTCTACTACAGAGAATGAATACGAGCAAGTCGCCGGCGGACTGAGACTGAAGTCACAAATCAAATGGTGTATTCACGTCTTCAGACAGACACACACACAAAAATAACGACATATTTTTTCTACGTATACATTACCATCTAGCGTGCGTAAGCATGTTTGCACCGTCACAGCCGACACCTCTCACAAATCTCGGCCAAAACACTTTGTGCTGGTGCAAGTCATTGCACAACTGTGTCTGTCAACAACTACTCGGTTATTGTGGTCACGGAATAGTCACGGATGTCACTACTGGTGCAGCTATTGCTTCATTTTATCATATTTGAAATATAATTTCATCATCTACGAGTTCCTTACATTATGAATTTCAAAATTCACCAACACTTTTGTTTCCTATTCACGGAATATTCTGCAAACTGTCCCCATTTATTTTGTTCTTGAGATCGTTTCTGTTTTCAAAATGAAATTGCCTTTGTCTATTTCCCTGTAGATAAATTCCCAAATATTCTGAATGCATAGGTTTTTCAACGATACCTTCTATACTATCCTGTATATGTAGGGTTGAAAATATGAAAAACCCATTTCATGTATGCGTACCCAATATTTACATTTACATTTTGTTGATATTACAGTAAGAAATATTCCGTGTAATCTTTCAACAATACGTCAGTGATTGACAAAGAGGTCGTCAAGAGGACGGTTGATCCACGCAGAGCGAACGACTGCCGTGAGGAGCGCATTGAGTCTGCTTTGCGTTATGGCCGCACACACTTGTAAACATCTGGCTATAAATGACAATGTATTGATTTCTTGTCATTTAAAGCAGACATCTCAAGGTCGCGGGCAAGGTCTCACTAAAAGTTAGGTAGGGAGCTCTGCATGCAGAGCAACTGCTCGGGAACTGGAAGAAAGGGTTCTACAAATTACTCCTGGGTGGTGATACGTCACTGGATATCTGACTCGAGAGTGTTTTGGAGATGTCAATTGACAATTATTATTACCCCAAATTTAGCTATACTAATTCTCATTTTCGCTACTAAAGCAAACAAATCATCTCTTAAAATTAAATAATACATCAGTGACATTTCAAATTGACAACTGATAGTAAAAAATAAACATTTTGAATCGAAATAATCTTGAATATTAATCGTGTTCACTTCAGGGTGCAATAATTGCATTTACCTACTTTCTTCAGGTTACAAAGTTTAAAGACGAAGGTTCTTCTCTGTAAAAAAAACTGTCCGTCCTTAAGTGAGTAACTTATTTACTTATACAGACGTTACACAAATATTTCATTTTGTTACATACAACAAATAACTGATCTAATGAAACATTACACAAAGTGAAGGTAGGAAAATAATTCTATTTGTAAGGAATATAAACATAATTCAAATCTCGTTTGTTTGAGAGAACATATCTGGCAAAAAATTCGTATGAAGTCACTGTGCTGCGCTTCACGTTGCGTGGACACCCCTTTCTGGATTTGGAGGGAAAGTGTGAACGGAGCCAGGGGGAATTGTCCGTGTCCGCAGGAGCGTCAGGCGTCCCAAGCGAGCAAATGGCTCGTGCGGGCGCATTTTGACACGACTGATTTAAAGCACACAACTCACTACAACCCTGTGTGTGCCTTCTGCCACGCGCTGTGTGGTGCTGCGAATTGACGCCCAGGGCTTTTGCCGCCCTGACGTCGCGGTGCCAAAACTCGCGTATTAATGCCTGCAAAGTCGCCACACAAAAGGTCACATGCAGTGCGATAATTCTTGTTATTCGCCATTCACTGAAAAAAATCCACAGTACCTGATTTAAAAAATATAATTGTTAGAATATTGTTTATGCTGGAACATGCATTAGTATGGCCGGGTTATTTATGACAAGTCACTTTTTCTTTGTGTTATTTCCACGGAAAATATAAGTTAATTAATTAAGGATGATTTTATTTATAATGACTAAACTTCCGCGATTTTCACGTGTCATATAGTCATATTTTGACTGTTTTTTAACCGTTTGCCATTTTCCTCTAATTTTTTATATTATAGTCATATTTTCCCAGAATATTCCAAGATTTTGAAGTTTTCAAAAGTACAACTACAAGATGTTCAAGTCTTATTTGCGGTCACATTTTCATATTTTTTAGGTAGTAAATTCTTGCATATTTCTAACATTTTTAGGTCATACAAAATCTGGCACTATTCATTAGCTTATTTTACATATGCATAGACAGCGTGCTACCTCTCTGTGAGGCTACCCTTTGTTCGATTTCCGGTCAGGAATAATAATGCCAACGCTTTCTAATGCAAATAGACTCAGTTTATAGAGCTGTGAGAAATAAGGAAGCGCAGACAAGCCGAAAAAGCTAAATACGGTAATGGGATTACGCCATGCTCAAAACACGACTCCCTTAGCACAGGTCCAGACCTTGGGAACACCGCTACCTTAGCAACGAGTTGGTTTAATTTGTCCATAAAATGCCAAATTCATCCATCCATCTAGATTTTACCATGTTTAAAAAATGTGCTTGTTACCGCTTAAATTCTACATTCCTTTTTGTTATCTTCAGTCTTGATTTTGAAACTAACTAACGAAGTATGAAAGTGTTCATTAAAAATGATTTAAACTAAAATTAGAAATGCGGCAATTTGAAAAAAATAAAATAGTCTAAAATTAAAAAAATAGCACAATATTAGAATAAAAGTAAATATGAAATCTTTATATTATTTTAACTTTAGAGTCCAGATAGTTGACAGTGAAAATATTCATAGTTTGTTTTATTACGAATGTGCAGCCCATTTCCCTTAGTTAATACGATTACTGAACTTTCGTAAGTAACATGAATGTCAGTTACTATTATTTGCATTTACCTGCATTTCCCGGGACTCAGTAACATCACGTTGGCAGGTGCAAGTATTTTTTTAATCATGGGATCATCATTTATCTAGATGCGATTTTTATCCCCCAGGATTGCTAACTCTGGGGGTATGGATGATGAAATAATGATGATAATGAAGGGTGAGAGGATGACATACACATACAAACATAAACACACCCATGCCCGAGGCGGGACTGGAACCCGTGGTCTTCTGGTTCGAGATCACTACGGCACTACTGTCTTAGCAATTTCGGCCATCCGATCGGCCTGTCCAATTCGTACAAAGGACATTGCCACACTCGTTAAACAAATGTAAAAAAACAACATTCTAACATTTGACAGTAGTCACTATGCTCTGATATCTACTGCGCAGAAATAAACGAAAGTATAATAAACATCCAACGAGATGCTCTGGTATCAGAGGACAAAAAAGAGATAGGGGCACATCTGTCCAATAATTCTACGATTTTAGTCGAATAGTCTCTAACGAAGTTAAAATAGTGAATGTAAACATGGCTTGCAATCATGAGGTGATCGGGGCGCTACAAAATAAGAGTGAGGAAGTAAAATTGAGTGACACGCGTGAGAACACATTTAGACGGCAAGACAGATTAAAACATCACAAAAAAAATCAGGCTGGTGAACAGAAAGATTTCGAGAGTCGTGGATGCAAGCAGACGTTAACTGAAATCCAACTTTCAACAATTGAGTTGACTGAACAGGGCGATAAAAATATGCAATAACAAGCAACTCGTCTTACATTTAGCGACACTTGACACTCCTTTTTTTGTGACAGGCGGAACCGTACAAGTCACCCAAGAAAATGTATGTCTACAACACGTTATCGAGCATTGGCAGCGACATCCCAATTACCGTTCGTGGAGATCTGGACATAGAGGATGGCATTTCCGCACGACGAACTCGTCCTTCATCAATTGCTTCAGAAAATCATCCCGAGAGTGACCGCTACGCCGGCCGCAGTCTGCTCCGTAAGTCGCCTCTCATCTAATTGTCGAAGGGTCATATCAGCGGCAACATAATGTGCCGCCTTAGTTGCCACTTCCGCTGTCAATTACGAATGAACTTAAAAATTATGATTGCAGTCGGTCGTAATTAGCCAATAATGTGTTGTATAAAATTACAAAGAGTTGTGTAAATGTATGTTATTCGTGAGATTTCTCTTTTTCTGTTAATAAACATGCATCCTCATTTTGGTCTCTGAGTCTTTGTCATCATCATGAATGTACAAAACATAACTTGCAACATACTCCGTCCCAGAACCACCCATTCTTCTTGAGATCTCTAGAGCCGGTAGTATTTCGGGCGGGGCCAAAACCTTGCAA
Organism: Gryllus longicercus; assembly: GCA_038098605.1. Classification (NCBI taxonomy): domain Eukaryota; kingdom Metazoa; phylum Arthropoda; class Insecta; order Orthoptera; family Gryllidae; genus Gryllus; species Gryllus longicercus. The sequence goes on from JAZDUA010000360.1 coordinate 939,284, forward strand.
GCCGTCCAATTCACTCCTTTACATCATTGACCTCTCAGTTACTCATTGATGCCTTACTTTCAGTGGTGAGTGTCAGTCCATAAGGCCTACTCGTCCGTCTGACCACGCAAATTCCGCTACGCTTTTTTCACCGTCTGGCAGAGAAAGGAGATATCACTCGGGCGACCAAACAGGCGATTTTAATTTTTCTCAGAGGCTTCATTTAGGCTTGAGGGTATTTTACATGCAGTGTAAAAGATTAGTAGCAGTCGGATTTACTTCCCCTCCGAGGAAGGCGTGCGAAGACTTCTGTCCCATTTTGTACATGTATGACTTGGGGTCATTACATACAATTGGCCACTGATTATTGAAAAAATGGCGGACCAACGTGCGTTTCTTTTAAAACATATTACGCATGGCGCCCGGTCTTTTCAATATATACACGTAAACAACAATAATTTTCCAAATAACAAATAATCACTCGCTTACAACGTCAAGTAGAAAACGTGCATGTTTTCGGAGGGATTACTTCAATACTAAAAACAAGCATTCAGAATGTCATTGATTAAGAAATATGTCAAATATCCAAAAAATACACCTCTTTTTATGTATTTGTCTTTGAAAATATTTTTAAGCACTGAAGGTTTACCCCATTTTATTGTGAAAATAAACCACAAATCGTGCATATTCCAAAGTTTAATGGTTCCTACAAAAATATTTCTTCCTGGCATGTTTCCTTCAATGTCAAAATTGTCTCCATTTAATGGAGTTAATTTTACTATATAAAAAATTAGAAAGGTTTCATATTCGGAAGTTTGATAGAGACTCTTCCCTAATTTAAGTTCGCATTTAAGAAAAAATTGGATACGATTAATAACAGATTCTACAAATACACGACAAAACAATTATTTGTGAAAAAATAGGATTCGAGGCAAATATATTAGAGAAAAACGTAGGGTTTGAGCAAAAACCCATCTTAACCCTTTGGGATCAAGAGAGTTGGATCAGTGTTGCGCTCTTAAACTCAAATAGCACTTATGAAAAATTAGGGCTCGCCGCATCTCTAAAAACTCGTTATTGGAAATTGCCACACACAGATGGCGCCAGTCGACCGGATGGCCGAGATCGTTAAGGCAGTAGTGCCGTTGCGATTTCAAACTGAAGGATTGCGGGCTCGAGTTCCGCGTCGGGCATGGTAGTCTTTGTGTTCGTCCTTTCACCCCTCACCATCACCATCTCACATCTAACCGTTAACAATAACGTTAATCTATTGTGGCCGCTTATGACCTAGCAGTTGATGCGACCTTAAATAAATAAATTTAAAACAAATGATAGTTCCAGTTTCGCCAGAAGCGGAGCGGTCAGGTTCCTAAACATTTCTCCCTGCCTGTCCTCCCTCTCCGCTCGGCGGCCCACGCCGCCATGGAAGACTCCGCCGGGAGACCCGGCTCCGCGGCGAGCCATGGGAGCTCTCTCCCGCAGTAGCAGCAACGGCGCCGCTCAACGCGGAGTAATTTCATTTCCAGTGGCATTGCTTCCTCCCCCTCCCCTCCCCGCCCGCTCCCGCACCCTTTGACCTTTGCTGACCTCCACCGGGCGCGAGCAGGCCCGCAACGCCGCGCCGGGCTGGGCTGGGCGCGGGCGGGCGGGCAAGCCTTTGTATTGACCCTATCGCCAGCACCGAGGTAGTACGTATTGAATTGTGGAGAGCAAACAGAGCGTTGAGGGAGAACGGAGCTCGAAAACTGATTTTTCATTCTCGCGAGAGAGAAAGAGAAAAAGTTCCGTAAACTTTTACCTCGAGATAGGAGAGAACGCCGTGAGAAAATACGAACATTTTTCTGGCGACCCTCCCCCCTCTTCGCCCCTGGTGTGAGGGGGGGGCGGGTTTCCCCTGCGGGGAGAATGACGAGAATTCCTTCGCGAGACCGCCGACGCAGAATAAAGAACTTTTTCATTGTTTGAGTGAGGAGGACCGCCAGAAATACAAGTATTGGAAAAGAGGGCGCTCTTAAGAAAGAACACAGGGCGAGTTATGAGCGCAACAATGCTTCATAAAGCCAGTCGGAGCGAGAGCAATTTGTGCTCGGTTGCCGAGGACTGAGCGTATATTAAAAGTAGTCCATTTCCTTCCTCTAATGACGAATTCTAATAACGACTATTGATTTCTCTTGTAAAAACGGGAAATATTTTATTTATTTCAAAATACTATTTACTTTTTAGTGTCTTTATAATTACTGCACAACTGAATGGAAAACTAAAAGATTCGAAATTCGATTCACCAAACAAATGTTGAAATGTTACTGTTTGGTCAAATATTAGTTTTTGTCCGTTATTCAGATTGCAGGGCTAGTTAGACTTATTAAGTTATTAATGTAATATAATGAGATAAAGGGGGGCTTTACAGAAGATGATTATTTGTCACTTTTATTGCTATTTTGTACTGAACAGATTGTAGAAAAACAGTTTAAAAACCATTTCATTTCTCTAACGAAATCTAATTAACAAGAATTATTTATGTTCACGTAAATTATAAATATTCGATAAATTTCAAAACGTTAGTTTATTCAGTAATATTAACTTTACTGTTTGCTATTAATGACAAATATGTACGCAATAAAATTATACAATCTATAAATTTTAATGAACCGAGATTAATGTTTAATTTAATACAAGACAAATAGTCGTGAAAATGTTTGTGACACACTAGGTCACTCAAGCGTGTGCATTGCATATGACTTTAACAGAAATTGTCTTTGTAATCGTTCAATATCATTTGACCTAATAAATAGCTCACTTTAAAACCAACTCAATCTCAAATGCCTGAATTTTATAGCTATCACTGACTTTGGCGACGAAATAAATTGTTTTCTGAAATGCGAAGAAACGAATAAGGGCAAGAAATAATTTTGTACATCTGCGGTATTTTGCTATTTCCTGATTCGAGCACTGAAACAAATACAACTACAATTAGACATTTAGCCCTCGACAAACGGCGATAAATTACGTGAGGATGGCGCGTTTTGTATTTGCGAGGTTGGAGGATAGGGGAATCTACCACGAAGTGTCTTGAGGACTTCTTTTTATTTACACCTCTCTACTTATTCCAGTCCACTCAATATATAGGCGAATATATTCTTGGATATATATGTATGAATTTTCTTTTATGTCTCATTAGGTTTTTATTTCAACTACTGACCAACTGATCACTACACCTCTACAACTAATATATACTGACCACCTGAATCTACACAACCATTTGTTGGTTTGCCATCGATATTTTTCGAAGAAGTGTGATATAAGTCAACTTAATGTCAACCATAGTGGGAGTATGTATGAAGTACTCGTATATGCTTACACAATGATATCAACATAAAGGAAATGGATCAGGAAAACATGGAACCCTTTCTGTCTCATGTTTCTTTGACTTGTGTCGCTGCACTTGAATCGAGTACTTGCGCAGAATCGAATGGCACGTCAAAATCGGAAGTCTTCACCCTTCGTTTATAGTACAAGCATGTAAAAGGTAACGTAACGATCGGTAACGAACCCAGAACACGGCAGAATTGCTAAAGTTTAAAAGCATCCATTTATAGTGTTTGGAAGCTATATGCCAATTGCAATTCGCGTCGGGTCACATAATAGCTGTTGTTCCCACAACAGTATATCTACCAAAGGTACTTACTTTAATCATAAACATACTATTTTATTGCAGTTTATTTATGTTGTAAAATAAAGCAGTCAGATGATAAACACGATATGACAGTAAGACTATTATACAATTGTTTTACGAATTGGAATACAGAAATTCTTTATTGCAAAACCATTTTCGAAACTATTAAAATATTTGTTAATTTAGTTTTAATTTTTAATTCAATTTACATTGAACATATAGTATGCTAAAAATGAAAAAACCGTAAATGAATTTTTAAGACAATCTTGACGGTGAAGATTCCCCAAACAATTTTATAGACAGATAATTGTATAAACTTTCTTTATTTTTCAGTTCTCGTCATGATTTGCTACAGTTTTGGGGACAATTTGTAAGCTCCCGACCGGTCTTCCGGCACGTGTGCTTTGTAGTGCGTGTGTGTGCGTGTGTGTGTGTGTGTGTGTGTGTGTGTAAGGAGAGAGAATAGGACAAGCAAGATGAAGGAAAGATCGCGCGCGGTCCGCGGCCCGTTTGGTAGGGTACTGCTCTGGCATTCGCCTGGTGTTGAAGGGAGAAACCACGGAAAACTATGCATCAGAGCAGCCGGACGCTAAAATTCTCCTCCAGACAGTGACTGAATTCGACCTAGCTGACAAGCTAGCGGTGTAAATCCTGCCACCGTCGGGACTCGAACCTAGAACCTCCCGGTCAGAGGGACTGCAGTGACATCAGTTGATGCCCTGAGCCTTCTCTCTCGGTGCATTTATGTGAAACGGAATGTTAAGTCATAGGAAGGTGGGAAGGGGAGGGGTAGGGTTGGAGGAGAGCAAAGGCTACTTGAAAACTAAAGTGAAGAAATTGTAAATACTTCTACCATTTTAATATTATGCTTTTGATATTTTAATGTAACTTCTTTCGAAATTTTAAGCCCGATGATGGGTGCAACCAATTCCTGAAACTAGCAAATCATAACGAAAACCGAATAATAAAGAAAGTTTATACAATTGTCTGTTATATTATTTGGAGACTCATCACCTTCAAAAATGTCTTAAATGTACTTAAAAAGACAGACTAATTACAGTCGCAATTGTTTAAGAATTAAATTAATTTCTTATTTATATTTCTGAAAAAACTTTTCACGATATTAATCTTAAAAAAGAATGAAAGTTTAAACAAAAATGACCCTATATCGCACACATTACAACCTCCAGTTGCAATAATACGGACATTAAAAATTAAAAAAACACAGAGAAACGAACGTTCTTCAAAACTACCACGACACGATTCGCAACACTGTTCACCAGAGCGACAAAAGCGAATGCGGAGTCGGTTACATTTTTTGCTTTTGATGTTTCATGGAGCTTACGTATTCTCATTTTGATGCACTCAAAATTTGAGTGGCGCTTTTTAAGTAATGCTGGGAATAGAAGCTGCTCTCAGCGTAATGACGATGATTCTGAAAGGTCTCGTCGCGCGTGCGTCACCGAGCTTTCAGCCAAACAGAACTTGCTGGGGGACGCGCAATGCACACTACTTGGGGCAATTCTGTGTTAGCTCCGTCGCCGGCACAGTCCACGCGTTCTATGGGCTCAAGCTTACGAAAAACACAAACTTATGAGCCAACAAAGTAGGTAATTAATTTTTCAACTTTAATTATTTGTCGACTGTCGAGAAACAGTAAAACTGAATGTTTTAAGGAAAAATGCGTCTTCGTAAGATGAACAATTATAATATCATAGATGTTAAATAAAGGTGACACGTTTTATAATCTAATATTTGTTATTACGTTCAAAAAAGTCAGATAAGATAGATATCAATAAGAATTGCATGAATTCAGTACACAAGAGAGCCGGTATATACTGTAACACGTTTTGTCTTTGACCACAAATTATTTGGTCACAATGACGTCCATTCAATAAAATCCATAAAATGAAGTTTTTAGTTGTGGAAATTTGATTATACTTCGACGATATTTGTGCACAATTAAAATAAATTTAACTTAAGGCTTCTTGTTTCAATATTGGTTGACTGAACAATATACTGCATTTTCGGCCGTTAAATCCGTGTTTAATTTTTTTAAGTTGTAACATTCCACACTCATCAATATTAAAGTCTATGAGTGTTGTTATAAAGTTCATTATGATTATTGCAATTGGCAAGGAGTTATAATTTTACGCCAGAAAATCCCATTTTCTGTCTGCATGGACGGATGTGACACGCATAACAGTTTCGGAATAGATGAGTTTGAGTTAAAACATGGTGTATACGACAGGAGTAAGATTGTGATGATCATTAAAATATTTTAATTTTGGGGGCAATTTTCCTAAAGCACCTTTGCATTTTTAAAATTTTCTGAAAAATGATTTTAAAAAAATGATTGAGCTTGAGTAGAATAGTGTGCATTTATCAATGAGATGTACTTTCGAATTTCAATAAAAATTCTAAATCATTGAAAATTACAAACATTCAAGTTAATATTTGAACCTGTGCTATACCTCCAATATTGAAGCCGGATATTTCATTCTCAATGCAATTTTACTATCAATTTTAGTTCTTTAAATTGTGTATTACATTTCTTTAAAAAACGAATAGTAGTTGAGGAATGACACTAAAAGGAAGAACATTTTTGGAAAGGAGACTTCTAGCCGTTGCTGCTCAGATCATGATTTCTCCGATCAGAGTGCATAGTTTCCGATCAATATTGAGCGTATGCCGAAGCAGAACCTGAACAAACGGGCCACAAACCTTACGCCATCTTTCCTTCATCACACTTGTGACCCTTCTCTTCCGTCACACGAACACACACACACACTTTTACACGAACTTCATTAACACATATTAGGAAGTCTAGACGGAAGCTTAAAGCTCCTGACTAATGAGGTGACCACCGTTTGCTTCACACCGACCTCTCCCTCCGACTACACCTCAGGCATAGAGCAGCTAAGCACTGTTTCAGATGAACATTCGAACCAACACAAGTCATGTGTATACCGTGATCAGGAAGAACAACGCCTTAACGATCACGGCTAAATCGACATCTGGCATTCAGGAATTAAAAAAATTGCTTATACGTTCCTTTAAGAATGTTTACATCTTTTGAAGAAATAAAATCCGCAAATTATACTACACAATGTCATGCAACAATGAAAAAGATCTGAGATATCCAATTGGAGGCCATGGCAGTTATTGGGTTATGCTATTTTATTACGCAAAATTGAACATGCAGTATGCTCTAGTTACCCTCTGCATCGACCAACTTTTTTTCCATAAAGCACTGTACCAAAGGAGAGTTAAAAATGTCCACCTTCAATATGACGTCACAGGTTTTATTTACATAAACATTTTTGTTTGTATGGTAAATGATCTTTGCAAAATGACAAGTTTTATTACAGAAAGTGCTATAAGGAAGCAACTGTCATATTTAACACTAATTGGTTCACAAATTATATGAGAAAATACTCCCAGTCTTATAATTTTCATTCGCTAGCATCGCGTTCAACACACATTGCGCAAATTTGTCGTCTGACTATGATTACCACAAACATATGTGTTACATTCACTGCACACAATTGTTTTTGGCAGTTTGTTCAGTTTCTCGTTCTTGGAGCGGCATTCGGTGAAAAAAAAACAAGGCACTTTCCTGTACCTGATGGTGATTTTGTTTTTTGTGTTTTGGGAGAAATTTTATTTTCAAGTACAAGGCTTAATATGTTTTACAATATTCGAGGGGGGAAAATTCATTTGGTTTGAAAAATAAACCTCATTGTTGAATAATAATTATGTATTTCCAATGAAAATGCTGGTTACAAGTTAGACTAAGGGAGGGTCATTTAGTGCCCATGTCATGTTTCTGACTTTTGTTGTGACAGTTACTAACTTGACAGTGATTATAGAACCATAAAACTCATTCTCTTTCTGACTCAAAATCGGAATGTAGCACTTTAAATCATATTACTTCAATTTTGATGAGAGCTTTAAAAATGTGTGGACACATTTGACCCTCCCTTAGTCATTGCAAGGTTAATAGATGAATATGAACCTAAGTAAATAAAGGCTTATTTTTCTAAACAAATGTCAAGTATCTAAAATGTAGCAACTACAAAAAGGGCAATTACGAAGAATGTTCACCTTTTTCGAATGACACGATCTTGGGTCCTTACTACCTGGATGAATATCTGCATTTGTTTCATAAGCACACTTTAAACATAAAGAACACTTTACCATATTTTCTCCTTAAGCGGCAAAGCACAGACAAGTCAGTCTTCGTTTGACAATGCACTTCACTGCAATGCACTTCGTTTGACTTCGCACAGACAATGCCAGTCTTCGTTTGTTACATCAAATACCACATTGTCAGAAAACAACATTATTTTGTTTTTCAGACTGCCGCTATCCTTTCCTTTGGTTCATGTTTTTTGTCATCTTAGTTATGTTACTACTTTTTAACTTATGTCTTTTGAGGTCAAAATAATCGGTTCCACTCGTTCGCGCATTTGACCATATTTGACCAGATATTAACATTAAAGTAGGTTTCCTCTAAACTCGGAAAGTGTACTGTACACATGATAAACGGCTACTCTTTAAAAATAAACGCAACTCCGTAGCATTTTCTATTTACCGAGGCACAGAAGTCTTATATCGATGGTAAAAATATTCCTGCTTAGCGCACGTCACTCGCACAACCTTCCGCTTCCGCCGCTATTCGAAAACAACTTAAAATCTCGAACCGCGGACAAGGAGCGGCAAATACCTCTCGTACCCCTCTCTGGCGGATGAAGCCCCCCCCCCCCCCCTCCGTGGACAAGCTACTCCGTTTGCGGGCCGGCGGCGAAACACGTCGTCGCGATAATTTTAAAGTCAATGTTTATCACTCCATTAGTAAAAGTACTTGGGCAAATGAACGGGTAATTTTAAATGAAATGTTTATCACTCCATTATTACCTTCAGTAATAACACTAGGGCAAATGAACCGGCGATTTAAAATTAATTGTTTATCACTGCATTTGTATCTTCAGTAATAAAAAAACACTTGAGACAAATGAACTGGTCATCGTGTGATTGTTCAGACATACCGTAGCCGCAAATTCTGTAGCGAAGCTGCACATGGATGCATAAACCTGGTAATTAAAAAAGTAGAGACCTCATCATGAATATCCATTTTCTGTTGTAATGCTCATGTTTACTGAGCCACAGTTTTTGTAAAAATAACTGTAACCTCAGACTTTGCGAGCGCCATGTGACAACAATACGATCGATTGGCACTCGCAAACAAAATAATGAACAAATGATAAGATAGTAAATAAGCATTCATTTTATTAATTTGTCAGTCTTCACAAAATTTACTGTTTATACTTTAAAATCTGTGAAAATACCAGATATAACACATCTGGGCCCCACCAATTGTCATTTAAAGCACGGAATGTGGTTTAGTAGAAATGCTTTCTAAACGAGAAAACTCTTTGCGTTTTAATGAAAATGCACTCATTTAACTTAACTCAAGAAATCCTCAAAGTTGAATACTGGTAACTGGATAAAACTAATACTGGACACAATATTGTTTTTAGGTTTTTAAAAACGTTTTCAAACTGCACTAATCAAACATAATATAATCTAGAATTTAATTCATTCAATTTGCTTAAACTACAGTTGCCTAAGATATTGATTTACGGCAGAACCAGTATTGCGACACTAATTTGAGTGCTCCTGTTGCCTTTGCGGAGAGGTCCTGGGACGCATCGCTAACCGTCGACGAAGACCGCAAAGGGCGCTGCAGCAGAGAAGGTGAGGCAGCGTTAATTGAAGTTGGATCCCCACTCCTTCCTCCTGCTCCGGCCTCTCTGACTGTAGCCTCCTCCTCCCCTCTTTGCCCCTCCCCCGCCCCCTTCGGATCAGCTCGCCTCCCTCTCCGCCCCCAACTTCGCCCCCTAACCCCTGCGCCAGGGCCTGCCGTGGTGGCCTAACTTCCGCCGACCTCACTCCTGTCGTCTGTAATTAATATAAACAAACCAATAATTAAGCCAATAGGGGCCTACTACGAGGTTACAGTCAGGGGCTCAGCATGCACGGATATTCTCTGAAGATTTCACACGACACGACCGACATCTCACCCCTTCATACATTGGAAACAATTTTCCTCAATACGCCAACAATAACTAAACAATGAGAAATTATCAACTCTCAGAAAATAATGAAAAAAACGTAATAAGTTACTAACTTCATGTTTACGCGAATTATACTACAATACATCATTCTATTGCCAACATTGGCTGCACCTTTTTGAATCGCATTTTAGGTTATTCGAGGACATTTGACATTTAATCAACAAAATTAGTGACAATTCAAAAAAATCGAAAATGTCCCAAGGGCTGAATGTAAAGAACCTCCAAAAATTAAAACACCATTCAAGGCGCAGTGATACCAGCGAGATCGATTGGGGAATATCAATATTAGTGAAAAGTTAGTTCACAAACGGGCAGACGGGCTAACGGTACAGACGTTTTAACGCCAAATTTCGATTTTTCGGTATCAATTGCCCACAAAGCTTGGCCACAATTTTCCCTACAGCATTAAAATATTCTCTCTATACTGTGTAAGCAATAGCAAGAAAGTAAAAAGGCATTTTAAAGAATTGTGGTTGAAATTATACTACAATAGCGGATAACCCCAATAGCACTATAGTATAAAACTACACATTCAATATTGCCCTATAAAACTGTAATTATATCTTACGGGGTACAATCGCTGACGGGGAATGTTTCGTGATGCAAGTACTGCACTGTAGGCAGTGCCGTCCCCGCGATACAATCTCCAGTGTCCATTCGACGTCTGAGTGCCGTAGGTCACCTCACTGACGTCATGTTTTGCTCTCATCACAGCTGCATGCGACGCCGACCGAGGCTCTGGCGCTGGGTCACGTGATTCGCGTGACAACTGCCAAATTTAAAACCCAAAAACGGACCCCGACCGCACGTGATCTTCCCTTCCCCTTCCTTGTCTTATCCTCACCCCTTACTTATTCACATACTTATATGCTCTACACTACTGCACATGCCGGAAGCTTGTATACTACTACTATATAAGATATAATAAATAGTATATAATAAATACTATATAGTCAAAGCTAGTGTCGAACATCTGCCCTGATTCTCTAAAATCCTACGGCCTCTTGACCAGAATCGCTGCAGAATCGTTGGCAATGCTGGCTCTGAGCACATCTCACCCATTGCAGTGTGGACGGAAACTTGTGTGTAAAGGTCCATGGCTTCCCCTCTCGACACCTCGAGAATGACGGACAGAGCAGAATGAAGCATCACCAACTCACCCCGATTCGTCCCGTTCCGTCCTCTCTCTCCCGCTCGCACACGTCCACACTCATGTCCCCGCCCACACCCTCGCCCCAGCTCTCGCGTCCCTCCAATTCCATTCGCTGACGATTGGTTCTTGTTTTGCCACGGCAGCGCTCCGCGCGGCTCTTTCGTGAATTCTTGTGATCGCCTGCGGGAGGAAGCCTGTTGGCGCCCTGTGCCCCTCCGAGTCGATCGAGAGCGGCACCTGCGGCTTCGCCCCGAAGAGTGCTAATCGAAACGCCGCCTTACGCTGATTGGATTTGCTCTTGATTGGAAATTCAAATGAGTTTTGCTACATGTCTCAAATGTGAAATATTGCGTGATGGAATATTTGAATCTTCAAATTCTCGAGTCTTCTCAATTATGAATACATAGTTCCGAGAATGAAATTCACTTCCTTCTCGGATTCTTTTTTCTTTCAGCGAATTGTAAAGAATCTTTTACATTTGAAGCGGCTTTATTCTTCATAGTCTATGTTATCCGATTTCTTACATTATATTTCTTATATTTATGTAATTCGACCTAACTTTATTTGCGAATGATAACTTCTCTTAGAAATAAATAAATAATATACAATATTTAAACTCTCTAAATGATATACTCGCTAATTTTTGTGGTAAAATCTATTCTAGAATCTGATGAAATAATTTAAAATTTGAATCCAGATGGAAATTTTAATATCATTGTAGTCTAAGTATACTGTTTTTATATTTTTTTATTAAATTATTTGAACAATACGAATGAAACAGAAAAACAATATTCCTTCTGAAATTACGTTTGCTCTACCTGTACACTGAAACCCTTACGTCCTTGCACATTGAAACCTTTAAAAGGAGAATTTGCTTAATAGATTTAGAGAATTATATTAACTTTTCATTGCAAATAAACAATGTTTACAAAACCGTTAGTGGAAAAGATACGAGCGGAAACAATATATCTGAGAGTTTATCGTAATATGAATTCTGTCATTAATAGAATTACACGTTCTTGTCCGAGGCTCAATCAAATGTGTTGCTCCCTTGATCATCTCTATTTACACAATATGCAAAGAAGTGTGATCAGTCTAGTAGTTAATCTGACAGATTTGCACCTGTGGAATAGAGCTTCAAATTGCGCCAATTCTTGAGGAATTGTTATTGACTTACCTACCCCAGGTTCATTCCAAGTGCTCCTTCATCTTAATTTCTTACTTTGTCGTTAAGATTTCATGGTATCAAATCAATAAGATATCCTATTGGATGAATTACTCATTCATATACTAACCCCTACATAAGGCGAGTAAAACTGGAGAGAAATCGATATATTATCTGAATAACTACATAATTATATGCAAACTCTGCACAGTGAAGTCTGATACCCGTTGAGACGATACTGTTTCCGCGTTGGTGTGAGAGGGGTAAAAGAAAATTATGAAAAATTATTGCTTGCTTTAACTAAAGATCTCAAAGGGGATGCATTTACTTTCTCTTCTGTTTCTCTCTCATAGCGCATCACCTTCGGAATGGGAGTGTAGGAATGGAGGAATAATCTCGTGACTCGCTCTAAAGGGCTAAAAGCTGCTGCGGCATCCGTCTGAAGTTGATTCGATAAACCACGAAAACAATTGGTTCAGCCAAGTGACATCGTTAGACCCAGCAACTAATCTAGAGTGAAAGACCTGGACTCTTCATAATACTAAATGAGCACTTCTAGCAACTCAGATGAATAATTCGATAGAATGGGTGATGATATGATTTGAAAGATGATCGAGTGGTTCGATCGAATGATCGAATGAATGAATCGAACCCACATTGTGCACTACAAATTATACACAGAACGGCCTGGATTTGAAGCCCGGTATCCAGAGGTGAAAGGTGAATGGCATGACACCACGGGACGTCCTTGGGTCTTTCAGTCCATGCTGTTTTAATAATTTATACAAGAAGCCATACATAGCACGCGGTTTTTCCTTCCCAAAGCAGTTTCCATCCCAAACTGAGAGGTGGCTCAGGGCATCCAATCATATCACTACAGTACTTCTGATCGGAAGGTCCTAGGTTTGAGTCCCAGCAGTGGCAAGTTTTTCTACACTAGCTTGTCAGCTAGGTCGAATTTAGTCGCTGTCTGGAGGAGAATTCTAAAGGCCGGCTACTCTGATCGGTAGTTTTCTGTGGTTTCTCCAATCACTACCAGGCAAATGACGGAGCAGTAACCTTATAAATGTGCCACGGACCGCACACGATCTTTCCTTCCTGGTCCTTGTCATACCCGTACACACACACACACACACACACACACACTCTCTAACAAGCACTACACTACCACACATGCCGGGAGACCGGTCTGAAGCTTAGTGCTTGTCCCGACTGGGGTGGTACTCCGTTGGTGGGAAATACCTGTTTGTGGGAAAACCTTGCTAGTCGACGGTAGGTCAGCGGATGATCCTCAATGATCTCATTTGTTGACGCGATCGGAATCATTAACAATCAAACAACCAAGCCAAATTGGGAGCCATACAGAGAAAAGATATCAGTGATGGTGAAAGACTCGAGCAGTACTGCGAGTAACACGCAGCGCAGGTGCCAGACCTTAGTACCATGAGGAGAAGATGGTACCGAGCTCTCCCACTGGGATTTCTACTAGCAAACTACGCAACCGCACGAATTTCTCAACCGCTTCCTGCTACTTGGAAAGACTGTTTCCTGCCTGAGCTCTACCTTGAAACAAACTGCAGGTCGCTTTTTTTGTCCATCCGGTCCCTCCCTCATCCCCGCCCTCCACACCCCCTCTACCCACGAGCATCGACAAAAAACATCCCCGCTTTAAGCGGGCCGCATTACGCCCAAGGCCGTAAATTACCCGCACTAAAAGTCTTTTAATTAGTGCAGGCGCCTCGAATGCCGCAAAGCGGAGTTTGTTGCAGCCGCTACAGATATACGCGGCTTTATGGCTTAGCAAATGGCAAAAAGGAGATCATTGAAACGTCGGAGTCGGGGGCGGTCCGCCTCGCCCAGCTTATGAGGTTCCCAGTGGGCCTCCGCGGGCACGGAAGCTGCAAGGGAATTCGTTGGAATGAGATCCAAATTTCCTTCCGTCCGCCTTTCGGTTATCTTTAAAAATAAAATTAAACGTCTAGGATTTGTGTATAAAAGGCTTTCAGAATTTATGGAAAATCAGATTCCATTATTTCGTATTTTATTCAACAAGGTGAATAATATGCACGTGGGAAATATTGAAATATGTGAAGTCCGACACTTAGAAGATATCTCTGGAACTTTTGTAAAAAACAAAAAAGTTCATCTGCAGTACATTAGTTTACTGTACACTACCTAACATGTATTTGAATGAAACAACGTATACACTAAAGAAATATGTATTATTTTATGCACGCTGACACTATTGAATTCTTAATATTTAGTATCGTAAATCATATTACTGCAAGACTACAATAATATTTTAATTTTGTTACATTTGTGCAATTATAATTCATTCTGAGTAATGAACCATCTTCAACATGACTCATTTAATGTGGTTGACTGTAATCAGTGTTAAAATTTAATCATATTGAAAACAAATTTGAAAATTTTTAAAGCAAAAAAACGAAATAAAAATCACGAAAACAGAAATAAAAAAATAATATGATGGAAATTATTTTCCACTCATCCGAAAATCCATCAACACTGGTATTGGAGCCTCTTGGTCTACGAAATACAATTGCAGGAAACCATAGCAGGAGCCCATCAAAACAACACGTTGCTCACGCACAGAAAAAAAAAAACAGGTGAAGGAGCGGTGTCAGCAGCAGAGACTCAAGCCACGCTCCTTTTCACTAACACATTACCTTCCACGCCCACGCCCCCTTCCGCACTCCAGGAGAATGATCTCCGTGGTCTTTAGCGACGATATCAATGCGCTGAATACACGTACTATATCATGTGCTTCAATACAGAATGGCATTCATTACATATGGCATTCACTCAACGTGAGTTATTGCTTCGACATCCATGTGGCATTGGTCGGAGGAAATCACTAAAAGGACTGATGAAAGCGGCTGTTATTTGAAATTCTCTTTCAGATAACAGATTTTCAGATTTTCTTCGGCAATTTATCTGGTGAGGAAGGCTCTGCGCGGAATCGAATTTGTGTTCTAGGAAGTAATAAGTTAGCAGACTTACAAGTACTTACTTCTCCCCACCTGGTTTCGGTGGCGACTGATAGAAAACTAATTACTACAATCAATAATAAAGAACAGAGTTATATTTTTGCTTTCGATGTGTATTGTCTAGTCATTTAGATGTGATTGATGTGTATTGTTTAATTTAAAAGCTAAAGTATTAAAGTAATTAATAACTGCTAAGGAATGTTAAATCTATTTTAATCCTTACATCAATATATATTAAAACTATAATTTATTTTGTGTAGTCCACTTATTCGAAACGCCTTCATATAGCTGTGGCTCTGGTTTTCTAATCACCCAGTAAGCTTACGTTCATTAAGCGTTTAAAAAGAGTGTACATGAAAGCGAACACCGGGGCCATAAAGTGGTTGCTTGGGTTCTGCCTTAATGCAGCTGCGTGACAAAAAAAGCGTCACACTTAAACAATTACTTTTCTAAATTGCAATGCGGTTTTAAAATGGAAATTCTTTTGGAACATTTTTTAGAGTTGGACAATATATTGCAACTAATTTAGACACGCAGAATCGATTAATGTTAAATTTAAATACAGTCATTGAAGATGTAGTGTGTAGTATTGAAGTTCGGAGTTTCTTAGTGAGGATACAAAGGACGGTATTTTGAGAGCCGGATCAGTAAATAAGTAAAAGTTAAAGAAAAATATTTATTTCATTATAAAATTAGATCCTTTTAAATGATTATTGACTATTACAGTTATTACTATTTATATTTATTGTCACAGCTCTTTCCGCATCAATATTTTCAGGTTTGTAATTAAGTGGTACTATAACACAAAATACTGCAGTTAGAAAAGTCGAATATCTATAGAATATTATCAACTCTTTTACCTGCTCATTGTACTCCAGCAATTACTTACATAGTGTTCTACATAACCCATCCATCCAATCCATGTATTTCACTAATTAGATAAATTAATTGTTATTGATAAACCGTGACCAGAGATTTTAATTCTTCGTTTCAATGGAAATTGCAAAGAAATAATATTGAACCGTTTTGACAAAGAATTCATTATACATTCTAAGAACACACAACAATAAGACTTAGCTTCAACGTAAATAAACATCACTGTGCATATTCAGTAACACACACTTACAAAACGAAGGCAGAAGTAAATGACAGGCACACAATACAACAGCACTATTACTTAAATACACTTCTCATTCTAACAAAGCCGTAGATCTACATAAATCTATTACATTCTTCCAAGAAAAAATACATAAAACAAATAGCCCAGTAATTATCATTTTATGTTACGCAATAAGTTAGAGCGATCGGCACAATTTCCTGCTACTATGGAATACATATACGTCGTGAGAAATATAAAACATTTAAATTACATTGTTTATTTAAAACTTGCAAACCTGCCTCATTTCATCGGTCATTGGAGAATAAGTAATGAACGACACAAAACAGTATTTCGTTTCTCGTTTTTTTTCGTTTAGAGCATCTGAAGTACTTTGCTGTTGAGACACTTTTACAGCTCTTTCTTTGTGCGATACAATCGCATAGTAGTATTCAGCTAGTAATATTCTAGAATTTCCGTTAATGTTCTATAATTGTGAGTAATTGTGTCTTTAACAAGAATGTATTGACAATCGCAAGGAAGAGCGAAAAGACCAGTGCGTTGAACGTAGTAAATAATTCGCTGGTGGTGAATTGATAGGAGACACTTGCGAGGAGCCGCCGATGGCTTATGCATGGCCGCACGCGGGGCTCCCTATCCTAACCCCGCTCCGGGGGCAGAGGCTGCGCTGACAAGGTCGTAACTCGCGTGGATGCGTGTTGCGGCCCCAAACGGCCCTCGCCCTATTGGACACGCAGACGGGAGCGCAGGCCGGGAGGCGGAGACGGCGTTGGTGGCGAAGAAAAGGCAACGGTAATGGCGGGGGTGGTAGTGGGGATGGCAGCGGGCGGCGGGAGCGACGGCGGAGGCGGCGGCGGGGGCTGGTGGCGGGGGCGGCCACCCTCACTGATCCCATCACCCCTGCTCCCTCCCCGCTCCTCAGTCCCCCCGTCGTCCCAACGCCTCTACCTACGGCTCTCACAGCATGACGAATCCCCTTCCCCCCACACCATTCCTTGGCCACGAACGCCGTCTCCGCCTCCCGGCCCGCGCTCCCGTCTGCGTGTCCAATAGGGCGGCAACGGGGGGTGGCAGCGGCGGCGAGGGGGCGGCAGCGGGTGGGGGAGCTGCGGCAGCGGGTGCGGAGGGGACTGAGGGGTGGAGGCAGGTTGGTGTGCGTACCGCACGAACGCTTTCTCGTTCACACGTATTGCGTTCGTGCCCACCTTC
The DNA here is from genome assembly GCA_038098605.1 of Gryllus longicercus. Taxonomy (NCBI): domain Eukaryota; kingdom Metazoa; phylum Arthropoda; class Insecta; order Orthoptera; family Gryllidae; genus Gryllus; species Gryllus longicercus. Next base: position 956,728 of record JAZDUA010000360.1, read on the forward strand.
CCTTTCCGTATGGTTTGTGAAGGCTTTCGGGTGGACAAAATAGTATATGGCAAGTTTAGAAGGGCTATCCCGCTTCACCTTCCCCATTCAATATTCAACAGCGGTTCCGCATTCAACAAGACATCTATTAATCTTATGATATTCACCGCATGTAGGGTGGAGTTAAACTTGGTTATCAGACATTGTTGTTGTACATTAATGAATAAAATGTTTAAAACCAGAATAGAAAATTGTAACCCATTATTATTCAAAGCAAGTGACGCTTTACCGGCCTCACATTTGTCATTGGTAATTTCTAATCCTTACGTACACCTTTCCGTTTTAGAGCAAAATATCTAGATGTAATTTCTCTATTGGTTCGTGGGCTCTTATGTCACGACACCTGGTACCAATTAATACTCATAATCTAAGAATCCCATTCTTTAAATTGCGATCCCCTTTCTTCCCAAAGTTCTTGCTAGCGATGTCAGCTTACAGCGTCATGTGAATGGTATTAAGCCTCCCCCTACCCCCGCTCCACCGCTACTCGCCAACCCCCATTCCCGTTCCCTCCTCCCTTTGGTTTAGACGTTTTTGAAATCCCAGCCAGGATCTTAGAGTTTGCGGTCTCAGTGACCGTATGGATTTGCGTTATTAAATCCCACCTCACCAGTATCACGTGTTTTGTGTCACTTTTCAGCCCCTAAGACTCGACAACCTTAGTGTTCGTGTTTCAACAAGACCTTCGTGCTCCACGACATTGTCTTATGTCCTGGAGTCCCATAAAGCCTCACGATCTTGGGTGACAAGCGCCCAAGTGTTCCCGGGAGGACATGTTCCAATGCCCTCTCGTCCCACAGCTCTTGCCCCAGAAGCACGATCGCTAGCAGTTGAAGCCCATCGAGTGGCTGTCGTTGGGTGAAGTGGAGAAGAGAGGTTGTGTCCTTGCAGCCCGACTTCTGGCCACTGGGCGGGGACGAGGGCGGAGACGGAGCTGGCGGCGGGGGCGGAGCCGGTGGCGATGGCTGTGGTGGTGGCGGGAGCGTTGGCATTGGAGATGGCGGGGTTGGAGGTGATGACCGAGGCGGGGCGGGGCGGGTAGGAAGCGGGGGAGGGGGCAGGAGAGGCGACGGGAGAGGGGGCGGTGGTTGGGGCGGGGGAGGGGCGTGGGTGGAGGCGGGGCGGAGGCGATGGCGGTGGCGATGGTGGAGGCTGGACAGGGGCGGGCGGGGCGGGCGCGGAGGTTTTGGTGGTGGAGGGGGAGAGGACGAAGGCAGAAGCGAGAGCGGAGGCTGGCGCGAGAGAGAGGGAGAGGGCGGGGGCGGAGTGCCAGGTGAAGGCTTTAAAGTTTTACGTTCGGCTGTTCCGCCTTCAGTGCCGCCGTTGAATATGCAGCCCTTGGTGGAAGCGGTGGCCGCAGCGGTGCAGGCAACGGGTGGGAGGACAGTGTCCACCAGAGCGTTTATTGCGCGCACGTGAACTTCTTTTGTCAGCTGTTCAATTCGTCGGTCTTTTTTTTCATCCACTCTTTCAATATTCATTTTGTTCATAACTTCATTCCATTTTGTTGATTTATTAATTCAAATTATTTTTTCTATATTCATAATTATTGATAAATCTGTGAAGACAAAACCAACTTTTTCTTGAAATAGTGCTTTAAATGATCATTACTAGATGGCGAAAATGCTAGTTGTCGACTTGACTGCGCAGAAGGTTTGATCGTGAGTTTTATATATTTTTAGTTTTTAAATTGCCAAATTGACGGATTTTGATGCCCAAAACACGTAGCGATCATTTTAGCATGGAAGTGATGAGTTCTGTAAAAAAAAATACTGCTGTATAAAACTATATTCTGTTCTGCATAATATTAGTGCTGAGAGACCCTAAAAATAATTAAAAAGTTCAACGTTCATTGATTAATTTCAGTACTTTCAATACCAATAAATAAAATACGAAAACAGTATTTGCAGTGTACTACGACTACACCTCACATCTTTTTCTGATACATTGTAAACAATATTTATTTAAAATCTCAAATATTGAACGCTCTATTTAGGATATTAAAAAAGGTAAATTGCTTAAACAAAGCTCTTTTTGCACTAGTAAAAGTATGGCTATAAAGAATCCAGTAAAACACTTGTAAAATGGTTAAGTTTAAAAGTCGTCAGCATGAGTGCACTAATTAAACGTTAGTTCCCAATTGTAATAAAACTCGTTTTAGACTCGGAGCAGTCGGTTCTTAATTGAACTATAACGTTGCCTTTAAAGGTGATTTCAAACCTTAAACTACAAATGGGTCACTAATGTCAAACTAATTACATCTTTTGCCAGAAAAGCAATTTTGTTCGTCCTTTGTGTAAGATGACCAAATGAAAGAAATCGCTCCCACCCGTTCAACCTCTTTCTGTGTGTTGAGCAGATTACTAATTACTGAAGAGAGTGCAAGGCCTGCTTACTGCATTTGTTAATGCCAAACTCACTTTTATAAGTTTCAAATCCCTTCTTGTACTCCTTATTTTGAGTAACTGATTCAAGAAGGAATACCTATATTAATAATTACAAAAATACATTTGTAAGAGAAGATTATACGTGTTTTTATTCGAGCCTGATGTCTCAAATAAACAAGTTTCAACAGCGTGATGAGATCGAAGATAATCAGATTTTTCAATAAACATATAGAGGGAAATATCTTGTCTATTGACATAATTACGCATACAAAATGGCACTTATCATCTCCGATTGTTTGGAAATTGCACTAGTGTTCGGATAGTAACCAAATATAATGGGACGACCCACCCACTGATAATGACAATAGATATATTTTTGTATTTATTGTTTAGGTTTAACTATATATTGTAAATTTTTCGATTTACAGTTCTATACATTCTTGGAAATAGTGTTACACGGTCTGGAGCAGTTGAAGCTTCACAATAAAAACAAAACGTAATTTAGCTATGGTATTGACTTTTGTATATCGAACAATCCTTGTTGCGAGTCTGCAGAAATAAAGAAACACTGTAAATATGAATCACCATAAACAAGCAGAAATTAGTTTAAAAAATAAATAAAAACGGAAAAATTATTCGATATTCTCATTGCCACTCACCCTGTTCTAAGCGAATTGCCTACCAATCGCAGGATGATCAATGTGGTAATGTTTACATAAGACATAGTTACATGTTCACCGGAAGAACAGACTCACATGTTCACCGGAAAAAGTTATCGTTTTCGTCACGTAAACATGCCCTAAACGATTGTAACATTTTTTTCTAAATAACCGTGTATAACTAATGTAGGATAACTAATTGTTATAGAACGTAAATAAACAATAAATTAAACTGGTTGAAGATGGAATATATTAGAATGCTTCATGGATCTTTCAAATTATTTGTTAATTTTTATTTTTAAAAAGTAGGTGGAGTGCAACCTGGATGGCCGAGGTGGCTAAGAGCGTGAACTGACTCAGCGCTTTCTCCGAACGGTCGCGAGTTCAAGTTTCGCCTGGGGCACGGTTGTTTGTTCCTTGTCTCTCACGTATGTGTTGCCACAGAGGGCATCGCGGTCTGCTGACCCCAGAGCAGATGAGCCCGCAAATGTGTTGATGTCTTGTGTAGAGTCGAATATGCATTCCATCGGGATGTAAAGGGTAACCTGCTGTCGTCTGGATAAAAGCGCTAGGAAAAACACATCGGTCGGAACTTTACGTGATCAAATGTAATTTTCAAGAAAACTACCCGTGAATTCTACAGTTGAATATTGATTTCATACATTTTTTCTTCTTTTCACTGGACCTCTTATTATCTTCATTAAAAATTTTAGTCCCTTTGTTGCTTGGAAATATTCCTCGCAAATATGATCTTAATGAAGGAGTGGGATTCCAATTCAAGACTGAAGAGGACTCGATTCTTCGTACACCATATTTTATTCCTAGAAGTATACATCAAGTGTTAATGTACCCCCCTCCCAACTACCTCCTTATCATCCTAGGGGGGATAGTCTAGACGACTATATTGGAGAAGTTTAGACTGTCTGGAAGATAAGAAAGCTATGGGACGATAAGAAGAGAGGGAATGCTAAGACTAGTCCACGACGTGGAAGAAAGAAGATATCACGTAAGACAATGTTACAGATTGGAAAGTCATCATTTGTGATGTCAAAAGACGGTTCAGAAGTCGGAAGAGGAATGTATGCCAACGCAGATGAAGGCAGATGACACATCCCTTGTCAAATTCAGCCTAGGCATTTAATGATGTCCTCAATGGCCATAATTGCGGAAGAGGTAACCCTCACTTGGGGGTAATACGCGTGACAGCTCACCGGATGGAGGGGGATGGTCGCTAATCCAAACCACGCAAATACGAAATTTCGGATAATGCAAATAATATTCAGGATGAGGGTAAATTAACAAAATAAATTAGGCTTATGCTTATTTGTAGTGTAAAGAAAGGATTTTTAATTACTGTGGAAGGGAACAACAATTATTGCAACAAGTCGAAATGAAATGTTTATTACAGTGGTAATTACGGTGTACATCACATGTTTATGTAGCCATTACAGTCACTTAGACTAACTTGCAAAATCGTAAATCTTGTTTTGCCTTAAGGAACTGAATCTGCTTGATGAAGCGATGTTATAATGTGATGCTACGCAACATTGCCATTTTCTCACATGTAGGCTACATTGCATTGTCTGATAATCCTATAGATGCATTTGTATAAGTAGGTTTCCTTTTTCGGATAATCCGAACATTCCCGAATGCATTTCCGACTAGTACTACCGGGGTCTACTGTGCTACCAGAACAACCACTGCTGTCAGGCAGCAGCGATGACAGGACTGGGTGGAGATGCCAGGACGTGGACGTTGTGCAAATAATGCCTATAACAGCCAGGGAACGGCTATGCAAATGGCAAACAGGGAGCCATCGCATTACCTGAGAAAGTCCACTTCCATCTAGTTTTCTTAATGAGGAGTGAAAATAAATCTTGCAGTGTGCTGCGGGTTGCATTTAACATATTTTTTTTTTCTTTTTCCTATTTTACCGTGCATTTTTCACCAGATATTTTACTAGTTATTCTGCTATTACGGGCGGAGATGAATCCAACAAACTATACATAATTAAAATTGGTACAGCTGTTCTTGAGTTATAAATGGTGTAACTAACACAAACTGACTTTTATGTACATAGTTTTAGGTTCGATGATTCTACGGCATACTCCGTAGATTAAATCATGGAAACTTATTAAAATATCAAATCAAAAACAATTTCAATTTCAAAATAAAGAAGAACATTTATTCTTGATCATAACAACAAAAACAATAAACATTAGATATTGTTTGCAAACTAAAAGAATAAGATAATATTTAATTAATAGAAAAAATCCATACAATACCTAGGTTTACTTTTTCTTTATATTTCAAATAACCAATATCCCATATTTTATGTTCTATTCACCATACACTTCACCATGAACGCACTAAAATATTCTAGACAATCAACTTTTCCTTAATATTGTCCATAATTGAATATGCAGTCACCATCTCATTACACCTCTCACAACCACATTCTTTTTTGAGGCATACCACTAAGACAGAAAACTCCAATCACCATATGCGTCCGCCCTTTAAAACGTGCATTTTCCATCAGGTTGATCATTTCCTCTCTTCTGTGTTGACTGTCTCTACGAGTATGAAATCGAAACCATTACCAACCTGAAATCTCAGTAGGCCGTGCATTTTCATGTCTTGATGTTCAGTATGTTGTAAATAAAACAATTAATTTCGACTCGTTACATTATGGAGATAGCAAGTAAAGTGGTTCATATATCATTTAGACGCATTTGAAGACAGTTGAAAATAAAAGGCTGAAGAAAAAGACATCGTATTTACCATACTCATATGTACTCGTATTAATAGCAATGTTGAATGACAATTATTAAACGTATTTATTTTTTACCGATATGTTATTGCTTATTATTACCTTTCATATTGAGTTATATATACACTGCAAAACTTTCGAGGATCAATGATCATGGTTTTGACGAAAATGCAGTTGAAAGGTGCTACATAATCATTTATGGGGGGAATTTTGAAAAGACAAACCGAGTCAAGTTAACAGCAGTAAATAAATAAAATCATGTATGTACCACTAGCGTTAACTGGTTCTAATTAACATAGGGTTACAAAAAGCCGTCGGGCCAAAGGCCCACAGGAATTTTGTCGCCGCTCGATCATTAGAACCATTAAAACGCCCTTGGTGTATAAATAACGATATTATATTCTCTATGTTATGCACGCAGTTTAGTATACTGCGTCATAAGTATATACGTTATTATGTGATATTTGTTATTACATTTCTGAATGATCAATATACTTTAGTAAAACTGAATTCAAAACGGAATCTCACTGGACCAGGGCATTTTTAGCACTAGACCGTATTTAATTTTATTTTATATTTCATTTATTACATTGTTGGCTTTTGTTTTTATAGACTACTTGTTATTTATTATCCGTTTGAGAAAATATATTTTAAATTGAAGCTATAAAAGTCATTAGCGACTGACAGTAGTTTTGTTAAAGTTATTTTTCATTTATTTCCTTATTACTTTGTTTCTTTATTTGCTAATTAAAATCTTAGACCATTAGTACTTACAGCAAAATTCATTTTGATTTTAATTTATAAATTTTACTTAAAGTAAGTCCCATAAGTCATTAGCAACTGCCATTAAAATATTCATTTTATATTGTCACTAACACCTTTTTTTTCATTTCGTTTTGTGCCCGCAGCGAGCGCGACGTGCGCCGGCTGTGCGCGACTGTGCAATGGGGGGCGGGGCGTCTTTTTATAGGAGGCGTAAAATAGCGGCGTCGCGGCGCCAGGAGCCTCATCCGGGCGGCGGGGCGCGCCTGTCAGATTTTATCGCCTCCGCCGCCGACAGGACTCCGCCGCGCCGCCGCCGCAAGCGCCCGAATTGAAGGGCTCGGCCGGCAAAGGCAGACGGCGCGCGCCGCCCCGCCCGCGATACAAAGAGCGGGGAACCTCGCACGCGGCGAAGATGTTCACTCGAGGGAGACGCCGCCTTCGCACGAAACTCGGCACAGACGGTGAATAATAATTCGTTGAGTACCGGGAAAGGTAGCTCAGGGTATCAACTGTCACTGCAGTGCCTCTGGTAGCGAGGTCCTAGGATCGTATCAAGACGGTGGCAGGATTTTCGAAACTTTATTAGATAGTTACGTCAAATGATAGCTGCTGGTTGTTTTGATTAGTTTTCCGTGGTTTCTCTGATCAGTACCAGGCGATTGCCGAAGTAGTACCGTTACAAACGGACCGCGCGCGATCTGTCTTCCCTTCCTTGACCTATTCTCACCCCCCTACGCAAACTTACACTAACATGCACTACACTATTACACTTGCCGGGAGACCAGTGGGGAGCTTAGAGCTTTTTCCGGCTGGAGTGGAGATTGTTGAGAGAATCCTTATTGGTGAAAATTCCGTTCGCCAACGGGTAGGGCGGTGCCGGATCTCACCATCCATCTTGGGAAGATCATCGCCACCTCAAGGAGAAAACATGCACTACACTTACCTCGCTAATGACCTTAGTAGTTGACGCGCCCGCCATCGCTAATCAATCAATTAGTCAAAGCGATACAAAGAGCGGAGAGAGCTCTGATGCGACGGAACATCTTCAGCGGATCTTCGGATGCGACGTCGTTCACGTGAGGGAAGTGGTGACTCATTCGCGCTTAACGATGCACTTGGCTATGATAGCAAATAACAACGCGATCCATGTGTAGTAATGTAATATGGGAACATACAAGAAACAATCTCAAAAGATTTCATGTTGCCTCTACATTTTCTCTCTCTGCCTCTCTTTTTAATGTTATAATTAGATCACAATTGAATGAAGTGAATGAGAATCCATTTCAGAGCGTAGGCAAGGAAGTTTCGAAAACCGGTACTCTCATGCGATGAGAGAACTTCTGAAGGTCTCTGAGGAAGTACAGATACGTACTCAATCAGCTGAGAAAAATGCTAGCTTAATACAAAACTTGGCACCTACGGTGAATAACAATGCTGTGAGTGATAGTAATATTACTTCTTCTTGCTCCTTCTAAGAAACAGTTATTGGTTTTATTTCAATAGGGGAGAAACATTTTTCACCAGTAATACTGAGTATTCAAGGAAATGTTTTGTAAAACTTAAAATTTATTTTTGCGGACTATAGTCAATGATTACTGAACTTGTGGTACACGTCTCCCATGTTAGTTATAGAAGATTATTTGTTCTTGGAGTGTTTGTCAAAAGAAAACAAAAATTAAAAACAATTCAGGGTACTTATTTCTTACCAACATCATTAAGAGTATACAGTATATATTTATAATTTTTTGAACCATTTGTACTTAATTCTTGCAAGTACTACAAGTAAAAACGAATTCAAACCTGCTTAGGATTCGAGGATATTAGAAGTCCTTCCTTATTCTTTTTTCCGGTAACTTCCCACTTCTGTGGCCCTACGTAAAGATATTATAACGGGCATTTCTTGTATGCCTTCCAAAGTGGGTTGAAAATGGCGTTGCAAGAGTCATTCTTCAGCCGGATTATTTACCCAATATTTACTGTTAATGTTGCGGTTTGAGTGGATTTCAGTAACGCCTTGAATCAGACATGATTGGATAAAAATGCTGGGCTGGGGTCTGAAACAAAGTCCCTCGGGTTACTAAACGTGATTCCTATTCACTAAATGCCCGACATTCTTCAATTTTTATTATTTATTTATATGTTACAAAAATAATATAAAAATACTCCCCTGATGGCTTTTATGTAGCAAAATAGTTTATCCATTCTTGCTTCAGTGTGTAACCAAAAACGATACTGCATTCAGTGAGACTTTTTTGTAGCACACATATAATGTGAAAAATGACGACCTCAACCTGTTGCAGTGAAGTGGAAGGAGCAAGCAACGAAATCCGGCAATGAGAAAAGGGCTTCTTTCACATGTGCGGGGCGTTTGCACGGGGTGACGGAGCGTCATAGTATATCCCGCGCAGCGCCTGGCCTCGCACCTTGGCCATATCTCAGCCCGCAATCTCTCTCGCCCGCCCCGGCGTCGCTCCCCGGGCGCAATTCTTCACTTCCTCCGCGCCCTCGCGGGCTGCGCTCTCGAGGCCCTCTGGGTCACGCGTGCCCTCCCCCACACTCACCACAGCCCTCGCCCCTTCGCGCTCTGCGCTTTGCGCTTTCCTTTCTTCCCTCCTCGCGCCTCCCTCTCCACTCCACATTCCTTCCCACTTCCTTCCCGCTCCTTCACCCCGCTCCCCCTCCACACTCACCACAGCCCTACACCTTTCGACCTCTCCTCTTTTACCTTTCCTTTTCTTTCCTTTCCTTTATCCCTGCATCTCTATGAGTTTTCCTTTTCAGCTTCACTCTGTTTCTTCTGCACTACGTCCCACCCTCCCAGCAAACCCTCACCTGTCTACACCACTTACCTCCCTACTCCCTTCGTGCTCCTTCCCCACCGCCCCTCCCTCCTCCTTCCTACAACTCTGCACTTTCCCTTCCCATTCTGCTGCTGGCTCCTTATCCATCGCAACGCCACCATATCTGCCCTTAGTTCCCTTCTACGTCCAATTCGTTCTGTCCCTTGGCGTTTCCACCCTCCTTCCCCTTGCCCCTACTTTCCCGCACTCCCCTTCGCGCTGCGATACCCCTCGCCTTCTCACCGCTCATCGCTCAACACCGCTCACCCCTCATCTCAGCCCTGCACCCTCATCCCTCACCCCCTTTCACTTTCCTGTATTCCGTCCCCTCTCCTCGAAAGCTTCTAGCTTCGCTGTGTTTCTTCTGCTCCGAAATACACATTTTGTCCTCCCCGCTCTTCTCTACCCACTCCATTCTTCTTCCTACTTCCTTTGGGCTTCTTTCAACCCGCTCCTCTCCCCTCCTTGATGTCACTGCTCTTTTCATTCCCACTCCGCTTTTGGCTCCTTATCCATCGCGACATCACCACATCTGCCCTCAACTCACCACTTTCCCTTCCACATCCAATTCGCTCTGTCCCTTCACTCTTCTGAGCGCCTTCCCCTTCGCCCCTATTTTCCCGCTTTCCTTTCCCCACTCCTCTACCCCGCGCCACCTCAACGCACACCGCTCCATACTCACCACAGCCCTCTCCCCTTCACCCTCCCCTCTTTTTCCTTTCCTGTCCTCCCTTCCCACTCCTCCACAAGTTTTCCCTTCTAACTTCACTCTGTGTTTTTGTGCTCCACAATACACGTTCCGCCCTCCCCGCTCCTCTCTTATCACACCATTCTCCTTCCTACTTCCTTCAGGATTCTTCCAAACCGCTTCCTTACACATTGTCTTCGACTCCTCGCTATATCTGCTCCGTCCCGCTCGCTCCACACTCTCCACTCAGCCCGACTTCTGTCAAACTCTGCGCCCTCCCACTTCTCATCCACTTTCCTTGCTACTTTCCTCTCACTCCTCCCTCCCTGTTTCTTCCTCTCCACTCCTCCCTCCTTCTTCCTCTCACTATGCGTTTTTCCTTCCCATTCTGGTATTGGCTCCACATCCATCTTAACTTCACTATGTGTGCCCTCAAATTTCCGCTTTTCCAGCTACATTTTCTTCGCTCTGTCCCTCTCCTGAACTCCGTCCCCCTCGCTTCTCCCGATCTGCCTCTCCCTACACCTTCTTCAAGATCCTCCCTCTCGCTTCCTCCTTTTCCTTTGGTCTTGCAGTTTCAATTTCCCCGCTCCTCCCTCTCCTCTTCACCGTCTTACATTTGCTCTGTAGTATACGCTCTCTTCAGTCAGCCTTCCCCGCTCTCCTTCCGCTTCGGCTGCGACCCTCTGCCTTCCCTCCATCTTCATTGATCCGACTTTCTTCGTTCAGGCCTCTGTCTTCCCATTTCTCCCTTTTAACAGGCTTTTTACCGATACAATAAACCCTACTCATGATTAAAATATAATCTATTGGATAGTATATTTCTTATCCAAGAATCAGGCGAGCCTCAAAACTTGACCCACAGTAACTTGAATGTTTCAATCTATCGATGCTGATTTGTTGACCTACATGTTTCACTAGCACATGGGACGCCGCCGAACCAAAGTTGATTATTTAAACTTGCTTTGTCTCTTCAAAATGTAAGGAAAAATTACATGATGTACTTTTATTGGTACTTCCATTTCTTCTCAATTTGGAAACATGCACTCGTTTGTATATTTTACACTACGGTACCTGTAGGATTCGTTCTCTACATTATTACACTTAATTACCACTATCAGAGGAATTAAGATTAAAACTAGTGTTGCTACAAAAGAACATTCACTCTTGCATTAATTGCAAGAGATACGCAATACGTATTCCTGATACACATTATTCCTGAACCGTATTCCTGATATACATTCCGTATTCCTGATATACATGAACCTTCAAAAGTGTTCCCAACCTGCAAAGAAATTCTCCAGCGCGCGGGGAATCGAACTCAGGATCTTCGAGTTGTCATACCATTCACGTTACCCTTACAGCCCCAGCCTCAGCATCGTGCTTCTCACTCCTTTAAAAACCGGGAACATATAATCAATATTATGATTTTTCAATGATAATTTTTGTTCGCAAATTTATGAAATAGAGATTGCCTAAATAGGACTAGACCAGTTTTGAAGCGTTCTTTGCTGTATTCCACAAAAGTAAAATGTCCTATTCAATCACGAAATGTAAAGAAAATCATTGGTCCTATTTTTGAGAAAATAATTGTTTTTAAACAACATTTATTTTAGTAAAAACTACACATAATTTCGAAAAATTGTGCATGATTTTATTTCTAGATCGTCTTTGAAAAATAGAATTTATTAAGGATAAATCTTTATCTTCAATATTGTAGTTGTTAGAACAGATCGAAAAAAATTATAAATTATACAATTTTCGAAAATTCAGGGATTTCAAAGGCAGTGAGAGCAGTGCCAATTTTGAGCGATTTCCCCGCTATCCCAAGAATACGTTTAATAAAAACAAGTTCTTATTACACGTGTGAGAGGAAGTCATTTACAACATGTAAATAAACTTTTTTGACTTTTTGGGTACCATGGCTTTCAATACGAGTTTTATGACAAAAAATGTCCGATTTTTGACGCAGCATTACAGATACTTTCTGTTTCCTGTGTTTACGCAGAAAACTTTCAAGTCCGTAATCAAGCGGGAAATTAAAAATGTATGCTGTAACATCACCTATTTTTATCTTCTAAAAGTTAGTTATTGATGATTTTGTTATTCAACGGAGGGGAAAATATTCAAGATTTCACAGAAGAATTAAACTACAAAAGGCAAAAACTATGCTTTTATTGTTAATTTTTTCTCTTTACGCAAAGGAAAAAATATTCAAAGTAACGTTAAAGAATTGTGTACCTTTAATTAATTGTAGATATTTCACTTCAGAAGCTTGACTTAATAGACGTTTCCCTGATATTTCTATAAGAGTCTCAACAAAATGTTTGACCTAGTCTGGCAAAGTACATGAACCTTTTTCTTTCCTGCTACGGGCTGTTCATGCTTATCTTCTGTCTCCATTGTTCTTTCCCTTTTCTCTTCTTTACTCATCTTACACTCATACGCCATGCCCTTCTCCCGAGCCGGCTCAAATGCATTTTTTTGTCGTCTGCTCCATTTCATCTTACAGGGCCCTTTCTCGCTCCCCCCTAACTGCCCCGCCCGTCTCATCTCAGCCCACCCAACGGGTCCGGCCGCACGTCGTTCTACCACTACTCTCCCCGGCCATCTTCCACCCCATTTCCCCCGATCTCTGAATTATTTTCTTCCCCACGTACACCATCCAATCCGCCCGCTTCACTCGACCGCGCCTCGAGAAGCCCCTCCCCGCCGTGCCCTCCTCCGCCCGCGCCGCCCCTCTCCATCTTGCTCCTCCCCGTTATCTCTTCCCCTCCCACCCCAACTGTCCACCCTCTTTTACTATCTGTCCTCCCCATCGCATCCACCTTACTCGTCCGGCCTATTCTCCTCCGGCATAACTCCTTCTACCCCGCCACAACCCACCCACCATTACGCACTCCGTTCCACTCCGCTCTGCCCGCCCACCTCACTCCTCTCCACTGCGCCTCGCTGCTCTCCTCTCCGCTGCGTCCAAGCCCCACCCCATCTCTTCAGCCCCGGCCACCCGCCTCGTTCTCCTCCCCTTTGTGTCCGTCAACCCTTCTTCCCCGCACTCCACCCTTCCAGCTCCGCCCGCCCGCCTCGCTCCGCGTGGCCTTCTCCGCTGCGCCCGTCAACCCCTCTCCCACGCGTACCAACCCTCCAACCCCGCCCACCCGCCTGCCTTAAGCCGCTTCGCCCGCCCGCCCTGCCTCGCCCCGCCACACGCTCTTTTTTGGGGACCGGACGGCGAAGCGCGCGCGTACATGCGGGTCACGCAACCCATATTTAACCTCGGAGCGGCGCGGCGCCCGGGGCCCCAATCCCCAATAATAACTTGGGCGCGACACCGCCCTGCCGCAGGGCGCCTGCGAGGGCTGCTGCCCTGCCGCAGGGCGCGCCACGCCTCGCCCTGCGCCCGCCCGGACATCCCCGCCACGCCCACCCCTCAGCCTCTGCGGCCTTCCGCTACCCGCCGGCCTCTAAAACCTACCACCGGCACTGTGTTAGCTATTTCTAATTTCTTTTCGTTGGGGGTTCCCAACATCTGCACCCCTGGCTTCGCCCCGTCGCGCCACATCTCTCCTGTACTTACCACTACCTGTTAGGTACTCTTTATTGTCTTTTCGTTTGGGTATTTTTGCGACACGAGGATGATATCACCGATAAATTTTAGGTTAATGCCCAAAAATTTGTCGTATATGTGTTTGGTTTTTTAACGCGATTGCTATGGTTTTCTGATATATTAGCCTTAGCCCTTCAGTGGTCGCGCTCAGAATTAAAACGTTAGTGGTTTCGTGGATTACAAGTATAGGCCAATTAAAAACATTTTATCAACAATATTTTACGAACAAATCGTCTTTTAGTTCAAATATAGACGAGTAATGGTATATACTGGTAACATTGACCACTTACAAAATAATATGAAATTTGTTAGAACGATATATTAAAAATTCTATGCAATACTACACAAAATTGTATGTAATATGCCTTTAAACAAATATACTCCAATGTATTCGAGTTGATGTTTGTTTTTAAAAGTGTCCTCTACATATTTTGTGTACTTGATATAATTTGCAAAAATATTTTAAAATAAATCAGTTTGACAAAACTGTTTAAACATCTGGAGCCTCTATTCTGAATGTGTTCGAATGTCAGCATTAGATGATCATCTCTCACAGATTTTCATAATGAATTTCGGGGACAACGACACGTTTTCCGCAGTTCTGTTCAGTGTTCTTGTTTTGTTGACGTCTACAGAGATAACAACGCCCTTCGGTGACTTCGCCGACCCCTCGGTTCCTATTAGAAATCTCCAGAGTGTTCTTATTGTTGACGGTACAGGTTTTTTCTCGATCCTCCTCCTCATTTCTGGTTTTATAAGGATCCTTTAGAAACCCTCGTCTACTAAACTTTTCTACACGGTTGTTCTTTGTGCAAACATTCAGAGAATTGTTTGCAGCAATTTTCATAGTGTTAGATTAGGTCAGAAACTGAATTACTATTGTAATCCAGTCTGTTTCCGGTCGTTACTGAAAAGTCCATGCCAAAAGTTTGTAAACTATCGCTGAAAGCAGCGAATGAATAAGACTGAATTACAATAGTAATTCATTCGTCCATTGAAGGGTTAGAAATCCGCATATACTATCGCATTTCAATCACACATAAGTATCGTGACATTTCGAGCCACGATACTTATTGTTGTGACCAGAAACAACAAAGAATAACACGGTTTCTTAAAACGTGTTTTTATTTCACAAACCAAAAGAGCAAATCCAATAACAATAGCCAAGTTCAAACAAAATTCCTGAGGAGAGTCCGTGTACGTCGCTTGTTCACCAATTAACCGTGGGGCAGTCCAGAATCCGTTAGCACTTCGACGTATCACTTTATCACAATGTCACTCACTATACTCTCGCTGGCGCTCGCTTATCGACTGACTCCTGCTTGCCCGAGCGGCTCTTTTATAGCCCACTCGAGGCGAAGGTCCGCTGGCCAACCCGGTGATACGGGTGAGTTCTCGCGCGCCGATGTCTGCCCGAGCGTGACGGCGCTGCCGCGCTGTCGGACAGCGCACTCTCTTGGGCGGTATTGGTACCGTCATCTGGCGGCAACTTTAAGGGTGTCTGTTCGGCCACGGCACCCTCCGCGCCCAAATGCGTTGCGTATGGCGCAAAACGCACTGAACGGGTAGCCCTCCTGGGCCGGAGTTCCGTCCTGGTCGAACAGGCGGATTTTCTGCTGCTGCTGGTGGCTGTTTCCTCCCGCGTGTCCGCTGCAACTGCTGGTGCTCCTACGGTCGTGCGCTCCTGTGGGGCATAAATTATTTCTCTCATCACTTTCCTGCGAAACTCCTCGGGAGATATCCATGGCCTGTTGTCTACTTGACTCTCGTTAATTCGAGGTCTGATCTGCCCCTGGTGGCGTGTGACCAGTCTTTCTAAGGTTCGTACCGCATAAACCCTGCTACCTCGAATCTCTTGTATTACCCCGGGCACCCATGCTGGCTCTTTTTTAAGTGACTGTATATATACCTTGTCACCTACCTTGTATTTTGGGTTAATACCTCCAGCTCTATGTGGGTCGCTAGGGCTCAGCAGTGATAGCAGGGTCCGGGGCTGCCTGCCGTGGAGCACTTCAGCTGGGCTTCTGCCCGTTGAGCCTGGCAGGACCCTATACGTTGCCAGGACCCTTAAGAGTGCTCGGGACTTTGGTGTCCCCGCTGCCCGCGCTTTCCCCATAGCAGTTTTGAAGGTTCGGACGAACCTCTCCGCCTCTCCATTCGACTGTGGGTGGAAAGGCGGAGCACAGATGTGCTGGATGCCGTTGCTCGCACAAAATCTTGCGAACTCTTGGGACGAAAACTGCGGACCATTGTCTGAAACCAATACCACAGGTAGACCCTCTGTAACAAAAATCCTCTCCAGCATCTCTATGGTCTGTGTAGAGGTGGTGCTTCCCATCTCAACCACATAGGGCTAGTTGGACTTCGCGTCCACTACCACTAACCACATGGACCCCCAAAAGGGGCCGGCGAAGTCTACGTGGACCCTTTCCCACGGTTCCGCCGGTTCCGGCCAAGGTGTCAAGTCTTTGGGGGGGGGCGCTTTGGTTAAGCTGGCAAGCCTCGCATCTTCTTAGCATTTGTTCAATGTCGTTGTTCATACCTGCCCACGTACAGTGCCGTCGCGCCAGCTGCTTCGTACGTACTACCCCCCAGTGCCCTTGATGCAGCAATTTAAGCACCGTCTGTCTGAGGCTCTTGGGTATGATTACCTTTGTAAACTCTTCGCCCTCTAACAATAGTACTCCAGCTTTACACGACAATCTGTCTTGTTTGTTAAACCACCCGGCGTTGCTTCTTAATCTTCTTGTTGGCCAACCTTCTCTGATGAAGCGCCGTACCTGGTCTGGTTTAGTTCCGGGTCTTTGTCCGTCTCCCTCGCTATAGTTCTTGCCTCTAACGGGAAATCCGCTAGATTTCCCAGCTCCTCCAGGTCCAACTGGAAACATTCTTCCTCAGACGCGTCGAAATCTGGGTCTGGGCCGGCGGGTAGTCTAGACAACGCGTCCGCGTTTGCGTGTTGCGACGTGCTCCTATAATGAATTTGGTAGTCGTAATCTGCTAGAAACAAAGCCCACCTCTGCAGCTTCTTGGCTGTGCATTCCGGGATCTTCTTCCCTGGATGAAAGAGTTGCACCAACGGTTTGTGGTCAGTGATGATGTGAAATTTGGTCCCGTAAAGGAAATCGTTGAATTTTCTCACCGCAAAGATGATCGCCAATGCTTCCTTCTCGATCTGCGAGTAGTTTCTCTGGTGTTTGTTTAGAGTTTTTGACATAAAGGCGACCGGTCTCTCGACCCCTTTTTCATCTTTTTGGGATAACACCGCCCCCAGACCGTAATCTGAGGCATCTGCCGCCACAGTTGTGATCCTTCCTGGGACAAAATGGTTTAGTCTTACTGTGCGCAGTAATTCTTTTTTTAAACTGTTCCAAGCTTTGTTGCATTCCTCTGACCATACAAATTTGACCCCCTTCTTTCTCAGTTGGTTTAAAGGAGCTGCTATCGACGAAAAGTTTCTAATGAATTTATTATAATAGTTCACTTTGCCTAAAAGCGCTTGCAGTTGTTTTAGATCTGTTGGCGGGGGCATCTGAATAATAGCTTGCACGTGCTGCTGGGTTGGGGCTATCCCCGTGCGGTCTAACACGTGTCCCAGAAAAACTACTCTTTCTTTAAAGAACTCACATTTCTCTTGGTTAACCTTAAAACCATTGTCTCGTAAAACTGTGAACAACTTTCTCAGGTTTTGCTTATGGTCTTCTAAACTGCGTCCCGTGACGATGATATCATCCAGATAATTGCAGCAACCATCCAGGGTCGAGGTAATTTGCTCCAGGCAGCGCTGGAAGATTGCTGCCGCTGAGTTTACCCCAAAAGGCAATCTATTGTAGCTAAACAGACCGAGCGGTGTGTTGATTACCAATACTTCCTTGGCCGCGGGATCCAAAGGTATTTGCAGGTAAGCATCTCTGAGGTCTATTTTGGAAAACTGTTGTCCGCCTGACAGTTTGTAGAAAAGGTCTTCTGGTTTGGGTATCGGATATTGCTCAACTTCCACTTGTTGATTCACAGTGCTTTTGAAGTCGCCACACAACCTGATCTTCCCGTTCGATTTTTTCACCAGAACCAAAGGCGTGGCCCACTGACTCACTGTTACCGGCGTAATCACCCCTTCTTTCTGCAGCCGTGTCAGTTCTTCTTTCACTTTGTCCCTAAGTGCCCACGGCACCGGTCTCGCTTTGTAAAACCGTGGTCTATGGCCCTCCTTAAGCTGGATCTTTGCCTGGAAGTTCGTGCACTCTCCTAGCCCGGGCGAAAACACCTCCGCGAACTCAGAAACCAAATCCTTGATGACCTGAACTTCATCCTGGTCTGATACTTGATTTATCTCGTCTATAACTCCGAACCCCAGTTTATCGAATGAGTCCAGCCCCAGGATATTCGTCACGTCATACCGGTCGACCACTAATATTTCTATGACTGCCTGCTTGCTCTTGTATGATGCTTGCACGCGCACGCTTCCTAGCACCTTAATGGGCGTCTTCCCGAAACTGGTCAATCTTTTTTGCACTTTTGTGTAACTGGGAGACCCTAATCGGTGGTACGTGTTTCGATTGATTAGCGTGACCGGTGCTCCCGTATCTAATAGGAAGTCTACCTGTTGACTGCCTAACTTAACTCGCACCGTTAACTTTTTCTGTCCTTCTCCACTAATGACCTCACTAACCATGGCTACCTCCATCTCTTCTTCGTGTCTTGCGCTTCGCGCCGCCTGTCGTTTTTGTTCACACACTTCTTGGATGTGACCCACTCTCTTGCAGTAGAAGCATTGTGCTTCCCTGAACCTGCACTCGGCTCTATTGTGATACTTTCCGCAACCTCTACAAGATTTCTTTCTCTCGAAAATGTTCGTACTTTTTCTTTCCTTTGAATTGCTGCCCCACTTTGCCGACCTTGCCCCTATCTGGTTATTCTGCCTATCTTTTCTCACTTTGCCTCTTCTCTCTCGCACAGCTCTCATGCTGACACTACTACTTAAACTGTTGACACTGTCCGAGCTACTGTCTCTCACTGAATCTTTAGTGCTAACACTACACACGCATGATCCGGCCGTGATTTGGCGGGCCGTCTCACGCGTGGTCTCGTAAGTCTTGCACAAGGTTTTTACTTCTTCTAATGAAGGATCTCCGTTCTGCAAAGCTAAAAACCTAATTTTGTCTTCCGGCGTGTGCAAGACTACCATATCCCTGATCAGTGTTTCGGCGTATGATGTCTCTCCCTCTGATGGCGGGCATCTGAATTGACACTGCCGCGCCAGGCCAGCTAACTCTGTAATCCACTCGCTGTGCGTCTGTCCTTCACTTTTCCTGCACTGGAAGAACTTATACCTGGCCGCCAGTACATGTGGCGTTTTGTTAAAGTATGCGTCTAATTTGTGTTTAATCTCTTCCCAACTCCACTCTGCTGAGTCTTTTTCTGGGAGTAGTTTTCCTAACAAACTAGTCACTTTGCTTCCTACGCAGCTTAGGAAAAACGCTTTTTTTGTTTTTGCGTCTCCTACCTGGTGACATAATAAATGCTGTTCGAACCTCTCCCAGTACTCCGACCACTCCTCGGAGTCGGGCTGGAAACAGTGGAATTGAGGCGGGGGGCGTCTATTGATTGCCTCCAATAGAATCGCCAGCTGCTGCGCATGCGCCTCTGCTTGCTGCCGCTGCGCCTCAGCTTGTTGCCGTTGCTGCTGCGCAAACGCCTCCTGTTGCAACTGCATCTGCTGCTGCATGAGTGCTAACATTTGCACTATCGGGTCGCCGGCCTCCATTTTACTTTTCCTCGTCGCCAATTTGTTGTGACCAGAAACAACAAAGAATAACACGGTTTCTTAAAACGTGTTTTTATTTCACAAACCAAAAGAGCAAATCCAATAACAATAGCCAAGTTCAAACAAAATTCCTGAGGAGAGTCCGTGTACGTCGCTTGTTCACCAATTAACCGTGGGGCAGTCCAGAATCCGTTAGCACTTCGACGTATCACTTTATCACAATGTCACTCACTATACTCTCGCTGGCGCTCGCTTATCGACTGACTCCTGCTTGCCCGAGCGGCTCTTTTATAGCCCACTCGAGGCGAAGGTCCGCTGGCCAACCCGGTGATACGGGTGAGTTCTCGCGCGCCGATGTCTGCCCGAGCGTGACGGCGCTGCCGCGCTGTCGGACAGCGCACTCTCTTGGGCGGTATTGGTACCGTCATCTGGCGGCAACTTTAAGGGTGTCTGTTCGGCCACGGCACTTATGGCGTTCTTAACTTAGCGAAGACTTCCCTTGAGTCAGTACCATAATATTGTTATAGAAATTCTAACTTTTCACTACCTTAAAAGAATAAGAATTAAAAATAGTTTTCTTTCTCCCAAGTGTTCTGCTCAGCCGAAGCCTTCACCTTTGAAGCGCCACCCTCAGTGGGGCTGCGATGTGGAGGTGTGACAGGTGTCTCAATTTTTTGCTTCGTCCGCCACTCTCGCAGACCTACTGCTTCCTCGCTCAGGCTCTACCGGCGACAGTTCCAGTGTTCCTCCTCAGACGTCGCATCGCCCCGTGGCCGACCCTCGCCCATCCGCTTGTTGGGGGACTTTGAACCTAAGAGAAAACTCCTTAATTAACGCATTCAAATATTACATTCATGCGATTTTGTTTTTATTTAATTTTACATTTATGTATGCAATTTTACATTTATTAGTAAACGTCAATCAAATTTATTTTCGTAAAGTATATAAGAGTGACTTAACTGTCTCCACTGCCATCCTGGCCTCATTCAATGTCTAATATTTCCATACCGAACTGTCCACCATCAAGTGGTTTTGATTCCTGTTCGCCGCCCTCATTGCTCCTAACACCCTACAGCCTTTCAGCACAGCTCCAGCCGCCCTCACCTCATCATTGCCTCTCTCTTCTACCGCTCCCACATCCCACCATCCCCACCGACATCCCCCTCCAATCCCTAAGGAGCTTTTGAATTGCAACTCCCCCACCGACGGCACAGGTTCCACAAGCTCCACTCTAATGGCATTAGTAGCCTCCCTGTACAGCACCTAGAGACTCCACCACCTCACCGACACCAGTAACAATACCACCCCTTCTCACCGTCTGCACGAACCCTATTGCCACTACCGATCCTCCCCTCCCGAGCACACGGGGCTATCCCTACTGAACCGATCATCCCCGCCACCTCCAACCCCCCACGATTCTACCGACCCCGTCGCGTCCAGCAAATCTATCATCCGCTTAGACTCCACGCATCTCACCCTAAGCCCGACCGGCCCTGTCTCCATCGCGACCACCGCAGCCCTCGCCGCGCGGGTGCGGTCTCCCGCAGGGGGGGGCGTCGCGCTTTCAGGGATTACGCCGCGATCATCGGCGGGGCAGCGCGATTATTCCGCTGCGGGCGGTGATGCGAACATCGCAGCGACTGCGGCGGCGCACAGTGAGCTGAAACGGTCTGAAACGCGCGCGTCGGATTTCGCGAGTAATTCTGAGAAAATAACGCGTTCAAAATGTTGTTGAGAGTCACAGATTTTAATATTGAAGGTCTAAAATAACTTATATTTGTAAAAAATATTGTTAGGAAAAACCAAGATGTTTATTTAAATATGTTTTAAATGCATTATTCATTATAATCGCATGCAAATCTCCGCTATAACTGAACTATAACTTCAGTGCAATTTCATTGTAATTCAAAGTAAAATATATGTACTGCAATGCTCAGCCGGCTTTCACAACCACCTGGAGTGGATTTCTCGGAATCTACGTCCACGTCGGGCGCACGCGCCGTGCTTGGGACATTGTTGGTGTCTCGCGTACGCAACCAGTGAAGCGTGGATTTGAATTGAATTGATTTGATGCCTTATTTTCGTGGCAAAATTCAGGCCATGAGCTCTTCCGTCTGGCCATGCAAATTTCGCTAAGCTCCTTTCACCAGCTAGCGAAGAAAAGAGGTAATTCTTGAACCACGAAACAGGCGATTTGAATTTGGTTCAAAGGCTTTATTTAGGCTCGAGAATGTTTTAGATGCAGTAAATCTACTAAATTGGGACAGTCCGATTCACTTCCCCTCCGAAGGAAGGCGTACGAGTATTTTTTTCGTCCTAAAAATTCACGGCTTCAATCGGGTATATTCCGACTTCAACTTGGGTAGATTTCGATACGCTGGCCGTTAGACCATCGCTGCTGTATCGTCGAGCTGCCACGTTTCCGAGAATAACAACACCACTCAACTTAAGGCTCTCACAGACCGGCGTGGAAGATCCGCTGCCAACGCGGAATAGCCGGAGTGGAAATTTCGTGTCACGTGTTGCCTTATGAGCACGTTCACGCCTGCGTGGCAGGCGAGCGTCGCAGCAACGTATTGGCAGCGTTTTATTGCCTGCGGATTTGGGAACGCAGTCGGAAGCGTTTCGAAGGCTTCCTCTCGAGTTTCGTGGAAGTCCCCCTGTCTTCGGAAGTCTTCGCTCCCCTCTGTATCGAGCTCCCCTTGCTTTTGTTTGTCGAAGGAGGAAAACTGTCACCAAACGCTGAGTCATATTTGACGCTACGGTGTGACCGGTCCCGCGGGTTCTGCCGCCGCGTCCAGCGCGGGGCGTTCCGCGCCGCACTGGTTGCGGATCTTCCGAGCCGGTCTGTGAGAGCCTTTATTTAATACTTTAATCTCATAAAGCATATTATAACCCTTGAACTTTGAAAATTTCTTATGCAGTCATGTAATCCGTTTCAATCCTAAGTCAAAACTAATATATTATCAAATATATCAGTATTTTACAGGCTTCACGCTCAATGGCTCAGGTTACCGCCAGTGGTGGCTCATGCCACGACACGTCGCTCACAATTCAGTTGCTCATGAGCTTCTCAACCGAGTCGGATTTCGTCACGCGGTACTCCATATTTTCGGTACAGTTTCAATTAATTTCTAGTCAACTCCTTGTTGACCAGCACAATACGTGACATGAACTGTATTACGTGAGTGTTATGTAGTGCTATTTCGCTTGATGGTGCATTTCACATAAACTTTCGGTAAACTGTTTATATGAAGCTATATATATATATATATATATATATATATATATATATATATATATATATATATATTTCGATGGTGAAGTGTTGTACATTTGCAACCAGTTGCTACCTTACGCTATCAGTAGCAATTACTTACAAACCGTCTGTGTAATTAATGCCACGCCATGTCTGTCCAGTACATGATATGGTAACCATACTCATTGTCTGTGAATTGCGTGTTATATCACTTACGGAATTTATGTCTTTCTGGCATCAAATAATTATGCTAATTCTCAATAACGCATTGTATATGCAGTACTGTCAGAAGTGGCATTTAATGTGTTCTGTTCATGAAACTGCTCTCACGCCCTGTGCCTGGGATTGTTACGCTACCCTGCTATCACGGCCGTGTGCGGCGTCTTGCATTAGCTCCCGTGGGCGCTGCTGGGCCACGCCCTTTTGAAAATGTCATTGAATTTCAATTTTTTTAAATCAGAGATTTCTTGTGAACATTTAGGAATCTCAACAAAGGGAATATGAATTTTAACTTGTTTTGAATATTTGATAATAAAAAACCAAAACTTGAAAGTTTTTCAATACAAATCTTGACGCTCTTTATTACATTTATGAAACAAATGAATTTATAAATTATGTTTGAAACTCATTCATTTTTCAAATTCAAGTCAATAAAAATTTCATGCTTTCCATGTACTTTCGGAATTTTTAAATTTTGTAACTTCCAATATGCTTGCTTGTTAGAAGTAATGTCTCGTACGTGAAACAGTGTTGATGACAAAATTAAAATATTGGAGCGACAATTAAGCATGATGACCAATAACAGCAAGGCGCTGGTGCATGCGCACAGGTTTCTAGCATGTGCGTTGATTTTGTGTTTCTTAAGCATTTTTTTACATCGCTAGCATTGTCACTGAGCCGGGTGGACGCAACTACATTTAAGCTTGAAATATGGGTATTTAAATGAGCTAGTTTTATCTAGTCCTATTAATTTTAGTTTGGCTCCCTGAAGTTTAAAAAGTTATGACCTTTCAAAGTGAGACTTAATTTTCCATTTGAATAATACGGATACTGATTTTATTGAAATGTGATTTTAACGAAATACTTCGCTTTGAATGCTTTTTTTTCTTATTTCACAATCAGAATCTAATAAAGAAGTTGAAATTGGATTGAGGAACTCATTAATAGCAAATATAGTCACACGATTTGCCATTTCTGAATCTTTTCTTTCTTCCAATGAACGTGCTTTCAGGCCACTACACGATGGCACCGAAGGCTGTGGCAGTGTCCGAACGGAGGCCGGGTGACGTGTTGGCTGCCAACGCTGGGGTCAGCGCGCGAGTAAGATTCGCTCATTTGCCAGTTGTGTTTTTTGATTGTTTGGGCAACAATCCGGGCAGGTCGATTTCCATGGTTTTATTCCTGGTGTTCCTCCTCCGCTGGATGGTGAAATCCGGCACCGACATAAATGTTGATTTCTGGAGAATTTTCTCCTGCAGACACCTCTGATACTATTATCTTCCCTTACCAACACACACACACACACACACACACACACACACTTAGTCATGCATGTAATACCCTATCACATATGTCCCCCCAGCGGGGCACCATCCCAGCTGGGACAAACTCCAAGCTCCCGACTTGTCTTTCTTGTGATAGTGTATTGTAGGCATGAGTAAGTGTGTGTGTATGTGTGTGTGTGTGTTTGTAATGGAATAGAATAGTATTAAGAAGAGTAAGGAAAGATCGCGCGCTGTTCTTTACTCCTTTGTTCTCCTCCGGCATGTTGTTGACCGGAGAAACAAAAACTACTGATGAGAACAACCAGCCCTTAGGGAACTCCTGCAGAAAGCGTCTATATTCCGTCTATCCAGCTAGTGTAGCAAATCTGTCACCATCCGGACTAGAACCCCGGTGAGAGACGCTGCAGAGATAGCGGCAATGCTGGCTCTGAGACAATTCGGACTGTTTTGTCAGTTGGGGTGAGACAGGAGGCTGGGCTGGTGACGTGGTTTATAGTGGTTTATAGACTGGGGCAGGTGGCATGGACGACGCCAAAAGCGCCGTCAGGAGTTGTTAGCGACGGTGGAGACGGGAGAGATGATGACAGCGAAAGCGAGGCCGAGATAGAGGTGGGTGGAATCGGAAAGAAGGAATGTTAGGGGATAGCAGGGTCTGCGGGAGAGGTCAAACCGATTATGGAGACGAGAGAATTGGAAGGCGACAGGCGACAGTGTAGTTGTGGGCAGTGACGGTAACGAGTGCGAAGGCCAGTTTACGAAGGTGGGGAGTGCCGGGGCGTGGGGCTGGTGGGGGAAGGGGCGATCTGGGGTGAGAGCGGCGGAAACCGCATCTTGGCCGCGTGGGAAGAGTCGGGTGGCGGGATAGGTGACGTCGTTAACGGAGGGGAGGCGGGGGCAAGGGCGGGAGAGGCCTCGTCGGGAGTTGTTAGCGGCGGTGGAGAGAGGGCAAAAGTGAGGTGAAGGTAGGGGTGGGCGGGGGCGGGTATGACGTGGTGCAATCGTGGAGTGGTGGGGCTGCGGGTTCTACGGGGGTTGGCCCGGAATGGGGCAACAGACGGGAAATGCGACAGTGGAGAGGAAGGAATCGAAGAGGGGGCGGCGGGGACGGTGAAGAGTGGGGAGACATTGGAAACCGGTTTGCGAAGGTGACGCGGGGGCAAGAGGGAAGCAGGCGGGGGGGGGAGCATGAGGGTGGTAGGGGTGAAGGGGCTGGAACGGGGCGGCGCGGAAGCCCTCTGAATGGATCCGAAATTGCTTCGCTGGCTCTTCCAGGAGCTGCCCGTGCGCACAAAGGGCTCCTGAAAACGCGAAACGGGTAAATAGAAGCATTTGACTGGGCGGGCGGCGCCGACGGCCGCGCGCGACTGATATGGAAACAGTTAGGGGGCGACTCCACCCTCTTCCCCTTCCCCTTCCCTTTCCCCGCCCCACCCCCGCCTCCCAACCAGCAATTGTGCGCCGCGCCCACGGGGACACTGTGTTCGACAAAGTTTTATTCGCCGCCTGTGGCGCTGGGGAGCGGAGCGTTGCAGCAGCTGAGGTGGCGGTGCCGAATGGGCTTGCTTTTTCTCGTGAACGGGCTGTGAAAGCTGTTTGAATGCCAACGATTATCTTAACAAAGCAGTTGATGTTTAATCGCTTAGAAGATTGTGTTAAGTTTATACCTGCGGTACTGTACATTACTGGCAAACTTCAACGGCGGCGATGATGTAATGGTTAGCGTATCGGACTGTTACACCTAAGTTTGACAGGTTCAAAACCTACCGACGCCGTGGATTTGTAAGGGCGAAAAATTCATTAGTACGTCTTCTTTCGGAGGGGATGTAAAGCTGGCTGTTCCATGTTACTAGATTTACTTGCAAGTAAAAGATTCTCAAGCCTAAATGACGCCTCTGAGCTAAATTCAAATCGCCTGTTTCCTCGCCCAAGTAACACCTCCTTTCTCCGTTATTTAGTGTAGTTGGTGAATGGAGCTTAGCGAATCAGGTCAGACGGAAGAGCGGGCCTGATGGCCCGAGTCTCGCCGCGTAAAATAAGGCATGAATTCAGTTCAATTTAAATTTGGTCTCATGGTGTGTAGTAGAAAGAACTTAATATTGTTAGAGTTTACCATTGATTTGCAGTATCAACATTACGGTTTCTCTTCATAAAATAGGGTAATGTTAGCTAATACGATAAGAATTTTTTATAATGAATATTGGAAGGAGTTAGATGCCAAGTTGTACCAAACTCTTATTTGCTTACATATATCGGATGATATTTGAGATGCTCAGAAAAATTAGAATTTTTACATTAACTGGGAAGCATTATATCGTATTAACAAATGTCTCTTTATTCCAGAACATATATTTCAAATCTTTTAACAAATAAATATAAATTTGGGAATTTTGAATTTTATTAATAAATTAAATGCACGCAACGAATTTTATTCGTTCAATTATCCTATATTTTAAGTTGAAGTCAATCATATATTCCTCTTCCTTTCTCTTATAGTGAAAAGTCCAAGTTTCATTTATAAACTACTTTTTTCTACATTTATCATTGTAATGTGACTCTTGTGACTTAAATCTACATTGTTACTGTAAACTATACTCTCAATTATAATTTGATGATTCACGTTCTAGAATTTTATTATTTGAAATAAATTAATTATTTTTCCAAACCAACTATGATAAACTACAGTTAATTTTCGTATTGTCGAATTAAAATACGGATGTTTGGTAATTTCGTATTTTCTCTCCATAATACAAATATTTTCTAGCTCTACCAATTTATAGTTATTTCTAAACAATAATATATTAAATGCAGTGCACTTAAATGCAATTATTATTTTTCATCAATATACTTTCAAATATAAATAGGTAAAACAATACAATAAAAAACACAATGCATGCAAGATCATTAAGACCGTTTGGAGATATTTACAGAACATAATTTGGAGAAAATAAAAATAAAAACCATTCAATAAAAGAAAATATTAAGAATATAAATATGCTAAAACACAGATCAACACCAGACAGACCATGAACATCACACAAACCAACTAGTGATGCTACAACAGCATATAGTACTTTCTCGCTTCATTTTTGACGGCAGCACATTATTATACTACTACTTAAACTTGCAGTGTATTGCAAAATGTTTTCAACCAGCAAAAACTTCTTTCAGCGCCGAGAATCTAACTCAGGCACACTGAGTTGACTCGCTGTACGCACTACCTCTACACTAGGCAAATATTTTGACGTACCAAGTACAGAGAGTCAATAAATTCAGAGAAAAAACAAACGAAAATGAGACCTTCATCATAATTTTTAACGTCTGTTTTATTCGCGGAAAACAAATTGAGGAAAATGTTTTTTTTAATCCTGCTGTGCTGTTCGAATTAACTACATGACAGTTCGGGAGTATATGACCCGACACTTCATTTCACATACTGGCGAGAATGAAAGTAAAAAACGTTTATTATTTTATTATGAATTATTATTATTTTATTATGAATGTGTTACATTAAGAATTTTACTAATATCTTGGTTTACAATTTGTAATGATTTGGTAGCACAATTTGAGCAAAACAAATTTGCATGTTGGTGCAAATACGTGTCTTGAACACACTACCAGAATATTTGTTTTATGGTCATTAGTTGATGAACAAATCTTTTTTACGAACTCGTTTGGTATTTGTTAGCGCACTATATCCTACATCAATTGATGAAAATTGTTCTCTTCCAGAAATGTTGCGAGACTTCAGTGTATGGCAAGTGTTTTCTAGATGAAATGTGAGACTTTCAATAATAGTCTTTTTTTGTCAATATATTCCCATTCTAATCGGGATTTTTTTACTCCCAAAACACGGATTTTCTCTACACCCCCTGATATAGGAACTAATTTATTACATATAGCTACAGGATTTATTGACTTTTTCGTTACCAGGTCCCAGCAATAAGATAATTCTTACGATGTAAATGTGAGAAAGTAAAAAGAACAATGATCTGTAAAAACCACTCTTCACATTTAATACAATAAATCTTCGTTTACAGTAATACTATACTAAAGTGGAATTTGCATTCTCAAATTATTAATTTTAAATTATAGAGTCACTTAAAGGCTATTCACTTAAAGCGAAGAAACTAAGAACATTTTTTCGCTTTAAAACGACTAAAATAGAGACAATGAGTAGATTACGTCACAAAGGGTCAAAACGATTACTTGTCATGCAAAGCTGTTACAGCAAAATAACTTTTTTCGGATTTCGGATAACATAATAGTATATCAGGGCTAAAATTGCATTAATATTAAGCAGAAATTACCGGAAAACCGGTTTTTAAAACAATTATATATATATTTATATTTATATATATATATATATATAATTGTTTTAAATTATTTGACTATTTATAAAGAGTTGTATTTTAGAATAGGTTTGGTTTCGGTCAAAAATCTTTAGCTTCCAATATGTAGTTTTGATATCTTGACGTCTTGCAGCTTTCGAATATACAGAAAATACCTGGGAATAGGACTTCTACCAACATTTGATCTTTAATACTCGTATATACGAGGAAAAAAATTAAAGAAAAAAGTTTGAACGATTTTTGAGAAAAATATTTTTTATGAATTTAATGAACTTATGAATTTTAAGCACAGATTACTCAAAAATCCTTGTTGTTTAAAAACTTCTACATGGCCCTTTTTAAAGAGCTGATTATTTAGAACATATTTTGGTGCAGGGGAAAATCTATATTTTCAATTGTGTAGATTTGAAATATTAAATTTTTGCAATTTTCGAAAATAGTGTTCGTCAGATATGAGACTAGCTCCAATTTTGTTACTGTATTTTTAGAGATACGAGGGGAAAAGTTGAAGAAAAGTATTGCAGCTGTTTTCACAAAATGTTGCAAATATTTGCACACTATAATACTCTTTTTCGTTATCAGGATTTATATTTTTCTGTTAAAAATTTTCCAGCGCAAGATTACAAAAGTTTCACTTCGTACTTGCGGGCGACAAAGTGAAAAAATACAGTAATTCATTGACAAAGCAGAAACAGAGAATGGATAATTTTAGACGTCACACTATAATACTGAAAAAGAAATCGGCCTGTTGGATGACCGACAACAAGATGGAGGTATCAATGAGTGCGTAAGGGTTCTGCGATGAAAAAAAGAAGAACAGAGGCGGAAGAATATAATTGGAAGAACAACGGTGGCTGAAATGTAGGCGACAATCAATATACCATAATTCTTGCAAATTGAGCGACATACCTTATCTCGATGATTTATCGGACGCAATTTCTTCTCCTCCAGGGAAACGGCCCCGAATTCTTTCCTCCGGCGCCGATGGGGGATGGACCGCCCCGGCCCTCTGCGGGGATCGCCCTCGCGTGAACAATCGCCTGCGCGAGGAGCAAGATGGCGGCGCGGCGTAGTAACGAGGACGCCATTAAAATCACGCGCTCTGTTGCACTTCCTCTGTCTGCGAAGTGCCTACGCTTTCGGACGCGACCAAGCAATTCCCCAATTCCGCCCTAAATATTACGACGAAGCGGCAGATGTAGCAGTGCGTGTCTTCGCTATGGCGTCTTGTATTCTGAATGCAAATGTTTGCGAAGGATATTGTACCAGCAGGTTGTGTTTCTGTGCTGGAGCTTGTTTAAAGCACAATTGTAACAAGTGTTGTTGTAGATGTCTTAAAAGTATTTGACTAAGTGAAAATTTCTTGCAAAAGGTTTTTTGTCAGAAACATAGGACTCAGAACTGGTTTAACATCCATTTTTGTAATCTAAAGAAAACTATTTTATGTTTAAATTTGTTTTACATTTATTATTGGGCAAAATAATTGAGTAGCATATATTTGTTAAAAACAGAAAAATACAATTATTTTTTAATCTGAGAAAAAGAGGCGATATAATAAACATTTTCAGATTTTTCAACATTTTTAACAATCCGAACTTATTTGGATAGTTTATTGTTTTCCAAATTAAGAATTTCTGTTCGTTAAGGTTTTCACTCTAAGGGTTAAGGTTAATAAACACAATGATGTCTGTTTAATTCAGTTATAAGGTAAATAAAACGAACAATATGAAAAACATGAAGTTGTTTCCTTTTGTTACCATTAAAGTTCAGTCCTTATGCCCTTGCATAACTTTTGATTCACAAGAATAGCGCAGAAATTGTGTTAACAAAAATTGTGTTATGAACTGCTAATTTTTAGGATAAATTCTAGATACAACTCGTAATATTTTTTAAGCTAACAACAATTAAATATTAAATAAAAGTAAAGGAAATAATGATAATAAAGGTAAATTATAAATAATAAATTAAAATTATTTAATTCTCCAGTGTAATGTCTGAATAATAACTGCCTACTAGACTGCGCACAATAGTAAATAGCTACCTACAGACAATTGTTAAAGACAGAAGCAGTGACGAAACGTCCGGACATCGATAAATGCGGCGATGACCAAGCATGATAATAAAAATATTACATTTTAAATATTATATACAAGGCCGGGATAATAAATTAATATATCAGAATATTTAAACGAAATTGGTTAAAAGAAGCCTATTAATTACCATGAAACAACGAGATTAAAATAAATCGCTAATATTAGCGCAATTAATTGAGAGCTTACCTCCCGGCACAGCCGCCAGCAGCAGTTCGTGTTCCTTTGCAGGCGGTACGTGCTTCTACTCGTCTCCTTGTTCGAGAATCAGGGCTCTTCGGTTGTTTCCGACCCCGCCTGGTAAAATGCGCCATTCGAATTCCTAGTGAGAACTTGTCAGTGAAATGGTGCCGTGTTTTGGAGTGCGCCCTGATTCTTCACCACTCATACTGAGTTTCAGTTGTGTTGTCAGTATTCTAATAATTGCCCTGCATTACTGGAAAACTTTAAGAAGATTTTAATGTTCGGCTGAAACAGAAAAGCATTGGGTTCACATAATTTCATGGAACATAAATGCTACCCTGCCATTCGTTTTTACTAAATTCGACAACTTAAGTTACCAAACATAGTTCTACATTAGGTAATTTATGGTGTCTTGTTACGAGCAGGAACCGAATACCGAAATTATGGTCATAAGAATATTTATTCTGACATAAAATATCCTTTATCTCTATCTTACTTTTATTCGAAGTACCTGTATAATTCGTCAAATATTGACATTTTAAAGGTATTTTACTTTTATCGGACCGGTAAAATAGTCGTATGTGAAGATATTACAACGCTATATTTTATCCGCAAATACTGGTATTTCAGTACAGCTATACCGGTATTTGTTGGGAAATGTCAATGTAGAACTTGGTATGAGTGTATCAATTCACAAGAGAAGAAAATATTTAGTAATGCAATGGGTTGCTATGGATGCAAGTTTATTTGAGAGATGCTAGCTAGAGTGAAATCCAACTAGTAGCGTCTTCAATAGATTAAATACTCAACGAGTAGCGTCTTGTATAGTTAAATATATTGGCAAATCGTGAGCGTGAAAAACCTATGATCGCGTGCGCCTACGGCAGCATACAATGTTGCGGGACGAAAGTTTATTGCAGATACGTAACACTAGTTTTTGGAAAATCTGAGACTTTTAACGCAGAGATGTTTCAGAGGAATAACTCTTAACACTGTCGAGTTTCTTTGTGTTTGTTGAGTTTGTGTAGTGCACATTCTACCCCGAGAGATGACGGTGCTCCTCCAACGCTTGATCGTAAGATCCGGCGTAAAATGGGGGGAGTTTCTTCAATATTTCTGACTTGATTATATTTCCACATTGATGTAAAATGTTTACAAAGATTATAACAAATGTCAAAAAAGTTTTGCAACTTTGTGTTATTTCGAATCATTTCAAAGCAGTAGAAATTTACAAAACCAGAATCGGAATAAATAAAGAATATTTCCAAAGAGAAACTCATTTCCATAGTAAGAAATAAACTTTCGTTCCCAGAACCCACGCATCAGTAGCCACTTTGTAAGAGTAGTGAGAGCAGCGCGAATGCATAGGCACCTTCCGGAGATCAACGTTTTAACCTACCGCCATCTACAGCTCGACCTTAATGATGCCCATACAGAGGGTAAAGCACTCATCAGCACTCCCACATCCAAGACTATCAACTCCTTTTCGCAGTGCGGTGCATTGAAAAGTGAGGATGTTTGACCGTCGACCACGGAATATTTTCTGCCGTATACATACACGGCAGAGAGAGAGAGAGAGAGAGAGAGAAAGAGAGAGATTGAGAGAGGGGGAGAGATTGAGAGAGGGGGAGAGATTGAGAGAGGGGGAGAGATTGAGAGAGGGGGAGAGATTGAGAGAGGGGGAGAGAGAGAGAGAGGGGAAGAGAGAGAGCCTGTGACATATCGCTTGGGCCTTTGCGTGGGTGCGCGTGTGCGTTCGTACGTGATTTTTTAGAGATTAGACCTCACATAAAGGTAATTAACCGTTACATAAGAATAATGGCAAGTGAATGATATTTGAATAAATACAGGTATTTTACCTTTTTTTACCTGTATTCAACACCGTTTTGGTTCATGGTTGATTGAGAAAGAGATTGACGTTTACAAGTAGCCCTACAGTCGTGTCAAAGCTTTTTATAATATCTTTCATTCCGCTGCAACGCCTACCAATGGCCTGCGCGCGGTCACTTTGCTGTCGCGCAGATTACCAGCAGTTCGCATTGGTGATTACTAGGCACTGTTTCAACGTTCCGGCATCAAGTCGTCTCAATACGCTCAATACGCACGAGAACCGTGCGCAGGCATTAGGAATCCGAAGTCCAAGTTGAGGCTGCCTGGCCGTTACACGTAGAGAGCGTGTATCCCTCCACCGCCCCCTCGCCACGTCACAGCACGCGCCTGGGACCTACCCCTGTCATACCGGGAGACTGGGCTCCCTGGCGGGAGTTTCTAATTCCCCTATACGGCATTATGTGAGGAGGTCCACCAGAGGCGAACGCAACCCGCATAACTCTACTGTTTCAAGGGCTGCATATTTGGTTGTAAATTCGAATCACGAGAAAAGAATTCTGTTGCTAAGAATTTGGGAACTTTCATAATTCAAAACAGATATCCATGGTGATGTTCAGGTACACATGTTTATAGAAATCTTCGAAATTGTTAATTAATATCATTTCACACGTAAGCTTCTGCGGCTGGAATCCACAAATTCTTGGCTATCCGGGAGACGCCGCGTCGTTGGCTGGGTGGCTGACGTTTCGCCTGCCATGTCGCCTGCGACGGCCTCCCAGCCAACAACACGGCGTCTCCCGGATGGCCAAGAATGTAATTAATTTAATTATACATTTTTGTAATACTGATTACTTTCCTTTGTACCAGGATACTCGAGAGCAAAATACTTCTGCCATGAATTGATTAATAATTTATATATTGAGATAATGTAATATTGAAAACAATTTGGTAAATTCAAAAGTAGATTAAGATTAAAGTTTACGGTTTTAATTATCGGAAAAAAGAAGAATATGTTGTGTTACATGGTGACATGCTTTTCTCGCATTACTCGAAATGGTTACATAAAATAATAATAATAATTAAATTTAAAAAAACTAATTATAATATTTAATACTGCGGTTTTCAAATTTCTCATCGACAGACGAGTTGAAATTCGGCATATATTGTGTCTACTATCGAGTTTCTTCTAAAAATGCATTATAATTAATATTGACATTTTTAATACATGGCCACCTACGTCCTTACCATTGGTGTGCTACCATACTCAACATATGTCCTTACCATACGCAACCAAAGGACATTTAATAATAATAGTTCCTATAGGATGTACATTTCTTTAACTTAAAAACGTTCATCTCACTGATTAATACATTATTTCACAAAATTGACTAACCCTACAGATCATGTTAAACAGGAATGTAGTTTATTTAATATTATTAGTATATTTGTTTCAAACACACTTTGTCAATTGTCATCTGCATATATAGTTTAATTGAATGGCGGTTTTCAGAATGTCATAGATGAGCCAAATCTTTCTTACGTAAAATTAAAAAAACAAAACAATTCGAGAAAATGTAGTTTTATGTATCATGGTCGAAACGTTGGCATCATAGTCTTTGATACGGTGTAACCCGGACGACCAATATCATTCTCATGACTCGACGCGTAAGCCTTCGACGTTACGATTACAAACGTTTTAAAAAATGGTGCCGATTTTTAAACAAATCTTTTTGTTATAAATTATTTATAGTTATAAATGTGCTTCTTATTGCTTTTACAGAACAGGCTCTATATGGACTGCACCTACAGATCAGACGCTCCGACCGAAAGATTAGGACAACATTAACCGCACCACCGATGACTACTCAGAAAGATGTCACCAGTACGATGACTACTCAGAAAACAAATTCGAAAATACGACCAGCTTACAGAAGAGAAGGAAATGCCGACCTCTCTTGAACTACAGCAGACAGTGGTAAACTTGTCGAACCGACAACTGACTCCGGAAGAAACTGCGATTCTCGCGAAAGGAGGCAACTTTGCTGTGACCGCCTCGAAAGTGCCCATAGAAGACATTGTCTCCAAAATCGAGTCCGGAATACGATGATTGCCGACAGACATAGCAGAGGAAATTAGAAAAGAGTCTTCCAGAACTCTTCAAAAGGCGAAATCCCCTAAAAGCAATCTTCCCAGAACGGAGAGATCTACCCTAAGAAATTTAAACAGCAACGATAATATCGTCATTCTTGCAGCAGATAAAGGCAAAGGACACTGTAGTTCTAAACAAAATTGACTACGAAAACCTACTTGGTATCCCGTACTGCGCAACTCTATTGAAAAACCTTACAAGAACAGAATAACCCAATCTAGCCACAACGCAATCGACAGCCAACCCGCGAACCATCATCTAATCGCAAGCTAGTGCACGAAATCCACACCGCGGCGCCCCCCTTTCGCTGACTATAAAAGCCGCGGCCGCGCAGAGCGCGACGTCAGTCGCCAGCCAGCCGCCGCACCGCAGCACACTGCGCCCGCGACCCTGCCACCAATGAGGATGTCCACCGCAGACGTGGACGAAACGTTTGGACCTTCAATGCTTACTGGACCACGGCCTACCAGCCCGGAAAATTTATATACTATTCACTCCGGCCGTGAAAGCCTACAATGCTATATTACACGATTCAAATTTTGAAATAAAAACATATTTACAAAATATTTACAATAAAAAATGTGTACAACAATTTGTAACTAAAGAAGATAATACCAAAAGTCCTTTGAACTCATCCAATTTGCGTTTATACTTTAAAACATATACCCCTCGCCTACACTCCAAGACGTCAAATGTTTGTCAGTACTCTGAGACGTAAACTTTCTTCTGTACTCAACCTAGCTATGCGATTGATGTCGAAAGTCCTGCCACTGTGAATTCGAACCCTGGGACTTCCCGTCCAGAGACACTGCAGTGACATCAATTGTTGGCCAGACGGTGTGGCCTGCGGTGACATCATAAGTTGGTTCAATGATCAAGATGTATATATTTTTTCAAAAACACACATGTTTTTTTTAAAAATATTAGTGACCTGAAGCAGCGGAAATACTACTGAACAAAACACCTTATTCCTTTGTAGCACGCATATTGCTTAAGAATAAAAAATAAAATAATCTTGTATTTAACACTATAATTAATAGAATATGTTAACAAAATCACCTTTGTGGATAATGCAATACGATCGTGTAGTATAACTGGATACGCAGTATAACAGTTTTTTTTCCAGTACAAATAATGGCAAAAACGTTCTTGTTCCATATCACATAATGTGAATAGCAAACATTTAATGGGGATATATCTTTTTTGGGCCCTTGCTCCGGCACTTGTGTCGTAAGCAGTGACTCACTAAATACAGTCAGTACTCGCAGTATGAAAATAGGTGGAGTAACACAATCAAATACAGTTAACCCACCTTAACGCGAATTTAAAGGGAATAAAAGGTTCGTGTTGTAAAAATTCGTGTTATCCGATTATTATAAATGACCATGTTACCTTATTACATCTATTGTAAGAACCCACGTTTTGTTCGTGTTACGGTGAAATTCGTGTAGAGAAAGTTCGTTCTAAAGAAGGTTTACTGTATTTGCATTTTCAATCAAAATTTAAACGGTTTTATTATTTTTGAATTTTACCCAAGTTCCTGGATATCTAACTCCATGTACACGTTTCTATGGCAATATGCATAGCTTTATTCAATTTCTGCGCAGATTAGAAATTAGTAATAAAGTTAATTCGCAAATGTTTGTTTTTTAGCTTTGTGAATAAAAAAATCAATTCAAAGGTGGTGGTGAGGGCATGGGTATGCCTTCATGCAACTTCTTGTGCTTTACAGTCAGAGATCAGTTAACAGAATATACAACAAAAAAATTAATATGTTTTTAAATGTTAAATATCAAACTCACTACGAGTGTAGAAATTTATGGATTGCAGAAATTAACCCCAAGTCGAAATTTTAGCATATCAATATAAAATCAAATTCTTTAATATTCTCGGATTTTTTCCTTTTTTTGCTAAACATCTTACAGTAATATTGAGAAATGACGTCCACATATCGCTCCAGGTTACATATCTTTAAGAAAAGATTAACTTAAAAATGTGTCAG
The DNA here is from genome assembly GCA_038098605.1 of Gryllus longicercus. Lineage (NCBI taxonomy): Eukaryota > Metazoa > Arthropoda > Insecta > Orthoptera > Gryllidae > Gryllus > Gryllus longicercus. The sequence goes on from JAZDUA010000360.1 coordinate 993,614, forward strand.
AGAGAGCATTGTTACTTAAGTAACATTTCTGAAAAAAATATTCCGTAGTTTAATCTCCGTAGTTAAAGAGTTTATGATTACAGAATTTCAATCTTCGAAGTCATTAAAAAATTGGTAGAACGTAAACTCGTCAAATGGAATTGTAGGGACGCAGTACTTTTATCCAATGCGGCCTGAATTTTTTCTGCTCTGATTTAGATCCTAATTCTTAACCTAAACCCTTCATTACAAGATCTTAGTTGTAGTCTAAGCCTTTAATCGTAGGTCCTTCGTCTGGATATAAACCCTTAATCTTAGGTCCTTAGTTCCCGGTCGACTATATCCCCCCATTTTGTGTAGACTGCGATATCCGTTGGACGTACGTGAGCTCTCAGATGAACTGGCAACTGAAGTAGAAAGCTCTCCAGAGTAGACAAGAGTACAAAAGCTTCATGAGTTTTAGTTATAGACACATTGAAGCTACATCTAACAAATTTTCAGCACTGCGGTGAAAGAAGTATTACAATCATTTAGGATCGGTAGAATAGTTGACAACAATTGCTACCGGATTTGAGAATCCACGAGCTGCAGTATTAGTACTTTGGACTTTTATAATGCTTGTACCACAAAAAGTAAATTTGTTTTAAATAGCTTCCAAGCATTTATCAACCCAACTGTTGACATGGGAGGACAAAGAGCGTTGACGAAGTGTACTTGATGAAGTTTGCCAGCAAAAAATACAAACACTTTCTTATAAAACATTTTTAATTTTTCAAATGAAGTTCAACAAAATAGGATACTACTCACTCTATCTACTGACACAATACGAAGATTTTCATCTTAATGACACACTTTATAAAAAATTGTTGTTGTAAAATATATAATAAAAATGATTCTTCATCTACTTAGTTTTATAATGACTTTCGGTTTATTGATTTGTAATAGCATAAGAAAACACAAATATAAATTCAAAATAAATAATTTTATGTAATATAAAGTCTATAAATCCAAAACCACAAAGTTAATTTAATATTCAAAAGGGAGATACAAAAATAAACTTCTTAGATCCTCCCTGTTCTTCGTTATAACAAGAAAAAGCAGATTTTCGTTTTCGGGTGAAAAACCTTATTCTTTCCTCAAAACGTGTCAATTTACTGATTTAGGGAAGAAGAATATCCATTTTCTGAGAGATGATTCATCTACTTTCTTAATTAAATGAAAATCGTACTACAGAAATGTAATTCCAATTCATTAGTCTACCAAACCAAATCTTTACTTCTACAAATGCTTCTTTAGTATCAAAAAGGAATATTTTAATAATAGAAAATTAGATTTATGCAATAATTTATTTAAACAACTGAAAGCGTTTTGAGTATCATTTCAAATTAGCAAACCAGTTAGAGTTCATCTAAATAATTGTCAAAGGAAGAGATGATTTATAGTGCCACTAAAACCTCGTTATTAACAGCTAAGCGGATTACAATTTGAAGTAAAGTGAGTGAAGCTACGTCATGCAGCTGCTCATACATTCAAATTCCCAACTTCTCTCTAGCCATTCATCATATACATACCATAATATGTTTCACTTCCATGAGGGTGACGGGTTTTCTCTCACATTTCTTCAAAAAGTCTTCTCCGACGTTCATATTATGTTTACGTCTGATTTCAACAATATCAAAGACATAAGACAATAGGAATGCTGTAATCATTGTCAGCAAATTTTTAAATCTGAAATTTGTCATGTCAACAACACTTCATCGGTACGCTCACAAATCAAGATATTGATTGGTGTTCGTATTTGTTTACAGTAGCTTGCTTTGTGACTTCATCTGTTCTTGTCATATGACAGCAACGCCTTCAAAACATAGTTATTGTACATTTTTTGTTAATTTCTATTTTGTACATTTCCCAGAATTAAGAAAACGGGCCCAGAATACACTTCTCCCCATAGCACTTTACACGTAGTTTATAACTGTTTTGATGTAAAATAAAACAATTAAATAAAACATCTGGTAAAACAACTGTAGTCCTTGAATTTGAAGGGAAAAACTGATACGAAGATGGAAAAAGCTGCGATTGTAAAAACGAGTGTACACGAGAACAAAGAGTGGGTTTCACCAATGATACCCGCGAGTCGGGAACGCCTCTTCATTTCTCTTCTTGAATCCCCTTAACCGGTTGTTCCCATCCAGATAAGCATTGGGCCAAGTGTCCGCGAGGCCCCTTTAAGCAGCGCCCGCGACAGCCGCCCCAACAATGCGCTTTCTCCGCTCGCTCGGGCTGAGGAGCCTCCACAATGGGGGGCGGGGACGAGAAGAGGACGGGACGGCGAGGGGACTCGATGGGACCTCGAGTCAAGAGAACCGATTTCCTGGCGCGGAGGTCGCCAGCGCGGGTGGGAAGGGGGGCGGGCCGGAGGGGGGGGGGAAAGGGGAGGGGGCGGCGAAGCCAGAGCCGGTCGATAGAAGCTCGGCTCCCGCCCCCGCCCCCGACTGCTGGCCTCCTCGCCGCCACCATCCCCAAGAACCTCTTCCACTACAGGCTGCCACTTCTACCCCCACCCCACCCTTTGTCGCCACCTTCCTATCCCCGTGACCGTAAGCATATCGCCAATCTAGTTCCTACTCCTATTTCCATTTATATGACGGTCTTCATCTCCGTCTCTGTACCCTCCCTCCCTTTCCCCTTCCGACCACTTCGTCCTAATACCCTTCCCCAATCCCGTCTCCGTCCCCATGGATGTCACTACACCTCATCAGGACTCAGTCCCCATCTCCCACCCCTCTTCTCCGGTTTCAAACCGTATCCTTTTTCCGTATCAATATCAACCATCGTCTTCGCCTGTGCCCCACGGGCCGCGTGCGACAGCCCCGCGTCGCCACCCCCGCCCTCGACTCACAGCTAAATCCCTCCTTGTTTCACCTATCGCTTCGAGCTGACCCTTCTTCCAGGCTCCGCTTCCTGTCCCGCCTCCGCTCCCGGCCCCGCATCTGCCTGATCCTCTCCTCGCGTCGCTACCGCCCCCGAACCGTCCCCGCGTCTGCGTGCGACTCCCACCCCGCCCTTCCCACGGCTCCCTTCTTGCCCCACCCCCGATCTGTTTGTTCTCCCTACCTCGTCCGTGCCATCTCCTACGCCCTCACGCTCGCTCCCGACTGCCTCGTCTACTCGACTCCACGGCGTCGCCACCCCCCAGAACTGACCCCGATCCCGCATCTCCCTCTCATCCTCCCCCCACTCCCCGCCTTTTCCCCTTGACACCATCTTGCATCTCGCTTCCTCATCCGGTCCTCAGTGAACACGCGGAGTTCTCGCATTGCATCTGACCAGTTGTAGAGTGACAACTGACTCTTCACTCTCGCCTCTGACCAACTATACTCAACAACTATTCCGAAATGAAATAACGAGTGAAAATGAATAAGTGGCTTGCGCTAATGAACATGGTAATGCTTGCTGCTCAGTGAGTTCATTCTTTTTAAACGACACGTAATATTCGTTTACTTTTAGCAATATTAAGGAATAAAATACATCACAGCATACTTACGTGTCTCAATAATTTTGAATGTTTTGCCCACTTTTTAAAAATCCGTTCCTATTAAATGTCTCCTTAGTAAATGTGGCATTTCGGATAATATTTCGTGCAATTCACTCAATATATCCTTCAATACACAAAATCATCATTACCTCACTGCATTAACAAATATAACATTGCGATTGTTGTATCACATTATTCAACTTCTCTATCAATCTGAAATAAGTTCTACAGCTTCTGCTACACTTCTACATAACTGCCCACTTCCACATTACCATTGCCCCTCCCCTTTGTTGACCATTCCTTTGCTTCTCAGCGCATTCGGCACCTCCGTTTCTTCATTCTCACCCAGACTCTACGCTGTCTGAGCCCCCACGCATCTAATTTCATCACTTCAGCCCTCTTTTCGCCGCTAGCACAGCCTCGGCCACTCACCGCCACCGTCGTACATTGGGGTAAGATCTCAAAAAGCTGGCCAAAAGTCAAAAAAAATGTTTTGTTTTGGAAATTTTAAGGAAGAAGTCGATTAGATTGGTTCTCAGAGTGCCTAACTACACAGTTAGAAAATGTCCGAGTGACGTTCTGCATCATTGGAAAAGTGGCCGTTGAGCGAGCAGCTGTTGTCGGTTTTGAACGATTTTCTTAATTCAAAATGGGCAAAAATCGTGATGGTGGTACAATTTTTACATATTTTACAAATACTTTAAAAGCACGTTAAAATTAGTTAATTAATAATTAATGTTAAAAAATGATACTATTATTTTTTGTGTTTTTTAAAGTGGAAAACTGATATAAGTTGCACAGAGTTCCACAACGAAATTTGTAAAAACTTCTTCTCTACTATTTAGCTATTGAAATGTCAACAAAACCTTCCATTAACTTTTATTCTGCATTCGTGCAGAATTTTTTTAGATACCTCAGTTTTTCAACCGCCATATTACATCCGTCATTTTTTTGCCATGTTAACATTCGAATCGTAATCAGCGAACCCATAAATCCCTCTTTACGAATTAGTATGAAAAGTCTGGAACGTTTACAGACGGTTTTGAATTTTCAATCCGTCGTATTGGATCCGACATTTTTTGTTGAAATCGTAATCAGCGTCCCCAAAAATTGTAGGCAAAATTTCATTAAATTTCGATAACGTTTTGGCCAGCTTTTTGAACGCGTGCCCCAATGTGCGTCGCCTTCTCTTCGGCCACGTCGCGCACAGCGTCCACCGGCTTTCATACACCGAGCGGCAGAGACAATTTGAATTCACGCTGTGACTCTGCAGCGCATTGGAGGAAGCAATAATGGGAAAAAATGAATGCCGTTTAATATGACGTTTACAGCAAAGCGCGACCTCTTGGAATCGAAAAAGGCGGAGATTAAAGGCAGATTAAATGTTGCAGAAATATTATAAAATTTTCTATGATATTAAACCGAATGGAAATTTCCAGCGTTATTGTATCCCTTCGTTAAACGTATTACAAATGTTACAAACTGTACTATTTGCATTTAAAAACACGTGAAATACTTTTGATAATGCTGTTATTTAGCGATAGTTTTAGTGGAGAATTAGAAGTTGTTCTGTTCCTTTTTTCTCGCTTTTAGCAGGAGCTGGTTGACCCGCTCGCCTGCGTTGCGGGCGACCAGTTCCGCCGGCGTGATACTATCGCAAAAACCTCGGCTGTCACCGCCACACCCACCACGTGTCTGCCGCAGGCGCCCCCTCGCCGCTCTCTCCCCCCGTGCCCCTCAGATCTCCTTGTGCCCAGACCATCCCCCTGCCCCGCCCCCGGTCCACGAGGCGGGAAGGCAAGCAAGAACGCGCGCCGTCCCTGCGCTCGGCTCGCCAACGTCACCGCTCCCGCTATCACCCCGACCGGGAGAGAGCACTCAGGGCATCAACTGATATCACCGCAGTCTCTATGACCGGGAGGTCCGCGGCTCGAGTCCCGACGGTGACAGGAGTTTCGACACTAGCTTGTTAGCTAGGTCGAATTCAGTCACAGTCTGGAGGTGAACTCTAGCGTCCGACTGCTCTGATCGGTATTTTTCCGTGGTTTTTCGAATCAACACCAGGCGAATGTCGGAGCAGTACCTAAACACAGAGGCGCTTAAGCACCGCGAACCATCTTTTCTACCTCTTCCTTGTACTATCCTCACTCTTACAGACAATAACATGAACTACACTACGACACATGCCGGGAGATCGGTCGGGAGCTTAGAGCTTGTTCCGACTGGAGCGGTGCCCCGCTGGTGGCAGATACCTGGCTGAAGGAAAACCCCGCTAGCAGTCGGTAGGTCAGCAGATTCCGTGGGGGGTGAACATTTACTACTCTTATGTGACTAATGACCTAAAATGTTGACGCCTCCGGAATCACTCAAAATCAATCAATCCATCCAAGAGGCGGGAAGGCAAGCACAAATGCGCGCCATCACCGCCTCTGCTTCACCTATGTCACAACTCCTGCTGCCACCACTATCGCGTCGCCACCGCGTCTCCGTTCCATCCGTCATTTCCCCTGTTGCACGTCACCTCTTCCATCGCCGCCTCATCAGCCGGCCGGCCTACCGCTGCTCTTGTTTGGCCGTGTGCCAATTCCACCACCGCCGCACGAAACCTACGTCATCGCAGCGCTGCCTCTCCCGCCCTTGTGTTCATTTACGTCTACACACGCCGCCTGCATCCTAGACTCTCTTCACCCATCGCCATCTCGGTCTTCACATCCCGTCCATCCACACCATCTCCCCTCCTTTCCCTCTCTCTCAGTCCCTCCTTACATCGTCCTCGCCGCCCTACATCTCTCCCACCTCACTCAATTCCCTCTTTACACCGCCCCCGCCTTCTCTTCACGCGCACCGTCCTACGTCTTTTGCAGCCACCCCGCCCCATCCACTCCATCATTGCTATTCGCCCTCCCCCCTCTCCATCGCCATTCGCCAATTTCCTGAGTTTCTCCACCTCCAGCTCGCACGCGCTGCAGCCTCTGCCTGCCTTCTTTACTCTCCTCCGCCTCGGAGTCCCCCCACCGCGGCTCCTTCTGGATCGCTATCTGCTCACCCACCTTTCTCAATCCTCTCATCGCCCTCGCCTTTTTTCCGCGCCCAGCCAACATAGAATACGCACCCACCATCCTACAACTTTTCGCTCCCACTCCATCTCATCCTCCCTATCATTGCTATTCGCCTTTCCACCCTCCATCACCATCCTCTCATCTCCTGAATATCTCCATCCCCAGCCCTGCCTTCAGCGCTCTCCTCCGCGTCCGCCCCCTCTGTGCCGCTATCTCCTCCCCCATCCCTCTGCCTGCGAGCGGAAGAGGAGGGGGCGGCGGCCGTCAACAAAGGGCTGGCGGATCCGGGTCTGATCTCCGCAGCAGATTCGGCTCAGCCGCTGCGCGCGGCGCCGCCTTCCTTTGTTCTTCCCCCTTTTACGTTCTGCTTCTGTTCTTTTATTAGCCGCGGGGCGGCGGCCCGTGCTCATGCGCTCGGTTTGGTCACGTGTCATCTCCGGCCCCGAGAGCTGTTCGGTCGGAATTTCATTCGCTACTTTCCAATATCATATGGCATCTGTTTGCCGTAAAATAACAGTAAAACAAGCTCGCTGCCGAACCGGACCGGGAAGAAACAGGCGCATCGGGGCGAGCGCATGAAGCGGAAGAACTCCCGCGGCGCACCGAGAGACTGACCGGCAGCGAAGGCCCCCGCCACCTGACCTCCGGATCCCCCTCGGGACACCCGAGGTTTCAAACGGACGAAGGATGTTAGCGGCAGACGTTTTGAAGAAAAATGAGCTTCTCTCTTCGCAAAGTACGCAGAAAATCACTGATGTAATTAACAAAACTGTGATTTTTCCAACCACGTACTAAAAACTATAAACGTTGAGGAAACCTACACACGAGCGTTGCCTAGACGTAGGATAAGTAACGCGCGTCGTATAATAACACTGAATATTAGGCGAAACACTCGTGTGACTCAGGCCTTAGAAAATACTTCCTCAAAGTATTTGTAGTAGAAACATTACATAAAAATATTAAAATATGGCTAATTAGTAAATATCACACTACAGATGTAATTAATAAAATGCTTTGACAAAGACTTTTTAATTCTATACAATTTGATGAGTGAAATAATTTACAACAATAAAATAAATAAAACCAGTAGGAATGTACATCGAAGCTTTTGCTTCGCTTATTGTGATAAAATGTGTAATAAGGATATTATAAGGAAAATTACAAGCTTTGATGGCAGTTTTCACTCTATCGGGACTTAACCTTCCGCCTGTTTACTTTACCGTATACGTGCGTGTATATTGAGTAATACACGTAGTATACGGAAAGTTCTGTAATGCTACGGAAAATCAATTTCGAGATTTCAACGGAAATACCCTGATACCGAAACAGCATTTTTTCTAAACGTCTATCCGTCAGTCCCTCTGTGAACATTGCTACCGCCTAAACCATGCGTCGGAGTTCTTTCAAATTGAAGAAATCCCTGACCATCTGGCTTGAGTTGAAGCTTTGAGATTTTGAAAAACATTCTTTAAAATTTGAGGGTACTTTACATGAAGCTCTCCGGACATTTTCAAAATTTTCTCAAAAACCGCTTCAAATTGTCTCTGTAAATTTGTTTTACGAATGCAGTAACATGCACTTATAAAAGTAGCATAGGTCTGATTTTCATTGTTAACTCTGAATTTTTAAAAATTTCAAATGTATGATTTTATTTCGGTGTCTTCCTACAACTTCAAAATTAAAGATAGAGATTTTTCCTTCAAATGCAATTTTTTGTCCGTTATTTCTTCGTTCATTAAAGCCATGTTATTTTTTTGAAAAATCTAGTAGTTTTCGCGCAGTATTGCGTGCAATGTGAGCAATTTTAAAAAATAACAAAAAACATGATTTTCTCAAAAACGCCTCAAAATGTTTTTCTTTAAACCTTTGGTAGGGATAGTGCTAAATTTACTCTATAAGATGACATAAACGCCATGTTGATATATTATTTTGCTTTCCGCAAAAATACAAGAATGTAATTGTTTTGACTTGAGTCTCACGTTATTAATTAGCGGCAATTTGTTCCCATTAGTGTTATTACGAGCTCATGTAAAATAATTTCAGATAACATTTCTTGGAAACTACAGTTTTCTGTAAAACTGAGCTGAAAATTACACGTTTCAGAAACATTCAAATGCCATTTTCTCAAAAATGGCTCCATAGTTCTTCTTCAAACTTTTCAACGGATAGTGCTAATTGCACTGTTTAAGATGACATAATATTTTTTACTGCGTCATTTGTTTTTTCAAAAATAAAAAATGTAATTTTTTAAGTATCTTTTTCGCCTGTAATATGCAGATTGCCAGAAATCTGTAAACACTATTGCATTTGTGCATGAAAATGTTTGAAATGACTTCAAATGACATTTTTCGAAAATTAAGTGTTTTCTGTGAAAAGAGCTTCAAATTTCGAATTACCGTTAACGCTTAAACGCTATTTGCTTCAAAAAGGCTCCAAATTATTTTAAAAAATTGCCATTCAGGACGAAAGTTTACTATTCTTCGGCGAGGGCTGACAGCTGACAAAAGTAGGTGGCAAGTCTGAGTAGTTAGCCGAGACCAAAAAATAAGTCTGTGACATTCTGTAGCACCGCAAGCTTCTGCTTGAACGGATGCAGCAAACTAATTGATAGTTAAACTGTTTTTTGGAAAGATGTCACATCTCAAAAAAACTCAGTAATTTGTTCATGTTTTTCTTTCCCGACCGTTACGTATTTAAGAAGAGAAAGTATTGTAATCGTGCGTCGGAAAACGGTGAATTTTTTTATAGAAAAATTCTTATTGCTGGGCCCTGGTAACGAAAGAGGGGATAAATGCTGTTACTAAATATAGAAAAAAATCCTCTAACACTTGGGGTTGCCCGAATCCATGTTCTGTGGTTTCTTGATACCAAAAAATCAAAACGACCTTCTGTGTGTCTTTTTCTGTGTCGTGTGTTTTTCCGCCTGAGATCAGCGATAACACCTACAAATTTCAGACTATCTTCTCCAAAACTGATATTCCCTGATCGATTTAAATGATCTGGAGGCCCTGCGAGTTTGAAACCATTATTTTGATTTGGGGGGGGATTTTAAATGAAGCTCGACATTCGTAAAATTTTCTTTAAAAGGCTCAAAAATTGTTTCGGATGTTGTCCTCAGCATAAAGAACGCTTAAAAATGGCATGGGACTCATTGTCGAAGAAATGCCAGATTTTTATAAAATTGCAATGGATCATTTTCCCGCATCTTTCTACCACTACAATATTGAAGATACAGAAATTCTATGGTTTAGTGTTAAATAAAATCGTTCTAAAATAAGATAATTACAAAAGGCCATTAATAAGTTTTTGAAATACTAAAGACTGTGTACAATTTTTTTAAACAAGTAGTTTTCACGTACGTTCTAAGTTTAACACTCTACTTTTTAAGTTATTACAATTTATTAATGCTCTCTAACGCTTATACGTATATTCCTTAATTTTTTACGGACAAAAAATAATTGAATGATAGTGCAGGTATCATTTTTGTTGAACTATCTGAATTTTTTAAAATTCCAAAAGTTAGAAATAATGAGAGTCAGTATGTGCCGTTGAAATCCCCTGGTTTAAAAATTGACATCATTTAAGGACCTAAAATTAAAAATGTAAGTTGCGTTAAGAAACAATTACCGAGGTCCTGGGTATGAAATTATTTAAACGTTTGCAATTTTCAGAATTTAAATGTTTTAATAAAAATAGAAACTGTCCCGTATTTACTAAAAACCTTAATTAATCGACCCAATTAGATCTTACTTCTGGCGATTTTTTAACATGTGAACTCAAAAGCTTCTAATTTGACAGAGTTATGGCTGACACATGTTTCATTCATATTCATTCACATTCATTCTTATTCACTCATATTATTGGATACAAAACTGTCTCTATCTTCTCGACCGATTTTAAGTATCTTTAGAACATCACTAATAAATATTACCCCTGGCGGGTATGTGAAGATACTGCTCATAAAAACTTTAAATACGCATTACATAACCAAAAATTCGACATTGTACTGTTGGGATAATTTCAATACTTCTTTTTCTATGGTATATAACTCAGAAGAAAAAGTAATGTAATACGTTCCATGACACTTCTATCGGATGCACACATGTATAATACAATTATCACATACAGTACAATTACATAGTGTAGTACATATTTCTAGATTGCCATTTCCAACCGCGAAACATTTCTAATAATAACACAGGCACACAAATTTTAAAAAAATTCAGACCTAAAGACTTGACATATGATTCTGTATGTATGTCGACACGCTGAAGCCAGAATTTCACCACCACCCTCCAGTTTTTTTTAAATAACTTGTAAATCATAAGTTAACAATTAACAAATTATAAGTAACTTGTATATTATTATAATTATTAAATTATATTTTCCTGTTATTTTCGCGATTAAAAAAAATGAAAGATGGCAAAGTTCTGGCTTCGGATTCAAATTCAGCTCGTCGACATATATAAAGAAAAATGTGCCCAGTCTTTAGGAATGACTACAACACCCCTCCCAAAAAATACAATATCACGGTGGTTTTCGCAATTTAAGTGTAAATTAAATATGATATGTACCATAAAGACTGATACATCAATACATTTTAGTTGCCTATAATCGGAATGAAGGGTTATGTACGAATTTCATGAAATTCATCTCACAATAAAACAAGACAGAAAGAAGTATTTGTATAGTAATAATTAAACCAATGCTCAATTTGAAAAGATCAACGTTCATCACGTGTTGTGGAATACGTGATAATATAAAATGTTTAATTAAAATTAAATATGCATCACAAAAGAAGAATAGCGAATACTCTTGATATTTTACATTGTATTTTTGCACATATTGCTGAAAAAACAAGAACAAACAAACAACACACAAACATGAAAACAGAACCAATCTGTTTTTGCAATTCTTTCGCCGCACTGCACAGGGCGTGGTCAGCGCGCTCGCCTTTGATATCTGGTTGCGGTTGTCGTTGGAATTCCGTTCTGCATAGAATTTGTGGCGGACAATGTGCATCGCGGCAGGTTATCTGCGCCCCCGACTCAACCCCCCCTCGTTTCCCTGTGCTATTCATTCGCCCTATCTCCATCATCATCCATTTTGCGCGCCCATTCAAAATTATCCCCCATTGGCTGCCGCGCACCCCAGCACTTCTGCGACGATGCCGTAGCTCATATTCAGCTCATTGATACACAACCTCTCGATGAGCTCTGTAATTTTGAGTATAGTGTGGGGGAATTAATGGGTGAGATTCCGTCAATGATTTCCAGGTTGGCAAAAGGACATTCAAATAATCAGTGATACAAGTAGGGTATTTGTATAAACGGGACTGTGTAGAATGAATATTTTTTTTGAAACAATTATTCAATTATAATAAAAATTAAATTAAATTTTATACTGTTTTATACTTTTATATTTATGAAGTGTTCAACGGAGATAATGAATGATTTTCTTTAATATAGTAAATTAATAAACACTTTATTTGCGAATATTGGATAACTGTTTATGGGAAGGAGTGAATGTTCCATATTCTATATCAAGCCCTGACCATTGGATCCAGTCTATTAATATTCGATTTACAGATCACTAAAAGCATATCTAAAGATAATTTGTACATCAAGTTCCTCAACACACTCTTTCTGTTTCCACTTCAATAAACATAGTTCTACCACTCCGAAACAACATTATCATCAGTTCCACAATTTCAGCATAATGCATGTGAATGAGAGAACCACACACATTCTCTCTAACGTCTGTACGGAAGAAACGCACGCCGGTCAACTTCGCAGTCAACGGTCCGCGCTGAGCTTTTATGTCCATCCCACCTCATCACCTATCACATAACAACTGCTCCTGACTTCTGTGACCGAAATTCTACGATGAGGGTTAACCCAGTTACTGTTCAACTACTGATTTCAGTTTAACTCCAAAACTAGGGGCTGCCCAATTTGGGCATTCACTCTCGTAAAAAAGTTACCGTTAGAAACGAACGAAAAACGCTCGCTGGTAGCACAAATTCACTCTAGTTCGGTATGGAGTTGTGAAAGTTACGTTCACGCACTTAGAAGAGTCGTAAGAGGGGGTTACGCATGGCATAAAGTCGAGATGGATGCAAAGTAGAGTGAAAGTCACAAATGGCAATGGTATTTGTGTGCTTTGAGTAATAGGAAAGATTGGATCCACATTCTTCTGAATTGCTGTGCTATCGAAACATGGAAAGGAAAACGAATGAGTGTGGGGAACAAAGACAATTTTAAAAAATTGAGTCGTTTTTGACAATGTTTAAAATGTTGTGCAGGGTACATGTAAATTACTCCCAAATATCAAAATATACGGTTGACATCAATGAGCTGCAAATCTGCTAGATTGATCGGGGAATATCAATATTCAGCTTACGGTTCAGCAGCTATTTCAGGCAGACTAACATATTTTTTGATCAATGAATTTTTACTTTCTTGCGCTTAAGAAGGAATTTCTATAGAAAAGAAAGATATGTTAAACTGCGCGAAATGATGGCTAATTTTCGGCAGAAAAAAACTCTTCTTGCAGGGCTCTCGTAACAAAAATGTGGATAAATTCAGTTGCTAAATTTAAAAAAAAATCTAACAGAGGTGAATCCAGAATCCATGTGGGTCCATCATACTGAAAAGTTGATTGATGGCAAAAAGTCTGTCTGTGCGTCTGTGAACTACGCTAGCAGCTAAACTGTTTAGCTGATTTTCTCTAAAATTGATACTCGCCGATCGATTTGGCTGATGTCGCGGGCCCTTGAATTTGAAATTGATATTTTCATTTAGGGAGGCAAAATCCTGGGACATAGTCAAAATTGTCCAGAAAATGGCGTCATCGTTTTTAATTAAATTTTGTTGTTGGATAGTCGGCAGAAGGTTTAAGAGAATGGTGCAGGTCTCGTATTCGTTAAAAACTCTGATTGTTCGCAAATTGAAAAAAATGAATTTTTTTCGGCGTCTTCTTACAGCCAAAACATTAAAGATAGAGATTTTTCTCTTCATAATATCTTTTTCTTAAAGATAGATTTTGAAATCAAACCATGTACAATTTTTCGAAAATTTGAGTATTTTTCACGTAATTTTGTATGAAGTACAGACAATTTTTAATTTTAGTTAAACAATTATTTTCGACAACGCTTCATCATTTTTTATGAAATTGTGTTGGTTGATAGTCTGATGGACGTTTAAGATAAGTGTGTACGTCTCATGTAGGTTGAAAACTAATTGTTTGAAAATTGTGATAAATCAAAACTTTTCAGTCTTCCTACAGCTACCATTATGATGAAACAATTCTTTCTTAATGAAATGCGTTCATGGAAAACAGATCTAAAAAATAATGTCATGTTTAATTTTGCAAATAAATGAGTTTTTTGCGAACGTTTATGTCAAATATTGGCAATTTTTATTTTCTTTAAACCATTTTGTCTTAAAAGGGCACAAAAGTTTTTGATTACCTTTAGACCTTAGATAGAGTAAAAAACGTCTAGAGAATAAGGCTGGTCTCATGTTCGTTAAAATTCCAGATATTATGATAATCTAAAAAAATGATGAATGTCGACAGCTTCCTACAGATACAATAGTGAGGATACAATTTTATTCTTAATAAAATGTGTTCATTAAATCAGATCTTAGAATAAAGTCATGTTAAATTTTGATTTGAAGGCTGTGTCTTGGGATGTAGACTTATCACTTCAGGAGTTAGGGTAAAACTTCAGATGAAGATCCACTCTGTTTTATGTCAGACTGAATTTGTTTGGACTGAAGAACAGGAAGGTAGGTTTGTACCATCTTTGGCATTCACAGAGTTGCAGGTTGATCTGCTTCAAGTGGCGGCGCTAGTCTATGAGTTACCCAAGCAACCGTATCGTAATATTTGAATCAATTGGGACAAACCCAGAAATATCCAATCCCTGTGTATTTGTAGTATTTATTGGACAGAATGCTCATGGAAAGGCTTGTTCTGCTAATGCAGCAACATCAAAAGTTGACTAAATCAGTAACCGGGATAATAACATGATTTCAAGATCGTTAAACAGTAACAATTCTAGCTTTTCAATACAAAGCTGCACATGCTTAGTAAAATTTTCAATGAAATATAGGTTCATTTCACCATCCAGATTCATTTGCTGCATCGACACTTCCCGTTGGTGTACCTTTCAAATTCTTTGAAATTAACACGAGAAAACACAACTCATGTTGTTTTCCGTTGCATTCACTGCAGCAATCATTGTCGTATTTATTCCCTATTTTCCTGAGGTATATTCCTCCAATTTCATATTTCCTTTTGGTGCTAAAATCTTTGGTGGAACATGTTCTGTTGACATTCCACTTAAGTCGCTATTCCAGATCTCATTTGGTATAAATGTATTCCTTTCTAACAGTTCTGTAGTTGTTAAAAACTTTAGAAACATTCTCCTCATAAAAGGCATTTATTCTGGACAGTCGTCTGGCTTTCGCAATGCCAGTCTTTCAGCATATGTCTTTTGAAAGTGCCGAGGCCACTGCCCTCTAGCATATTTAATTCCTAGAAAGGATCAATGTTCTTATCATTTATATCTAGATTTTCATACGCTAGAGATCGTACCTGTTTTGTGAGTTAAATTGTACTACATGTTTGGAACATCACGCAGATACTGGACAGGAAGAAGTTGTTCTTCATGAGTAAAACCCTGTTTAATTTTTTTGAATAATATTTGCATTTTTCTCTCCCATTTCTTCAAATGAAAAATAATTGTCGGCTTCTTCTCAGCTCGTTAGTGCTAACAACACCACTAGTGTTTCACGACGAGCAAAAAAACCTGCAGGACACATGCACTCCATTTTAGAACAGACAAGGTGGTGTTCCAAGACACCATTTTCTAGACATCCGAATTCAGAACACTAATTCTTCTTTATCTTCTCCCAGATGAATGTTTTCAGGTTGTGTCTTGGGATGGAGACGTTACAATAAGTTTTATTGTTGTACTTATAGGAGAAAATCAAGAAATATTATTGGAAAAGGGTGGATAAGTAATAAAGGACATTTACATATCTAATGCATAGGTTTTCATTCCGTTCACTTCAAACTGTGAGCCAGGGGAATTGGAAGCAAGTGGCTCAAGGCTTGCTACCAAGGGCCGCTCCACGGTCACCCGACACATCGCTAACTTTTAAACTCCCTAATGCACGTGCTCGGCCGGACGGACAGAATTCCATTAGGCATACGCGAATGCGAGAGATCCCCGGTGCACTTCACATACAAAAACACGACAATATCGTAGCATCGCAGCGTAGCAATTAAAGAATAATTTAGGCCCGGGGGAAGAGGGAGTGGAGCCGAGGGTGAGGAGGGAGTGGCGCGGTTTCGACCGGCGGCAAACATTGGGGCAAAACCCTGAAATGAAGGGCGAAAATTGGACAAATGAAGGAAACAAAACGTAATTACTCGCTTTTGAGTTTTTTCTGCTCCCATTGTACAATTCTTTCATTTGATGACTGTAAGTAACGATACTCATTACAATACCAATTTCATTATGATACAGTTTCTTGACCTATCAGAGAGAAGTTTCAAAATAAAGTATTGACACTTAATTAATCATTGAAAATCTACACTAAATTAATCATTCTAGAAATGTTTCGCTCGATTGTGTACTGTAAAAATGTGTTTAATATTATATTATGTTTGTAAGTTTAAATTTCTTTTATTCTAGTATTTTTCATAGAATATTATTTAAAATAAATTGGATGGTAATTTACTTTCATCTTTTTTGATTAGCGCAGTTCTCCTTCGCACTTAGACTGGTAACCAAAGGCACCTGCGGCAGGAGAGGGAGCTGTTCACGAAGTGGCCTTGGCTGAATCCTGTATGTCAACAACCACGAAACGGTTCAATGTAAAAGTTTAACGTATAAAAGTTACCATAAGTCGTAGAAAAAGTTCCGTATGAAACTAGATGGGTATTAATACACTCGTGTGAAGTTTACAATACTCGCTTGGTCCTTGCTGGTATTGTAATATCACACTTGTGCACCCATCATTACATCATTTGTCAATGAAAAATTTTATATAAAGCCTTAGTAACTAAAATAAAAAAGTCTTATGTAAGGTCCCTAAGGGTATATAAATAATTACAAATTATTATTTAATTATGTACATATTAAAAATTGAGGAAACTACCTAATTGCATCGAGAAAGCTTGAGCGCCAAAATTGCGTGAATTCGATCACGGTAACTGAAGGTGATGGTTTCGAAATCGCGTGTGAAATGGACTCTCCTAATCATCCCTACTCGACCTTCATAATCATCATTTCATCTCCAATAAATTATCAGGTGTCAGGTTTAACAGCAAATTACAGGATAATCAAATAAAACCATTTAATCCATTTTATAGCGAACAAGAAGAAAAAAAACGTGTCATCAAGTGCAAAGTACATATACTAATAAAGTACATAAATGATATATGACATTAGCTAGTCTCTCATTTTTCTTTAAATGTATTTCTTCTTTTTCTACGATATGCGTCTTTTTTAATTCACCTACCTTCCTCTCTACGTTGTAGCCTTATCATTCTATGATGTAGGCTTTTTTTATATATTCCATCAATCTTTTACTAACATTCCTACACTCACAACACTTCTCATCCAAGTGGAAGACTGGTGTTCACTATCAACACAATTATTCTTACGACTCTTCATCATTCTGGGAGTTATTGCGTTCAAAGATGGCGTTTATGCTATTTTAAACAGTTAAATAGTAAACGTCACTTCAGAAATAAGCTCTTCAACCAAGAGGACCAGAAATACAGTTATCTTCCAGAACTATGTTTCACAAGAGAATAATGAATTAGGAATGTTATTATGGAAGAAGAAGTGGGGGTGAAAAATGTCTCAATAAATGATTGACGAAATATATGAAGAAAATATCATCTTTAAGTTTTTCATCAACTGCCAAATCGTGGTGAGAGAGGGGAATCGGCTGTCCCCTTTCGTAGAGAATGTTCCTTGGACGATGGATGACGACCCGTGGATGACGTCAGTGATTATCCGTGGATGTCGTTTCGTGGATGCTGGGGGAGTGGGATCCGTGGGGTGGAAGGGATTCCGTAGATGAGATTTCGTGAAAGGGGTTGCGCGGAGGAGGTGCTGCGCGCTGCGCGTTGCCGCATCGTTGCGTCGTTGGCGCCCACTGCCCCGCGCGGGAATTATCGAGCGCGTCCGCGGGGGTCTGTATTCAAATGCATTCAAATAAGCAGCGGCCGGCGCGGCGCGGCGCCCAGCTGCCGCCAAAAATCAAATGACATCTGGCGCGTTGGTCAGCCGCACGCGCGACGGCCACAGCCCTCGCCCCTCCCCCCAACCACACCCTCCACCCATCCCTTACCCTCCCACCTCGCCATGATCTTCCATTGCCTCACCTTAACTCGGCATTCACTGCTAAGTCCCAATCCGTCACTCACCCAATCCCTCGCCACTTAGCCAATCCACGCGATGACCTCTGCCCTGTCACGACCTCTGCTTCCAGTCCCAGTTGTTCTCTCCCTTCATGTTCAGCCACTCCCCTCTCTGCCCGGGAGACAAACCTGACAAAATCTACCACACAATCTCTGCCCCGCCTCAAACTTCTCCGCCGTTTCCCGCAATGCTTCAATTCGTCACTCCACCCTCACGATGCCTTACCTCGCCTCGTGTCGTAGCCAATTTTGATTCACTACTTTCGCCATGCCCATCTCCATCCAACTACATCTCCTTCCATTCACTCGCTTCCGCCCACATTGCCTCAGACTCGGTCTGTGATTCATATTGCATTTCGTCACCTCACATCCGTACAACCTGCGTCTTCTGGTCACCCATTTCCACGTCTGGCTCTACCAATCCATCCACGCTACTCGCTAGTCCTTCCGTCCAACCACGCCCCCTCTCGCTCGGTCACGACACGCCAGATCATCGCTCCCTCCCGCTCTTACTATTCATCACCCCGCCACTACATATTAATTATCCCCTACACTTTGCCCCCGATTCTCCTCGTCCCGCTAAGCCTCACCACGCATCGTCAGTGGACCTCGTACAACCGCCAGAGGACCTGATCCGACCGTGGAAGACCCACACAACCGCACGACTCCCGCATCATTGCCCCTTTACACAAATACCCATTCACTCCCTCTAATCAATTGGTTCCTCCATTCCTAACCCGCCCCTCCTGTTTTGTCGTGTGCGTACACGCGGCCCGATGTCCTGCCAGGCACATTGTCTCCCGTGACACCGAACATATCACGCCGTCCCAGCCGTGATGCCACAATGTGCACGCTGCGCCTCATTCCGTCATGTCACACTACGCTAGGCCGTACATCGTCATGACACATATTGCCTTCATGGAGCACGTGGTTTGACGAGAAAATGCATTCAACCGCGCAGGAGAATACGTGACAGTTCTACACCTGCACACGACATACCATATCACTTCCATCGAAGTCTTAGAAGGCTCCTCCTTCGCGCGAATACTTTCGCTTGTTGTTGACAGCTTCTTGTTAACTGTGTGAGAAATAAGTGGATACTTCTGGGGAAAACAAAGTGAAAATGGAACGGGAAAGAAAGTATGCAAAGAACGGGACAGAGGCAGGGAGTAAAGGTACAGTATAGTAATGTCGAGTGGAAAGGAAAACAATAGAGGTAAGACGGGATCCGTGGAAGAGCAGGTTATAACAATGTTGTGAAGGAGACAAGATAGGGAGAGATAGGATGGTTCGGGGCAGAGTAGATTCGTTGGAGGTAGAGTACATGAGACGTTGACGTGAGAGGAAAGATCCTGGAGATCGTGGAGATAGACCGGGAATAGCATGGCGGAACAAATCTAAGAGAGGGTGAGGCCCGACGTACCAGAGCAATGCAGGGATGGGGCGAGGGGCGGGGGAGCAATTTGGGACCGGGCAGTATAGACGTTTAGGGGGCTTGGGCGGGGCGGGCCCATCGGGATCGGGCGGAGTGGACGATTAGGGGCCGTGGGCAGTTTTGGGGGTAAGGTTGGTGTGGGCATTGAGGCTGACCGGTCAGGTCGGTGGGGTTCGGGTGGCGTGGGAGGCGTGGGTGTTTACGGGCGGGGTCGGCGTCGCTGGCGTGAGTCGTTAGAGGACGTGGGCCTGACGGGCCGGTGGGGAACGGCCGGCTTGGGTGGATGGGCAGCGTGGGCGTTTGGAGAGCAGGGCGGATAGAGGCGGGGGCAGTTACGGGGCGTGAGCGGCTAGGGGGCGTGTTCGGCTAAGGGACGTCGGTGGCTAGGGGGCGTTGGGGGCTAGGGGGCGTGTGTGGCTAGGGGGCGTTGGTGGCTAGGGGGCCTTGGTGGCTAGGGGGCCTTGGTGGCTAGGGGGTGGGTAGCTAGGGGGCGTGGGTGGCTAGGGGGCGTGGGTGGCTAGGGGACGTGGGTGGCGAGGAGGCGTGGGTGGGTAGGGGCGCGGGCTGTTAGGTGGTGTTGGCGGTAAGGACCGTGGGCGTTAAGAACGTGGATGGTAGGGGCGTAGACCCCTAGGGGCGTGGCAGGGAAGGGCTGATGAGGATGGGGCGTGGGTGGCTAGGGGGCGTGGGTGACTAGGGGGCGTGGGTGGCTAGGGTACGTGGGTGGCGAGGAGGCGTGGGTGGCTAGGGGCGCGGGCTGTTAGGTGGTGTTGGCGGTAAGGACCGTGGGCGTTAAGAACGTGGATGGTAGGGGCGTAGACCCCTAGGGGCGTGGCAGGGAAGGGCTGATGAGGATGGGGCGTGGGTGGCGTCGGAGTGTGGCCGCCTTGGGAGGTTAGAGGCGTGGGTGGGGCGGTGCGCTTGCAACCCTCGCTCGCGAATAATCGAAGCTTAACCGCGTGTCGCAATTGGGGAGGCTCATGGGCCCCTGGGGTCGTGCGCCTCGTGCAATGGACCAAATGCAATTGAGTGCCGCGCCGCTGCCCGTTGCGAATCACAAGTCTCCGAACGGGGGAAGGGGAGGGGCTCTGATGCAGGCGCCATGATCGTTACGGGTCGGAAATGAAATTATAAATTTAAAAGCGTATTTGCTAACCACGATAATCTTGTACATAACAGTACTATAGAGAATAAATGTAATGCTGTTTGTTGCATTCGTTCGGTGGAAACCAATTCTATTATGTGTTGCTCATCGATATGGAAATTCTGAACGAAATATATTTCTTATTTGTATTAAACAAGGACGGACAGTATCTGTTCCACTCGACAAGTAGCCTTATTTTAAGGATTGTTTACCAGAATTGTATATTGACTAATTAATAGATATATTGCAGAAGATCAAAAGTATATAGACAGGTAACACAAGTGTCTGTAGTTCACGATGGCATACGGGCAATTGACCAATATTTTCATATTTAACATAAAGACTCGGCTCTAAAGTTCAATATAACATAATCTTATGTATCAACAATATTTCTCAAAGTACAAAACAGACGAAAAGAGAATGCATCAATGGGTGACTTGAATGGAAATGAGTGGAGATTACTTCCATAATTCCTATATTGTTTTTTCACGTTGAATTGCTGGTATTTGAGTGGGTAGACGGAGAATTAAACCAACGTCACGTTGAATTTGTTCTGAAACTTTTGAAACACGCGGCAGAACCGTGATACTGCTCTGACCATAAGAATTGAACTATTTCCTCCGTATTACCCTATTTTTAATACAAAAATTGCAAACATCTACGTACAGAAGTAACTTGGAATTTACTGAATTTGAAGAACACCAAATGAATAAGGAGATTATAAAAAATGTGAATGATTTTAGCGGGCGGAAGGGTATACCTATTCGACATTACACGTAGACTTTCTTAACCCTATCCAGCCAAAACTATTGCTAATTAACAAAAAAAATACTCATTTATCACTTCCAAATGTCCTCCACAACACACACAAAAATGAGTTTGTTTTCTTATTTTTGTCACATAGTTGACATTTTTTAATGGATCCGTATGGACCCCGTGAGAAGATGGAGTAGATCATGTTTACATATAAGGATTATAGTATTACAAGAAAATGAGAAAATGACAATTGAACATGCATTTTGATGTTTATTTACTGAACAAAAAATGTTGAATACTAAGAGACTAATTAAAATCGAAACAAAATTACATAATATTCATTTTTGGTAATACTGCACAAAACAGTTTTTCTTTTCACGGAGACATATTAATATATTATTATTATTATTTAAATATACTATATATTGTATTATTATTTTATTATTACATTATTGAAATATTATTATTTATTTATTATATTACATAACATTGTTATTTTCAACATATTCAGCATCTAAAAATTCACGCAATTCCTCACAAACGGGGACATCACTACTCATTATAATTTCCAAAATATCTTCACGTGATAAACTGGACATTTGAAGCACATGTAATATAATTAATTTTCAACTTGTGATTTCCTGCACGTATCTTCATTTTGTAACATAATTACTCTTACTTCCCACTGGGTCCATATGGAACTCAAAACTAATACTGTCACAACATAATACATTTGAACATTACATAACTGCAAAATTTATATTATCTTTAATACATGTACATTTACACGTATATAATACAATATATTTTTGTAAGACTGCAATAAATAATATATTACCTCGAAATTATTATTATTTTCGTTTGAAGCACAGCTGATCCTGGCGGCAAGCTCTCAGTTGTTTGCAATGCTGTAGAATGTCATGTGTTCCAACAATTAAATCTATTTTGCTGACTATATACACATACTACAAAGTTACGTTGCCAAGTTGAAACTGTGGGCGATCGTGGATGCGGAGTAAATATAAACAATTAGTAACGGGTTCAATTGATCCCATCGGGCGTGCGAATACGGGAAAAGAATCAAATATAATTGTCCATTTTGTGCCAAAATTTTTGGAAGTAATTGAGAGTCATTTTATATTAGGATTAAAGATTAATGCTGAAGAACAGATAATAGGTTATCTTTTATGTGTATTTTTGGTATATTAGCAAAAAAAGGCTACAAAATGGAACTGTACAACATTTTTACTATTCGCATCATCCACACCTGCTAGTTCTTTTTACGGCGATTACAATTTTTAAATTGCAATATTACAAGTTCATATCCATATGGAGGTATCATATGGAGGTAACATGCAAGGTCATTGCGTGTTGGAAATTTTTGAACGGGAGTATAACATAATCAGCTTCTACGATTTGGTATTTGCAATGCCAAAAGTAAGACTGTAAGAACGTATAAGTAAGAACGTAAGAACGTAAGAAAGTAAGACTGTAAGAACGTATTTGAACAAAAGTATGTGAGTCTTAGAAATTTTCATCAAATGAAAAAACTTTTACAACACTTTGTACCGTTGGCAACGGTATTCAACTAGGTATTCAACTAGGTATTATAAATTGATATTTTCAGAAAGTTTCTCTACATCTTTACCACATTATTCAAAGAAAAAGACATATGAATTGCTCGCAAGCTATATCAATCCTATTTTAACCAGTTAGCGAAATACTACCAAATAAAACCATAACAGAAACAAATTAACACTATAATCAGGAGATACAACACGATAACTTCAAAACGGTGCAAAGACAATAACCCATATTGTGAAATCAATTGATCACGAGGCATACAAGCAGCATGTCGGCAAACTAATAGTTCAACGGACATCAATTAATGTTTATTTATTTAGTTCTTTCAAATATTTGCCTTAGAGTACTACTAAATATTCGATTATTTGACTTCGTGTGCACCAAGACTGAGTCGTAGCTTCGGTCGCGGGTCTTCTACTCTGCGGTTGCTGGTTTCGCGCTCCAAGGCACCTCGACTTTGAGACTGTTGGGAAACACTGTGAAATTAGGTATTTACCAAATTAGGTAGTACCATTTTTAATATTTTATTCATCAGAACCTGCTATCCATTTCCTACACATTTACGATAGTGTTTAACGCATCAAAGGTAGAACAATTAGTTTCAGCTAAACAAGAATAAAATCAACAAATAAGTAACGAAGTACCAAGGGAAAAAAACAAATATATAATTGGCATTTTTACAAAATGTTCGAACATCAAACGCAATTCTTCACATCTCTCGTCATCATCTCTCCTATTGTACATGATGAATGTACAATTGAGTAAATTAGTTCCAATGCAACTTCTCTAACGATTGTATCACTCTGGAATCACGAACTATACATAC
This sequence comes from Gryllus longicercus, assembly GCA_038098605.1. Lineage (NCBI taxonomy): Eukaryota > Metazoa > Arthropoda > Insecta > Orthoptera > Gryllidae > Gryllus > Gryllus longicercus. Next base: position 1,017,377 of record JAZDUA010000360.1, read on the forward strand.
TCATTTTGCTGTGTGACGAACGGAACAAAACGTGCCTAGTTTCTCGACTCCTTATTGCCTTTAATGGAAATAGTGCAGCTCTCAGGATTCCTATTTTGAATCTTTGATCCTTCGTCTTTTGACGCAAGGATGCATATTCTCAGTTTCCGATCCTCCTGGAAGTGATAATTATTCCATTATTCCAAATTATATTGGCAGGGAGGGAGGTCAATCAATAATGTTTTATTTTATGTGGTGATGCTCTGGCTATTAGGACTACTTTTCGTCCTGATCACGCAAATTCCGCTACGATCCTATTGCCTTCCAGCAAAAGAAGGTATCACTCGGGTGAGGAAATAGCCGATTATAATTTAGCTTAAAGCTTATTTTAGGCTTGAGAATCTTTTACATCCACTACTACATGGGATAGCCTTATTTAGTCTTTGACGAAAAATGTATGGAGCCTTTTCACCTTTACAATCCACGGATTCCATCCGGTGATCTAAACTATTTCTGATCTTTACCTCCCGATAAGATAACTTTTAATATCACCGAAGCAGCAAATGGGGAGGGGGTCATTAGGGAGGGGAGTGTCATTGGGAAGAGGAATCTGAAAAAGACGCATTATACGTACGACACAGCTGCACGTGGGCCACACAATCATTAAAGAAATGTTTCGCTGTTCAGTTCTTTCAATTTATCATTTTCTTTTAGAAGATCGTCGTACATGTATTTTCTGACCAATTATGAAATAATTAATATTTTGATGCACATGGAGAATTACAAGACCTACAAGCTCCAATTACAAAATGAAGTTTCTCATACTTAAACATGAATTCATTCTCACAATACGTTCTGCCTCACATAGCATTTACAGACGAATGCTCTAAAACCCCGAGATACCCACGTCTCTGGTTCGGTTTTTCTTTTTAGTGGACCACTGTGCGCATTTTGTTATGTTATGGCGACCAAAACATAAGAATCACAATAAACCTACATACAAGTGAAATGCAGTCATTTGCAAATGAGTTGAATGTTCGATATTGAGCCATTCTGCTGTATTAAAGAATAACAAAATACCCGGATGAAAACGTTTGAATAAATTTCGTGAATACAAATGCAATTTCGATGCTAATGGCCCATTCGATGCACACGGCTATCATGGAAGCGTATTATAAGCCCGCATGCATCGTCAATTTCACGCGAGTGGGAATATTATGATTTTCCACGTTCATTTAAGGATTATCCCCAAATTTCTGTTGAAATATTTATTATATTTCTCTGCCGGACTAATCACTGATAAATTATTTTCATCTCGTAGATTGAAATTCAACAGGAATTTTGAAAATCCATGTCTATAGAAAAATTGACAATAGTTTTTTTTCTTATATGCTGAGTAACAAATGGTTAGAATAAATTGTTTCAGGATCTCATCTACTGCAGTTGTCAGATGTCCACTGCTATTTTCAGTAAAATTGTAGATTTTCCCTTCATTTAATTTACGCTACGTGCATTTGTTTTTCTTTCAATAGTGAACTAAATTTACTCTATAAACACGCATCACATTGCACTAATCTGTGAAAACAAAGGAACAAACTACGGCAACATGAAGCATTTCGGTTGTGTATCTTTTTGATCTACAATTGTGACTAGCGTGCTACGAGTTCGAGAATTGAAAATAAATTTAGCAAAGCAATGAAACCGTACGTACAGATACAACAAAGATACTAGATCGTAAAATACTAACTCCTGTCTGTGTACAGTGTCAAAGACAATGCAATGTATACATGTAGGTATTTGGCATTTGGAGTGGGATTAATCCGACTTCTGCCAGCTGGTGGTGTTCCCAAGTCTCGATTCTATTTTTATTTGTTATCCACGCCTGGGGGTAAGGGGGTCATGTGGCAAGCACAACGCACTCCCATCAAAGTACTCAGTCTAGTTAGCATACCCAAACATTTTCCGTTCTTCACTCAGCTATTGGAACTGAGATTTTGTACTGGAAAGCTTAGCTTTAGTTTCACCCTGACCAAGAATCAAACCTGGGGCCGCTTCACAGAATGCTAGCACGCTGCTCATGAAGCACATCCGAGGGCCACAAAGAAATCATAACTTAATTTAATAATAATTGTTTGCCTAGTCCAATATTTTGTAATATTTGTTTCTTCTAATTGCCTTATACAATTTTAACATTAAAATACAAAAATAACTTCAAAAAATGCATTTAATATGAAATTTATTAAAAATTGTTTCATTACTTTAATATTGTAAAATATTATATCTTTTAACTGCCAACGTCAGTTTTAATGATAAAGGATATTTGAATAACTAAATTAATGTGTTCGTACAATATGTTTCATTTTCTTCCATGAAATCATTCCAGGAGTTGAGACATTAAGTATTTTCAATATTTATTGGTAAAAAATATAACTAATATCTATCTTAGTTTTATTATTTGTTATTTGAATAGTTTTATTCGAGTTTATTCGTCATCATTTGCGATACTAAATACAACTCGTTATTGGAGATTATCTATAATTCCCAATGCACTAAGGTCAAATTTGACAAATATTTTGTCATAAATGTTTCCAACTCATGCAAGAAAATGAAAAAAATCTTGAAACGAATACATCGATATATCAACAAAACGACAGTTTTCGCTGCATATTGAAATTTGAGCAAAAGAGTCGTTAGATTAAAGAGAAATATTGGAAAATGAAGAGTGAGTTGTTTGTGCCACAAATTGGAGGAAAATAGAGAAAGTTTTCAATATCCCACTGGCGATTATTTCGCGGAATTTTATTGCCCTAACATTTACGGAATAACTTTTGATATTTTGGTATTTTTATTGTATTAGAAATGGAATTACGAAAATGAATCCTAATGGATGGTCATGATAATTCAGAATTTTAGATGCAATTTCAATGCCTACAATATTGCAACCAAATTAAAATAACAGTAGGTCATAATGACAAAATATATTGGAGTTATAATAGTTCTTGATGTATCTGTTTTTGACATTTCAAATTTCCATACATTCTCTGCACAAAATGGGAGGTCACTTGACTAAATTAAAGGTGCTAACACAGCACATTCTTTCTCGTCCCTAAGTAACGGTTATGTTATAATATTATATAGCATTTCTGTATATGTATATATATATATATATATATATATATATATATATATATATATATATATATATATATATTGAAACGCGGAGCGTTTCTCTAATTAATTCGAAACGCAGGGCATTTTCTTCCAATTACGCCCATTTTGAATTGCGCGGCAACGGCGGCGAGTAACGGACGCGACAAGGGAACGAGTCAGGCGCGAGAAGGCGGCGAGACGGGGCGAGACGACGGCAGTTGCAGTGTGGAACAGAACTCTAAGGAGAGCGGAGCGATGTTGGTGCGCGCGGTAAAAGAAGGACAAAATTAGGCTAACTAATGTAAGGGAAGTTATCAAGAAGTGAGTTAAGTGTGACAGTGGCAAATGTTAAATAGCGCAAGCGGGTGATCGTGGTATCGGTGTCAGGAACAGTGGTGAAAAGGCAAGAACTGTGAGCCGCGTGGCTGATAACGGCGTGGGTAGTGGCCACGTGCCGGCGTTATTGTAAAAAGGAAAGCGAAGGAGAATTGGTGGATTGTGCCGCAAGAAAGCATCGAGATAAACTGCAAGGGATAGGCGGACAGTAATATAGAAGCAGTGCCTATTCGATTTGCAAGACACGTGCAACGGTCGGAGGTGAAGCAGAGGTATTGTGCAACCGCCGCAGAGGGCCAGTGCCGCTGGCGTCCACGCAGTCAACCGTCCGAAGGGGCGCCGAGTCGTGGCAGCCGTTGGAAATTATCTGAGAAGAAACGAACTATTTTTGGTATTCAAGGTATTGTGAAATCTAAGACCAAGGGTGTAGTTTTGGTACAGAAACAGGGAGTAATTAGATTGAAATTGATGTACTAAATGTGTGATTTCGGTAATAAATTACTTGTTTGTTTAAAGAAAATTATAATTGAGTTTTTCCAATGTTCTTGTCAAACCTTACGAGACCCATTCACGAACCCAGACACCTGTTCTTTCTAAAATTAAATGTAATGAAAAGTACCGCAAACGAAGGTACGTCACAATATATATATATATATATATATATATATATATATATATATATATATATATATATATATATATACGACTCAATCAATGAGTGTTGACAACAAACGCGCATCATGGCCACTGCCAACAATGGGTACGTATTTTGTTATCAATTCTTGCTATAAGCGCCATTTTGGATATAAATGTTTTTCAGTTTGCATTGTTGTAGTTTTATGAAAGTTCTTATAAAGCGTTCTTTATGGAACACTATTGCTTGATTCGAATATATACGGTTATTTCAACGTTTCATCTTTGTCGTAATTTTTTTGAAAAAAAATGAAATAGACGAACAAGAACTATTATAAACATATTTTTATTTCCAGCATATCATAAAAAGAAGCAAAGATAATTTCATAAATAAATGGAACATCCCGAAATAAATGCTGTCCAATATATCCAATAAATTCAATCCTATATTACGAATGCATTCGAAACAACGAATTCATTACCTACACAAACGTTTTATTTTCTCATCGCTTCAAACAATTAATTTTTAAATATAATGTTAATGTTAATCACTTTACTATTCGTATAAACGGAGTATCTGAAAAACAATTTCTTGGCCCTGCAGTATTAAATTCTTTAAATACAAAAATAATTAAATACTCGGCAAAAATTCAGACGTAAACAACGTTAAGAATGTCACTGGATTCAATTCGTTCGTAATTTCTAATTTAATCATTAACTCCAAATATTTCGTTCTGACGCAACTGTAGCTTTTAAGCGCAGTACAGAGATACCATATTAAGCGAAATTACCACTAGTGGGTCGAAGTGTGATGACCATGGAATCCAAGTGACGTGTTTCTGATTTATCTCTATATCTATAGAATGATTGTTTCTAATTAAAAGATACGAAAAATAAATAACAACTAATTGACCATCAATAAACATTAATAAGTTATAGAATAACATATTTTTATTTTGTATATTATCATTAAAATAAAAAAAGCGTCCACTTCCCGAGCGTAACCATCAAGACAAATCCTTTAAATCTTAATTAGAATTGCCTCTATACTCTAAAAAAACACTGAAAGTAAAGAAAATATCAAATTAATCCTGGATATTACTTTTGGAGTTAATAAATTAATAAATAATTGCCATCTTATTAGAAACGATTACTAAATTATAAATCAGGTAGATATTTCACCTACATTTCTTGGTGGTGTTGCTTGCACTCCACAGTTGTATATCTTAGACTAGACAATATTATAATTTTATGAATGACGGTCTAAATCTCTGATCTAAATAACACAGATTTTTAAGAATTTCGGTATGAAGAAACGATGAAAGCCTTTATAATGTTGGCAGACAGTCAACTTTATGACCATCAATACATTGAGAATACAAATTGTAGAGTTATGTAAAGTAAAAGTGCGAGAAAGCAAAAATAGAATTAGTATTGGAATTTTCAATAGGACATTATAATTAAAATTAAATTATTTTTCATATCATTCATTTAATTTATCTCGTGGCCCATAGTTCGTGGGAAACCTGTTTATATTTCATTCATTTCAACCAGAAATAAAACAAAAACTACTCGTTTTTAAAAAAAATTTACATTACTTTTTTTAAAGAGCTAATTTTGTACAACAGACTTCGTCTAAAGCCAAAATCTCTGCCTTTAACTTTGTAGTTTTGAATTCTTTTTTGCAATTTAAAAAAAAACAGCAATACCCGCTATATTTCTTACTGTTTCTTATTACGTCTGTGGAGGAAATTTGACGAAAAAATTTGGAGATGTTGGATTTTTTTGTAAATTTCAATCGCAAAACACGCAAAAACTACTCATTTTTCAAAAAATTGTAGTTGACCTTTTTTCAAGAGCTAATTTTGTACAAAAGACTTTGTCTGAAAAAAAATCTCTATCTCAAATTTTGAAGTTTTAACATTATTTTCCCAATTTTCGAAAAATTAGGGATGCAAACGAAAATGACACCTACACCATTCTCTTAAACATCCTTTGCATAATAACAATATTTAACAACAATATTTAATTGGCTGAATGGGCTGGAGCATTGTCATGATGGAAAAACCAGTCGCCACTCCTCCACATTTCTGGCCTTCTTCGACGGATGGCTTCCCTCAGATGTTTAGAAACTTCAATATAGTAATTTTGCTTCTTTGTGGAGCCTTCTGGGAGATAATAGTTGTTAACAACATCCTTAGCATAAAAAACCTGGTAAGCATCACCTTGAACTTGCCCGAAATGGGCGAGATTTTGGGGGTCTGGGGGACGTTTCACCCGTCTACTGGGAAGATTGAACCTTTGTTTCAATGTAATAATCATAAACCAATTGTTCATCAGCGGTAATCTTTGACAAGAAATTATCTTCTTTTGAACGATCAAGCAGTGTCTTACAAAGCTGGACATGATGAGCTTTTTGTTCCTCAGATATTGGCATAAATTTCGCAAAGAGAAAGGTGCATCTTCAATTTCTCAGTCAAGAGATCGTAACAAGATCCAGCTGACATACCCACACTCTTCCTTGACAGCCAGACGTCGCTTTTCTTGCACCAGAGTATTCAGTGTGCCGACGTGTGGGTCATCAGTTGTCGTGGCAGGACGTCCAGATCGCTCATCAGTTTTAATGGATCATCTTTCAAAGGTTTACGCCACTTGAAACATGCCGTACGTTTCATAGGAACATCTCTGTAAACCCTGTTAATCACAGCAAAAGTTCCTGTTGCAGATTTTACTAGTTTAACAAATTTTTCGCAAGTTGAGTCTCTGTCAAGTCATAAATTTTGAAATCCGCAAAACGAGAAAATTTCACTTAATTAAAAACCACCACAAGTGAAGATATCAGTAATCAAAAAATGGCGTCATAATAAGCAGATCTGACCAAACCTAGCGACATCAAGCGCATTCCTCTGGAATCAATTGGAGACGCAATTCAAACATACCGTGTATTTTTCCTTAATCCTGAATAACCCCCTTTGCAACGATGACCGCCGCGAGACGCACAGGAAAAAGAGTCAATTAGGTTCTCGACAGTACCGACAGGGATATGAAACCATGCCAACGCCAGTGCCGGGGTCAGCTGCGCTATATTCCTCGGTTGCGTATCCATTTCCCGAATAGCTCGATCGATATGGTCTCACAGATTCTCGATTGGGTTTAAATTGGGAAATTTTGGTGACCAGGGAAGTCCAGTATACTCATCCTGTCACTATTCGAACCACTTACTTATATAGCTATCTGAAGGACACGATGCATTGTCCTGATGATAGATGTCACCTTGCAGAGTAAAAACAATCTTCATATCGGGGTGGACATGTTTCCAAAGGATACTTCTGGCTGCATACTTTTGTCAATCAATTGTGCTTTCCAGAATGACAACATCAACAAATGAATGTCACGAAAACATTCCAAACATCATCACGCTCCCTCCAGTCTGCTCCCGTCCGGTGATTGTCGCAAAGTGTTTGCGTTCAGACGTTTCACGCCGTATACGCCAACGACCATCTGCCCGATGGAAAAGAAAACGTTCTTCATCTGAAAAGGCCAACTGTCGCTATTCAGAATTGCGGTACGGGTGTGCAAATTCCATCTTTCACCGCCGATGAACAGAAACCAGCGTGGGTGCATGAGCCAGGCGCCTGCTGCGGAAGCGCATAACCTGCAACGTTCGCTGAACGATTGTTGAGGAGACCATGATGATAGACCCCTGGTTCATGTCGGAGGTCAGTTGCTCTACAATTGCGTTTCTATCCGCCCGTACGTATCTGCGAAGATACGCAGCCTTCGTTCTCTCCTCTCATCTACGGCCCGCGGCACCGGTTTCTTTGCCCTTTTGCCATGCACGGTGTACTCTGCAGTCGTCTTTCTCTCATGTCACCTGTAGCCCGTGGTGCGCCATATTTGCCTCGGCGACGGTTTGGGATGTCACCATTTTGTCAGACACGACATACTTTAACCGCGGTGGCACACGAACACTTAATAAACTTAGTCGTTTCGGCAATGCTTCTGCCCTTGGTCCGGCAGCCAATGATCATGCCCTTCGGACATCGGATAAACCGCTCAGTTTCTGCGTTGCGGCAACTACTGTACTGTTTTTTCGCTTCCATTCGACACGCTTCGCATACCCTCTATTGTTTTCTACTACTACCTGCCGCTTGTGAGAGGTTATTGCACGTTTACATCGAACATAGGAGGTGATCACATTAATGTGACTGGACAGTGTAAAATAATGCTTTGATGGGCGGGAATAAGAGTAGAAGTCAAAATATGTCATTTTCAGGAGAACAAAACACTGTTTAACATTGCGAAATGGTGAATAAACAAAACTCAAGCATTAGATCTTTACCTTATTTCTGGCCGTATTAAAAGGGAAATAAAGGAATTTTTTTTATGTTACCCTGTGAAAAAATTAAGTCAGTTGTACTGGTCATACGAACAAAGTTGTGCGCGCATGCCTAACGTATACTATTATACCCTTAAAGGAAAGATTAGTAAGTAATATTATTTTTTAAGAAAAAGAATGTATTACAGCTACTTTTAATATACGTATTATAGTCATATTTTTGTTTCATCTAATTTTCAACAAATTCTTCCATGTCTGGCAGGGTGTCAACTTCAGTGCTACTGACTTTCAAGTTTCTGTAAAAGGCGTTAAACGCAGGTCTGATAAGTGGTAGCAGGGCTAAGCATATCTATATTTTTTTCCTTTGAGATAGGAAGATGGTTAGTGTAGCATCGTTTCGGCTCCAAAATTGGGTTAGGGTTACCCCGTCTTAAGAAGCACAAAGATTAGAAAGAATTATTTGCGTCCAAGCTGCTCTTGAATACTATCTCTCCTGGGTTTTCCGTATCAGACCCACTGAAAATTTTGCCATTTAAAAGGTTTGCCCGTTGAGTATTTGTTTAGAACAAGAGAGGATTGTATGATGTATGATTGTATGTAAAATGTAAAAATATTCATCAGTTATTTCTTTCACAAAAAATTTCTTCTTTTTCCCCCACTGTTCGAACTAGTTGGAAGGAAGTCATAAGGAATTGAAATAGGATATTCAGTTTTCTTCTTTTGCTTTTTATGAATCCATGTTCAACATCACATTTCACGTGATTATGCCCACTTACTATGAAAATATGGTCAATTGCGTCTAAAAAAACTTTATTCTCCGACAATGTTGAACAAACTGTCACACGAGAGTTCCTATTTAGGCCTCGGCAAGGATTGGAGTACAACACTACTCTACACACATCCACTAGTAGAGCGTTGAGTTGTTCACACAAAACAATTTGTGATTTGATTGGCATTGCAACCACCTGTCTCCTCGTGCCAAATGTAACATGAGACTTCTCCGGTGGCCTCATTATGAAATGTTAGATGGTTGGCGCTTATAAAACACCACTGACTGTTGAGATATGCGGTAGGTAGACTTGTTGGAGGTCGAATGAGAAGCTTCTGATAGTAGAGTCTTGTTTAGCAAGTTCTTTGTCATTACCTTTTGAGTTGTATGCAGTATCAGCCAATTTGTGAGGCTGTTTCATTTTGGCTTCAGTTTGTTTTCCCCCGTCAGAACTGAATGCGGTTTTAATTTTGTTATTTAAAACGTCACGTCTGTGACATATATTACTGGTGGAATTTTAAAATTAAGTTTTAATTTGAGAAACACACTAGAGTAAATCTCCAGATACAGGATTCATGTCGTCACAATAACACGAGTTAATTTTTGGAATGTAAAAATGAGACGGCAGATACTTTTTCCGGTTAGTACGTCAAGTGTAGTGCGAGTAGTGCGATTTGTAAGCTGGGAAAGACCTCACAGGTTATACTACTATGGCAATCACATCATCAGAATGCCTGTTCAAAGCTCTACACCCCCTCGTATCAGGTTGACGTATTACATATACTGATGCTCCTTTCTTACCGATTGCATTGGCTACAAACGTTTGAGCGTCGTCATACACTTTCATGAAACAACCGCGGCACACTTTTACTCTTTCACCATTTGAAAGTGAAATGCATTTGTTGTATCCCTTTTTTGCCGACTGGACATGTTCTCGTTTTCCATAAAATTTAGTTCCTGTCGTGTTAAAAAGATTTCCCATGTAAGAAATTGTCTTGGAATAATCTCCCAATGACCAACCTTCTTCACCGATACTTGACCTTCACTTCTCGCACCGATAAATTCGCATCGGTGTGAGGCGGCCTTGCTGCATTGTTGCTGACATTCACAAAGCAAAAAAAGTCTCGAAACAATGTTGAAGATAATAATGAAATGTTTAACATTCTTGTTGGCTGGGCTATCCGGGACGAGCCGCGTCAAAGTCATGGTGGCTAACGTTTCGGCCAGCGTATTGTGGCCTTCTTCAGAGCGTACTGCTGCCAGATGGCTAGCGCGCAGGCCTTATATGGAGGAGAAGGGGAGGGCGGGATTGGTCAGGTAGCCGACCAATAGGAGGCGGGCAGGTGGCGCGGGATTGGTGGAAAAAGAACGGGGCCATAACGGGATGGAGAAGCAAGATGGGATCACGGGGAAGGTGGCAATAGAGGGAGGGAGAAATACAGAAAAGGATAAAACCGAAAAAGGAAGAAATTCTCACAAGGGGGGGAGGCGCCTGAGGGGCAAGGAGCCATCAGCCAATCAGCGGCCGCGATGGGGGCCAGTCATAGGTCTACCGTAGGGGTGTGTCCTCTGGGGTGGGCGCCGGACTGGCGGGCCGTGAAGGCCCGTTTCCAGGTGGTGCTGAGGCGGAGGCCATCATCACGGTTTAGGTTGATGGGTCTCCTTGATATTTCCAGGGGCCTTGTAGAATCTACAAACTTTCCTGGCCTACCTGAATAGCATTCATCCCCGCATCCGTTTCACAATGGAAACAGAACTTCACGGCCAGCTCCCCTTCCTCGACGTCTTGATCTCCAGGCGCCCCGACGGGACCCTCGGCCACTCCGTGTACCGGAAGCCGACCCACACCAACCGCTATTTACACGCGGACTCGCACCATCACCCTGCCACGAAACGAGGAGTTCTCACTATCCTCACGTACCGGGCCGCCCTCATCAGCGACACCGACAGTCTCAATAAAGAAAAAGAGACACTCAGAGAGACTTTTCTGGCCAATGGCTACAGCACATCTGCCATACAACGTGCCCTAAAGAACCTCGATGCATGAAATGACGCTACCACACACAACGGCACCAACGAGCCATCCAGCCCGCCTCGCAAGACAGCTCGCCTCCCCTACGTCCGCGGCATCACGGACAGGATTGGCAGGCTACTACGTAGAGCCGATATTCGCCCGGTGTTCTATGCCCACAACAAGATCGGGAGGAGCCTGGTCCAGGTGAAAGACCGCCTGGACCCACGACAGAACGCCGGAGTGTACGAAATCCCGTGCAGTTGCGGGTTAGTGTACATCGGCCAAACGGGTCGCTCTGTAGACGAGCGCATGCGTGAACACATGCGCAACGACCGGCTAAAGAACACCCACAAATCGGCCTTAGCACAACACGCTGCCGAAACCGGTCACCTGATTGAGTTTAACAAGACCCGCACAATAACCTCCGAGGACCGCTGGTGGCCACGCGTCATCAAAGAGGCCCTGGAAATATCAAGGAGACCCATCAACCTAAACCGTGATGATGGCCTCCGCCTCAGTACCACCTGGAAACGGGCCTTCACGGCCCGCCAATCCGGCGCCCACCCCAGAGGACACACCCCTACGGTCGACCTATGACTGGCCTCCATCGCGGCCGCTGATTGGCTAATGGTTCCTTGCCCCTCAGGCGCCCCCCCCCCTTGTGAGAATTTCTTCCTTTTTCGGTTTTATCCTTTTCTGTATTTCTCCCTCCCTCTATTGCCACCTTCCCCGTGATCCCATCTTGCTTCTCCACCCCGTTATGGCCCCCTTTCTTTTTCCACCAATCTCGCGCCACCTGCCCGCCTCCTATTGGTCGGCTACCTGACCAATCCCGCCCTCCCCTTCTCCTCCATATAAGGCCTGCGCGCTAGCCATCTGGCAGCAGTACGCTCTGAAGAAGGCCACGATACGCTGGCCGAAACGTTTGCCACCATGACTTTGACACGGCTCGTCCCGGATAGCCCAGCCAACATAAACTCCGGCCGCGGAAGCCTACGCAACCGTTTAACATTCTTATTGAAGGAGAAGTCATAGTAAACAAATATTCCATAAGAATCTACTTATTTAGATAATCAAAAAGCATGATCGAAGATTAATATCTTTTTGATATTAAAATCCAACATGTTCCCTTATCTTACAGATGTGCCACACTACGTTTGACGTGTCATTCTATTCGCCACAAGTCGCTATTATATTACTTGTATAAATGTTCAAAACTTGCAGTGTTTTGTCCGAATATGATCTAAAGGATTTTTTTGTACCAACACATGCACTGGAAACTTTGGAGTGACGCAGCACACTTACACTTATTATCAGTTGACCAATCACAGATATCAAACTACTGATGTTGAAAATACACAATCACAATTTATCCAAATTCTTCCATCCAATCCATTATCACAATTTGACCAAAATTTGACTTAAACTCTTTTTCTCGCCCATCAACGTCAACGGAGAACAGTAGACGTTCTTTAGAATTGTGTGCAGAATACGAACTGAGGTTCGTCTCCGAAATTTCATTTCTGACAATGGCAGAAATGAAATTTCGGAGTTTTCACGGCTCCACGAGAACGAGGAAAGAAAGAGATAAAATATTGCCGCTCTCATGAGACTCTCCATTCAGAGATGAAAATGTTTCATTTCCAATTAGTCGTTTGATGGAGGAACTTTTCAAGAATGTTATGTAAAGTTTACAGTAACTGAACATTCGTCACACTTTGTCAGCCTGAAAAAATGTTATTTAACTCAATTTTATGTGTCTTTTGTTTCTCTGTACATTTTTACAACGATGTTATTAGAAGTAGCTTACAGTTTAAATTAAAACTAAATGAATCAATGCCTCTAAAATATATGTGCTTATCTGAAAATTCCTTTCATAAATCCTAACTAGTGATGCTGCAATAGCATATGCTTTCTCACACAATTTCTAACTTTTACTATCTAGTTTCCCAGAAATTAAACTAGCACCATTTTTTACCGTTCTTATGAGCAAAAAATTAAAAGAAAAAATTGAAGCCATTTATGAGAAAAAACTGCCTAAAATAAATAAAAAATGTCTGTAATTCTCGGCAAATTGCGCATTTATTGAACAAATTATTACGACCTGTTTCAAGGTCTTTAAAGAACAGAAATATTTATCTTCAAAATTGTAGAAGCATTCTGACTCTGAAGTAAATTGAACTTTTGCAATTTTTGATAAATTATGGATTTCATTCACAATTAGACCTGGTCCATTTTCTTAAAAGTTCTTTACGCTTTTCGACAACCAAGTTTAAACTCAACATTTGGTGCTATTATTGAAAAAAGTTTGACAATTTTGAAATTTATTGTAAAGTACAAAAATCAAAATATCCGTTTGAAACTCAGAGGGCGTTGATTTAAATGAAATCGATCTGGGAATATCAATTTGGGAGAAAATCGGCTGAACGGTATAGTCGCTAGCGTTAACCAATGTCGGACATAGAGCAGATAGACAGACAGACGGACAGACTAACGGACAGAAGACTGCCAGACGTTTTCTTGTCAATCGATATTTCGGGGGATCAGGATCGGGAAGTTTGGCAGAACGGTTCAAGTGCTAGCGTTGTTCATGGAGAAACAGACGGAAAGACGTTTTCTCGTCAATCGATTTTTCGGTATCTAGGATTTTTGGTATCAACAAATTTATGTTGCTGACTAGGCAACGCCTTAGAGAAAGTAATTTACTATTCATATGAACAAGGTTTATGATTTTTGTAACTAGGGCTTGGGAATAAGTTTTTCTGCCGAAAGTTCTCAATTTTTACTTACCAAGGTTACACTGAACTTGAATCGTTTTTGTAACTAATTTGAATCAAATCTGAATGACTCACAGAATAAATTAATCAAATTTAAGATTCATTAAACCACAGAGAAACGGAATATAATGAGCCAAAATTTATAATATTCTCATAATAGATATATGGGATAATCTTTTATATGTGCATTATAAATAAACCGTTTTTTTTCTTGTTGGTGTGGTGATAGTGCAGAACCTTGAGGTACCCCTGCTCTTATTGTTCTAGTTTGTGAAAGTGCACAGTTTATTTTAACTCTGAACGTTCGGTTTGTATTAAAACTATTAACTATTTGCGCGTGGCAATGGTGTAACGGTCAGCGTACCGGACTGTGGTACCCAAGTTGGCGGGTTCAAACCCGATCAAAGCCGTGGATTTTAAGGGCGAAGAAATCCTTTGTACGCCTTCCTTCGGAGGGGAAGTAAAGCCGGCTGTCCCATGTTTGTAGATTTGCTTGCATGGAAAAGATCCTCAAACCTGAATGACGCCTCTGAGCTAAATTGAAATCGCCTGTTTCTCGCTCAAGAAATACCTCCTTTCTCTGCTAGTTGGTGAAAGGAGCATAGCGAAATTTGCGTGGTCAGACGGAAGAGCAGGCCTCATGGCCTGAGTCTCGCCACCCAAAATAAGGCATTAATTCAATTCAATTAATAATTTCCTGCAAGTAGAAAGGTACTCCCAGCTGTTTAAGTTTGAATACTAGCCCAGTACGCCAAACTTTGTAAATGTTTAATAATTTTGTGAATTAAGATTGCAACTCCTCCCGTTAATCTATTGTTTCTATATATTGCGTATCCATTAATTTTAAATTTTTCACCTGACTAAATGGGTTTCAGTTATGCAAGCAATTTTGATTGTATTATCATTTAAAAAGTGAGTAAACGAATTTGTTTATCGTTTTATGCCATTGGCATTCCAGTTTAGTATCCTCATTTCATCATCATTATTTAATGTCATTAATAAGAGCAGGAACTAACAATTGAATCATTGTTTGTAACTGATGTAAAATTATTGCTAATATTTGGTTTACTATTGTGCTAATTAAATTGAAATTGTTTGCATTATTAGAGCTTTGGGTTCTCCAATTTGAATTTGAATTTGGATTTTCGTAATTTGGAGAACGCAAAGGCATGTTTACTTGAGGCAGTAGGGGAAAGTTTTGAATGTTATCAACTGGTGGCGGTCTTCTTGGAGGTTGCGTACTCCGAGGGGTTGTATTGGAAGCTTGAGCACTGTTAAGGCCTTGCCATTTGTTTCGTCCACTTTCTGCCTCTAAATTTTTTGCAGCTACGATAATTAGCTGTGTGATTTAACCCACAGTTAACACAAATAGGTTGTTCTCTTTTTGATCCATTACATTGCGAATAATAATGGGATCCATCACAACGAACACACCTTGGACTTAATTTACAGTTTACTTGGGTGTGTTTGAATCTCTAGCAACGCGTCCATTGTATTACTTTGTTTGGAGCTCGAGCATCCGCACTTTAATTACATAATAAAATTATTTAGTTTCATTAAATATTGATTTAGCATCTTCAGTTTCTATTAAATCTACAGTAGAGGACCACAGAGGTTCTCTATTGTTGTTATATAGCCTTGGTACGCCGGTTACTAGGTACGTAAGTCTCGCTAATTCATCAACTATTTCTTTCTGAGAATAAACTACAAGTAAACCATAAATTATAACTGAGAGCTTGGAATGATAGGTATCTCTGAAGGAATGATATTGTATATTATTTTCATCGCAAAATTTTCTGTAACCTCTGTAGTCTTCAATTGTTACTTGATTGCTTCAATTGTTCACTTGATAACATGATAACAATATTTTTGTTGTTTAATAGTAAAATCGATTTTTGATACATTTTTAATGTAGAACTACATGTAGATAACTAGAAGTAGAACTAACTAGAAGTAGATATCCGTAGCCGTTAACATTATGAATGAATATTGATGGAATTTTTACAGATTTATCACTTTCAGAATTAGTACGATTGTCTAAATTTTGAAGCAATTCATAGTGTGAACTTACTGGTATGTTGTACCTGATATTCTCCTCTGTTCAGTGGTCAAAGACAAAACTTTTCCTCTTGTTTGAATTGGAGCACTCGTTGCCGTTGAAACTCAAGTTCTGTGATGAATTTTCCTGATGTTCACCCACTGATTATGGCGGTGGCTGTGGACAGGCGCCCACTGATGATGAGGATGATGATGGAAATCCCTGTCCGTAGAATTCACCGCCGTTTGGATTTTCGTTAGTCCTTTCCATTGACTGCACAATTAACCCTGAGGCTTCAAGTAGCCCCCCGACGGGGGCACCATTCACACTCATTTTGTCAGCTAATTCGTTGCACTATGATAAGTAACTACTAATCTAAGTTCTGAATACACTGGAACGCGGCGGCTCGCGCAGGTCGAGAGCGCACTGACAACGCTGCCTTCAAGACATTGGTCAGTCTGGGTTCCAATGGATTGAAAATAGCCCTGACTCGAATTCTATCGAAAATGTTCGTTCGCTAGTTAAAAGAAATAAGAATAGATGGCCATAAAAAACAGCTCATAAAATAACTCTATGGATCTCGCAACATAATCTTCCAGTTTAATGGATTAAAAGTTGACTTTCAACATAATTCAGTACAAGTATGTTAATTATGAAATGTTTATTTAACATTATAACCCTGTGCACAGAATGTGTCAATATCTTCAGTCGGAAATGCATTTTGTCTTATCCAATAACGCGCGCGCGCGCGTGGATGTGTATGTGAGGAAAAAAGGGGATGCAAATGGGGAAGAAAAATTTGCGAGCGGAGCGTGACGCGATGTAAAGGTATTGCTCCGGATTCTTCTGGTTCTTGTCGGAGGAACCTCTAAAAACTACTGATCTGAGTAGCCGGTCGCTAAAATTTTTCCGCAGACAATGATTGAATTCGACCCAGATAACTAATTTGCGTTAGAAATTCTATACAGAAATCCATTTAGACGCAATCCCAAGTTATTTATTAAAATGTAACAATTGTAGTTCTACTTATGTACGACAAACAGGTAGAAAGTATTCTTGTATAGTCAATGAACACATTAAAATTTTGGTCACTGGTATTAGAAAGTTCCACATTTGCCAACCACTTAATGCAATATAATCACTCTTTCGACACTGATACCAAATTGAAAATTCTTCACATAGCAAATACAGGCAATGCACATTTTGAAAAATTAGAAAATTTTAAAATTATTTAAAAACCCTAATTTAATAGATCTCTATGAACAGTCTCAAATAAAATGCAGCTGAATTTTAAAAGTATTTATTTATTAGCTTTTCCCACTCTTCCTCTTCCTCTCTCAACTTTCCAACAGTCTGTAACAGTATTATATATGGCATTCAATATGGCGCCAACTTAAGACCTAGCTTTACTCCATGACACTTGGATAGGCTTTCTATTTAAATAAATTTTACAGTGTTCATTTGTATTTATATTTATTCATATGCTAATTATATTTGTTCGTTCATTTACTTCTTTGTATAGCCACTGAAGAAGGGATAAAAGTAGCTTCAAAACACGTGTATGGCTGTGTTTTGTTATTAAAATTTATATTGTAATGTATTTTGTAATTGATACCTCCTCAATCCTGAATTAATATCAACCCTTAGGATTTCCCGATCTACGAAGCTGCAGAGACTACAATGCTGTAGCTAACCTATAGCAGGAAGATTTCATTTTACTTCCGTATTTGGTTTGAACGTATCTCTGATCACAGCAATTTTATTTTGACAGATCTCCCTTGTAAACCCCCACGTTGAAAACATGAAAATCGAATACATGTTTTGGATGTTTAAACCTGTTGTCTTCTTACAATAGTTTCTGTTCTCTCTATATAGAATGTGTTCATTCTAAAGAAATTTGATATCAAGATATTGCTATTGCTTTGGAAACCAAATCGATTATGAATTAGGGATCATCGTAAAAGAACAGACGATTTTAAATTAAAAACAATTGTTACTTCGTGGTATCAAAAGTGATGATTACATGCATCGAGTTTGAGAATCTCCTGTATGTCGGGCCATTGATAGTTTCTAGAACATTTCCCGACCTAGAACTTCGTATCACGAGCATCTTCTTATCCCTATGACTAAACATGCACAATTCCAAAGAATCTGCCATGCTAATTTCAAGACGTGTCATTTCCTGCCATGTTAATCTGAGTTCGTGGTTTTCTCTGAACTTGTGAGAGGGTATCTTTTTGGGACATTTCTGAATGCAAATTAATAAAAATGTTTACACTTTACGAAATTGCGGATGAACGAGACGCGATGCCTTCTCAGGTAACGAAAAGTGAGGGCAGTTGACAAAAAGGGGGATAAGGGTTGATTGATTGTTAGGAATTCCGTGTCAACTGCTATGGTCATTAGTTCCGTAAGTGCAATGTATGTTTTTACTTCTAGAGATGGGCGTGATATTCCTTCGCTGGATGCTGAGATCCGGCGCTGACCTACCATCGGCTAGCGGGTTTTTTTCAATCATCTTCCTCCAGCAGGGCACCGCCCCAGCCGGAGCAAGCTCTAAACTTCCGACCGGTCTTCCAGCAAGACTGGGAAGGCAAGATCACGTGCTGTCCATGGCCCGTTTATTAGGGTACTGCTCCAGCATTCACCTGGTGTTGATATGAGAAACCACGGAACACTACTGATCAGATAGAAACCGATAGAATTCTCCTCCAAACCGACTGAATTTGACCTAGGTGACAAGCCAGAGTCGAAAATTCTGCCACCGTCCGGACGCGAACTTATGACCTCCCGGTCAGAGGCATTGCAGTAACATCGGTTGGTGCTCTGAGTCAGCTCTCTCGGTGCAGGAATAAGGGAAAACAGACCGCGAGATGCAGTCGGGCGATTCCCACGTGGCCCGGGCCAGGTGGGGTAGCGGGGGCGGGGCGTGGGCGGGGCCGCCAAGCGAGGGATTAACGAAGTACGCGCATTCCTCACTGCCCGCCAGGCGGCGCTTGCGCTGATGGAATACGGGAGCTACCTGAGTCTGCGAGCGCGCCTCGCCGGTGATAGATGTTAACTTCATTTCCCCACAATGGAGCGCGCTACTACAAGTTAGCGAGGGGGAGAAATTACTTTTGGAAGAAATATTATCTCCATTATGTGCACGAGGAATAGCTACGGAAGCTGATGTACGAGTTCGGTAGTATTTTTTATTATTTTTCGGTCTTCCACTTCAATATCTTCAGGGCACTAATTAATAAAGTTGTACTGACGTTTCGAAACAGTTTTTCGAAACGCATTGGCCAAATATAACAGTTCAAAAGTTCGAGCTAGGTACCCTTTTTATGCTATGGTTGAAAGGTCGTATTTTGATATGAAGCCTTTGTGCGATATAATCTTTTGTTATATAGGGTGTACCACCTAAGTTGGCCCCGCAAAATGTATTAAAAAGTGTTTGGGGTATCGAGATGCTACTTGTACCATGTTTTTGCAGATGATGATACAAATAACATATTTCGTTTAGTTATTTGTACTGTATGTAATTTTAGAGACTTTGGCAACTGTGGCGTTTACCAAGTCGAAATTGCATTGTTTTTCACAAAAAATACTTTTCAAACATTAACAATATTTATTTCATTTATATTTATTTCTTTTTTATTGAATTTTTTTTTTTAATCTTTACAATGATAGAGAAAAAATACATACTTCCATTTTAAAAATCAAAGTTGTGTAACTAAACGAAATATGTTATTTGTATCAATATCTCTAAAATTACATACGGGACAAAGAAGTAAACGAAATATGTTATTTGTACCACCATCAACAACAAGTGACATCTCGATACCTCAAAACTGTTTAGAAGATATTTGCTGTGGCCGACTTAGATGGTCCTCCTGTATATTCAATGTGGTTTTCGAAAGAAAATAAAAGCATTTTTCTCCTACTTCTGTGATATTTAAAAAATGCTTCCTTTCGTCCATGACCAAATTGATACATTAAATGGATTTACTCTTTAAACAATGCTTTGTATTTTCTCAGCAGTAGTTATTTTACAAGTGATTTTTTACTAATCATATATTTTTTATCAGTTTCATCTTCCAAAACAAAAATTTGATTTTATTACCAAAGTACAAAGTACCCAACTTGGTCTTCCTGTTTCCGGACGTTTGAAGTCAAACTGTTTTCTTTTACATTCCATGTTAATCTCTCTTCCCAGTAGGATGTTCTTATATCAGGTTCGTATTACCGAGCGAAAAAGTCTGGTAGACGACAGCTTCGCTCATCGCAATGAGGCTTTTCCCGTTCACAGACATTTGGCAGCACGTTTTAGATAGGTCATGGAAAACATGCATCACTGAAGGAAAACCAAATATCTGGCAGCTCCTTCATGGAAGTCTTTGACGTAGTGATACTAACCGATTACTGATGGTAGAGTGGCTTAGAAGGAAGTCGAAATAAATTTATAAATAAGAAGGAAGACCAAAACAATTTATATTAAAGAGAGCAGGATCGTAGTTACTATGATTTACCTCCATTTTATCCAGTATTATCACGATTTGAAGTTAAAAAACTCGTAATGTTTAAAAAATCTGATTATTTCTCTCTGATTTTTAAAAAGATACAATATTGCAACTGTATAACTTGTAAGTCCTTGTAAGTGCATTCCAAGTGGTTCACGATCTTTCTCTTGACTTCGGTCCACACAACTCCTTGACTTTTAAGTTGAATAATAAGAATACTTCTATCAGCATGTGGTGACAGGTTATGGTCTGTCGTAGCAAAAGTTAATTTTTTGGACCACCGAACAGTAGCTCACAATATGCAGTTAGTAGGCAGTTTGCTCACAAAATGCCTAAAATTAAGGACCAAATGTCACAAACGTAAACTAGTTAATAACGTTCCCACCTTGTGTTCAATGGGTAAAACGATCATATTCTGCTCTTTACTGCGACTAGAAGTTTGCAACATTTAGTCCGAGGCACCTGTGTATCGGTGAGTGCAAAATCTATTATAGCAGTTATGGTTTTGAAGTCTGTGTTAGTGGTGGCTTGAGTATGTTATGTATCACGGACAGGTTTTATTCAGTCCCGACCAGTTGCTTTTTAGTGCGATCTGCCAGTGAGTGCACGGCGCAAAAAGGGCAGCCTCTCGCCTGCCGTCGAGAGCGTTCCCTTTAAGAGGCGCTGCAGCGGCCACTGCACCTGAGGCTCCGGGTTCGGCCGGGGGCGGGGCGGGGCGGGGCGGGGCGGGGCGAAGGGCAGGGCTAAGAGGTGGCCGCGCGTCGCGAGATAAGGATCAGGCTTCGGAGGAGGCGCGCCGGAACTTCCTCCCGCCCCCAACGCCCCCTTCCGCCCCTGGGAGCAATTAGGAGGAACCCTTTTGTGCGACGTCGCCTCCGCGCCGCACTCACACTCCCGCCTCCTCCTCGCCACGCCCCGTCCGTCCCTCACCCCAACCACCAACACCACGTTCTCATCTACGTCTCTTCCCCCGCCTCATCTGCCCCATGGGCTCCCCTTCGTCCTGTCTTTGCCATCCACTTTCCTCCCCCCTGCACTCGCCTCCGTCCCCACCTCCGTCCCCGCCTCCGTCCCCGCCTCCGTCCCCGCCTCCGTCCCCGCCTCCGTCCCCGCCTCCGTTCCCGCCTCCGTCTCCGCCTCCGTCTCCGCCTCCGTCCCCTCCTCCGTTCCCGCCTTCGTCCCCGCCTCCGTCCCCGCCTCCGTACCCGCCTCCGTCCCCTCCTCCGTCCCCGCCTTCGTCCCCGCCTCCGTCCCCGCCTCCGTCCCCGCCTCCGTCCCCGCCTCCGTCCCCGCCAACGACCCCTCCCCTGTCTCATTCTCCGCCTTGGCATCCGCTTCTGCACCCACTTCGACCTCGGCCTCTGTCCCGGCCTCTACACCCACTCGTCCTCTTCTTCCCGTGTTCATCCATTCCCCATCTCATCAGTTTCGCCGCGTGTGTAATTTCTGTCACCTTCCACTCCGCTCAACGTTATTCGTTCTTGCCTCCGCACCTGCACTTTCGTGTTCCGCCGTGCTGCCTTTCTTTTCGTTCATCTGCACCCGTGCCTCTGATTCTATCTTCGCCACGACCCCGGCCTTTATCTTCTCCCCTACGTCCGTTTCTATCCCGGAACCTCTATTTTCCTTCCCTCCACCTTTTCACACTCAGCCCTTGACTAGCTCCCGCTCCCGGTCCACTTCATGTGAGGAAGCGATGCTGGTCATAGCGTTACTTTCCACTTGAGAAAAAGGGTGTTAACTTCCAAAACCTACAGAATTACGAACGTACGCACTTGATACATTTCTTTCAAATTAAATTGTAAGATATTGTAATACACAAGCATATATCGTTCGTAGGCAGCAATAGTAGCAGGTATCAGGTGTTGATGTAAACGAGCTTTTACTTTGTATTGAAATGCATCATTCTTGCATTCAACATTTCTGCCATTTGTTGGTAGAATATTGTATCGTTTGATATACTGCTGTTGCTGTTGAAAGGTAGACTAATCTACAATTCTAGAGAGTGCATGAACTCAAAATTCGTATTGTTTTCGTTGTGCTATTATTGCAGCCCACATGCAATATGTTGAGATGTGTGTAATAAATGTGCTTTGCACAAAACAATTTATGCTGCTAGTTCTCTAAAACCATATCTGACTAATTTAAAGTTTAGCAACATTTAATTTTTTCTTACGGTAATATTTGAGAATGGTATAACTAGTTTTATTGGTACCCTAACGTTTTTGGGAAGGAATATCAAATAAAATGTTTGCAAGCCCATTATAAAGAGTACCGTAAAATTAAAACACCTTTCAATTTGTTTGAAATCAATCATTTATATTATGCATGTATTTGGGATTTTGGTTCGAATGCCTGACTTTTCTAGCTAGCTGACAGAAACCACATGCACATGTGGCCATCACGACGTATCCCCGTCACCGCAACCAGCAAATTCCGCCTGCCTGAGCTCTTCTTTGGTGCAGAGCTAGAGGAACTGAGACGAAAGACTTTTAGAGAAAAGCTACCAGCCCAAGCGAGAATCGAATCTGAGAACGTACCATGGGAAGCCAGTAGGCTGCCCTTGAGCCACCTTCGGGTTATATTTATATTACAATAACTTATTAATGGAAACTCGCTGATATTGCATTTCATTAATATAGTCATGATTAATTAATGATTTTTACATAGTGCTTTCCTCTTTGTTAAATAAATAACCATATTTTTTATTATGACGGATGTTTAATGCTTTCCATGAATTTAACTTCTAAGAGTAGGTCATCAAAATAATGCGTCACGTGTTTGTGTGTTAGTATATGTGTGGCGTGTGTACGAGGATATATTAACAGAAATATCACTGGGAAAACGTGGTTAATTTACTACCAGCAATATTTCATTTTACGTGAAATGTTTCGTGTTACGCTCATGCCATGATGAAATAATTACGAGCACTAAAAGTATTTACAGCCCAGTAAATTGGGCTGCTATGCAGAGGCTGTTTAAAAAGAACCCCTCATATAATTTAGACGCGCTGGCCGTCCAGACATGAAGTAGAGGCATTTGGAATTAGGAGCACTTGGTATTTTACATTCAGGCAGTATTATTCAACATTTTATTTTCAAAATGTAAACAGTACCTCCGAGAATTATTGTTCCCAATTATGTTATGTACATTCTTAAGTGTTTTGTTTAGTGGGTTTTTAAATTAGGCTTTTCTTCTTGTAAGTATGTTGATAGTATGATTTCTATGATTTCACTCATATTTTTATTTGAAGTCCAAGAAATGTTAAGAACGCACGAAATATATAGCGAAATGTTAATTTACTGAAATAGTTAATTGAGAGATTTAATGTATATTGATAATACTCTACTGCGAATTTTGTTGCAACGGAGAACCAAAGTTATCGTTCACTATGTACTACAGTGCATTATGAGATTATGATTACTATAACATGACTTAGGTATTTCCCCAAAATTATTTATTTAAAATGTACATCCAAATTACGAAACTTAAGCTCTAAATAGAGATATTTTTCCTAATGTTCAACCGAACCTTAAATTGTACTTATTTTTTAGTATTAACTTAAAGAGTTCTTTCTAATTTTATTTTCTACCTATTTTAAACAAACTAAGAATATGATTCTGTAACTCATTACGTTAACGTATAAAATGCGGTTGTCAGGATTACAATCAAGACGTAGTTTCCAGCAAAGAAACAAATTTTCTCGAATGCGTTTTGGAGCAGAAAGATAAGTTAAAACTACTTACACACACTTAGAAACTTAATGAGACGCACATTTCATTATATTAGACTCGCAATCACATTTGATAAGGTTGCGGCGAAACGGCCGAATTTCCTTGTCGTGTGTTCGTGCCATCCATAACTCACTATGAGCGTGGAAGTGCTCTTGAGCCAGAAATGGAGAGATTAGTGTTGCTGCGTATTGTAAATTGCAGAGAGGCAAATGCGTTGAATAACAGCCTGGCGTGAAACATTCATTTGAGAGCGTTCGATCCAAATGGTTGCACTACAAATGGGCCGCGCTGCGGTGTCCTTTATCTGAAGTTGTGGTCACAGTTACTTTGGTTGCCAGATCTGCTAACAGCCCTCACGGAAACTTTGTCAACTTTTCGCTTGTACATATACATTATAAACGCGTATACGCATCCGTGAATTACTTATTTTGAGAAAACAAATCTAGTTGGCTTTACTTTGACATTTGTAAATAAAATTGTTATAAAAGTTAATTTTCAATATATATGGTTCATTTTTAACAAATTGAGTTATTCAGTAAAATGATATCATATTTTTATTTCTTAACAAAAATAAAGTCTTTAGCAGCCCAATATTAACACGAAAATAAATAAAACCATAGCAGTAAATGAAAACGGCAACTGGAAATAATATATAAAGTAATATTGTTAGTTAGGCTGATACGTACGGATTTTATTATGTAAACTCATATTCATTTTAATGAGACATCCATTACCGCAATATAATAGGTTTTCTTATTCCCCTTTCAGCGTCGGTTAGTCACTTATAGTATACCTTCTTTTCTTGTGCCTTGCATTTGACTTCCTATCTCATAGCGCCAATTATATGTCCTTCACATGGTCCCCTGCGTGTGTCGAGTAGTCTTTACCCTTCCGTATAGTGTATTTCTTGGTCGGTGGCGAGTACAAGATGAGGAAAGAATCTCTGGTAGGGGGTACCCAAACTTTGGAGACGGTTGGAAAAAAAGAGGACTACACCACAAGTTCAGATGATTTAAAAAGAGAGTGCATACATGTATTCTTATAAATTAAAGAATACCATCATGAGATAAAAATAATTAACAAGCAAATTATGCGTATGATAATTATTTAAAATGGTAAGTGAACTCAGTAATCAGAATACGGATCGATGTTCATTAACTTTTATGAATGGTTTGAAGTACTAACCTTGGACAGGATTTTTGTTTGTATATTACTTGAAGAAGTAGATGCGTTATCGCTGATCCAATCAGCTGCAATCTCCTGGGGTGAGGGATGTCGGTGGCCCAGGCAGAACTCCTGCCGTTGCGAGAAAGTTGGCTCGCAGACGATCGATACCAACCCGGCGATAGATTGGTTGCACATGAATGTTCTCTTGCTGATGTTTTGTTCCCAGTTGCAGTAAATCAGCAAGTCTTTTGAATTCACATGAAACGGTCGAAGTGGTTGTTGCCGTTTGCACACCCTTTTGCGTTAAGAACTCTTGGGTTTGCAAAATTAAGAAAAGTTGCCTTTGAGGAAACACAAATTTTGGGTTGCAAATGTAATTGCACTCGCGCAGAGTTTAGCACTTTGTGGTAGAATAACTAGTGCCTCCAGCAGACTGTCGTGACTGTACTGGTTTGCTGCGCGCAGCAAACTACGTCTCAACAGGCAGACGTGAAGAGCTCGCTGGGGCGATGGTGAAGAGAGGGGTGAGACGGGAAAGAGGGGAGGACTTTGGAGTGGTCGCTTCTTAGAGACGCATCTCGTCCGTCCATACCAATAGGAGATAGTGTTAACTCCAAATCTGAATTGGATATCGTATGGAGCGAATGTATTTTAAACATTTTGGTGTTAAATTTCATTCAGTAACTAACAAGTTCCTCTGAGCATTAAACAAGAGTAACAAAACGGCCTGTTTTAGAGCGTGAGCAAATGATAGGATAGGTTATCATGTTGATTTCCTAACAACTGAACGTTTTCATCTAACTGTGCACCTGGACTGACATAAGTGCAATTATAGAAATAAATTATCCTGCTCGGCCAACCAAAATGTAACCAAGAGATGTATATTTTACAATGTCTAGACGCGAAGTAAATACAATGGAAGCCCATGATCTCACTCGTCCGTTACACAGCAACTAGCGAAGGCATACGCACACTGACTTGCAATCTCCAGAGCAGGTAATTGAACAATATATCAGCGGATGGTAGATCTGCTCTAGTTGCCTTACAGTGGCGTGGTATAATGACGATATTCCGCAGTCACAAGTGCGTCCAATCGGGGAAGCTGCAAAGGGACCCAAAATTAAGCCAGTGCTGCTGAAACACAAATGTTGGGGCCAGATTGTCTGTGGTGGCCCGCTGAGTGGCGCACGTGCCGCTTTCCTTTCTCTGTACTAGAGCCGATCGCGCTCGTGCCTAACATTTCCCCTCGGTTACGGACAGAGAACGGATCTCGTCTGTGACGCAGAGGTAGCGCTGGGCACAGCATGCCACACGGCATGAGTAGCACTGAGCTAGACGACAATACCTCACAACTAGAGATCGACTTAGCAACGATTGTGCTCATTCTGCTTTTAAGAGCATTTCCGTCAGTTCCAGTCGCACTTACCAAAGGATTGAAAATCGTCTGTCAGCTGCAGACACAAAAACCGTTTGTTGGCATTGAATGAAGTAATTTCATCACATACGATGTAATTACATCAGACATGAAATTATTTTCTGTTTTACACCTTGGCTGCTTGATTGTTTAAAGATTTCGGGAGCGTCAAGTGCTAAGCTCATTAGTTCCGTACGTTTCATGGGAGGTGGCGATCATCTTCGCTCCGCTGGAAAGCGAGATCCAGCGCCGACCTAGACGTCAGCACGCAAGATAATGCCTCGAAATTCGTCTGGTATTGATTGGAGAAATCACAGAATCTACCGACCATTGCTGCCAGCCGATAGAATTCTCCTCCAGACAGCCGATGAATTCGATTTAGTTTTGTAGCTAATATTGAAAATCTTACTACCGTCGGAACTCGAATCTACGACCTCCCGATCACGGTCACGGTCGCGGTCACGGTCACTGCAGTGACATCAATTGATGCTCTGAGCCTCGTGTATCCAGTTTGTGTTACTCGTGAATACAATTATTTCAACAAATAACGTAAATGATTCGAATATATAACGTCTTGTTCTTTGCTAATGACGAAAACATCATTCCCAACTTCAAGATGGACTCCTTTTATTTCAATAGGACGTCTTGTTTTGGTCAATTTGTACGCTATGTGTTGGCGAAAGCGACAATATCCACTGACTGAGGGAAGTGAAGTGCTTTGTGCGCATCGTTGAGAGGAGTCGGCGCGCAGACGTAATTTGGGCTCGCAGGAGGCCGTGTTCATGCGCGGGCTGTCACTCCATTGCTCCGCAGCGGCCTTTGGCTGGCCGGGTGGCTGGCTGCGCTGCGCTGCGCTGCGCCGCTCTGCGGCCGGCGGTGGCCCCGGGCGGGGGAGGGGGGAGGCGGGCGGGAAGGGGCGGAGGGGCAGCGCGCGATTGTCGGGCGTTTACGCTCCACGGCGCTCGCTCTCCCAGGCAGCGGCTCTCGGGACTCAAAGGCCGAACGAGGCCGCGCGCCCACTGCGCTTCGCTGACCGCGCCCCCACCCCCACCCCACCCCCCATTCGCTCCATTCCACCTCACCCCGCTCCTCCGCGCTCCTGATCCTCTCCCGGCTCCATTACGCCCCCCACCCCGCGCCTCAACCCCGATCTTTCCTCGCCTCGCTACTGTTCTTCCAGGCCAAACCATCGCCACTCCACAGCCCTCACTGTGACCCGTCACACGTCGTCACCTCCGGCGCGCTCCTTGTCTGAAAACCACCCTGCCCCCAACCCTTCTCCACCCACGCCCACCACGCCCCCGCCCCCTTGCTCCCGCTCCATACCACCTCTCCACGGCCCTCCGGACTGAACTACGCCCCAATGGTCCTCTGTACTGAACAATGCCCCCTCTAACTGCTCCCGCTCCATTCCACATCACCATGGCCCTCTGTACTGAACCATGCCCCCGCTCCCTGCTCCCGCTCCATTCCACCTCACCTTGACCCTCTGTACTCGCCCTCGCCCTAACCTCCGATTAGTTCACGGCTAGGATACTCTTCGTAGCGTCTCCTGCCCGCCCCGCTTTAGAAACCATCCCCGCGCCCGCCTCACTGCTGACCTTTCTTCATCTCGCACCCTCCTCGCCGCTCCTGCCCCTCTCGACCCCGACTCACCCTTTGTCATCCTTATGCCTCCTCGGGCGTCCGTGACTCGTCACGCGTCGCAACCCCCGACGCGCCCCTTGACCAACGAATACTCCTCCCTTATCTCTTCTCCACACCCTCTACACAGTGCGCAAGACCATCACATCACATTGTGCCGTGCCCTCGCACGCTCCCTCTCTTTCCAACCACATCGTTTTCTTTCCTCTCTTTCTCCCCCCCCCCTACGTTGGACGCTCTCTTCTTACCACAGCCTTATCGCCCTGACCCCCGTTTGATGTCCTTGGTATCGCCACAACCCAACCGCAGCCTCAATTTATTCCACACCACGCCGTCCGTTCCCTCTGTCCATCACGAAGTTTCCTTTTCTTTTCGTCTTTCGCCCAACCCGTGCTGAGAGTCCACTTTCGCCTTCTCGCATTCTGACACTTTCCGTTATCCCACTACGTTCAAATCACCGCACGCCGCTGCGGGAGGCCTCTCCCCTGCGAACCCTCTCACGCGACGACCTCGCGTCCTTCGATTGATTGGTTTTTAGTGATTTCGGGCGCATCAACTATTAAGGTTCATTGGTACCGTACGTATAGTGCACGTTTTTTGCTCGGAAGGTAGCGGTTGTCTTCCCCCGCTGTATGGTGAGATCCACCGTCAGTTAGCGGGGATTTTCCCAACCAGTTATCTCCCACCAGCGTGGCCGCCCGGGCGGGACAAACTCTACGTTACCAACGGGTCTCTTGACATGTGTGGTAGTGTTGCGCGTGTTTGTGTAAAGGGAGAGGACAGGACAAGGAAGAGGTAGGAAAGACCGCGCACGGCCCGTGGCCCGCTTATTAGGGTACTGCTCCACCATTCACTTGGTGTTGATCGGAGAAACCACGTAAAACTACCGATCAGAGCAGCCGGTCGCTAAAATTCCCCTCCAGATAGTGACTGAACGTGACCTAGCTGACTAGTGTCGTAAATTCGGCCACCGTCGGGACTCGAAGCTAGGACCTGTGGGTCCTGAGACTACACTGCCATCAGTCGATGCCCTGAGCCATCTCTCTTGGTACGACCTTCACCATATTGTCTCTCTCGCGCTGTGACGCTTTGGGGCACGCACCCCATCCCTTGGGGCGAAGACGAACCTCGCTCCTCTCCTAGAGAGCGCGGCCTCACTCCGTTCTCGCCCTTTATTTTGGAGCGCTGAGCCTCTCGCCCCACTCCTTTACACCCACTCCCCTCTCAAACACCCTCTTATATCTCTGTGCTCATATCTCTCTCCAGACCGCGTATGAGATAGCTCGGGACAATAATTGTTCCCACTGCAGTGGCCGTGGCCGGGACGTTCTAGGGTTCTCGACTCCTGACGTCAGGGATTATCGACACACTTTAGATCGCTATGTCGAATTTAGTCACTGTTTAAGGCAGAATTCTAGCGGGACGGTTGAAAAAATGGAGGACCATACCAAAAGGCTTCAAAGAAGAGACAGGGAGAAGTATCTCAGTTCCGTAACAAACAGCACAAGGACCGCGAATGATCTTGTTCATCCTTAAAACCCTATCTCCCCCCCCACACACACACACACCTTCACTTACATTCACCACATATGTTGGGAGACCAGTCAGGAGCTTAGTGCTCCTTCCGGCTGGAGCGATGCCCCGCTGACGGTGATACCTTGAGGATAAAAATCTCTCAAATAGACATGTAGTTCGTCGCCAGATATTACGTTTTAGAGGGGTTATTCATCGTCATCTCTCGGAATAGAAAATGCGCTACAATAACGGGAGTAAATACTATAGAAGGTTACGCTCCTCGCAACAATATTTCTCTAGACCCCCGTGAATCTGACGACACAATATCTCTCTCTCAAGACACCCCTCCGTCACCTCGTCCGAGAGAGATCTGCCCTCTACAATATCTATACTTCGTTCAATCATTATTTTATACCTCGACCCCATCAGTGTGACGTCCCGACATCTCAGCTCCCCTTTTCGGGCGTCATCTCATGTCGCACATGCGCCCCTCGGCTCCGCCCTCCGCGCGGCATCTGACTCTTCGCGTTGAGACGATCTCGAAGCACTCTGGTGCCCTTCCTACTCGCATCCCACCAGCGCCCTCGCCTTCCTCTGTTCCGTCAAATTGGAGTTTCCAGGCTCGTCATCTGATACGGATATTAGTCCAATTGGTGAAGTGAATGTTTTGTCTGGCAGTGATTCCTTCGCCGCTGGATGGTGAGATCTGGGGCCGAACTAAACATCCGCTTGCGTAGGATTTCCCCCTCTGTCTTTCTCTCTTCATTGGAGCATCGCTACAGTACAGACAAACTCATGAACCCTGCCTAGTCTCCTGACGTGGGGTGCACTTATATCTAAATGTTTACAGTAAAGTTTGCGGAGTGCATAGAAGAGGAAGGAAAGATGACGTGCGGTCCATGGTCCGCCTATTAGGGTACTGCTGCGACATTCGTCGGAAATTGATCGGAGAAACCACGGGAAACTACACACCAGAGGAGCTGGTTGATAGAATTTTCCACTGAATTCTACTCTGTTGATTGATTGATTAGTGATTTCAAAACCGTCAACTGCTAAGGCCATTAGTTCTAAGTTCAGGTGTTGTAAATGTGTTTTCTTCGGGAGGAAGGCAGGGCTATTCTCCCGTTGAATGGTGAGATCCCCTTGGCCGGTGGCGTCCGTCCCCCGCCGGATGGTGACATTCGGCGTCGACCTACCGTCGGCTAGCGGGGTTTTTTCTAAGCAGGTATCTCCCACCAGCGAGCAACGCCCCACCCGGACGTTGCCCGAGGCCCGTTCGTTCGACCTAGCTATCTAGTCAGAGTCGATTATCCTGGCACCGTTGTAACTCGAACCCAGGATCACCCGGTCAGAGGTACTGCAGAGACATCAGTTGATGGCCTGAGCCTCCCCTCCCGGTCCAATCCTCCGCCGAGCGAGGCCCTCCGACCGGTCCCCGTGCCGCGAGACGCGCTCGGGCATCGCAGCTCCTCCGTATCTCACGCTTCGTTCTGCGCGTAATGCGGCTCGTTAGAGGCTCCTCGGTGTCGGCGAGGCGCTTCTCCTTCCACGTGTCCCCTTGAGTGCCCCCTCCCTCGCGCTTCTCCTCGCCGGCTGAGCGCTCTCCGCCTCGATCGCATCCGGCGACCCCTTGACCTCGGCGCTCGCGTGCTCTTTGCGTCCCACGGGGTGAGGCTACCGCCCGCAACAGCCTGCCCCCCGCCACCGCCGCTCCTAAGCGCGGAAGGAGACGCGCAAAGAGATTGGAGAGAGAGAGAGAGAGAGAGAGAGAGAGAGAGAGAGAGAGAGAGAGAGAGAGAGAGAGAGAGAGAGAAATAAAGAGAGACGCTGAGACGTGATATGGAAGAAAAAGAGCGAAGAGAGAGAGAGAGTGACGCTGAGACATGATATGGAAGAAAAAGAGCGATAGTGACTAGAAAGACAGTGAATGTGGAGGTGTATATCTCAAGGAAGAGCGAAACCAAGAGTGAGATGAACAGACATGGAGAAAGATGAGAAGCAAAGAGTGGGGAGAAAAAGATAGGGGAAGAATAGATTCATTCGGACATACAGAGACAAAAGATCAGACTGATTGAGACAGAGGGCGTATCTTAAGAACATACATTGAAAAGTGAAAGGGATACGGCGAGACAGCAAACTAAAAGAATTGGTAGGAGACAGAGGAAGTGAAACAGAGATCGAGTGAAGGTAATACAGACACAGAGTGACAGGCACAAGAAACGACAGGAAAAAGAAACAGAAATTTAAACGAATGAGGAAGCAGGGGAAGCAAAGAAACAGAGGTTCATCCGGAACGGAGGATTCGCTATATATTGTGTGGTCGAGGAGGATGATGCTGTCAGAGAGAACAAAGCAAACTGCGGACAGGAAAGTAGATAATGTGAGATAATTATACAAGAAACGAGTAGAGGCAGATAAATTGAGACGAAAAATGGAACGACGGCAGCAAAGAAAGATATATTAATTCAGAGTTAAGAACCACCTAGAAAAAGGGCATGCGGAAGTTTGGTGAACCATTAAGAGTAAACCAAAGCGAGAGTGAGTGAGAGAGAGAGAGAGTGAGAGAGAGAGAGAGCGAAAGAAAGAAAGACAAAGAAAGAGAAAAAGAAAGGAAGAGAGAGCGAAAGAAAGAAAGACAATGAAAGAGAAAAGAAAGGAAGAGAGAGAGGGGGGAGAGAAACCCTCTCAGGACGCATGCGCGAGCCGTCCCGCACGGGCAGAGCTTCGCTGGCTGCTCGTTCGCCACTCTAGAGACTCGCTCCCAACGCGCGGTGAGCGCACATAAACAGCACTGCGTCTTACAGGGAACAATGTCGTGTTTGAACAAACCACAATTCGCAGGGGACATGAAAAATGAAAACACATCTAAACTGTTAGCATCTGTTCTGTTAATATAAATATGGATAAACTTAATGGGAAAAACAGTAAAACATGTGATACAGTTTAATACGTGTACGCAGTAAAATTCAGTAAAAAACGTGACATCAAGGCGTAGAGAATAACTACTTCTCCAATTACATCTTGTTAATTGTACAACATGAATGTTATATCTAATGACAACTGTGTAATATTGGTTTAGGTTTGGCAGAAATACATTAACAAACTTTCATTAGTTTTCTTGGTTTAATTTGGCAACCAGTGCTAACTTACTTTTCAATTATTTTTTTTATATCAGATTTGTTTGATGGGATTGAAGAGACAATAGACGTTATCTCTCCGACATACTAGGATCATGAAAAATAATTTCCTGGAGAATCGATAAGGTTAAAAAAAAATTAACCAGAAAGTCAGTGTGTTTCCATTTTATAGGTATAGGTGTTGTGGTGCGTTATCGTTGGCATTTCTAATGAAATAATTATAAACGTTGTCATTGCCAACAATAGTATTTATTACAAGAGCAGCTTTCGATGGCTTAGCTATCATCATCAGTTGTCTAGTACAAGAAGAAAAAACAAAACATTAAAACGTGAATATTCTATTGATTTTACAACAAAATTATAATAAAGATTACTAATAATTTACAATTTTTTGGAAAATATATTTAACATTCTAGGAACTGAAAGAAAGAAAAAGAGGGGGGGTAAGTCATTTAATACTAAAGGAAAGTGAATGAAATAGAATTAAAACACGTTTCAAATTTTACGTGTTTTAATTATATTTCATTCACTTTCCTTTAGTATTAAATGACTTACCCCCTCCCCACTTTTTTCTTTATAAGAAATATCTCTCTCAATTTTATTGGACGCAATAGTTAAAAATAATAGTTGTAATTCTGAAACAAAAAATTAAATAAACTTTTCGATCAATCAAAATAGGAACACTGTCCGTTGGGCTTTGGATTGGGTTGCGTCGGCTCGCAATGCGTACTACATCACGCTAGGAGCACTTCCTCTGGTTGGTCCGAAAACACTCGCGCCCACAACTCAGAGTTTGCCCTAGCCATTTCGTACGGTCGGATGCGGCACCGGCGGAGGCCAATGGTTTAGCGTGGGTGGGTCCCGCCCCCGCCCCCGCCCTATCTCGCTACCAACCGCCCCCCCTCGTCCATCCCGGCTCGCACCCCCGCCTCGAACACGACCCGCTGAGCACCGCTCCGACCCCTACCGCCTCGCTCCACCCTCCCCTGTCTGTCCCGTTCCCGCCCTGCCTATCCCCTTCCGTCTCGTTCAACCGGCTCGCACCCCCGGTACATTCACGCCTTGCCCAGGACCCGCTCATCCGCTGCACCCCTTGCCTTCTACCGCTCGGCCCCGCCCTGCCCCACTCAACACCGCTCCAATCCCTTCCGCCCCGCCCCATCCTCCCAAGTTTGTCCCGATGCCTCCCCGCCTCCACCTCCCCCGTCTCGTCCAGCACGGCTCGTCTCGCCCAGCTTCGTCCACTCCTCGCCCACAAGCCACTCCGCTCCGTCCCCGTCCCCGTCCCCGTCCCCGCCCGGCTGCGCTCCGCGCCCGTGATTTGTTTTACGGCCACTCCGGCCGCCGATTGCAGCACCCTCTGGTGGGCGGCGCCGGCATCAGCTCTCCTGCTCTCGTTACGGCCAGCGGGATATATTGCCCGCTTCCGACAGCGCATTACCCAGCGCGCGATGCCCCAGAAGGCGGGGCGGGACGGGGCGGGGCGGGAGGAGCGGCCGGGGAGGTGCGAGGGAAGGACGAGGGAAGGGCGGGGGTGGCGCAGGAGAGAACGTGAAGGGATGCGACCGCTGGTGATTAGTGTTGAGGCCCTTAAGGGGGTGAGAGGTTGCGGGGTGAAGTCGCAGTTTCTCGACTGCGAAAGAAGTATGGAAGAGAAAAACGTCTGAGAGAAAAGTTGGGAAATATGGTAATGAGTTTTTTTCCATTGAGAAGAAGATTAATGGACACTATGTACACCTGGACATTTTAGTCGATGGTAGCCAATTTTCCGTAATTTAGTAAAATATACTATCGCTAATTAAAATTTTTAAACAAATCGCAAATATTGGGAGTTAAAACTGATTTGGGTGATATCTCAAAAAGTGCGCATTGGATCAAGAAAAGTGGGTAGTAAATATTATTCGTATCGACGGAGTCCAGCGAATGATTTCAAACTCGAACCCCGCCCCTCTCTCAGGGGTTGTGGATGGGCAAAATTAAAAAAGGTAAATGAAAACCTCCATTTTTATTGCATATTTAAGTTTTCCGACAAAATACTTAAGTTTTATGTCAAACATTTTTTTGCGTTTCGTGATAGATGGCATCGTAATCGACAAAAGGCAAAATAAGCAAAAAACGATATTTTTTATCGACAATTACACTTAAAATCGATAAAATATGTGTTCAATTATTTATAAGAATCTACTCAATGATACCAATCGTGGAAGTGTGGTTATAAAAAAATTTAAAATATACTTCTTTTAGCCGAACTCAAAAATCAATGCAACGAATTAAAAAAACAAAAAACTTGAAAACAAAGCAACGATATCAATTCTTTCTACAATTATCAACATTTTAGGTTTGTTATGTAAAAACGTTGCTTGATGAAATTACGATAGTAAAGTGACAACTGAAGACACTTTATAGATTTTTATAAAACTCTGTAATTCATGAAACAGCCAGAGTAACGCCGCAGTCGGCGTTTCTCATTTGTCTATTCTGTAGAGGAAAATGGAGCTGTCCTAAGAAAGAAGGCGCTTTGCGACGTTTGGCATTATTGAGTAACGTCTTGCAAATTATTGAACGCGTATTTTTTAATTATTTCGATTTGATGTGTATTTGTCAAAAAACACCTTTTTTAATGTTGCTCTTCTTATTTTTATTTTAGTCTATTGCAGCACCGTTTATTACGAAATTTATTACTTTGTTTCAAACGAAAAAAAAACGTTTGATACAAAAGTTAGGTATTTTTCCTGCAGGACTTGATAGTACAATTAAAAAAAAAACGAGGGTTCCTGTTAAATATTTTTATTTTCCCCTTTCCCACCTACAGAGGATAGGGGTGAGGGGTCAAGATTGGTATCATTCAATGGGCCCTGAGGATACTGTGACGGTCCATTCGGACGCGTCCCAATAAGAATGAATAAACTGGACAAAACAGCCGTAATTGACATATTTTAGTAAAGAAATAAACTCTCGAAGGTGTGTGCAATAGTGGAGGTGTAAAGTGTTACTTATTTCTCAAAAATCCAAGGAACTGTTCTCTTAGCAGACCTGTGAAAAGTAAATAAGTAAGCAAAGAACATTTAGGAAATAAATATTTACACGAACTCTACAGTTATTTTGTAATAACGAAAAATTTCAATTAAATAATTTTCGTATATTAGACAAAGACAATTGAATGTGTTTTACACGTGATGAGCGATTACATAAATGTTTTAAATATAACAAGAATGGGGATTTGGAAAAAGGAAAAGTAATTAATATTATTATTTGAAGTTTTTATTAGATATTATTGCAACAAAGAAATTATAGAAATATAAAGACATTTGTGAAATGGGAAGTGGAAAGGTACAGCGGGTTTGACAAAGAGAAGAGCTATCCTTTGTTTCAAACTGCGCCGTGTAGAAAGGGCAATGCAACAATGCACATAGACAGATGTGGTTTGTAATTTTGGACTGGCAACATCATGGCCGAAGTCGAGTCTTGGATTCACGTAGAATTTTATGAACGTTTTAGACTTCGGAAAAGTATCGCTTTTTGTGCGTGCATTATTAATTCGGAAGTACTTTAATTTGGAATTTAGACGAAGGAGAATATAAATGTAAATAGAATGGAACGAATATGGACAAGGATGCAGACACTGGCAGCTGTCGGGGCCGGCCTCATTATGGAGTCGAGTGAAATAACAATCAGGGAGGTGACACAATTTTATCAAACAAAATTATAACATGGCCAAGATTTGTAATTAGGTTAAGAATAAAATAAAATGACCATTTGAATAATTTCTGTACTTAAAAGGAGTGCACTTCAGTAAATGGAATGTAAATAAAACATATACGAATGTGTAAATGATAGTTGAAATTTTGTTTGTTGAAGCATGTGGTTTTTATGTTAAAATTTCTTTGTTATGTTTTGTTTGTACTAGAATGCTGATGTTAAGTACGGAGGAGAACTGGATTCGCCGAGTATAATTTCAGCAAATTTTTTATTAATAAATAATTGCTGACATTACGATCGGGAACTTTGTTGAAAATCTGTGCTATTTACCAGTAGGTAGCAGAAATCCAATGATTGGGAAAGAATTCGAGCGAGCCAAGTTTCTCAAAAGGGTCTCAGGTTCGCTGAATTTCACGCTATTGACATGCTTGGATATTCCTTCTTTAAACACAGGGAAAAAAGTCTGTGAGATTGGACAATTTCTAATATAAAAACACCAACACTCTCATCTGCTACTTTCTTGTATCTATATTCATCTAAGGACATTATAAATTCAAATCTGAATTCAACGAAAAGTTCTTCGTTATATTGCAACTCAGCTCTCATTACTTTGTTACAATAATCTGATTTGTCACAGTAAATATGTCACAGCAGTATTCCATAATAAATGGTTATTCATTAAAATACGTAATTAAAAATGGAGTAAACCTAGATTTAAAGTATAACATCTTCCTTACGACACCTGTTTTCAGCAGTTGAGTATATTACATAAGGTTGAGTGTAAAACGGTAGACAGTAGATGTTAAGAGGGAGCAAGTTCAAACGATACCTATGACTACGTCCCTGACTCTTTAAACAGTGTAATCTTAAATAAGTATTTTATTTGCATGAAAAACTCACAAATGATACATAACTTTTGTAGTTTTTTATGTGGTTCATGAAATCACTATCACTTTTGCCTTTAAGAGTCTCATTAATTTGAGATGATGAAATATAATGAAGCATTGTGACCACAGAAATTAAAAGTCACGTTTGGTATTTCAATTTTAAGTGTCTAGCTCCAAAATGAAAACACAAAAGATATAAGCCAACATACTCGTACACAGACTTACGACACAATAAATTATTCTTGGTTTTGTATTCAAATTGACTGCTTACGCGTAGTGCATACTATTATAGCCATTTTCAGCTCGAATTTGCCTTTCGAATTCTGAGCTGTCTCAAAGACCAACACCACGTCCTCTTAAGCGTCCTTGAGAACGGAGCTTCTGAAATGGAAAATTTCGAGACACATTGCCCGTAATTCACCACGGGCAAACTGACTCGATATTTTCTATTTCAGAAGCTCCATTCTTGAGTCACTCTCGTGCCACTCGCCTCTTACTAGACTAGAGCCGATCGCGCCGATGCCTCCCCACCCCTCCTGCACAGTCGAGAAGAGAAGAAGCGGGACACATCGGTTGCTCGCAGATAATCGTTGCGCCAGGAAACGCTAAGTGGGCCGCCCGTTGAGCAGGGTAGTTTTATAAGGGACATTTTATTTATAAATAAACAATTGAGATTAAACCCTTTTTTCCAGCATGATTTCACCTCAAAAATAAATACCCCTCTATCTCTTCAACACGACCACCACCAAATGATCCACTCAAACACGGAACTAAATAATAGTAAACGAAATAATGTCATGGTTCGTTTTTCTGCTGTTTTTTTGCCACAACTAAACATTAAAAGAATTCCAATAGTAAAATTCACTAAAAGACCCTCTACATTTTTGCACGATCTCTTTAGGTTAATAACGCCTCAAAACACCACTTCTACTGTTGTAGGTGCTCTAGTTTTGCCAAAAATACATTTATTTAGTTATAAATTTAAATTAACTTAAAATATTTTAATGGATTCATTGCCACCAAAATAATAATAATAATAATAATAATAATAATAATAATAATAATAATAATGTAATAAATTTCAACAAGTGCTAACATAACATTTCTGATACTAGTTGTAAGTATTAGAAGAAATAGCTGGATGTACTTCTATTTGCATTTGAAGCAATGGTGATCTTTTGAGTCTGGGATTTCGCTAACTGCTTCAGAGAGCGACGGCCGTATATCAACGTCACAAGAAGCTCCGCGAGGATGTGTGCGCTTTTCCCTCGGCCGCAAAATTTGCCCGCGATTCCTGAAACAAGTCCGGCCTCCCCATTCAGACTGAAACGCACATCGCTTATCTACTGGGAAAGCGCGGGCGGAGTTCCTGAGAGAATTTTCATTCATGTGCGTCCAGGATGCCAGTAGCTGGCAGAAAAACGGTTCGAAATAAAAACATGTAAATTTGACTCCGAAAAGATAGTACTGATTCATTTACTTTGCAGCCTCGCGAGGTGTTGAATTTAGTTTATGTGGAGGATTTTATTATTTTAATAGTTTTTCAATTTTTAGTCATGAAGTAGAATTTGTTGTATAATATATGATAATGTATTCTATAATATCATAATATTTCTATAATCTATCATAACTAATTGTAGGAGAACTAGAAACTGCTTAGTAGAATTAGATTAACTTGGAAATATCTTTATAACATACACAATAAAACAATATTAACTTCTCAATAGCAGAGTGCATTGCACATGTGTAGTTACCTCATGCTGATCTTAAAAATATAGCAATGAAATTCTCCCTGCAATGTAGAGGCATGGGAGATTGTGAGTACAAGAATACAAGTTGCTTACATTTTACATGTGTACAGTAGTCTTTGTACACTACGATATCTCTACGCGCGTGTAAAGGACCTGATTTCACTAGGGAACACGATTTTATCTCCAAGAAGGTAGAGTGCGGACCGTACTCAATTTTATACGTACATAGGTCACGAATATCACAATGAAACATCATATCACGTCACAGTTTTTAAATATACCGAATTTTTATATCGTATCATATCGTATTTTGTTATTAATGCAAATACATTTAAATTGCGTCTGTAAGATACTATGTAGAAACAATATGCAGAAAATCTATTTAAAAATAAAACAGTTTGATCTGTTCATCTGTATTCGACGATTGCCATCTTTATATCTTTATTGTCACCGCATCCTCATATATGCTACTACGCATCACTCACCGAAAGGAATTATTTTAGCCCCTTAACTTATCGCAACTATACAAGTGTTGGTGTGGCAGATTCTGAGTTCGTCGGTGTCATGTGGAAATGTACCCGCAGTGCGCGTGAAGTTCGTGCCTCGTTTGCGTGTGCTTCAAATACCTTTATTCACTAATTATTGTTTTCAAATGTGTCACTGTAATTTGTCAAAAAAAATTGAAATTCTATGCCTTAGATTACATAAATGGAAACAACTTACTACAGGAACAAAAAAAAACGGTTTAGAAACAGACACGAGACCTTTACACAATATTCTGCTCTTGAAGGTACTTGTTTTTGTGCAGTCATTAGGGAATTGTGTGTTCTCTGTAATCCAGATGAATGACAATTGTTTATAGATTCTTTAAAATATAGTTTCAAAGCAATGAAACTTTTCCACTTCTGAGTAATGCAAAACTGAAGGAAGGAATTTTTCATCGGCCCGCAAATCATAAAATTCAAATAGGAAGAAATATTGGAAGAACAATTGCGAATCATTAAGATTTTTTAATTCAGATCATTTAAGAGAGTTTTCGTGTATTTCTCGGGACCAAAATAGAATACAATTAAACAACATTGGGCATATAATGGTTAGAAATCTATAAAAATATAGGTGTAGAATGTCTATAGAAATCTATAAAAATATGAGGTGTAGAATGTCTGAAAATTCATTTTCTTCAGTCCCATTTTAATGTTTCCTGCAGAATTTGGGTAGTACGAGTATTAGTGACGAACGTGGTGAACAGTTTCATCGATATATGGCTACAATGGAGAAGAGATACCAAGGGATATGAGTCCTGCAATGTTGGGGGTTATTGCTGATTTCTTGTCAGAGAGAGTAAACAGAAATACAAGTGTAAGTGGCTAGGTGGGAAAGCATTTTTATGCAATGCAATAGGAATTTCTCCTCCCAAGGTGTTACAATATTAATGCAATAATTTGCGTATTCCAGTTTCAACTTTTTCTTACCTCTTCATATGACGCATGCTCATAAACTTTTGTAGTAATATAAGCGGAGTGGCCATGCGGAAATTACTATAGGATTTTGTTTATTTCAAATACTAAATACATTCATATCTTTTGAAAGCTGCATGATAGAAAATGTTTATAATGATTTTCGAAATCAGTGTGATCGTTTCCTTTGAAGTCATTTACTTTCTTACGGGAGATATGAAATAGGTTTTTCGGTTCCTTAGTGTTTTAGATCAAAAGAGAGGTGTTTCAGTGTAGAAAACTCTTTTGTAAATTGAAATCTTGAAAAAGCTATACTGTAAATTGAATAACATTCATTTATAACGAAACGTATGGAGCTGTTTCCACTATCGAACGCAAAATTAGTAAAATATTTAATAGAAAACGCCAAGAGACTTTGTTAACACCGCCTCTTATAAAGTTAAGTAGTGTAACTAATAATCCAAATTTGGGAAGAGGGTGTGAACGCAGGTGAAGATGGTTCTGGTGCTGAAAATGTGATCCACTGCTATGAATTGTGATGGTTTACTCTGGCCATATTTTGTGACCATCACAAAATTGAAGAGAATCACGGTAGAAACGAGACATTTGGGACATTATTACGTGAAAATGAACAAACGAAATTCGAAATGGACGCGAGAAGCAAGAAATAGATAAAGGAGGTCGAATTAGGAAGTGAGCAGCGCATGGAAGTGAAGATGAAGTTTTAATAGGACGCGTAAATCATTTCCGTGCTTAGGAAATAACAGTAATAAATAGAAAGGCGGAACATTAAAGAAAAACAATGTAATAAGTGTAGCGAGTGACAGCAAATGATAGCAAGCGAAGTGGACGACAGATGAACATGAAGCGCAGAATATAGCAAAGGTATACGAAATTGAAGAACTTTCGGTCAGAAAGAGACAGTTGAACATGATTTCCAGGTGAGAACGAGCGCGGCTACGGTGTGAGTGAGACGCAAAATGATATTGTCGTGAATCGCATTATCGTGAGCATAGTTTCCTTGCTAAGAGCTGTAATAATGAGTTATAAATAGAATTCAAACTGGGAATACAAGCTCTTGAACATTGGAGTAACTTAGTGAGTGAATGTTAAGAATATAATCACAGACTGTAGGGCTTGAGTTAAAATTTGAACTCAGACGGGGACAGGCAAGTTGTCATGCTATGTAATTAGAAGGGAGGCAATTATCATAGTGTGTTGTCACGGCTGTTGTATGTATTTTATTCGTAGCGCCAGCTGGGCTGCAAGAAATGGCCTGCATTTGTAATTATAAAAGACCAATTATAATATTTCGGAACGAATAATCAGTTTTTTCCCAAGTAGTTCAAATTCGATAAAAAAATTCTACGTATATTTCACAAATTAAATTCCTGTACAGACAGCTTGTGTAAATACGAATTCATAGTTAATTTAGTTCCATTTGGAAAGTATTGGATGTTGATACAGATTTCCAGAGGCTAGGTTTCTTGCCGAACTTAAAAATACTCTGGATTAATACAATGACAATATTTAATGAACATTTTTCAGAACTAGCTATAGTTAAACGGTCTAATTTGATACTTTTGGACTAAAGTGTACCATAGAGAAAATAATGATTTGAATTTTATAATTGGGTTTCGTGAAATGTTACCTTAAGTACGCTCTATTTTGCCCAAAATTACACGAACACTTCTCAAAATTTCAAACAATCGTAAATGACCTTATTTCAAGATATGCCTTTTAAGAACATATTTTATTGAGGCATAAGGGAGAGAAATTCAAAAATTACTATCTTCAATATTATAGTTGTAGCTAGAACCTCAAAAAAATTTTTTCTTTTCAAATTATTGAAAAATTAGAAAACGTGAGACCTGGTCCAATCTCTGAAGTGTCCTTTACATTATTCGAGGACAAAGTTTAATAAACAAATTTGGTGCCATTTTTGAAAAAAAATTGTTGCTGATGCTTCATTTCAGGTACTCTAAAAATAAAAATATCCGTTTGAAACTCTCCAAGCTTATAGATTGATCGAAGAATATCGATTGTGGAGAAGATTGGCTGACCGGTTTAGGCGCTAGCGTTGACCACAGATGGACGAATGGACACATGAACAGACAGACGATTTGTCGTATTTCCAGTATTAAAGATCCACAAAACCTGAATTATGGCTACACCACATGTGAAGAAGAAGTAATTACTACATGTAGAAATATAATTTATCCACCATTACGTTACCAAGACCCGGTAATAACTTTTTCTGGAGATGATTTGCCGTTTTCTTGTGCACAATTACAATACTGTAATTACATTCGTAAGTGGGAGAAAATAAAAAGTAAGAAAATATTAAGTGTGATACATATTAAAGCATTAAAACGATACATCGAAATCATCATTGCATAAAAGTAAATAAAATTTTTGAAAATTTACACAGAGGAAATAAATATTTTAGGATCAATCTTTCAATGAGACCGAGCGCGTAATCTTAGATTTTAAAAAAGAGTTTTTCGGAAGAAGATAACGTTTTTCGACGTGGGCGGAGGGGTAGGCATGTGGTCGAGGGCGATGGCGTGGGCGGACGAGGGCGGTGCAAAATGAAAGGACTGACAAGCGAACGCGGTGTCGCGCTGTGGCGAGTGTCAGGAAGGGACGGGGGATGGGGTGGGGGCCGGATATGCAGAGGAGGGCGGCAGCAGCCCGATGCATTATGCAGCTCCACTCGAGCCAAGTGCGCGCGGCTCGCCAGCACCTCCCCTCCCCACCCACCCTCCTTCCCAGCCCCGCCCCCTCCCCTCCGCCCTCCGTGTGGAGGCGCTGCGAAGGGGCAGGTGCGCCGACACAGGTCGCCGCCGAGGCGCCCCTCGCCCCGCCCCACGCAGCGCTAGGCCAAAGCGAATTTTGGAGGCGCTGCTAATGGATAGCAGGTGACGCACGCACCCCGCGCGTTAGTGCATGTAGTTGCGCCGCCGCCGCCATTGAAGTTACGTAGGCAGGACGGTTCTAAAGCTGAACGGCGGGGAACGAAGACCTTTCACGACTTATGTGCTAAATGATTCATTAGTGAATCATTGTCGAATTGCCAGTGTCGAACATCCGGGAGCATCATCGTCACTAGTCCCGTAAGTGAAATGCATGTTTTTACTCGCGAGGTGGTGGTGGTGGTGGCGGTGATCTCCCCCCTGTTGGGTAGAGAGATTCGGCGCCGACCTACTGTCGGCCAGCAGGAATTTCTCCAAGCAGGATTCTCCCACCAGCCGGGACAAGTCCTAAGGTTCCGATCGGTTCCCCGTCATGTGTGGTATTGTAGTGCACGTAAGTTAAAGTGTGTTTCAGAAAGGTGTAGGATAGGAAAGGAAGGAACGCGCGCGGTCCATGGCCCGTTTGGTAGGGTTCTTCACCGACATTCGGCGGGTATTGATCTGAGAAACTACGGAAAACTACCGATCAGAACAGCCGGCCGCTCGAATTCTCCTCCAGACAGCAGAACTCGACCTAGCTATTTAGCCAGTCTTACCACCGTCGATATTCGAAACTAGGACATCCCGGTCAGAAGCACTGAAGTGATATTAGTTGATGCCCTGAGCTACATCTCCCGGTTCATGCGCTAAAATGTTGATTGACTGTTTTTTGCCTACCCTACCGTTAAATGGTACAGATGCGTACCAGGGTATTCATCTACAGGCCAAGCATATTTCAGATACAATAATGTTCTCTATCGACTTCTATC
Organism: Gryllus longicercus; assembly: GCA_038098605.1. Lineage (NCBI taxonomy): Eukaryota > Metazoa > Arthropoda > Insecta > Orthoptera > Gryllidae > Gryllus > Gryllus longicercus. The sequence continues at coordinate 1,062,046 of JAZDUA010000360.1, forward strand.
CTTCTTTAATACAACGATTTTTTCCTGTTTTAACAGTTTTGAAGAATTAACTATTTGTCACAAGAGGCGATTGAGAGCATCATTACATCGTAAATATGCTTGACCAACTTGTAAACCCTAGGATACTGTTGTGCCATTTGACGGTCCCAATCCGTAGCTGCCGACCGGTCTTTCCTGTCACTCCTTCGAATTGACTGTTTTGATTTTCCGGGCTGTCAACTGCTATGGCCATTGGTCCATGCATTAAGTGTAGTGCAAGTTATATCTCGAGAGGTGGCGGAGATGTTCCCGCGAAACGTGGCAACCTGCGATCCATACCGATCCATTCCGAATTACACTACGATTTGCTAGCTTTCCCCCCTCAAGATACCTCCTTCAGTGGGATTCCGCTATATCCTGGATTTAAGCTCCCGGCTGGCCTAACACATGATTAGTAGAGTATCTGGTATGTATGAAAGGGGGAAGGAAGGGACATGAGTGAGAAAGGGAAGGTCGTGCCCGGTTCCTTGTCCGTTTCTTACAGTATTGTTACGGTATTCGCCTGGTAGTGATAGAATAATCTACGGAAAACCATCTACGAAATCAGCTGGCCACTAGAATTCCCGTTCGTATAGATTCTATCTAGCTAGTGATGAAAATACGCAACATTCGAGATTCGAAGGGTAGAACCTCCCGATTATACACATCGCAATGGGACAGTAGCTGTTGGTCTGGGCCTCCTGAACCACCCACGTTTTGGTATTGACGACATTTGACGCTTTTCCATTGAATGGTTGTGCTGTATATAAAGAGCAGCAACCTCTTGCATATTTTTCGCTGCTGCGTAGAAGCCCCGTGAAAAGGTATCTGATCCACGTAAAAATTGCAGAAGTTCTTTTCTCAATTGTTCTATATGTTCTTGAGGGTGCTAAATTCATTTTTACTCGACACAACAAATTGTAGACAGACCCTGAATAATGAGATGATGTAGAATTAGTAATGCAAACTACTTTTAGTTTTCTTGGAAATTGTGGCGAGAAATATCAATTTACAATTTAAGAATTGATAAATGTGATTCTTCCACATCCTAATAGTTAAAACTCGTCTTCTTGGAAAGCATGGGGACGACATATTGGTATTTCAAGAATGCTGTACGTTGTATGTTTCAAGGATTTACAGATATTCCGCGCCATCAAATAGGTCTCTATTGTTTCCGTGAGTGTTGGAGTGATACTCATTTAACAATGACAATTTTTTGTCTATAAAAGTTGAGATAGAATGGCTGGAAAGAGCTATTCCAATTTGGCAATAGACTCAAAAATTAACAGTGCGCTGTAGCACCTAAACCAGTTTTCAGAAAATTAAAGTCAATATATGCATTTCATACGTACTTTTAATTACTTGTTTCGATGAAAGACATTGTTTTGAAGGTATAGGCAAAAAGTTAAAAACAGTGTGAAATTGTAAGGGTTATTTGCGATTTTCTCTGTGAAGCCCACTCTTTTTGCGATGGCAAATATCAACTGTCAATTCAGCACATTCAAACATATATATAACTGTTGAGGCAAAAACAAATTCCGCAATTTTTTCCTTGCTGGGGCTCTTGAGAGCACCGTTTGGCTGAACTTGCGCCCCAAAGAGGCCAGAGAGCTTTCCTTGTCTCGAGAGGTCAAAGAGATAGACGCTTCCTTTTCACTTCAAGGCCCCCTCCCCCCGCGGTTGCTTTCTCCGCCATAAATCTATAACAGTGATGTCACGACCTCCTTCTGGTGGCAGTGGCACCATTCTTTGCACCCTGTCATGCCACGAGCACCTCTGCGCAACTAGCGTCGGGAATGGAAACTATCAGTAGTAGCCACGACGTTTCAAAACTTGGTGGAATCGCATGTAAAAAAGGATATACACAGAAAAACAAAAGTAAAAATATAAATAAAAATAACATGAAACGTTCTTAAATGTATTTCGCCAAATCCTACCTAGTCGTGTTTCATATATAAAGCGATGTTAGAACTCGCTGCATAAGTCAGCTATTTTGTTTCATAAGTAATTGCACGCTCTAGAGCATGTGGCAAGTCCGCCACCTCCCATATATGTTCAACTAGCTCTCGCAGAGTATGTTCAACTAGTTCTCTCGCCGTCCACAGATGTCGCCATATCCTGGCCATGCCTTTGTCACCTAATTTGTTTGCCACTCGCTACAAGCGTTGTCTCACGCCGCACCAACGTGGAAATCAGGCGGCCGAGCACGAGCTCCTCCGAGCCGGACGCACCAACGGCCGGCCCGCGTGCCCTCTCTGAACACTGTACGAACGTCTCAGTTACAGTCTTCTCGTTCCTTCGCAGGCGTTCATCACGCCGAGCTGTGAAAGCGTCCTCACGCTACGCAGTACACATTTTCTTAATTAGCCTCATGGCGCCATGAGTAATACATGCATTGCAAAACTCATGGACACATCATATTTCAGCTATCATGTGGAAATGATAAGTTCTCCATTATGTGTTTTTTATATTGTCTACTTGTCGATGTGTGTATGTTGTAAACAAGCTGAACTGATGACACCACGTGCATGTACATTCTAATACATTAAGTAACCAATTGTTCCTTCATGAACCAGTGAGCTTCCCATCTCGTACACATTGCTTCACAATCCAACTTCCTCAATTAGTAGATGATTTTCTGCAAGTTATGGTTCCAACATAAACTGAACGTGCATTGCAATTCATCAGTTGTGTTAATGTGCTTATTGAACCACGTGATGAATATAAATTGCACAATGTACTGTTATCTATCATGTGTTGAATTCATGCAAACATAAAGTGTGAGTGTGCTCCCTGCCGGGAACAGTTATTAACTCACCTGTAACGTAATCTAACACACGTGCTAACAACACATCTATTGTGCCGCAATGTCTGCTTCTGCGGAATTCAATGCAATTGCTGCAATTACCAGTAATGAATCACGGTAAATCCAATCCGGTTGCTGGTTGCTGCAGTGTCTTCCCCAGACAGACCACGACACTTGCCTCACGCGTGCGTACTCTACAAGCATTCAGGACAGGTGCCCCGCGCGTGTCTCTACCAGTCTACGTTGAAACAGCACGTAATTTTGTTCATGTTTTATATGTTTCTATTTCAGCACTACTCTATACAGCCACATTGCACTCATATTATTTGTTATGTGCGCAGTTTTTAACTGTAATTGCCTATTCACTGTAATGTGTCAATGTCAACTGCAAGAAACAGTCTTCAACTGTTAATACCTACGGCTGTTCCAATGCCTCAATGCTAACTGCAACCAATACAGTTGACAACTGTAGATACCCACGGCTATGAAAATTCTTCAACTTTTCTCATTTTCTTTTTTTTCGCATATAGGCCAACTCGAACCACGCGTGAATCCTGCTTCAGCAGGTGCAAGTACCTCTCTGGGGGCACTAGCATTTTAGCTCAATCCTGATGTTTATACCGCGAGGTTGTTAGCCCTGAGGGTATGGACGATGAAATGATAATGACGGTAAGGGATGAAAAGACAGCACATATACATATACATACACAATTACACCCATGCCCGAGGCGGGACTATAACCCGTGTTCTTCTGGTCCGAGACCGCTACGGCACTACTGCCCAAACGATCTCGGACATTTGACAGGCACACGCTATTAATATTAGAATAATAATAATTGTAATTAATTGTATATAATTCTTAATTTTAATTATATGCTTCTTCTCTTAAATCGCTACATGACTACTGAATTCTCCCGAAGTAATAGTGACTCCCTCTGTAGATACAGACATTTACAGGGAAAGCGTTCGTGTCGCTTTAAACACGGTGGTCTTCCCGAGTTATTTTCAAAGCTACCAAGGTAAGGGTGGAAGAGGCTGGCTCATTGCTCATCCGACCCATCTCAACAGTTCACGTTCTGTAGTTAAATTTATTTGGTTTATTTTCACTTTAACTATTTTCTAAAGATCTTTAACAAATTTGTGTTCGACTATTTCCAGTGCAGGGTAAATTTTCAGCAGCCTTTATTACAAATACGGTGAGATATTTTGAGCTTTGCTTAACAATGCTCCATCATTTGTTAAGATTACATCAGAGAATATTGCAAGATAGAATTGTAACAGTTTTAAACAAATTCTTTAAAAAAGTTGTAAGATAGAAACAGTCAGAAATATTTTCACCCAAAACAAATGATATTGTTCTCAATGGTGATTATTTCAGCAGTTAAATAATAAAATACTAAAAATGAGTTTTGTAACTTGACATAATGACAATCATGATATGGTAATAATTCATACCGAGCCTTCGTTTTGTTAGTAAACCTAGAAACTATTTTCTAGAAATGCCTCTAAACTCCCTCCTCAATTATCTAAAGAAGATCCTATTGCATCAATCGTTCATCTTTAATTTTTCCGACGAAATGTATCTTAATTTTTGTCTAACATACGTGAAGGACATTAGTAATAATTGCGGATCTACTTATGAGGGTACCCATATTCAGAACTTGTGATTTGCGAACTCGTAAACTCCTTAATATAACTAGTACGTCACAATACATTACAGAACAAAATTGTATGTAATTTTTTGGTACACAATTTCCTAAAGGTCTTTTTGTCATTCAAATACTAAGAAAAGAAAATAATGAACTTTTATTCTCAAATTTAATTGAATTACTTTACTTAGAAACGCTTTCAAAATAAAATTTGATTTCGACAAAACTGAAGTTTTCAATAAAGGTATCAATTCTGTACATTCTTTCTCCTAAATTAAGCCGAAGATGTTGATGGCAATTTCTTTTGACATCAAAAGTTCAAAGTATCTTTCAGCGATAGTTTATTACCTCCCTTCATGTCCCAGTCAATGGGTAAAAGACGTAGAAGATTCGTCAATAATTTGCAGCGTCATCTCTTATGTGGTAATGTACTGCGGAAACGAAATTAAATAGCAAAGGATGGAAACACAATAACATTGCAATTTTTCGTCAATTGGAGTATGTTGTCTGTTTCCCAGTAAAGGTCATGCCATTTAAACAAGAGCATATTCAACAGCATATACTTTCGTGCGTCATTTCTAACTGCTCCGCTATATTACACGACTACATAAAGCTGGAAACGTGTATTAAACCAGCGAAAATCTTTTTCCGTACAGAGACTCGAACTCACATCCTCCAAGTAAACACATTTTTTTCAAAATTATTGTGAGAGAACTTTTTTAAAGATCAATGTTTTTAGAATGGACTCTGCTTAAGGCAAAAATCAATATATATATATATATATATATATATATATATATATATATATATATATATATATATATTGAACACAGAATGTGTTCCCTTACACTAATTAAAACATTAGTGTAAGTAATCAATATATATTTTGGACTGCGCGGTACGTACGCCAAGCGCTGCGAACAACGACGGGAGCGAGCAACGGTCGCTACCGCCACCGGTGCCACCGCCGGGAGGCCAGCGTGAGAATGTCAGTTACAAACTGGGCAGCGAGCACGTGCAGGCAGTCGTTAGGAGAATTGCGAAGAAGACAGACGTTAGCGGAGCGGCGAAGAGTTCGGACGTGTGGCGAAAAACTCGCCGTTAGCGCATGGACAAAAGGGAACATGCGATGTGTTCGTAAAGCAATAGTAATTGTGAAGCAGTAAATAAGTGAAGTAGACAATGAGATTATCATTAGAATAAAAGATTCGTGTTGATAGAACAATCGATCGCGCTTGTAGTAATTAGTGTAGTGGAAACTTTACCGAAACTGTAGGGTACGGAACTGGGACCAGCACGCGTGATAGGCGCGGGTTGAGTAATTGAATCCATCGACGGAAGGTGATTCGAGAGAGGTGCAACGCCGTGGTATCAAGATCCGAGTCGGGGAGGAGTCACAAGGTCACCAGCCCAGGGCGACCGCCACGCCATCAGCCGCCGACAGCCCACAGCTGCTGTAGAGGTCGGCAACCCTGTCGATACGAGCTGTTCTACGATCATCGAAGGTATTTGGTCGGGGCCCCGAAGGTATGATAAATGCATATTACACCTAATCTTGGTACCAAGGCAGAGTGTATAAAGGTTGTCAGATCATGTAATTAACAAATTTGATTTGCAAATAAATCTTGTTCGTGATTGTATTTCTATTTCTGATTAACTTTCCCATTATTATACCAACTTATCCAGGGACCCATTCACGGAAAAGATACCCTCCTTTAGTGTTATATTGCAGTGAAATACCCGGCATCACCAGGTACGTCACAGCTGGCGCCCGAACAAGTCTGGAAAGCGTGTAATTAAGAAATGTGGCCTTAGGAAAGTTGGTAAAATATTGGAAGGTACTGTGCATGTATTTGATGTATAGTAATGCAGGTTAAAGATAATAGGCAGGCAGTGTAAAGCTCATTATTAGAGGAAACAAAAGTAATAGTACATGTACTAACAAAGCATGCAAGAGGTCAAGTAAGCATAATGAATATTTGATAATTACAGAAATTTTGTTGTGTAATTAATTGTGGGCAGATATAGGAAATTATTTGAGAGTAACCAGTATAAAGTTACTACAGCAGTTACTGAGTTTATGAAAGCCACACATGTACATATTGTAAATGATATAATGTAATAGAATTTCAAATTTTGTAAAACATGTTAATAATGTTTGAATTGGTTGGTAGTTTTTAATAACATGGAAATTAAAGAATTTGGAAGTAGTAACAATTCTTGTGGAAATATCAGGGTTAATATTATTGTATAAATTGTGCTGTGTTGTTTGCTGGGAATGTTCATTTAGCAGCACATTGTACATTAGTGATGGTAAAGTTTATGGAATTTAGTGGAAAGGATACTAGGTCGGGAAGTGTATAGCAGTATTGTGAACGGATATTTTTAATATTCATACAGTACTATTGAGGGAAATTTATGGAGAAGATATGACATGTAATTGTGAGTGATTATTGTGTACATAATATAGCAATAAGTGTATTGAGAAGTAATTCCAAATTAATAGTGGATTTATTAAAATTTGAGAGTATTGTTGTAACAATGTTAATAAGTTTGTCAGCGGCATATATGTAGTCAAGTGGCAATAATATTACTGATTGTAGAGAATATGTTTATTGTGTTTTTGTGGTGAGTGAGGGTGTGTTCATCATTAATCTGCATCTGAAATACTAGTGCATTACAACAGTTACGTGTAGTATACAGTGCTGGGGCGGACATAGTAAATTCATAGGATAACTGGTGTATCGTTGTTAGGTGAGGCAAAAGGAAAATTTGTGCGAGTATTTTAGTGAAGTGAGGATCGAACGGATAGCTCAAAGTAACAGAATGGAGGCGCAAAATGTAGTGCTGGACCGGGAGGAGAAGGTGGATGAAGTAAGGGAGATAGATATAGGAATCGATAATAGCATTTCATCGGAAAGCAGGGATAGTGGAATTGGAAGCAGGTTGGACGATACGTCAGGGGACAGTTTCAATAAAGAGGTAGAAATCACGTCAACGCCGATGAACCAAGCAGCAGGAAATCCAAATCGGGGGGGTGGAGAAGATATTAATTTAGGCGTTATGCAGATGATGATGAAGATGTTCGAACAACTGAATGGGAAATTAGATGAACAGAATGGGAAGATATTGGAAGGACAGAATGAACAGAATAGGAAACTGGATGAACAGAAAATATTCACAGTGGAGCAGATTAGGAAGTCGGCTGAGGAGCAGAAAATATTCACAGAGGAGCAGAACAGGAAGTTGGCTGAAGAACTGAATAGGAAAGTAGAGGAACAGAATAGGAAGTTGGCTGAAGAATTGAATGGGAGATTAGATGAACAGGATAGGAAATTCGAGGAACGGATCAGCAAATTACAAGAGGAATTAAGTGGGAGAATAGGACGCGCCGAAGAACAAATTGAGTCAACGAAGAATGAGATGACCAAAATCGCGGAGCGGGTAGAAAGTCATGAGCAATGGACTGCCGAAGAATTAGGGAAACAGAAAAAGGAGTTAGAATCTCAAGTAATTAGTATGGGGGAGAATTAGAGAATAAGTTATACCAGCAATTAGATGCTAAAACCGCCAAGCAGGACGAGAAAATTGAAAGGATGCAGTTGGTAGTCAAGGAAGAAATGCAGGAGAATAAGCGGGAATGCGAAGAGAAGGTTGTGTCACTACGAACAGAGATCGAACAAATAAAAGAATGTAAGGTATCCCCAATTGCAGCAAGCGGGACGGTTCCATTCACCCCTCCAAGATCACTAAAATTTTCAGGAGACGGTAAAGAAAATTCGTGCATATTCATGAGGGCGGCAGAACGACATTTAGCTGTCATCAATACCTCGGAAAGGTGTAAGATACAATTGTTATATTTAATGCTGGAAGGGAACGCAAGGATATGGACCGATACATTTGATGAGTTTCCCGAATCAGTAAAGGTATTTAAAGATCGGTTCTTTGAGCGGTACTGGAATGAGGAGATTCAAATCAATTTTAAAATCAGCTTGATGAATAACCACTACAACCAGTCAATGGGAAGCTTGCGGGAATACGCAACAAGGCGTATCATGGAATACAAAACGTTATCCCCACCGATGAGCGATCAAGAAATTATATGTGTACTAACGAGGCAATTCCCAGTTACGGTGCAAAATATATTACGTAGTGTGCAGCACACCAACTTGGAGAGATTTCAGAACGTGTTAGGGGGGTACGACCTAACTTTTGCAGGCGCACCAAAGAACAGGAATGAGGGGAACGTTAATATGATAAGAACGGAACGGAATCAGGGGCAAGGGAGTGACAGGAGCACTAATTACCAGGGAAATCAACGCGGAAGAGGGGGAGATGGATGGAGACCAGAGCCGAGGAACCAGAGACCGGCCTGGAGCGGACCCAACCCAAACCGCACGGAGTCAAGAGGCGGGGGCGGAAGTGCAGCCGACCAACCAGCACAGCCAAGCACAAGTAGAGAACAAGAGCACTATTTAAACCAATAAAGTCCGTGGTGAAAGGTGGCCCCATTACGGACGCGGAAATTGTGAAAGTTAACGTGGTCTCCATAAATACTATACAGCCAGTAACCCACGATGCCCAACCGTGGCAGAGAAGTAAGAGCTCAGCGATCAGAATCAGGAAATGTCCCACGATTACGATGGAATGTGAGGGAGTAGTTAAAGAAGCGTTAGTAGACACAGGGTGCACGACTACAGTAGTGTCGGAGGAAATGTACGAGGAATTAAAAGCAAAAGGAAAAGAAATAATGTGTTTGCCTATGAATAGGGCGTATGTGATTGGAGCTACTCAGAAGAAGTCAAGCCCCATCACAAAACAAATAATGTTTCGAGCCAGGATTGGCGACCAAGTATACGAGATAGTGGCCCTGGTAGTCAAAAAGTTATTACACCCGATAATCATAGGGACGGATTTTCTGGTCGATCACAGAGCAATTATTGATCTAGAACGGCAAGTGGTGGAGTTGGGGAGCCAGGCGATAGGATTCGACTTGGGGATAGACGAAGGATACGAAGTATGCACGGGCGCAGTGGCCGAAGAATCATTAGAAGAACAGCTGAGGCAGCAGACGGAGAAGATAGAGATACTAAATACGCGTCACAAGGAGCAACTGTTGCAGTTGTTGATGGAGAATAAAGAAGTATTCCAGAAGAATCGCGCACCAATAAAGGGATTCACATTTCGAATCCAACTTACAGATACAACACCATTTCGACAGCGTAACTATCCGATACCAGCAGCGCTGAAGCAAGATGTTTCTGAACTATTAGCATCAATGATAAATGATGGAATCATAAGAAAGGCACAGACATCCTACACTAACCCAATCGTGATCGTCAAAAAGAAAGATGGAGGAATACGATTATGCCTAGATGCACGAAGACTAAATGCAGTAACACAACCATACAGGGATGCTCCGTTATCGGTGGAAGAAGCATTGCAGAGGTTTGGAGGGAACATCATTTTCTCTAGTACTGATTTTAGTAAAGCTTATTGGCAAATGCAAGCGGCGGAAGAGGACCAGCAGTATACAGGATTCGCATTTGAGGGAATATGTTATGTGTTTTGTAGAGTGCCATTCGGGTTACGCAATAGCGGAGATGCATTGATTCAATGCGTGGACAAGATTTTGCAAGGAAAGCTGCAGAACAGGGTTACACCATATGTGATAGATAAAGTTACGGATAAAAATGTGGCTAAGTTACTAAATGACAAACAAGAAGTGGTGGGACACTACAATTTCCATAACCTAAGACCCTGTCCCATAGGTATGGAAAATAGTGAAGTGTAAATAAGTGTAATCTTAGTGTTAATCTAAACAATCACGTGTTAATTCGATTTTAGGGTATAAGTGTATATAGGGTTCATGTAATATACAAGACAGTGCAACCATCGGCAGAGACGATGATACTAAAGTGAATTTTTCCGGAGGCGGGAAAAATCCAAAAAAAGAAAGGAGGGGGGTGATGAAACACAGAATGTGTTCCCTTACACTAATTAAAACATTAGTGTAAGTAATCAATATATATTTTGGACTGCGCGGTACGTACGCCAAGCGCTGCGAACAACGACGGGAGCGAGCAACGGTCGCTACCGCCACCGGTGCCACCGCCGGGAGGCCAGCGTGAGAATGTCAGTTACAAACTGGGCAGCGAGCACGTGCAGGCAGTCGTTAGGAGAATTGCGAAGAAGACAGACGTTAGCGGAGCGGCGAAGAGTTCGGACGTGTGGCGAAAAACTCGCCGTTAGCGCATGGACAAAAGGGAACATGCGATGTGTTCGTAAAGCAATAGTAATTGTGAAGCAGTAAATAAGTGAAGTAGACAATGAGATTATCATTAGAATAAAAGATTCGTGTTGATAGAACAATCGATCGCGCTTGTAGTAATTAGTGTAGTGGAAACTTTACCGAAACTGTAGGGTACGGAACTGGGACCAGCACGCGTGATAGGCGCGGGTTGAGTAATTGAATCCATCGACGGAAGGTGATTCGAGAGAGGTGCAACGCCGTGGTATCAAGATCCGAGTCGGGGAGGAGTCACAAGGTCACCAGCCCAGGGCGACCGCCACGCCATCAGCCGCCGACAGCCCACAGCTGCTGTAGAGGTCGGCAACCCTGTCGATACGAGCTGTTCTACGATCATCGAAGGTATTTGGTCGGGGCCCCGAAGGTATGATAAATGCATATTACACCTAATCTTGGTACCAAGGCAGAGTGTATAAAGGTTGTCAGATCATGTAATTAACAAATTTGATTTGCAAATAAATCTTGTTCATGATTGTATTTCTATTTCTGATTAACTTTCCCAATATTATACCAACTTATCCAGGGACCCATTCACGGAAAAGATACCCTCCTTTAGTGTTATATTGCAGTGAAATACCCGGCATCACCAGGTACGTCACAATATATATATATATATATATATATATATATATATATATATATATATATATATATATATATATATATATATTGTACTTTTGAAATGTTAACTTATTGAATTTTTTCCAATTTTCGAAAGTACGGAGTGTCAGCTGAAAATGAGACTAGCACCATATTTTTTACCGTCCTTTGTTACAAGAGAGAAAAAAAATAATGAAAAATGTTTGAGTGTGTTTTGAAGAATTCTGTTTCAGAAATTGCATAAATTTCAAACAGCAATTACACAAAATCTGCTGTCAGTTCCAAACAATTGTACATTGCCTTTTTTAAAGAGCTAAAATTTTGGAATATACTTTAAATCAAACATTTCTATCTCCAATTTTGATCTATTGAAATAGTGACTTTTTTGCAATTTCCAAACATACGGCGAGTTCCCAGAAAATGGGACTAGCACAATACGTTTTATTGTTCTTTGATACATACGAGCCATTTGAACAGTTTTGAGAAACGAATTGTTTGAAAAATTAAAAATTACCATTACTTCCTTCTCGTATTTTCTAACAACTGAACCTAACCTTGCTTCGAGATATGTCTTTACAGAAGAGATTTCATTAGGAAAAAATATCTCTATTTTCAATATTGTAGTTGTAAGGGAGGAATGCAGTTGAAAAATCGGGGATTTCAACGAACATGAGACCTGCATTATTCTCTTAAGCGTTTTTACGCTATCCGAGGACAATCTATCTATCTATCTATTTAGCGGTTTTTTACAGCCTTGGCCGTTTTCCGCATCCCAATTTCCATGCCTCTTTATCCCATACATCGTTTTCTTCCATTTCTCTTTTTTCCATGGCTTCAGTTATTGCCATGTTCCATGTTCTTCTCGGTCTTCCCCTGTATCTTCTTCGATTTGGTATCCACTCCCAAACTTTTTGAGGAAGTCTATCCGATTTCAACCTTCTCATATGTCCATACCATTTTAGTTGTCTCATTTCGATTGTATCGTTCAAGGTTGTTTGCACTTTCATTTTATTTCTTATTTCATCATTTCTTATTGGGGGTCAGCTAGTGGACCGCCTCCTCGTGGTGACTCCTGGGTAATGCTAAAGGTCCACAAAACTATTGTAGCACTTCTTCCACTTACTTATGCTACATTTCTATAATATTTCCTATTTGGTCTCTCTTGATCCCTTGTTATATCTTCGACCCCGACGCTATTAGGTTTCGAGGGCTAGGGTGTCATTCATTTCTTAATCTACTCTGTTCTTGACTTTTAATTCTTTTTCTTCTCCTCTTCTCTACAATTTATCTGTTTCTTCTCCTTCATTCTCCTGGGGTAGTATCCCTACCCAGCACAGGGTATGTGTAAAGACTACAACGGTCCAAGAGGCAATGTGGATCCAGGCGAATATCACAGTGGCTTGAGGAGCGGAAGTAGCAGCCCTCTCTGCAGGGGTTTATACGCAGAGAAGCTGGGATAGAAGCTTTAAGATGGCAGCCCCATTACTATCCTTACCCTGCGCAGCGCCTGCAACGCGGCCAGGGGACATCACTCCGCTAAATTTCTCGAAGATTCATGCCGGACAGATTCCTCTATGCCAACATATGCAAAGAAAAAGGAAACGAATAAACGACAACTATCGGAAATATTAAAGCTGGGAATATGGAATGTTAGAGCTCTCTCAAATAAAGAAGCTGAATTAGAACAGGAATTAGATAAAGCTGGGATTGATATTGCTGCAATTACTGAAACCAAAAAAAAGTTACAGGGCTCATCAGAATTGCAAAATTATATAATGATATACAGTGGAGTACCTCAAAAACAGAGGGCATCGGCTGGGGTATCTATTTGGATCAGAAAAACATTGAAAAACAAAATAATATCGTATACTTTCATAAACGAAAGAATAATAACAATGAGATTTAAAGTAGATAGAGGTTACGTTTCAGTCTTTGCCTTGTACGCACCAGAAGAGGGGAGAACCCAAGATGCGATAAAATTCTACGAACAACTGCAGACAGTAATAAATAAGATTAATAAAAATGACTATCTTCTTTTATTAGGTGATTTAAATGCAAGAGTAGGGAATACCCCTATAAAAGATATAGTAGGCACAGAAGGTGAATACACACTTAACAATAATGGGAAGAAATTAATAGAATTTGCCACGTACAATGAGCTGAGAATTACTAACACTTTCTTTAAACACCGAAATATTCACAAATTCACATGGACAGCACGTGGATCCGCCTCTATAATTGATGACGTCCTTGCAAACAATAAGACTTGGATAAATATCAAGGATGTAAGAGTATTTAGAAGTTTTGATGTGTCATCTGACCATTTCGTAGTTAGATGCCACATAATGTTCCCAAAGATATGGAAGAAAACCATCTTAAAACCCAAACCAGAAATAGAAACATTTAAAGTTCACCTTTTACAAGATTATAGCATAAGACTTTTATACCAGAGTAGACTCAACCAGAAAAATCTTATTAACCCTGTAAGTAACAATATAAATGAAGAATGGGCAAACATTAAAGAAATTATAACACAGGCAGCAGCAGAAGCAATAGGGTCAAGGAAAAAAGAAATTCTCAAAACGAGGGCTAAGGTTTTGGAATGATAATATCAAACAACTAATTGAAGAAAAAAAAGAAGCGTATTTAAAGACTCTCTCATCCTCTGGGAATATGAATCATAGAATAGAATATAAAAGAAAATCTGCTTTAGTTAAAAGAGAAGTCCGTAAGCTTAAACGAGAAAGTTGGAAAAGATATGTTAGCGAAATTGAACATGACTTATTTGGAAACCAAAGTAAGGCATATAAAATTATAAAATATTTAAATAATCAAGAAAGAGATAAAGTCCAATTAAATATAATTTCAGAAAGTAAATGGTTAAATTACTTTAAATCGCTATGGACCTCTGAAGACGAAGAAGAAGAGAGAGGAATTAAAATTGATATATGTAATTCTATTGATCTGATCTCTATGGATGAGTTGAAAACAGCCATTAACACAACCAAAAATAAAAAGTCACCTGGTACTGATAATATAAACATGGAATTGATCAGATATGCATCAAATGAATTTACGCAGAGACTTCTTAACTTTATTAATATCTGCTGGTCCACTGAATATGTGCCAGAAGAATGGAATGAAGCCCTAATTTACCCACTATATAAAAAAGGCGACAAATCTGAATGTTCAAATTATAGAGGTATAAGTCTTCTAAATTCCTGTTATAAAATCTATGCAAAAATTATCAATCAAAGATTAGTGCCTATTGTTGAAACTCAAATATCTGAAACACAACATGGTTTCAGAAAAGGTAGATCATGCTCAGACTGTATTTTTGTACTGACACAACTTACCGAAAAGCGAAGGGAATTTAAACTACCGACATACTATGTCTTCATTGACTACGTAAAAGCATTTGATAGCCTTAAAAGATGATTATTATGGGAAACACTGAAAAATATTGGACTCCCTTCCCATCTTATTACAGCAATTCAATCCTTATACAGAAATAATAAAATCATGATCCGAATGCTAAGAAATGGAACAGAATCATCATATATAAACCAGGGAGTAAGACAGGGATGCCCGCTCTCGCCAACGCTTTTTAATATATATATGGACGTGATCATTAAAAAATGGTTGAAGACTTTAAATGATGTTTTTAAGATTAATAATGTCGAGATCCCAACATTACTTTTTGCCGACGACCAGCTTATCATAGGAAAATCTGAATATGAAATTCAAATAGCAGTCCACAAGTTAAGTCAGGTTGCTAATGAGTATGGTATGAAAATCTCACCTAGTAAAACAAAAGTGATGGCATTTAAAGGACTTGAACCTTTAAGAGCAAAGATAGTTATATATGACCAAATAATTGAACAAGTAAATGAATTTAAATATCTTGGGTATAATTTTAATTATATAAAATCAAGGGATATGGAAATAAAGCTGAACAACTTCACATATTTCTGTGGAACTCTACATCATAATGCGCAAAAGGAAACTCTTCTCAGATTTTACAAAGTTATTGCTTTGCCATTACTACTTTATGAAAGTGAGAGCTGGACATTAACATCAGATCAGCTGCGCCGAATTGAATCTGCAGAAATGAGATTTCTTCGTTTTGTGGTAGGATATTCACTATTAGACCACAAAAAAAGTGTAGATATCAGAAAAGAACTAAATGTTGAACCGGTTATAGATACCATAAAGAAATATCGAGAAAACTGGAAAGGTCATGTCCTGAGAATGCCAGAACATAGAATAAGTAAAACTATTCTTCAATATGTACCTAAAGGAAAAAGAAGTGTAGGACGTCCCTTGAAGAGATGGCATGAACAATTCTGAGACGGAACAGACCAAGAGGTCTAATCCTTGCTGTCGATGATGATCATTTCTTATTTTATCTAACAGAGAAAGTGTACAACATCTTCGCCAGAACATCATTTCTGTTGATTGAAATTTGTCTTTCAATTTTTTTGATAGTGTCCAGACTTCTGCCCCATAGAGTGTGGTACTCTCTATGAACGAGCTATATATGCGTTTCTTTGTTTTCATTGAAATAATTGAGTTCCATAGCACTGGGTTCAACTGCCTGGTGGCTATTTTTCCTCTTATATTTTTATTTTTCACATCCTGTTCGTCTCTACCATCTGCTGTTAGTGTGACTCCCAAATACTTATATTGTGTTTTACCTTTAATTATTCCTATACTAGTCTCTAAATCATGGGGCATACCCCCCACCACCATATATTCAGTTTTGTGTAAATTTATTTCCATCCCTCATTTTTCATACTCTTCTACTAATTTTCTGAACATATAAGTTACATCGTCTTCATCTTCAGCCATTATCACCTGGTCATCTGCAAATAGTAGACTAAACAATGTTTCATCACCTATTTTCACACCCATGCTTCTGCACTTTCTTTTCCATTCTTTTAGGGCTTTATCAATGTATATCTTAAACAGGGTTGGAGATATACAGCAGCCTTGCCGTAATCCTTTATTTACTGGGAAGTTGTCTGATAGACATTTTCCCATTTTTACTTGACTTTTGTTATCTTTATAAAGTTGTTTGACTGCATTTATGTATGTTGTTGATATTCCTTTTTCTTCCATTGCCCCCCATACTTCTTTTACTGGTACATTATCATAAGCCTTTTTGAGGTCAATGAAAATTATGTGAAGTTCTCTTCCTCGCTCAATTGTTTTTTCCATCAGTTGTTTCCGAGGACACAGTTTATTTAAAACACTCCGAGGACAAAGTTTATTTAAAAAATTTGTAGCCATTTTTGAGATAATTTTGGAAATCTTTTTGAGGCTTCACGTAAAGTACCCTCAAATACCAAAATCTTGACTTCGTATAGATCTATCGGAGAATATCTATTTTGGAGAAAATCGACGGAATGGTTTAGAGTTGACTGTAGACGAACAGACAGATGTTTCGCAGCCAATCTATTGTTTGGTATGAAGTACCCACAAAACATGAATTCGGTTTGAATACGTAGACTTCTGCGGCCGGAGTTATTTGATACTTGGCTGTCTGGAATGAGCAGCGTTGCTGACTGTCGAGCTGACGTTTTTCGCCATCATGTTGTGTCCTTCGTCTCAGTTTCCGTAGCTGTGTGACAGAAAAGATCAGGCAGGCAGAGTTTGCTCTTTACGATGAAGGGAATCCGTCGTGTTCACCACAGGTCTCTCTTACCCCGTAGCGAAAATATTAAACAAGGGCCAGGCATAATAATAATAATTATTATTATTATTTTATTTTTATTATTATTATTACTATTGTTATTATGCCTTAATTAATAGCGAGTCTCAGTCCCTAGAGCCTGGTTCTCCGCTTAATCACTGAATTTACAGAGATAGATACACAGAAGTAACATAGTTGAAGAGGGGAAGATAAGCAGTACATTTACGTCTGGGAGTACAAAACTAGGGACCATCCGGCATACTCCTTAAGCGATTAATAAACCCACAAAACCTCAATCAGAATGGCGGCTTAGCACCGAACATTTTCAATTCACGGAGGTAAGTGGAAGAGAGGGGAAAACAAGAGAAGGGAAACATCAGCGTAAAATGGAAATCCGAAAGAGAACGAAGAAAGAGTTAGATGGGGTACAAGCTGTACATTTATGGTATGGGAGATGGTATGTGAGCTAGCCAACGAATTCGGGCAATCGACCTAATACGCCAAATAGAGACAAAAAATATCAGTCTCAATAGCCCTTTAAGCTTCCGTAAATCAACTTGAAATAAAGTATAAACTAAAGAATAAGTTTGGGGATCAACCCAGGCTGTGTGAGGTGAGAACTTTTCTGTTATTTCAAGACTACCCTTGGGAACATTTTGCCCTTTTGAGGATGAATACTAGCTCGAATTGTTGACTGTGGAATTACGAGGTTGCGGGTTGTTCAGCTGTCAACTACGATTCTCTGAGGAGCAGGTGGTCGCATGAATGAATGATGATTGAAAGAGAATGATAACCGAGTTACAGTGAATTAAACGAAAGCGCGGAGGCAGGTGAAAACGTGGCGTTTTGCCCGTCACAAATTCCACACGCAGCACCCGCTGTCTCCGACCCTCTCACCACCCCCGCTGCCCCCCGCTGCCCCCCCGCCACCACGCCACCCCCGCCGCCCCAACACCCCCGCCGCCCCGCCACCCCCGCCGCCCTGCCGCTCGCCGTCCCGCCGCTCGCCCCCCCCGCCGCCACGCCACCCCCGCCGCCGCCCCCACCGCCCCCGCCGACCCCGCCACCCCCGCCGCCCCTGCCATGCCGTGTTTAGTGGAGAGCGGGTTGCTGAGTTCTTGCGTCAAATCATTTCATATTCCTGATTGTGTACCACACCGAACAAATGTTTCGAGATTTTGTAGTATGCAAATAGAGTAAAGCGGAGAGATGAAAGATACAGGATTTGTATGGATCAATATGCATATTTATGTATTTGCCCGCGATCAGTCCGTAAAATATTTTTTTTATGTATTTCATTATATTATAGTCTATGAATCTAATTTCACATTATTTAAATGCCTTTTTAGTACATAAATTACATAATTAGTTAAATAAAGATAAATCAGAGTAATAATGTAAATATACGAATTCATAAACTACCTACTAGCAACTTACTCTTGCAAAATCTCTCACATTTGAAAACCGATACTCTCCCTGTTTCCCAAACATCCGTATGATGGGAAGAGAAAAATTTAGGAATCCAGGTTACGAAAAGTGATCCCTGCAGTTAGAAAACGATGAACTCGACGCGAAACTCGAAATCACCAGGCCCAACCATTTCGTTTCAGTTACCTTTTAGACTTGGCTTCACAATAATTATCGAATAGCTTCAGTGTCAGACAATTCAAAGACGTGGATCATACGCGCCAAATATTGAAATTGGTCATGTAAACCTGTGGCCTTTTTGCAAGTTTATAATTCTAAAAAAAGGTTATCAATTACGAAGAAGGGAAACAAAATATATTATGATTATCGAATTATAACATAAAGTATTGATAGAAAGAGATATTATTTTTAAGAACAACATTTCAACGCCTAAATTAAACTAGAGGTGCCACACCAGCAAATAATTTCTCTTATTATTCGGGATGGTTACGTAATATAATAATATTAAAGTTTCTGCCCTACTGACCCTCAGCCATCGTTTGAAAAAGTCTAAACAAATTCAAACAAAACGCCTGCGGTGCATAAGTGCAGTTATTTCTATAGTCAGGAACACGCGTGATTTATTACTTTTACAATAGCAACAAATATATTTCAAATATTACATTATTTAAAAAACATTATCCGACAAGCAAGGGTAACGTCACATATAAACTAAACATTCAGATCTTAAGGCCATCCCATACATCGTCTCGTGAATGGATAAAAGTAAGGTTACAAAGATATCGCCTAAAATCATTTAAACAATAATAATAATAATAATAATAATAATAATAATAATAATAATAATAATAATGTATTACTGCAAATGAGCTTAAGATATATATTAGTTAATCAAAAAAGGAAGTTAAAAATAAAATGAAAAGGAATAATACAACAAAATATTTAAACAATTAAAAATACACTAAAATAAGAACACAAACGTACAAGTATAATAAATAGAATAAAAGTGCTCATCTCTACTCCTTACCTCTCTTGACGTCACTTCACTTCACGTCACTTCACTTCACTTCACTAAATGCTTCTGTGACCAGTAACTTATGAATTTACGGCAACTATACGCGTTGCACCTTGCCTGCACTTTTGTTGGCAATATTACCGTTGCAACACAACATAATATAAATAACATAACTGTAACATAATAGAAACGTTGGTACAAAACGAATCCCTTTAAAGCAAACGCAGCTTTTACAGAGGATCCTCATTACCTCTATTCAATGCGCCAAGAAATAAACTAAACATCTACTAACTTGCTAATCTTATTTTCTAATCATATAACTTCAAGGCATAGAACACACAGTAGTCACACCTTCATCATAATTCAGCATAAGATAAAAATTCTCTGTTCAAAACAATTAAAATACTCTGTTCAATACATGAAAAAAATTAAACATTTATAAAATTCTTTGATCAAATTTTCGAAAATTATCCTACATTTTCCATCAACAATAAATTAAACACATGGAATTCATTACAATTAAAAACGTTTTAAAATAACAGCAATTCTTTCTAACCATCAAAAATATTTACATTGAAATTTGGCAGAAAGGAGTAAACTAGCGTAAGTTTTAATATCTGTTCTGCAACAGTTCACTTCTACGTGTTTCCTTATGTCCCTGTGTTTACTTAACCTTGGATTACAACGGCGACCTGTACCAAGCATTGTTACAAAGGGCAGAAATCTATTCTTTCAATTTTAATGTCATTTTGCAAGATACGAATGAGTTGTTTTATGAGCTGTTTTTTATGGCTTTCTTTTCTTAAGTTAATTTTAACTGTCGAACGAACATTTTTGATTGGATTCATGTCAGGGCTATTTGCAGACCATTGGAATCCAGACTGAACAATGTCTTGAAGATGTTTTCCAACTTTCTTTCCTGTTTTGATAGGGAGCGTAACCATTTTGTTTTTCACACAACTCATTTATGTGAAGGAACCATTGGTCGTTTAGGGCCTCTGAAGTACTGGTCGTGCCTCATTGTACCATTAACTGTGTATACATTTCCAATAACATTAACAAACATTACACTTCTAACAGTTACTTTTGTCGGGTGCTTCTCAGGCCTCGTTATAATCCGTAAAGTGAGAGAAAAAATAATTTGGCCACCTCTGTACTTGACTCACCGTCGCCCCCGGTGGTGCCGGGTCGGCGCTGGGACCGGAGCCTCGCCGCAGGGGCGAGGGGCGTCGGAGATGCGGTTGAGGGGCGACATGCGGCCCCCTTTCCTCCACCTCGGCCCCTTGAGGCGAGAACTGAAGTGGGCTTAAGTGTTCAGTGGACGTAGTAGCGTGCGAGAAGTTTGGATTATTCTGTTTCGATCCCTGCTTCCATACTGGTATTTCTTCTCCTCGCTCTTGTAGTAAATGTTGTTCAATTTTGTTACTGCTACTAGTTTATGACGATCCGTCATTGTACTTCTCCTTGGATAATTATGAACGAGACTGATATACAGTCGACTCCGGTGGTAGTGAACTCGGATATAGTGAACCCTCGGCTATAGTGAACTTAAGTCACTGGTCCCGTTTCACTTACATTATAAATAAGCATAAGAAGATTCGGTTATAGTGAACCTGAATCTCGGTTTTAGGATCTTTCTGATGACCTCATGCAACTAAATTTCAAGCTTATGTTACGTTATATTCCGCGGGTCAAAGCGCATTATATTCTACGTAGGCGATTGGATGCGCGCGAGTGCACAGGTCCACAGCCGCCCGATACCCGCCATGCCGCGCGGATAAGCGATCAGTTTCATCAGCCGCTTGCGCCTTGCCGCTTCCCAAAGAATGTCGTATGTTATTAGGCGAGTAAAAGAGACTTCGAAGAATCATTCTTCCAACAGAGCACGAGGCATTGATGGGTGCCAAGGGCTGCATAGAATGCGTACCGATGTGAGCCAAGTTCGAGGCAGCGCCGGATTGGGGCGATTCTGACTTCACGGGTGACCATGTGCAAGGTAAAGGAACAAATAAATTAATCCTAGATTACAAAGGCATCGTCATTCAGACAACGCAACTAGTACCAAAAGATTCTCCCACCCCCTTCCCTTTACTCGCCATTTCTGAAACTCTAGGTACCTTCATTGCTTGACTAGCTAGTAACCACACTTAACCTTGTGAGCGAGCCTATTTCTGGTGTACGACATTTTAACACGCGTCGTTCAAAAGACTACGTCTTTGTAGTTACGTCAGTAATATTTTTGGCGCTATATTGCCTAATATTGTGAATAATGAATACGAACTCCTTGTCTTGTAGCATTCAGTTTTGTTTTGAACATTTAGCGATCGTAAGAGGATGACGGCGATCATAAGAAAAGTCGAATGACGAGGTACGTTCTCTTTCTAACGAAATCTGTTGATGCTATTCAAACGTCACGTGTGGGCAGCACGAAGCAAGTGTCTGCTGTGAGAGTCAAATTATTTAGATGTATCTCTAAAAATCTTTAAAACGTATTTTGTAACTCCATATCGTACATGTTCAATCCATTAAATTTAGTGTTTGATTGTAAAAATGCGATTTTCTTTATTTTTACCCAAATTCTGCCCTCCAGCTTGCGCGTGTACACCCCTCTGTGTATTTGGAAGGGGAAGGAGAGCAAAGTCAGGGACGTCTGTGTCCGTAGAAACGCCGGGCTTTCCAGGAGGGAGAGTAGCCCGCGCGGGCGGTGTTTGACGTGCCTGCCCTGCAACTGAGTAAAATTTACTTTGAGACATACATAGCGAACGTCATGTCGAGTTTGAGGTTTGGTTTAAGTTATGGTTTGGGTGAATCAATTACGTTCTGTATGTTTTAGTATGATTATTTTGGATACCGAATTAATTAAGTAAATTTTTGAAATTGAAACACATTAATTAACGGTGATGATGATTTTTATAAGTGGTGTATGATTGAAAAAACACACACGTAAATGTTATTGATTCCTTGAAAAGTCGTTTTTGTTGTTTACCTAATAGCCAAGTAGTCTTTTATGGAATTTTAGAAACGCCCTTACATCTCCATTAGTATGCATCGAAAATGGATTGTTAGAAACAGTACAGAAACAGAGTGTTAGTACAGATTATGGGTCTTTGTTTATTAATAGTGCCTTAGTGGTATAGCTCAATGACCAGTGTATTTCCTTTCCATGACGAAACCCCGGGTTCAATTCTGGGTCGGGCAAGATTACAGCGTGCGTTTTCCTTGTAATGTCCCAGTATATGTTGCTGTGTGATGATGACAAAACTCGCTTCTCAGGTTGAGAAGGCCAGAATACGGCGTGAAGTTGTCTTCGTGCTAACCACACGTACCCCTTAACACGTGGCTGCGAGGCCGGGGCTGGTAGGGCTGCTGGTAGGGCGCTGCTGCTAAAAGTACTCACATTTTCGAAAAAGTGTACACGATATTATTTCAAAATCTATCTTTAAGGAACAGATTTCATTAAGGGGAAATCTCTATCTTTAATATTTTAGTTGTAGGAAGACTTCGAAAAATGATTTCAAAAGTAAGGGTTTTTAACAAACATTAGGTCTGCACCATTCTCTTAAACATCCTTCACGCTATCCAACAAAAAAAATAACAAAATATATGAAGCAGTTTTTTTTATCATTCGAAAAATTCCCCTGAGGGTTTATGTAAAGTACCCGTAAAATTAAATACCGGATTAAAATTCAAGGGGCCGCGACATCATCCAGATCTATTAGGGAATATCAGTTTTGGAGAAAATCGGCTGTACGGTTTGGCCGCTAGCGGTTTTCATGGACAGGCGTTTGTCCGTCATTCGAATTTTTGGTATCAAGGATCCATAAAATATGGATTCTGTCTACACCACGTGCAAGAGCATTTCCCTCACTAAGTTTAGCGACTGTATTTATCCACTCTTTCGTTACCTGGGACCTGTAATAAAGAGTTTTCTTCCGAAGATTTGCCGTTTTTCGCGCAGCATTACATAGCATTCTCTCTACTCCGTAGGGAGAAAGTAAAAAATTAATAAAACTTTCGGACCGCCTTGCAGATAAGTGATTTGTGTAACTACTCAATCTCGTTTGTAACCGTACCGATCGCAAACAAAATAAAATAATTCATGTCATAATTATCTTTCGAATCTCTCTTCCCCTCTAAACAATTATACAAATATTAATTGTTCTTCTATTGTTCCTCCACTGACTTTACTCCACAAAGAATATAAAACTAATACATCGATTAACTCTTCTAGAATTATTTGTTGATATTTTCGTATTTATTCATCATTTAATTATTGATCCGGTATAATTTAACGCGAATTGTCACACTACATTTTGAAGCAAGGCGCAACGAGCAGATAATAAATAATATTTTATCTCTTCACAAAGTGAATATACATTGTCATAAGCTTATGAAAAGATAATATCCAAACATTATTGATACATATTTTAATAATAATTTCTAAAAACAAAATACGTGACTAATTACACAAAACTGGAATGCAATTAATTACTACGACAGTGATATTAAGCATTTCAATTAGAAAATCAATTTATCATCAATGAATTATGAGATGATACAAAAAAATTGACAAACTACTGCATTCAATAAATCTGAGCGATGTTTGGACATAAATCATGAAATATGCATGCTCTGGTGTACACACCAACTGAATAAATGGATGTCTGCGAACCATCAATTAATAGCTCCAATTTTGAAGGCTGTGATCTCTGTGAGTTGCATTTGCGTTAGTTGGCTCATCTGAAACATTCAGATAAGAATTGCGGAATAATTAATAAAACTTTATTCAATAGTTTACATACAGAACCGATTCGTAATCTTATTTTGATACGGAACATTAGGACTAGGGTACTTCCCCTGCCTACACAAAAAAAGAGCCCAATATATCTTATTTTGCGACTCGTCTGTTCTTTACGTCCGTTCTTTTGTCACATTTTGATAATTTTGGCTCCCTTGTTTTAACCAGAATATAAATCTTTTTGTATGCCTCTTTTAGTGAAAATAAATGCCTTGAATACTTTTTTAGCCGAAATAAATTCATTACTTTTAAGCCTTTATTATTATTATTATTATTATTATTATTATTATTTGTAGTATGTTGGTTATTCCTGCTGATTCTTTTCTTAACGACGGTGAGATGGATAAAGCATTGGATGTCAATCAAAATTGAACAAGATATAAAATAGCAATTGAATAGAGTAAATTAAGTGCTTTTTTATTTGTGTTAATTTTCCTTTGCGAACAAATACATTCATTTATTTTGTAAATAGTAAACAGTTTACCTCTTTCCAGAGTGCCTATGTGTTTCTGAAATGCAAATTTTGAATAGAAAATGTTTTTTGAAACCAACTTCTGAGAGCATCTTACGGCTCAGCCATTCGAAGTACTGAAGGAGTTTATTAGACAAAATATTCTTAAAATTGTCTTAAAAACGTAATTTTGAAGTTTTGCTGTTTCCTCCCTGGACACTCTGTATATAAAACGCTAAGGCGATCATCCCTAAAATGAACATGCATTTTCTAAGGCCCGTAACAGACTACGAGGAATGGGATACGAGAAATGTGGAAAATCGAAAAAACCGACTTTCGATTTATCGCCCTCCACACAATTCAAAGAGTTTTATCGTTCTCGAGGTGAAAGAGTTCCTCGCTCGAGTCGGTCAGCGAGCAAGTTTTCTCGGGCACATGTCTACTCAATTTTTTACATGACATTTAGGCATTGGCTGCCTCAGAAAAACACTAAACTGTGCGTATAAATTAGTGAGGATATACTATTTAGCAGTAAAATATAGAATAAACAAACAGTTGTTAATTTTTTACTTGAATTATCTCTTTAAGTGGAAATGATGAAGAAAAATCTGGTGTGGAAGACATTATTACTTGCCAGAGACCCGTTCATAATAGGCAATATAAAAATAAAGTAATTGAAGGAAAAAACTTGGAGTATTTTGTAAGAATTGAATTAATTCATATTTATGAATTTTTTATGAATTCTTATTTATTATTTATGAATGAATTTATTAATTGTGAATTTTATTATGAATTATTTATCATTCACCATTTATTCACAATTCAATCAACAAATATAGTATGACAGAGGGGGATAGAGATTAGGGAGCTCAAGATTTGCACAGATTGTAATTCTCCCCAGAGGTCACATAAGATCCTGTTTTTTATATTAAATAATTATTTGCATGCAATAGAGTAATGTTATTCTCTTTAGACAATTTGAACTTGTTGAACAGATAGTTAACGATTATGGTAACGAAACAAGAATTTCACGTGTTAAAATTAACCAACAGCATTTAATAAAATAAGAAATCAAAAAGGGCATCATACCTTAGTAGCTTTTCTTGATGTGAGTCAAGCATTTGGCATAATGGCCTAATCTATAAGTTACGAAAGCTTGGTATTCCACTCTACCTCCTTTCAACTATTCAAATTTTATTGTCAGATCGTTCATTCTCAGTAAAAATTCAGTCTCATCCTTCTAACCCTCTTCCCATTGTAGCAGGCGTTCCGTAAGACTCCCCTCTTTCTCCAACTCTCTTCTTTGTTTTCCCAGCAGACATACCCGCATCTCATTCATTAACACGACCCAATTTGCAGAACACAATTCCCTATTTCTTTCAAGTCCCGAATTACACACTCTGACTGACCGACGTCAGAGACACCTCCACCAAATCGAACAATGGACTACTAAATACTACCAAATGGAGAATCGTGCTCAATCCCTGAAAATCGCTCGCAAAACTTTTCACTCTCCTATACCCTTACCATTGTCATCCACTCCTGCAATAACAACTCTCCCATTCCTTCATCCTCATTCATCAGTCAAATACCTGGGTCTCTATATAGACACAAAAATAACCCGGAAAGATCATATAGAAACCAAAGTGAAATAAGCCCATCGGAAACTTCATCAACTTCGCCCCATTATAAACCGTAAAAGTAGTCCCAGCCCCGAAAATACAGCCCTTCTGTTCAAATCCATTCTACGATCACTCATCCTTCACGCTTGCCCGATCTGGCAACATCCCACATAAACAAGATCCAACTCTTCTAAAACAGTATCCAGCGTATTGCAACCAAATTTTTTCAAGAAACGCAACTCTCCATTCCGATTTCAACTTAAAACCAAGAAAAGAGCAAATAATTTACTCTAATTCATTCTTCCACTTACCTAATATAACTGGTCCATCCTTTTACAACGTCGGTATAGATAATCCTCCCTTCCTGAGAATAAAAAAATCTCCTTTATTCATTCTTAAACTGATTTTCCATCTTTCAATAGAAATAATTAACATCAGTATTCAACAATATCATCTTACAGAATGACGTCTGGCGGTGTTCGACGAGTTTTCCGACTCATAATTTTTAAGCTTAGAATAAGTCACCAATCATATGTAGAGCCGAAAATCTGAACGATATAAATGCGGTCAAAATAAATGAATTGATAAAAAACGACGAGAAATGTGACTCGTAGCGGATCTCGTAGCTAACAGCTGTCTCCACTCTCGGCTTGTGGCACATGAAGGCATTTCGAGACATGGAATAACCTATTTCTGGCGTGTGGATGCAGCCTCACCGTCCTCTTTCCTCATTTCTTGTCGCACTTTTCTCGCAAGGTATCTCTTGGTGTAGTCTGTTGCCGGTCTAAAACCTGTTGATAGTATGGATGCGACATCGAATACACTGTTTTCAAAACATCGATTTTTACATAAAATTATCAATGCATTTAACATCTATTTTTGAAGTCCATGATTTTTAACATCGATGTTTTGTATTTGATGTTTTACGTGGTATATTTTTTAAGTACAAAAATCATCATAAAAAATTTCTAGCAATTTGCAGATATCCGTTAATTGAATATTCTTTAAACTAAAGTGACCAAAGGTAAAAATAAAGAAAATCGAGTTTTCGTCAATAAATATTTTTGAGTAATCTATTTAAATGTTAATTGTTCTTGTTGACTTAATTTGAAAATTAAATCTCAATTAAAAATTAATAAACGAGAGAGCTTTAAAATAAAATCCACCCTCTCTACCGTCGCGTGATATTCAATAGTTACTAATCCAGTTTTAAACACGTCGATGCCTAACAAATTGTTGGTTTAGGGCAGATGTTTTATTAGAGTGTTTATGCACGCCATAGCGGAGTGAACAGAACGGCAGAAAACATCGATGTTTCTAAACATCGCTGCTCAAAATTAAAAAATCGACCTTCATAGGGAGTTTGTACATCATCGAAAGTTATAGCACCATTGATCTTCTGCGCATGCGCAGATGTACAAGTGATGCAAAACTTGAACTGCGCGTGCGCACAAGATCGATAGTGCTGTAACGATCGAGGGTACACAAACTCCCTATGAACATCGATGTTTTAATTTTGAGCAGCGATGTTTAGAAACGTCGATGTTTTCTAGGCGATGTCGCATGTCTCGTTGATAGGAGATAATCCGGTGCCGAGGCCAGCACTCATCTCCTTGGGCGGCGCGGCGTGGAACTTCCGCGCGTTCCTGTCCGCGCGGGGGGCGTGCGAAAGGCGAGCCGTGACACGCGGCGGAAGCCTTATCGCCTGCCACCCCCCCCCCCCTGCCTCTCAACGTCGCAGGTGCAGGCGGCGTCAGCCGCGCTCTTTCCCATCTGCTTTTCCGCCCGCGCGTGGACGCGCTGCAAAGTACGACGTGATCACGAGGCGCAGAAGCGAGGAAGCAATCGAATCGGAGACGGTGATGGGAGGAAAATGAGGGTTTTACTCTTTGGAAGACGTGAGCTATTTCACGCTGTTAGAGGTAGCGCTGAGATTAACGTCTCACGGGACTATTTAAGTCCATGAATCTTACACAATAGGGTTTACCATTTCATAGAGCAACATTACTTCTGTTGGATATAAAAAACTTAAATTATTAATGAGCTAAAAGAAAGTGTTTTTTTCACGGTCGTCAGGAGCCGAGATCACCAATTAAGTACATTTTTTCTCAAAAAATGTTATATCTACGGAAGTTTGTTTACCCTTCCATTTATGCCCATTGACCCTACTTCTGCATAATATAACAGAAAAAGATGCAAACAACGATAAAATAACGTCCTCAAACATTTCAGGGAGTAGTAATGAACGATACGCATAAAAATACGTATTTATTAACCTTCAAATAAACTGTACAATAGTTTACACATATTGCTAGTTAATAAGCAAAAATTTATAACAACTAGCGTACCTGTGCGAGAACTCTCGCATGATAAAGCCCACCATCTTCCTTACCCTTCCATTTCCATATTAAAGGGAAAGGTTGTAAACGAAACTTGTTTCTTTGTTTAAAAAATATATGACGATAACTTCCAATGGAATTCAGAATATCAAATTAAAAAAAAACTCGATGAAATTGATAATTGAAACTCTTGGTATAGGCAATTCCGCATAATTATAATTACATATGGCTTTGCGTCGCTTTTAGTATTCTATTGATTGAGTCAGTCTTTTATCAAACAAATTTACAATGTATTGGAACTGTATTTTCAAAATACATGTGGCTAATTGAATGTGGTGTCGCCAGTTGTGAACCAACTGTGGCGCCGCTGTAAACTATTTTAAAACTTTTAAATGCCGTGCATAGCTTCTGATAATTTTCTAAAATCTTTGACATTGGACATACCAATGTATTGTGGTAGCTGATTGTATTATCTATGTATTATACTCCCGTTCAAAAATTCCCAACGCTCAATAACCTTGCATGATATCTCCATACGGGATATTAAATGGTATTATTGAAATTTCGAAGTTGTAATCGTCGTAAAAATACTTGGAGGTATGGATATTGCAAATAGTTCGATTTTACTGCACCTCTATTTGTACCCTTTTTTGCTAAAAATACACGTAACATCACCTGTAAGTTGCTCTTCAACGTTATTCTATCAAAAAATAAATAACATAATTCTTAATTAGTTCCGAAAATTCTGTCACAAAACCTTCTACAATTACATTTGATTCTTCCCCTCGTATTTGCATGCTTAAGAATGCAAATGTGCAAAATCAAATACACATGTACTTCTGTTCTCTAACACTATTCCAAGTTCTGATTTTCTTCGTATTCACTTGGTGTCGTTCAAATTTAATACGTTACAAGGTACTACTGTACGTCAGTTTTTGCAAATTTATTATTAAAATATTGTAATACGGACGGAACACTTCACTTTTTATATTCAAATCAGCATCGATATTGATCGTTCTGCTGCCACATGTTCTGTTGTGTTTCACATGTTCCCGAACAATCAAGTGTTGCCCCCCTTATAGAAGTAAACTGTGACGACGTGAACCGAATATTAGTAAGGTTTAATCATGCCACCTACACAGATCTATTTAGGTGGCGTTGGTTTAATTCTCCGTAAACCCACAATGATCGCAGTGCTAAAACTCGTCAAACAGTTTTTGGAAATTCTGACCAGGTACGAAAACAAATTATCTGTACCTCTACAGGACACCACGAAGCGTCGAATACCACCTGATATGTCTTCATTGGTGCATACCACCTGATATGTCTTCTTCCAACCATGAGAGATGGGTCCGCACGCACGGACACACACATACACGTGCGCGCGTCCACACGTACACTCGCAGTTACACATTGTATAGTCATTAGTAGAAGAGTCCCTTGTGCGTTTTTTGCTCACAAACAGTTAATCTAACAGAAACTAATTTTAAGGTTTATTCAGTATTATAGAGATGTTCTTGGAACATTTCACAATACGTTTCGCAACATTGTAGCAATTATACAATTTTCCTTTACAGTTTGCTTTCCGTTTCTTTGATAGTCACAAAAATATTAGAAAATATTTTTACTCTTGAGGAATGTACTACAAAAAGTTTACATGTGAAAATACAGGATTGAGCAAGTACAACCCTAATCTTTGCAATGTTTCTAGTTGAAACTGCATTGCAATAAAGTGTTGAGAAACGCAAACGAGCAAAAATTTAATAAAACGTCCAATAAAATCTCATTGTATAGTTTATGGTGAGAGACGCTTTACTTTAAGTTCTGGACTCAAAATTCCAGATTTTAAGGCAGTAGTATGCTTTGTTTTGAGTGCGTGAGTGATAATGATTCTAGGAGCGTTAACCGCTAAGATCGTTAGTCCTGTAAGTATAGATCATGCTCTTATTGTGGGTGGCGGCGGTGATCTTCCCCCACTGCATGGTGAGATCCGGCACCATCCATCTAATGGGGGTTTCCCCAACCAGGTTTCTCCCACCAGCGTGGCAGCGCCCCAGCTGACACAGACTCAAGCTTCCGACTGGCCTCCCGACGTGTGGCGTAGTGTAGTGCACGTTAATCCAAGTAAGGAATGAGGAGAGGACAAGGAAGAGGTAGGAAAGATTGTGCGCGGTCCGTTGCCCGTTTGTTAGGTACTGCTCTGGCAGCCGCATGGTGCTGGTCGGAGATATCACGGAAAACTACCGATCACAGCAGCCAGTCACTAGAATTCTCCTCCACACAGCGACTGAATTCGACCTTAGAGTTATTAGCTACTTCTCCCATTGGGACTCAGACCTCTCGTTCAGAGGGACTGCAGTGACATCAGTTGATCCCCTGAGCCACCCTTGCCGTTGCAACGGTATAATATTTCTACAAGAATGCTTAATACTTTTCGAGAATCAACGAAATAAAAAGTTCAATATCACCACGATTTTAAATAGCTCTCTTTGAAGATATAACAAAAGTTTGAGATAGTAATGCCTGCAATAAAGGATTTACAACTATCCGGAACTAAGGGCAGACAACAATTTCCTGCGTGTATTATAATTTTGCAGTAAATGACGACGACTCTATCTTGATCTTCTAGGATGCAGTCAGAACGTATTTCTCCGTCCCCATTTTAAGTCACTATTATCTCCTTTATAGCAACGTGCTGTGCCTTTTTACTTTCTTTTATTACTTTCCAAAAAATACTTTCCATTCTTTTGCTTTCCAAATAACTTACGCAAACAGTGAAGCCAAAAGTTTAATCCAGAGATAAGGATAAACCAAAAAATTAAAAAAACAAAAACAAACTTTTACGAGTGTTAGTTTTACGCACGAGAACAGCATCACCTGTTCATCTTATTGAGATTGTTCACATTTTCTATCATTACAATAGATCTCAGAAATTTACACCATATTCTTTTGACTTATATTTAACTCGTTTCTGTGGAGGAATAACCTACGTATACAATGATTGGCAGCCGATCCGTTCGACTTGTGCTTTCTTCTCTCCTCTCTCGGTTCGGCACTGTAAACCCACTCTCTCGGTTATCGCCCGCACGAACAAACCCCTACTTCATTTCCAAAAAGCCGAACCTTAGTCGCTTGCAATTGGTTGTTATTTGTTGGTCACGTTTTCTGCTCAGAATTGGATGTCCTTGTTCTTATAATTCGATTCTGTGAGTACTGTAGTCGCACTTTTTCTGCAGAATTTCTGCTCATTTTCTCCAGAACGAATGTTCTCTAAGAACAAGCGGACACAATATTCGACGTCTTCAAGTTTCTATAAAAAGTCATTATCAATTTCATATTTTTTGTTAGCAATGGGATATTCATATAAAATATATCGATCGGACCTCGGTGAATATTCGGTTGATTGACTGATTGGTGATTCCGTACGCGTCAACTGCTGTCATTACTCCCGTTAGTGCAGTGCATGTGTTTACCGTGGGAGAGATGGTGCTGATCTTTCCCCACTGAATGACGAGAGCCGGCGGCGGCTTACCGTCGACTAGCAAGGGTGTCCCCAACTTGGTAGCGCCTACCAGCGTGGAACCGCCTCAGCCGGGTTATGCTCTATGTTCCCGATCGGTCTCGCGGTGTATGTGGTAGTGCAGTGCACGTAATCGTACGTGTGTGTACGTAGGGAATCAGGGTAGGACAATGAAGAGCAAGGAAAGATCGCCCGTGGCCCAAGACCAGTTTCTTCTAGCATTCGCCTGATGTTGATAGGAGACACCACGGAAAACTACCGATCCGAGCAGCTGACTTAGAATTCTTCTCCAGGCAAACTAAGTCGAAAATCCGGCCAACTTCGGAAGTTGGAACAGTTGATGCCCTGAGCCACATTTTCTCAGTTGCATATTAAGTAATGGAACCCCAATTAAGCTCTCGATCATAATTGACCTCATTTAAGATTTCATCGCTGCTTCCTCATGTAGTCGACACCGACCCCACTGAGAATTCCTGGTTTATACCTTGACAAAATGTGTTCTGGAAGCCGTGGGTGGGGTGTGGAACCATTTGCGCTGCGAATGCGTCAGCGAAGGGCGCGAGGGGGCGTGAAGGGAGGTCCTTTGTCACGGGCGTCGTAACAAGGGCCGCATCTCAGGGAGGTGACGGCTTTCGCTCTGTGAATGCCTGTGGAGTAATTTCAAGCGACCATACATTCATGACGCAAGGACACAGTTGTAACTTGGCATTGTTAGGCCAGCCTGGGAAACGATGTAAGTTCGTTCATGTACCTGTCCCTTTTAAAGGACGATAAGGGGTCCTTGCTGCGGCTAGTCAATTGATTAAAACATTCACACGTATGATTATTGTTGTACGAGAGGTATATGTGCTTGTATTTTGAATAATTAATTTGTATTACGTAGTTATTTAGAGAAAAAATTTTAAAAATGTATCTTCATCAGATATCATTGGTCTGTCGTGACTTCCCATGAATTTGAGATTTTGCTTGTGTCCATTGTTACATCGAAAACACACTAAGAAATGGAGTACGATTACTTAACGATAAATCATTAATAAATTTATCGAAAATTATAAAAATGAATCAATTATCGTAAAAATGGTGAAGAAGCAATGATGCAATGACTAAAACTGTACACCTACAAGTAATATAAAATTAATGATAAAAATACAAGATATTTTGTTGCAGATTGTGAATGCATTAGTTTTTCTACAAACAAAGAACAGAATTCCGAATTCTATAAACAGAGAACAGAAGAAGAAACGAATTCATATTGAGACATTCCACATTCATACTGATTTTGGAGTGACTAATTCTTATTCGTTAACAGTCCAAATACTCAAATGAGTGGGCCTCCCATTCACCACTCATTCATATTAATCACCTGCTTCCTTAAATGTCGTTCGTAACACATTCTCCGAAAAACCATATCAATGGTGTATATTTTGGCTGCGTATAGCAACAATAACATTATCAAACGATGATGTAATTATAGGTATTAATACACGAGTGTGATGTTACGAAACGAGTGAGTATCGTAAACTTCACACACGTGTATTAATATCCATTACATACGTTCATTTTTCTAGGACTTATGGTAATTTTTATTAGTTAAACTTTTACATTGAAACGTTTCGTGGCAATTAACATGCAGGATTCAGCCAAGGCTACCTAGCGGACAGCTCGCAAACCCTACCCTACCCTATCCTGCCCTGCCGCATGCTACCGAGGTGGCTTTGGTTACCAGTCCGCCTGCGAGGGAGTAATTCGCTAGTCACATAGGATCGAAGTGAAATTACGATTCAATTTATTTTAAATAATATTCCGCGGAAAAATTACTAATACTAAAAGAAATTAAAATTAACAAGCATACTATATCAAATGTAATTTTAATGTACATAATACAACGAAACATTTACCAGAAAGATTCTCAATGATTAATTGTCAATACTTGGTTGGTAGACTTCTCTGCGATCTGTATCACAATGAAATCTGTATCGTAATGAGTATCATATGTAACTGCAGCAGCCATCAAATGACAGCATTATACAATGTGAGTAGAAAAACGATTTTGAATGCACACACCTCAAATTTGGATTTGCTATAATGCGAACACAGCTCATTACATTCAACATCTTAAATTAGCTACACATAAAGAATAGGAGTAAGAATTCAGGAATTAAGTAAACAAGTATATAATTCACATTTTTCACTGATTACAAGTGCCAGTTGTGACGTGATGTGAGCGCCCAAATGCTCCCCCAACATGTGTGGTAGTATAGTACATGTAAGTGTGAGTATGTGTGTTTGTAAGTGGAGAGGCGGGGATAAGGGTGAGAGAGGAAAGACCGCGCGCGGTCCGTGCTCTATTTGTTAAGGATTTGCTCCGGCGTGAGATTAGGCTGATCGGAGAACCAGAGAAAACTACTAACTGACCGCTTGAATTCATCTCCAGAAAATGGCTAAATTCGACTTAGATATTTTGCCAATATCGAAAAAATAATTTTTGCTCTGAATTCACCTCATGTGAGGTTACAACGGCGCCATCTCCACACGTGACTCAAGCATGTGCAAATCCTTTTCGCGAATCAGGTTTGCAGGCAGTACGGTTGGAAAAAATATTGGCGATATTACCACTGACCTCCTGCAGTAGCAGCAAAAATGCTATTAGACATAACCATCCAAAAAGGTTTTCTAAAAGTAGCAGTTATGCTGCTCATGAACTACAAATATTATTCTGACGTAGAACATTGCAATAAATTAATTATTATTACAATAACTGTCTAGAAATACTGCGATGACAGAGTGTAAAGTATATGTATACGTAGTACAAACGTTATTTATATATCAAGAATATAACCAACTTTTTCTTAACGAAGGTTAAATTTTAATTACTCAAAGACTGCCTCTCTTAAAATGTTTGTTTTCATTCTTGACAGATATAGTGATTTTTTTACGGCAGACAGTAAAACAAAATGTATTAATCAATTTTAATAAAATGTGTGGTACTGTCTGCCATAAAAAAATCTTTGAACCTTTCAGGAATTTAAAATATACATTGCTTTTCTAGTATAACGCAACAAGTTAATTGACAATTACTAATATAGATCATTTAGGAGAACTTGATAATCGACTTTGGATACTAAGTAATGCGATGTTTGAAAATATTCTTTCTGTATCACGAGGACCTTCTTATATAAATATGTTCCTAGAGAATGAAACCAAGTCTGAATACACAAAAACGTAGAATCCGGAGTTTCTTAAATCAACTATTCTTCAGACGCCCAGTAAGCAATGTGAAAAGTGAGCGGTGACGTACGAGTAGCAGAGACAAGTTAAGAAGCTGCTGACAATGAAGTGTGATACAGTCGTGACGGAAACGGTGCAGTGCCTACTGAAACAGTGCACAGTGCGGAGTGGCTCTCCAGCGAAGGAATGGAGACGGCCAGTGAAGCAGTAGTGAGGAGGCAGTCTAGATTGAGTGATTCAATGTTTCTGTGAACGTAAACTGCTATGGTGATTATACCTGCCAATGTTTTATACGCCGGCGGCATTTTGCTTTTCGTTGGATGATGTGATCCGGGGCCGACCTACACGACAACTTGAGAAAAATTTCTCGCACTCGGTATCTCACCCAGCAGGTAACGCTCCCGTTGGGACAGAACTCTAAGCTTCCGACTGGTCTCCGGACATGAGTGGTAGTTTCGTGCATCGAAGAATAAGTGTTCATCGAAAGAGGAGAGAACAAGAAAGAGAAAGAAATGATCGCACCCGTTGGTAAGGATACTGCTCCAGCATTCGCCTAGCACCGATCGGAGAAACTACTAATCAGAGCAGCTAGAAAGGATCCTATTCTGCCTGAATTGGACCCCACTCTCTAGGTGGTGTCCATACTCCGCCACACCGTCAGGACTCTAACCGCACGACCTCGCGGTCACAGTCGCTGCAGAGACAGCGGCAACGCTGGCTCTGAGCTAACCCGAGCCGGTGGCAGGCGAGATATACAATTTGCACCAAAGGACGGCGGCAGGGTCGCATTAACACGAGCGGGCGCGAGCGTGAGCCAGTTTATTGCGTTGCATGGCAGAGGGATTGCGGTCGCGGGGGCGGGGCGGGGCCGCGCGGCGCGGGAGGCGGAGCGGTGGCGAGGGCGGGGGCGGGGAGCTGACCTGGAGCAGCGGAAGCCGCGCGGAGCGGAAACGTCGAGGCGGCGGTGAAGGCGGAAGCGTTGGCGGCGGTAATGGCTACTGATTCAGCAGGAAGGGCGCCAGCTGCGGGAAATGACGCGAGGTGACGAGGGTCGACCAGGGTGATGAGAAATATCCACGTCACAGGTAGAGGAAGTCAACTGCAGGGTGGGGGGGCAGGAAGTAAAGGTTGGTGACGGGGATGAAGGGTGGTGTTGTAATGAGGGGTGGCGGGAGATGAAGAAGGAAAATAGATACAGGTGATGGAAAAAGCGTGATTATGAGAGATCAGTTGAGGTTATGAGAAGTGGGTGGAGGTTCTTTCATGCAACAGGCAGAATTGAAAAGTAACAGTGATAGGTGAGGTTGATGTGGTGATGGACGGTGAAGCGAGATGACGTAAGGTGAGTTGAGGTTCCGGACACTGGCTGGAGGTGATGCATGTGACGTAAGAATAGTAAATGAGAGAAATAGGTAGGGTTGCGACTGCGCAGAAAGGTGATTTCAGTGGACAGACTCGGGCCGGGAATGAAAGTTGTGCCCAATGAGAGGAGAGTGAGAGCACAATGTAGATTTTATGTAGCAATGGAAGGTGAAGCGAGATGATGGGATGTGAGAAGTGATAGTCTGTAACTGGAGGTGATACATGAAACAGACGGGGGTGGGAAGTAAGAGTAATGGGCAAGAGGTGAAGCGAGATGAAGTAAGTTGAGTTAAGGTTCCGGACTCTGGCTGGAGGTGATGGATGTGACAGACGAAGGATAGTAAATGAGAGGGATAGATAGATATGACAATGAAAGGTGAAACGAGATGGGATGTCAGTTGAGGTGACGGTCTGTAGATGGTGAGAAGTGCGACAGACGGGCGTGGGAAGTGAGTGGGAAGGACAGGGTTGTTGAGGAGGTGGGGGGTGCGAGGAAGGGAAGCGGTCGCCGGGTTCGGAAGCGGGAAGCTTCAAGGGGCTGAAGATGTGTGCTGGCCGCTCGCGGCGAAGGCGGCGGCGGCGGCGGGTAGCGCTGTTTACTGGGCCCTGTTTACCGCTAGGGGGCCAGCGGCGAAAGGTCAGCCGCGGGGCGGGGCAGGGCATGGAGGGGCAGGGTGGGGCAGGGTGGGGCGGTGGGTGTGGGGGCGGCGGCGCATGCGCGGAGCGGCGCTGGACCGGCGCCCGGAGGCTGCGCGCCGGCCGCTCTCCTCCTCCTCCTCCTCCTCCACGAGAGAGCCCAGGCCGCGGCGCCGCGCGCAGTGGCACTCGGTCGCCGCTTCGCTCCGCTCCGCTCAGCGCCGCTCAGCTCCGCTCCGCCGCTCACCGCCCCGCTGCCGCCGCCGCCGCCGGCGCAGCCTCACCCGCGGCGCCGCCCATGCCGCCAGCGGGCCGCGCGCCGCTCTAGAGCGCAGCTGCTCTCGCCCGCCCGCATCTGCTCTCGCCTCCGGCGTCAGCTGCTCTCACCAGGGGTCAGCTGCTCTCTTTCACCTGCTCTCGCTGCGTGCAGCTGCTCTCGTCGCGCCGCGCCGCGCCGCGCCGCGCCGCGCCACGCCGCACGGTGAGTACCGCCCGCCCAGGGCAGCGCGCCAGGCGGATGCGGCGCCGCGGAGCCACATCGATTCCGCGCCGCCCGCGCGCCGTCTTCGCTCCGGCGCCGCTCCTTCGCACTGCACAAGATCTGCCCCAGATGGCTCCTCGGGAAACGTTCGATATTCCCAACGGAAGATGATAGAATAAAATGTTCTTAATAATATCGCAGGGCAGGTAGTTACCTTCTAATAATTAAATAAATAAAGGATATCCGGTATCAAATATAGATTAAAACTTAAGATCTTTTCGATCACGTAGCGATCATCGTAAGAGCTATATGAAAAATTACATGAATACATGAAATACAAGGAATGCATTTTGTAAATAATTTGTATAATTTATACTTCATTTTATATTTCATGTATTCCAAATTTCAGATAGCTCTAATGATGATCGCTACACGATCGAAAAGATTTTAAGTTTAAATACATTTGTGATACTGAACAACACCTTTTATTTTCTTAATAAAATATCTCTAAAAGAGCTTTGATATACAACTCTCCCGGAATAAATATTACAATCTACAAGAGCAAAGGTTATACCTTTCTGCCAATGAACGTGTGCTAGGAAATTTCAAATATATTTATAAAAGTATAAATTTCAAAAGTTCCGCAAGTAATATTTGCTCCTGATTGTTAGGGGATTCGTCATTAATGGGGGTCATCAGACATTATATGTTTGACAGCGTCAAAACGTAGCCTGTTGAACATGAAAAGTTGCCCAATAATTAAGGAAAACTCTTACATGTTACATAACTTGGTTATATCAAATTTCACACCACGCGTTCATTGGCAAAAATCGCTCATCTTTGATCCATATATATGCTCCAGAACTTTTTAATATTCATCCTGAGCCAACCTGCATTAGATACAACACTGCTATTTTATAAATACCTTTATCATTTTGGTAATTTATCTCTATTTTTCGATATACATTCAAAATAAGTTGAAAATTTGATGATCACGAAAATTAAATATAGAGAAAAATTTACTATAATAAAATATTTAATAAGAAATATAATAGAAAAGTTATCAAATACAATATAAGAATGAACGATTACATCTCATTTTCAATTTTTCACATATCACATACTTATTCGTACCTGATGAATAATTCTGATATCACGTTGAAGAAATCCTACTAAGTGTTTTAGGTTGGAAGACGTTTTATTTAAATGCTGAAGATGGTAGTACAAGAAAAGTAGCAAATCACTTGAG
This sequence comes from Gryllus longicercus, assembly GCA_038098605.1. Taxonomy (NCBI): domain Eukaryota; kingdom Metazoa; phylum Arthropoda; class Insecta; order Orthoptera; family Gryllidae; genus Gryllus; species Gryllus longicercus. Next base: position 1,101,253 of record JAZDUA010000360.1, read on the forward strand.
GAATTAATTTGAAATGTTAATTCTTAAGATGATTTTAATCTTCTTCTCTGAAATTAATTCTTGTTGTTTACTTTTAAGTTAATTTGTTTCATGCCGTAAATATGTACAATCCAAGATCTTAAAATCGATAGAAATTTACTTTATAAAGCTTACACCTTAAAAGTTTTGTCTTATCTAATGTCAACTATTATCCACTGTACTTTAAAAGACTCATTCCTACTGTGTATTCTTAGTGTATACTGTGTATTCTTTAAAATTTCGAGTAATTAACTTGATAAAGAGGATGTTTTCCATTTCGCAAAGAGACATGATTTAATACACGTTCTACTTAGTTTAGGATATTTGATGTGTACTAAAATTAATATAATTAGGATTATACAGACAAAGCCTCAAAAAAATGTTACAAACTTCTAGGGCACGTAGATGGGTTGAAAATTAATACTATTGGCCAATGAAGATGTAGAGGGAAATTGCATATAACTTCATTATATATCAATGTCAAAAGTGAAATTTGCCGGTGATTGTAAGACAACACCCAATACACAGATTTTAGGAAAATACATGAAATCTTTTTGACCCCGTCAACATTTATTCGTTGAACATGTGTCTAAGAAGTTACCTAAAAATGTTACATGAGTAACTCTATTATATGATATTTCCCACTTACTCTTTACTAAGTGCATTATACATTTTTAACATTAATTCTGTGACATCTGTACCCACATGCATGTCTAAATTATATTTTACGTGTTCTTTTTTCTTCATACAAATAACACGATAAGTCGATGTTTACACGTTGCTGTAATATCATTTGTTTTTCTTATTTACTTTGTAATATCACTCATCTCTTTTTATCAATCACTGAATGAAAATTTTTTTGCAGTTCCTCTGTTGTAACTGTATTGAACTAAATGTCACGTTCCCAACGTATTTTGTATTTTCTCATCCAACCATTTATTAAAATTAGATATTATTTCTCATACGCGTCTTACTGAGAAAGTTCTCTAATCAAAACATGACATTCATTAATTTTGTTGCAAACATCTGGAAAATAATACGGCCAATATTTCCAATGACAGCGGAAATACTTTCTCACATTGAATGACTTTGCTTTCAACGTTTTCAATACAAACCTTCAACGCGCGCAGATCACGGCAAATTTCATTGGATGATTATGTGGCCAAATGCATTATTTCTCATCAAGTGTGATGCCGCCACATTTTAACCACTTATTTAGTGAGCGGTGGGTCAGAGCATTATGCATCGATTGAGCATTAATTCACTTAGCCGCCCGGCGCCGGCGCGCGTCCACAGGCGCCGCTGGTTACACCCCTTCCGAGGGCACTTGCGAGCGCGTGACGCCCCGACGTCCCGCGCCGCCCCGCGCCGCCCCGCGCCGCCCCGCGCCGCCCCGCGCCGCCCCGCGCCGCTCGCTGGAATGTTCTGGACAATTTGCGCGCAATGTTCCCGCGTTCAAAGCGCAAGCTTCCCATCCCCCGCTCCCCTCTGCCGCCGCTCGTCAATTGGCACTGCAGTGCCTCTGAGCTGCAGAGGAGAGGTGGCTCAGAGCATCAACTGATGTCACTGCAGTGCATCTGATTGGGAGTTGTAAGGTTCGAGTTCCGATGGGGGCAGGATTTTCGACATTAGCTAGGGTAATAGGTCGCTGTTTAGTCGCTAGTTTAGTCGCTGATTCTAGTTGCCGGTTGCTCTGATCGGTAGTTTTCTGTGGTTTCTATGCTCAATACCAGGCGAATTCTGGAGCAGAATCCTACAATGAACATGACCGAGTCTGATGTTTCCATCCTCTTCCTTGTCCTAACCTCACCATTTACTGACACTTATATTTGCATACACTACTGCACATGCCGGGAGACCGGTCGGGAGCTTAGAGCTAGACCTGGCTGGGTAGGTGTCCCGCTGGTGTGAAATACCTGGTTAGGGGAAACCCTATTAGCTGACGGTAGGTCGGTGTCGGATCTCACCATCCAGCGGGCCACATAGCCACCTCTCGCGAAAAAATATACACTACACTTATGGGACTAATGACCTTAGCAGTTGACGCGCCTGGAATCATCAATCAATCAGCTACAGTGCTGGCTGAATTTTCGATGTCAGCTAGGTCGAATTCAGCTCCTGTCCGGTTTGGCTTCTCTGATCGGTTGTTTTCCGTAGTTTCTTCGATCAATGTCTGGTGAATGCCGGAAAAGTTCTATAATAAACGGAACAGGGACATAACGAATTTCTCTTTTCCTTGTCCTATCCTCTCCCAGTACACACACACACATACGTTTCCTGCCATACCACATAAGACGTGAGACGAGCTGGGAGCTTAGATCTTCCTACCAGCATGGGCGCTGGGGGAGATACTTGAAGGAATCACAAATCAACAAGTAGATCGGCGCCAGATCTTATGTTCTAGGAAAGCAGGAACACCTCTTTGTCCAGAGAGAACTTGTCCCACAATCATGAAACTAAGACATGACAAAAGCCGTTCACGCGCCCGGAAACAGGAAAAAATAAATCATCTCTTCCCGCTCCCTGAGCCACACCAGGCCTGGGGCCTGGGTCACCAAAAGCCAGACGTTCAGCAAGGGCGAAACTCCAATGTTACCTATAAAAATCTAATGTTTTTGAAGCATGGAAGGTTTCAAATAATCTAACTGTTGGTACAAAGCAAACAGTTTGTATTTTTCTGATCCTTTGCAGACAATAGGAGAGTATTTTAAAAACAAGTATCATTCCAAAAATAATTCCCGAGTTTCAATATTTTTTATAGAAAAGCACTAATGAGAGCAATTTAAAAGTAAAAAAATCTAGTGCAGTAATTATTTCTGAAATTAAAAACAAAAAATGTTTTAGGTGTATATTATCATGAAAAAACAAAACTGAAAACGAGATAAAGAGATGTATGAAAAACATGACATGTTAATTTCATGTCGCTTTTTCGAAAACATTACCTGGAAATCCGCGCGCGTTCTTCGTCGTATTCGCATTCTGTGTGCGGCATACGTTGGCTGCCCCTCCTCCCACCCCCTATTCCAGGTACGACTCGTCGCCCCACCCTCCCGCCCACTGCCGCCGCGTCTCTATGCACAGCCGCTCGCCCTCTCAGTTGCTTCTCTCCCACGTCCCCCGCCATCCACACAGCTCGGCGGCCCGTCCAACCGCCCGCCCGCGCACTTCTTTGCCCGGTCGCGCGCCCAATAGCTCTCCTTTTTGCCAGCCTCCGTCCGTTGCTCGTCGCCCGGCCGCCTGCTGGAGGTCCAGCCTTCTCGCTTGTAAACCTCGGTTGCCACCCCGCCTGCTGAGACCCTCGTCCGTACGCTCGCCCGCTTGCCCACAAGTATTAACCCTCTAACTGCTCCTGCATTCACCCAAACACGACTTCGCACATTCGGCTATTCGCTTGATATCTGTTCGGCCGCTTACCCGTTCGTCCGACGACCCGCTCTCAAGGCCTCTCATCATCCTCTCGCCATTCGTCAGCCCGTTCACTCGCCCGTTTGCCCGCCCGTTCGCCCCCTCGCCAGCCCATAACGTCTGCCCGTTAGTTTTCCCGCTAATCTGCTCCCTAGTCTACCCGCCTGCCCGCGCGCTCGTCCGCCCACCCGCGCGCCCGTCAGCCCGCCGCCGGCCCGCCTACCCACCCGGCTGCCCGCCTTCTCGCTTTCCCCCTCGCTCGCATGCTCGCCCGTTCCCGCCCGCCAGCCCACTCGCCCGCTCGCCCGCTCGCCCGCTCGCCCGCTCGCCCGCTCGCTCACACGCCCGCCACACGTCGGGGCCGCCTGGGGCTGGGGCCGGGGCCGGGACCGCCCGGCGCTGCGCAGCGCCACTGCCCTTTCCTTTGTCCGCCGGCGCACCTGGGCCCGTGGTCGATACAGACGCAGGGCGCGCATCGGGCCCATAACCCTCGCGATGACGTCAAATCAGACGCGATGGCTGCACTCGCCGCCGCGCGCCGTGGAGCTGCACGCCGCCTCTGCGATGCTCTCGCATTTTATGACCCAATCGGACTCTGGGCGGCACGTGACCTTCAGCCATTTCCAACCCAAAAAGTTTGATTTAAAAAAGCTGGAGCGTTAACTAGAAAAATAGCTCGCCATTATCCAATAGTCTTTTGCATAGTTATTACTGTAAAAACTATTTTCCGGAATAGAAATGATGCCCACGGTAAATGGAGAAACATCTAAGATGTATGTCCTAATTACTCTACTACTAATGAATCTACTACCCGTGAAATTAAAAGAAAACTAAACTATGTCGTATAAACATTTCGATTTACAATTTTTATTAAACACTAATAACGTACTAAACAATTAAAATAATGACATAAAACAAAACGTTAAATTTAGCACCTTATAAGGTATATCAAAGTGAATTAAAAGAAAAAAATGGCCAAACTATATACGTAAGCAAAAATTCCCTGAGTACATTACAAATGCAGACGATTTGTATTCCGATTGGAATTGTCCCATAGAATTGTTGCCTATTATAGAAAAAAACCTATTATATACCATAGGGTATCGATAATATAAAACTCCTTACGACAATGACCTTCTTTATATCATTTTCTATCTCTCAGTTCTTGAGCTTTCTTATTGGAGAAATTATTTCTTATTGTTCAAGCGCATGACAGATTGATATGTTTTACGGTTAAGTATGAAAACTGTGAAACTTCTTTACCAAGTATGAATCAATTGTAATTCGCGGTTAAGAAACGTTTTAGTATCATGAATTAACACATGTTAATGAAAGAACTCGAAATCCTACTGTTATTTTAGACTGCGATACGATTGATACATTAAAGGAATAGGCCTTAAAATAAACCCATCAGTATACTCCCAACACTTTTGTAAAGAAAACAGTATAATTTAAGATATATTTCAAGTTACAAAAATATTTATATTTCTGTTATGTGGTCTCAGATGGCTTTTCGAGGCAAAGTGATAACAAATTAATTTCTTTTTTTATATTATATAACGAGAGTCAACCCACTCCCCAGATTAATACGACATTAAGTGCAAACTAATGACACATTAATATCGATACTTAAAAATATATTACATTTTGCTTGCATTGAAGAGAAGTCATCAAAGTGACATCAATATGTTACAAATTACATCAAGCACCACTTTTTGTTTTCGATTTCATCTGAAACTGTAAATTAGATATCATTACCCACATTCTAATAAAAAACGCACGCAATTATGCCTTTCAGTACTTTGATTACATATATGATTATATGTGTATAGTACTATATGATTGTATATATTTTATATGCCCATATTTTTTTTTTCTGTACCGTAAGACGTTATGATCGACAGTTTCTTCGACTTTACTAGAAGTATAGGATGCAATATTTTTAGGGAGAAGGGTCTTACTGAATTTAGAATCTGTAAAAGTTTCAATACCATGAATCTCCTGACATGATACTATATGATTGTATATATTTTATATGCCCATATAATTTTTTTCTATACCGTAAGACGTTATGATCGACAGTTTCTTCGACTTCACTAGAAGTATAGGATGCAATATTTTTAGGGAGAAGGGTCTTACTGAATTTAGAATCTGTAAAAGTTTCAATACCATGAATCTCCTGAGATGTGTATCATCCTATACCCGTGTCAATATATTTGTGTATGCAACCCGCATTGTACGTAAGTTCAGCTGGTAACATCAACGCCTAAAGTAAGAACTGCAGCAAAATAAATTTTAACAAGTTGAAACCCATGAAACCTAGAAGAAAGCCACCAAACTGTGATAATAACTGGGATGAAATCCACGGAAATCAGAGTTTTTTAACCCCAAGAATTTTATATATTTTTTCTTGTTTTCAAACCCTTCTTATTTTTTGACCCAAATATTAGCAACCGGTATTTCAGGATAAAAGAAAACATTTTGGCTTCAATATATGTTTAAAATAAATCAAGCTTTGATTTCTAGGCATTTTAACTGTTCTTATTAAATTCATTTTTTACCGTACATTGATACGAGATTAAAATATAAAGAAAGAAACTGGAGATGCTTTTAAGGAAAATATTATTTAAAAAAGTGCCTGCATTTCTCGCAAAATTACGCAAAAACTCTGTTTTCAAAAAATTGTACATTACCTTATTTCAAGATGTCTTTAAAGAACTGATTAAATTAAGGAAAAAATGTCCAACTTCAATATTGTAGTCGCAGGAAGACGCGGAAAAATTGCACTTCCTTAGTTTTTGAAAAATCACAGTTTTCAATAAGAATTAGCACCATTATTTCAAGCGCCCTTTACGCTATACGAGGACATCGTTTAATAAAAAAATTGGTGTACTGTTTGAATACATTTAGAAAATGTTGATGCTTAAATGTAAATCATACTCAAAACGAAAACTTAGTATTTTAAACACCCGCAGTCTCGAGATCGTTCAGATCGATCATAGTCTATAAATTTTGGACAAAATAAGCTGAACGGTTTAGTCGCTAGCGTTCACCACGGAAGCACAGACGGGAGAACATGCGGATGTTTGGTCGTAAATTGATTTTTTGGTGTCAATGACCAACAAAACACGGATTCTGGCTATATCACGAGTTAAGGGTGTTATTTACTACACTAAGGAACACGATTTATTTATTATTTATCAGACCCGATAATAAGAGTTTCTTCTTTAGAAAATTCGCCTTAATACGCTGCACAATTACAGACTTTCTCTTCTTCTTAAGGGCGAGAAAGTAAAATTGTAAACTTTCAAATTCAAAATTGTCCAATGGTATCCCATTATGCTAGTTGTTTTGTGGTTCCATTCACTATCCAGCTATAAGTCTTACATATCCAACAGAGTAATGTTGAATTACAAAACGTTTATGAAGACACTTGAAAGTTTTCACGCCAGTATAACTTGAATGAAGAGGGGGTGACTTTATTGAACGAGCATGAAGCTCCATCTGTTTTCGAGGAAACGAAAGGCAATATTTCATGAATAATGTTCCAAGGAACCTTCAGATGCATAAGGGGCTAAGTTGAGTCACAAATAATCTTGTAATATTAAGACTTTGCATATCACCGTCACAAAAAAGTTCACGCGTCCTTTTTAACGGTCCTGGAAAGTTGGGAACATTTATAACGGAGAGCGTTCGTGCAGTTTATTAAAGAAAAAAATATTAAAAGGGGAAATTGCATAGGTAAAGACAAAAGTGCGCCCTAAGAAAACATACACGGATGACGAAAATAGCTGCGAAAGAACTGAAGAGTGTGTCCTAGGATAAAGAACTGAGTGCAACAGCAAGATATTTTTGTAAATAATGCAAGCGCAAGCAGATATCACTAATCACTATACAACAAAAATAGATCTTTATACTTCGTCAATCGATGTTTACACAAAGACGATATTAATATGTAGTGTGTATTAATATGTAGTGTATCTTTTACGTCATAGTTTTCTTCAGTTTCACGAAACATAATTTACGAATGTGTATTTAGAAATGTATGCAATATTTTCCATACTGAAATTATGTTTTCTCTATAAAATTGTAACAAATAAAGTTGCACTTAACATCTGAACAATTTTTTCTGCGCAAACAATTATCTCACAGAAAAAAAGAGTAATCACGCAATTACGTAGTTTCTACGAAATGTTCCTAAGTTTTAATAGCTACAAGTGGGAACTAAAGTTGTAATTAAAATTATGCACATGACGCTAAGGATTGTCAGAAGACTGAAATGCAACTAAAACATAGTTGTTCATCCTCGTAGAGTTGTTTCTGTAGCCACCATATTAGTGTCAAACTTATAACAATAACTTTGTTAAAACAGTTATTCTGACATGTCTCGCAGGGTCCGCGCCTATTTTTCCTCATGCTACTATTTATTTAGAGTTCTTAATAGTAATTTTAAAATAGTAGGTTTATTTGCGAATCGTAATTGTACACTTTCATTATAGATTGTATTAATTTAATAATTAAGTGAAATATGTATGATTCGTAACAGAATGACGTTAAATGAAATAGTAAAAAAGTCACAAAATGACTGGCTTAAATTAAACAAGATTTCTTGGTTAATTGAAATAATATATTCCAAGTAATTTAGGTAATATTTTTGTATATATTATGACTTTAATAAAATATATAATATAATTGTTTTAATATCTTTAAAAAAATCATAATTTTTTGATATTATTTTTATTGAGTAAGCTACAAAGGGTTTTATTGACATGGGGGTCCTCACAGACCTTCAAGAACGCTATATATGCGTGTGCTGAACAGTAAGCATGACAAAAAATTAAGAAAACTCCAACTTTCATTTCATTCATAGAGCGAATTTAAAACTACTGGGAAAAAGCATATGCTGATTGAGAAAATTGATTGATTGGTGACGATGCATCATAGATAATTTAAAGTTAATTACTTCTAAACATTACAAAAAATCTCTGTGAGCGCCAATGAGATATTTTTAAAATGATCATGTCAACAAAGAAAACGCACGGGCCTATAAATCCTTACCATACCAGTAGTGAGGAAGATTATTTCCATTTTTGCTGCTTTTAGGCGTAAATATCAAGAAAGACTTAAAGGAAATGGGTAGATTTACTGTATTCTTGAAAAATGATTTATTTTTTCGCACGTATGGGACTTTTTGGGGAGAGTCATGAAATGTTAAAGTTCACTGCAGATGTTATGTTCTCTGTAATGTTAAAGTTCCCTGCATCATCATCAGTTCAAAAACAATGTTTAATCCTGTCTGACTTTGGAATTTAATACCAAAGGAAGAGATTGTTTTGTTATTGTTTTACTTAGATTAGTCAAGTAGAATCAGATTCCGTCAAGCAGAAACATAAAATACTCACCGGCGCTTGCAAATATTTTTTGGGTACAAATGTTACACCCAAATTAAAACTACTGGTGTTGCAACAGCCTATACTTTCTTGCATTATATCTAACATTTGAAGTTTCCAAAATTTCGAGATTTCAGGAAAAATTACACTTGTTCCATTTTTTAGTGTCTTTGCTCTAGTAAAGAAAAATAATTAAATAAAATCGAAGATCCGTTTTTAGATTTTTTAATACATTACAATAACTCCAACAAGAAATTACGCGAAAACTGCTCGTTTTCTCCAAAAATTGTACATGATCATTTCTTGAAGATTTTTTAGAACAGATTTTATTTACGACTAAAATCTCAATCATTAATATTGTTGTTTTGCAATGTTCTCTTTTTTATTTTTCGAAAATACTGAGTTCGCCGAAAGTGGGTCAAGCACCGATTATCTTACAATCCTTTGATTTATATGATGAGAAATTGTAAGAAAAATTGTAGCCATTCTCGAGAAAATAATTGTTTAAAAATTGCTTATATTTAACGCAAATTTATGCGAAAACAACTCAGAATTTTAAAAAATTGTAGATGATATTATTTCAAAGTCAGTCTTTGATGCAAAAGTTTTTGTTCAGAAAAAATCCCTGTTTTCAATATTGTAGTTGTAGTAAGATGCTGAATAAATTTTGAACTTTTCCAATTTTTTGAAAATAAGTGGTTTTAATGCAAATTAATGCGACATTGCATTAAGAGCTTTTTATGCTGACCGAAATCAAATCTTAATAAAAAATATTTCGTCATTTTGAAGTAAATTTTGAAAATGTTATTAAGACTTCTTGTAAAGTACCTAAAGAAAAACAAAATCCATTTCAAATTTGCAGGACATTTACTTTAGTTAGGTCAATCGGAGAATATCAATATTGGATAGAATCGAAGTAGCTATTTAGGCGCTAGGATTGACCATAGACAGACGTTTAGTCGTAAATCTATTTTTCGTATGAAAGGCCTCTAAATATAAATTCTGACTACACAACGTATTAGAGTTTAGTAATATACTACATATAGGAACAGGATTTGTCCACTTTTTCGTTAAAAGGGTACAAGAGTAAGAGTTGTTCGGTTGAAAAAAATGTGTAATTAATTTCATTTTAAAATGGCCGTTGGCAAATGAGAGATTTTAATTTCATTTTAAATATTTCTTTGGCGATACGGTGTTCACCGTGTCTAATCAAACAAATATTCAACCGTATTTTTACAGAGAAAAGGAAGCTGCATGTATTCCAGGCAGCGTTGCGAGTCGCCTGTTTTTCATCTATGACAAAGGCGCCTGGCATCGGGTTGGCCATTTCGTTGGCCATAATCTAAAGTAAGTATATGTAAATATTGTATTTATGACGATGATCTCTCGTCATAAATACAAAAACTAAAAAATATGAAAGTAATCTTTTCATTACACTATTATATGGTGACGTCAAAAATATTTTAAATTTACATGATCAATTTAAGTGTTTCTTCAATAATTTTAAATCTAATAAATAAAAAATATCAATATCAAAATTACCTTCGTTCAGGCTAATTTATTCCAACCGTCGTTTTTTATTTCTGTCAGTGAATGAATGCTCTCCTTTCTTCGTTTGAAAAGAACTCCTTTCTTTTCTCTTCTTATAATGAAGAATGCATCCTTCCTGATTTTCGAGATCTGCGATGTAAAGACTATTTGAATGAATGGGCATTCTCAAGAGGTATAACTATTCGAACGGTCTGATTTGATCTTCCATTTTCTTCAAAAATTTTTCGCAGTTTTGCTTTTTTTTTTCGTCAATTCAAAGGTTGCGTTTACAATCACTGGATAGGCTATTTAACGCGACTGGGTGAACATTTTTGTAAATTACCAACTTTCCAACTTCGTTAATAAGTTTGAAAACATTGATTCAGTGGAATCTTTTTTCACTTAATGAAGTTTGGTAGGTATATGACTAATGCACAAAACGTTTTTTTCCAATTTTCATTAAAGAAGTCAATTTTCGTACTTAATGTAGAATTTCCTTAATTTAATTAGAATATTTTCTACCTTTTTCACATAATGCAAATAAAATTTTCAGAATTAACATTAAAATAAAATAAATTATAACTAACTTTTCCAACGATGCCGATTGACATGTAAATACCCTTCTATTTTTTCAGTCATTGTATAGCTTATTCATCAAATATTTTGTTGTCATTAGTGAGCATAAATTGAGATTAATATATTATCAGAAAATAATTATGCAAGATCCATGCGATCTAAGAGATACTCTTCAAAAATGTCAAATTTACTTTCTTATTTACTCTAAACTAAAACTATTTATTATTCAGGTTCAGTTTTTCTCCTCGCGAGAAAACATGAAATTAAAACTATGGATTTACATCAATAAAATATAAGAATGACTCTAAGATGTAAAGTATCACATTCACTTTAGTGTATTTGATCCACACGTAGCAATATTTACGTATGGATACAACTTTGGATACTTTAATTGCTCTGGAAACACATAACAAAGGAATTAATTTACAGACGAGATGAATATACATCGAATCTGGGTTTTCGTATGTCTTAGTTTTTGTATAATGGAGTTTAGAGCACTTTTTTCGTACAAATTTTGTACTTTCGCTCAATTTTCGTACATTTGCCCGTTTCGTACATTCGCAAGTTAAAAATTGTCCACAGCAAACTCATCGTCTGAACCGTGTGACTCGCTCATCCATTTAGAAGGATCGTGCGCCCAAAGAAAGCACCTTTTGACTCGGGTGGCCTTTGTTGCTCGTTCGGTGAGCGATCATCTAGGGCGTTCGTTCGAAGGATTTCGTAACAATGCAGTTTGTTTTGTGTTTGCTCCTGCTATTACGAAATAAGCCGTCAGCGCACCCGCCTCTGAAATAGTCTCTTCCCGACGGCGACAGAATTCGACATTCTAGCTTCATTGTTAGTGTCGAAAATTTGCCTTCCTCTGCCGGGCTCAAACTCAGAACCTCCCGGTCAAAAATGCTGCAGTGTGATTAGCACTTCAAAGGCAGGGGAGCTTAACTCAGCTGATAAAGTTATGGAAATTTAAATATAAACTCACTAAATTTTCTAATGCAGATTATTTCGAAAAAGGTTTTATTAATGATATGCAAATAAAAATATTTTAACGAAAAAGAAGTACAGAAAAACAGGTAACAATTACTAATGTAAATAGAAAAATTCACATTTCATTATGTCAAAGTATTTAATAATCTAAAACTAGTGTAATGAAATAACAAGAAGTGTATGTTAGGGAAAATCGGATCATGACGGCATCGTTAAAATTATAACAATTTTACTTTTTCCGCGAATAAATATTTAATAACCATCACATTTATAAAGAACATTCCATTTTTATTTAAGTTACATAACTATTCCAGCGCCAAAAAGCATAGAATATTATTCAATTTATTTCACATGAATGGGAACCATGATTGGACCTTTATTTGTCTCGTACTCAAACAAACAAGCAGCGTTCGCTCTACATAGATTATTTTTGTAAGTCAGTTCGAGGCGATGCCAGGTAAATCTTTTCAATTTCCTTGAAATTCAATGATTCCAGAACCATAGAGGGCGTGAAAAAGCAGCATCGACTGCAGAGCCATCGTTGTCGTCGAAGCTTTCGTAAGAACGTCGGAAGCAGCGACCACTTGGGAATGACAACTTCATTTCCTCTTTTCGGCGCCCAACTTCTCTTACGTTCAGAATGAATGAACATTCTGTAAGATTGCACGTTCATCCAACTGTCAGTTGCGGTAAAAGCGTACGGAAATGTAGAAAATTCTAGCTGTCAAAGATTTTATTATGGGTCCGTCACATGCGCTTCATTATCTTGTATTTTTAAATCATTTTTCCACATTCTAGCTTGACACTAAAATGGATTTCGATTCTAAATGTCTTTGTCGCAATTGTCTACTCCCTTTCATCTATTTCTTTCTAGTGAATAACACATGTTTAGGGATGTGTGAATATAACCCATGTTTTAAGGTGTAATATTAAATAAATCGATTCGTTTGCACGAAGAACTTGTATATCGTTCTATCGTAGTGTAAGCAAAACGCTAATGCTTCTGGTAGTACCCAAAGGAAAACAAATACAAAACTAGTCTGCGTGCTGCTAAAACAGTACGTACTTTCCCCCCTGTATCATGAAGCACAATTTCTCAAAAAGTATTAAAATTTTTGAAACATTTCTACATTTACCTTATTTTAAAATTTATCTCTAAAGAACGATTTTATTTTATGTCTAGACTTAGAGTTTAAGATTAAAGAGAAAAAACCCTATCTTTAATATTGTAGTTATAGGAACACTCCCAAAAAAATTTTAATTTTTGCAATTTTAGAAAAATGTGCGTTTTTAACGATCATGTGTCGTGCACCGTTATCTTAATCATTCTTTACACATTCCATCAACAAAAATTAATATAAAGGATATAAAGGGTAGAGCAATTTGTTTTAAAAATGGAATATGTCCTAGGGCCGTCATGTTAAGTGCCTCCGAAATTTAAATATCCGTTTCAAATTCAAGGGGACATGACACCAGCTAAATTGATAGGGGAATGTCAATTTTGGAGTAAATTGTCTGAACGGCTTAGCAACTATAGCGTTATTCAGAGATGGACAGACGTTTTGCCGTCATTCTGTTTCAGTATGAAGGACTAACAAAACATGAATTCTAGCTTCACCACGGGATAGACGATTTTTTTTCTAAATTTAGAATCTGGATTTATCCACTGTTTCGGTACAAGGGCCCTATAATAAGGGTTTTCTGCCGAAAATTCTCCGTTTTTTCGTGTGGAGCATTTCATAACTTTCTCTCTACTCTGCAGGGAAAAAGTAAGAAAATATGCATTTATGTTTACCTTCATTCAACGAATTTAATTTATTATTTACTTTTGAAATACATTGTTATTTTACGTACTATATAAGTATCTGTTTTGAAAACAATATTATCTTTATACTAAACATTTTTTCACAGATTCTTATGGAGGCAACCAAGCAGCATTTTTAAAAGTTTTTAGTTATCTTATCATTCTAGTAGCCTACTGATGTTATAAGTAAATTCAATTTAAACAAAATGACAGAAGAAAATTCAATTAATTGTAGTAAAACACCTGTAAGAATAACGCATTTAACCCGTGTTTTAAGTGTAATATAAAACAAATAGATTCGATTGCACAAATAATTTTATTCATGCGATTGCAAAACAATAATTCTCTTGAATGTACTGAAAGGAAGGGAAAAGTTATTACCGGGAAGAAATATGATTATTGTTTAATTAATAAGAGAAATATCGTTTTTAACAATGTTTTTAGATACAAGATTAGCAACTATCAATGGCTCAGTTATCATAATGAAATCTGACACCTGGGAGTTTGAATTTGATTAATTCACGGCTTCTCAACGGCAAATTGGAGGATTACGACGCATATACCAAAATATCTTCTTCTGGTAAATATTATTTGTAAAATCTTGTAAATATAAATGTTAACAGATGCAAAAACTGCCATTTCTACTCATTATTAAATGTCATCGCATCACCAATTGTCCAATATTAGTAACACAAATATCTCTGCTGTGTACAAAGTTATGAAAGATAAAAATTTAATCAAATTTAACCCTTGAATATTGTGTTGCAACCTTGTTTGCTTGTGACTTAGACGTTTAGACATGTGTAAGAAAGCAGAATGAAACTCCTTCTCCATGGTTGAAAAAACACCTTTTTCCATTCAAGCAGTAGAGTAACAAACAAATAACTCATTTTAAAGGCCACTGAATAAAAACATTCATAATATCGAACAAAAGACAACAGTACACTAGGACCTTTCAAATCAAGAAAACAGAAATACGAAATACAGGATTCTTAGTAGTGAGAAGGAAAACTTAATGGACACGTATTAAGGCAAAATTATGTCGGACAATATTCCAGCGCACTGCCCGAAACAAGCCAGAAAAATAAAGACCCCCTCCAGAGTAACTCCGCCCGAATCTCTATGCAACGAATGCGAGCGGGGCGGCGGCTGTTTCTTGTACCTGCTGCTTCCCGAGGCGTCCGCAAAAGAAACGGCGGCGCTGCCGGCTCGGAGCCTGCCTGGCGCGGGGGCGTAACTCATAATTAGGCTCAGCTTAGCGCCATTTTTGCCAAGATCTGCTGGGCGCTTCTTTTAAGAAAAACACGCAGAAGCCATTTGTAATAGGGATTAAACGAGGCTCCGTGAGGCGGGTATGAAAGTATAATGGTCGGGATTACTAGGCGCCGTGAAAGGCTGGGCGATGGAGGCGGTGCGGGGGAGGGTGTGGCTGAGACCGCCTTCTCGCGGTGAGGCTCTGCAAGTTCTGAAATGCGGAGGTGGCCCTCGTCTGAGCTGCCTGCCACGAGCCCCCCTTTGTGCGTTGGCCTTTCGCAACCCCATACCCTAATTCTCTGGGGGACTGGAGGTTCTCCTGGATTCCCTTTCAACGGAACCTGCTACCAAACTAGCCCAACATACGAGTATTTTTGTCATTTAAACAAATTCAGTATGACTTCGTATTTAAGGTATAATATACCTGAAAAATAAGAAAATCTTTCGAAAAAGTCATGGTACCCTTAAAAAGAAAACAAAGACAAAACAGACAACACCAGAAAATAAGAGTAGAAGAAGATATTTAAGAGGAAGAAAGGAATGAAAAAAGATATATACATAGAAAAAGAAGACATAACCTTAAATGCTGGAGATTTTTACAGCATTACAAACTTTAAAGACATTTTCCGGAAAGTTGACTTTTTAACTGTCATAAGAAACCTGGAACATCATACCTCCAGTTATATGTAAGATAACCCTCTGAGTAGTTTTCGTTATAATACAGAACTAAAGGCTAGTGAATGAACCAAAACTAAGCACTTGAACTAATAATTTCATGAAGAAATTTTCATTTTTAAAGTCTGATTTTTTTATTTTCTTACATTTCTGACAAAAAATGTTTAAAATATGTAAATACTAATCTGCTACCATGATAAATAAGAATTGAAGCAATACAGATAGCAAAAAAATTATGTTGTCACAGCTCAGTGCCTATTTATGTACACAAAATTCCGTAATCTCCCTAAATAGATTTTCAAAACTTCTTGTCTTAAAGTTTTTGTTTTCATTGTAGACATATTTATCCAATAAACATATGAAAAATGTTATTAAACAATAATTAAAATGTTTTCATGTTCGGGCTATAATATACGTTAAGGAAACCTAAACATTTGCATGTACATATCTGTGCCATTAGATTCTGTTGTCACTTGAGGCAATGTTCATACTTAATCAACTTTAATGCAAAGCAGTATGGTGCATGATTGAAAACATGTGAACGCACTGCTACACTTCAGTCTATATGCAATTTTTTTACTTTCTTAGCTTATTTTCTTACACAATTTAGAGAAATTTTTGTAATGCTGCGGGAAGAAAACGGCGAATTTTTGACAGAAAAACTCTTATTGTTGCGCACTGGTAACAAAAAAGAGGATAAATCTTGTCCCTAAAGTTTTTCTACGTATAAGTTACATTGTATTCTCATCTTATGTTCTACTCATAATACTTTTAATTCAATGAATTTTCACCACTTAGTACACTGTAACATTCAAGAAATTACATAAGGGCGGTTGGCCATATGTTGTCTTATCAATCTATAATAAATCTCAAAGGACTTTTCCGTGTTAATTAAAAGCGAACTTTTTCTTGTTGTTAAATAATACAGAAAATGTAAATTAAGAGCATATGTAGTATCTTCAAGACTCTAATAGTATGAATACTCTTTGTTTTACTAAGGTCGGTAGTTTTTCTCTTCTATATTTATATGACATGCAGGATAATGCGAATATTCTAATTATCTTCATTACTTCATTGTATACCATATTCTTCTAGTGCTAACTTGTACTTCACTAGGACTGTGATCTCATGTTCATGAATAGTTGTATTATTTAGAAACTGAGAAATCTTACTATTTTACAGGACCTCAATAGAATATATTTTTGCATAAATGTGAAAGTAGACCAAATGTTCGTTTTAATGTTGTAATTAGAAATTATGTTAGCCGATTTTTTAAAATATCGAAAGGTTTTATTTGGTCGATGTTTCTAGATTGTTTTGACTTTTTGGGAGAATTTTATGTATTCCTTGATTTTTGATATTTTATATCAACTAATTTTTTGATTATTAAAAGTATTATCATTATGATTACGGTTATTGCTATTATCCGATTCTGTAAAATATTATTCTTGTCACAAAATATTTCCAGTTTTTGAAGCCCAAAAATGCTTCCTCAGTCACGATTACAATTCTAAAAGTGTCAAAATTATGTTAACAAAATATTACTTTTTTGGTATATGAGTATTTTTAGATGACCTTCTAAATTTGAATACGAGGAAGAATTGTGCCAATTTTTGTTTGAGCATGTATTTATAAAAAAAGATGAAGTGTGGAAGAAGGTGAAACGTCATGGCTAGAGGCAATGGAAATTGGAACGTAGAGAAAATTAAATTGAAGAAACAGGAAAGAAAAAACGATATACATACGTTTTATGGCAGGCTAAAGAATAGTAATGGGTAATAAAATTAACAAAACAATGGAAATCAATATTTCTGTAACAATTGAATATATATAGTTCCATAAGATAGAAAATTAAGTGAAGGAGAACACTTAGAAATAAAGGAACATAAGAACGGTAAAAAAATACTGGGAAAATATCACGGCATTGAGCGTTTACTTGATCCTTACGGACATATCGAACAGTCAGAGGCATTAACAACCCAACCCTCATGTGGGAACGATCTTGTTACCATAATGCTCTCTACTATTATTATTATCCGTATTTAAGTGACCGCAAGCTAATCCTTCTGATCCACTCAGGGCCGCTTGTCCAGAGGTAGAAATGCGTTCGGCCGCAGAGCGATGGAAGCCCTAGGGAGGTTGCGCGTGGGAGCCGCTGCCTGGCCTAACGAGGCCTTAGGGTCGGCGTTGGCTTCAAACGCGGGGTCGCACTGCTTCACACATTCAGGTACTTCTATGGCAGGCGGAAATGGACTCTCCTGTGCTCAGTGGCATACCACAAGGGTCAACGACGGATCCAAGAGTAGTTTTTACATCCATCATTGTTTAGGAAAGGAGTTACTGCTTCCTCGTTAGGGACTTTTTTCTTAAAATATTTCGTAACCCTATGTGACGTCGTCGTGGTAAAGTAGGAACACAGATACGGAGTCTTATTTACAGATTTTTCTACAGTCATTCACTGTATTTCCAATTCCTAAGGAACACTTTTGCTCTCCGCAGCCTTCAAGCCTTGAGGCAAGCTGCCCCAGTCGGCCTCCAGAGAACCCCATCATGCGAGAACACTCGCGCCGCCCTTTTTCTCGTGTCCCGAAGCGTCATCCTCACCTCGCAAAGCCGAGGCTTGTGATTACACCCACCTGGGTGATAATGTGCATCTGTCCTGAAATGCATCTCGAACTCAAATGCCCTTCGGCAGCCTCATCCGCTCGCCTTTATCGCTGGGAATCACGTGGCAGTGCCTCCCGCGCTCTAAACTCGCTCGACTGCCTCATCTCGTTACGGAGTTTTGGGGCCGGTGCAATACAGGGCCCGCCGGCCAGGTGCATTCCGAGGCTGCCATCACACATCATCCCGCCTTTGCTAGCTGATACCTGCATTCCAAGAACACGCCCCCGGCCCTCATCCACGAACGAGGCCACATAGCTCTGGTTGCCGACAGCCTGGCGGCGGTGTGCCAGCCCCTCCCCCTCGACAGCTACATACCTTTGCCTGTTCGGCCGATCTAACTGCTATGACGTACTATCTATATAATACATTCTGCTTTCAATGCTCGTACGATGATTCCAAAACAATTCACAACCGTCGGCATGCATAAAAAACATGTAGAAACTCCGGTATTTTCTTGTAGTCAGGTATGCCCATAAAGACGTGGTAATCTAATTTTAACGGATGATGTAGAGACCAGTTGTGGGGTCAGATAAATAAAGTGAATGCCTAACTAGTTCTTCAGAAAATGGGCGTGGTCAGCTGTGTCCGCGAAAAGCCGCCATTACAGAAAAATGTTCAAATTATATATGATCAACGACATATATATGATTGTATATCGTTTTTGGCGTCAGGGCATTAACATTTTTCAATTTTTTGTATAATATTTCTTTAGGATTGCATCTATAACGCAAAGAATATAACCCCATTACATTCACAAGCATACAGTAATTGCATAGTAACACAAGATATACAAAATACATACTTGTATACTAAGATGGCCGTTACATCGCAACATCTGGAACATTGCGATTCAACAAGTACAGTAAAGGTTTACAACAAACACCGTTTCACAGGTTAATTTTATTTAACCGAATTTAATTTGGTATTAATATTCTCGTATTTTATACTGTAAGGGTTATGAGAGATTCAGGTCGCAAAAATTTAAAGAAAATGACCCCCTAAAAACATACACACTTACAAAACTAATTGATTATATAATGTCCAGGTACTCATTATAATATAGTGAATACATCTTGTAATGAATATATATTTGAAACAATACAACCCTAGACCAGAGGCTCTGCATTCATCAACATATACAAACAAATGACTCGTCACACGTACAAATACACATATATGTTTTGTGGATATCCCAATATTATCACAAGTTATTATGCTCTTCGCACACATTTTGAGAACATTCGGCAATATGCACGCATTTTCACAAACACATAAAGATTAACACATACGTAGGCTATTACGATCATCCCCGAGTGCAGTGGATTCTTATTTTTACCTTTTAACGAATCATAAATATATAAGCATTCGCGAATACATCAAAACACACCACAGCCATAAATCACAAATAGTTTATTTAAATGGAGATGCACTTTTTGATGGTCTTTAAAATATGACCTGATGTATGGACCCTTATTTTTCACAGTCGTTTAATAAAATATGACAATATTACACAGTAATCAGGAAGTATATTTTTATTTATATTAAAAACAATAATAATTCCAATAATAATATTTTTCCTTTAGTTAACTAAATATACTCAATAATTCCATGAGAAAACACTACGGTGAACATAAATATATACTGTAAGGCCTACTAAGATAGGTCTTGTTCAGAACCAATATGACGTCATCAAATGGTAAAGATAAGCATAAATTTCTGAAAACATAAATTATTCTTAAATGGAAGCAAACAATATTGAACGTAATTGTATAAAGTTGTATAATTGCACTCGTGATAAATAAGAAAACTCGCTTCTTTCGCTCTCGTTTTCTTGAACATATCACTCATACAATTATACCCCTTTTCATCCACTCGTTTCGTTAATTACTATAGTGTGTAATAATTTCATATATCTTTAAATGAATGTCTAAATACGAAGGACATTGCATTACAAAAATTTCCTTTCCTTGTTCTTGTGGTTAGTATCAAACGCTTCCGCAGGTAAAACTCGAACCTCAGCGCGCTCGTGGAGAGAACGACCCTTCTCTTGGCCAGGAGGGAGTTTCCCGTTTGGCATCCCGGCCACCACGAGAGCCCTTAGTGCAAAGTTAAGGCCGACCGCGGCAAAGCCCCCTTTGAATCGGGGAATCCTACAAACCTCGCGGCTCTCAAGGCAGATTGGCCAGGCCCCAAGTGGCGTTGTGGGGGATTGGAGGTGGAGGAGGGGCTCCAAGGCAACATCACTGCCCTCTGGTCAGGAGGCGTCACGAAGGATTAGAGGATTCATAAGAACTTAATTTCAATGTTCGGGAAGATTATTATCATCATTCGTAGAAAAATTCTGTTTAATACTTATTTCTCAAGAAATTACTTTCCTATAACTATTAAATATTATTTAAAAAACGTATTAGTTATAGATTTACTCGTTTAGAATAAACTACGATTTGCTTCCGTGAATTGTACTGAAAAAACAATGTCAGATGCAATATTCTTTTGTTCTTAGAATCGTTAGTCATGACGAAGCAATCCAATATCGCGTAAAAAACACAAATAAATGATTTTATTTGAAGATGACTGTTGTTCATTTACATTTTGTTTTCGAATATCTTCGAAATTCTAGGTTTTCAAAGCATTGAAGTTTAGAATAATTGTTGATAAAGAGTCCAAAATCAGGTGCTTTGGCTAGGAGTTGTTCAAAATAAAAAGTTGCAAGCGCTCTCAAAACCTTTATTCGTAATCTACACTAGCTGAAGTACTCTGCATTGACTCGATATTTATTAGTCATTCATTATCATTAATAAGAAAAGGAATGAATTCTATCTATGGGATGTTTCGTATGAATGTTGGTTTCCTTCTCGTAAAGTACAACTACTAAAGTACAACATCTGTCATCAACCGACGAAAGTAATTAACGCTTTGGAGTTTGCTGAGATTTTCTTTGGGCGTGGTCTCCTTGCTTGAATAAATTACAGGACTTCATTTCTGGTGTAATGCAATAGAATGTCGAAAGAAATAGGAGGAAAACAACAATAAGCAGAGGACAAGCACTTGGCAACTTGGACTTTTTGTTCGACCATCTTTCGTAAACTCAAAATCAATTTTCCCTTAAACTGTATCATTTCTACGAATTCATAAAATTATTAGTAAAACCGATACAATTTTGTTATAAATTATTTTTTATTTACTATTATTATTAATATCAAATGTGATTTATAATTTTTTAAGTATATTATAAATATATCACTATTTCTATTAAATTAATAATTAATTTTGGCGCGTTCCGGTAACTGAAATTTTATAAATCAAGTACTGATAAAAATTCAAATCTCACAATAAATGTAACAAACCCCTTGAACGTGTATAGGTGTCCTTTGTGCCAATGAGTATATGGTGGGTAATTTTATACACGAACTTACACATGTGTCATTTGCTCTCTTGTCAATGTCTAACAAGCTGGTTTTAGGCAAATACACTTTAGTACACTCGTTTACTACGTCAGAACATGACCTGCCAAACACTAATGCGTGAAGAGTTACCAAACAATCAGGATAAAATGTCATGCATGAAATTTTGTGACATGAATTATCCTGCCTAATTTTTTTTTTTTTTTTTTTTTTTTTGCAAAAATGCATTATCTACGACTTTTATACATGCACTAGACGTTTATAACATTTATTATATGTCGAATGTGTGACATTTTCCCTTTGCAGATAGGATCACCATTCAACAGAAAGCGAGTATTAAGTACTGCAGATCTGCACAACAGCAGGCGCAATGAATCGTAAGCAACCGACTTCCCTCCACGCCACCATCCCACCACGGTCAACCTCCTTTACGAAACCCTCCGTCGGTTGCCCCCAGCCGGGCGGTCGCTCATTTCGAGACTTGATTTCCAGCATTTAGGCCGTCTCTTTGGGCGGGCAGCGAAGAAAAGAAAAGCGCAAGATTAAAAAAGCTCGGGCCCGCGGAATCCCTTCCTGGAAGCGGCCCTTCGCCTCCGCAATCGGGAGCTCGCTCCGCCCTGCGCCCTGCGGCCGCGGAAAAAGAAACGACGGCGGTTCGTGAAGAGGAAAATCCTTAATTCCGCGCCGGAATTTCGACTCCCGCAACTAACGGAGTCCCACAGCCTTCCCCGGAAGTGGACTCCCAAGCGCGTACATCCTCCGGATCTCCTTTCGTACTCTAGGAAAAATACAGAGCGCCAGGAAAGTCTCTTCGCAATGACACCTTGCTGATGAGAATACAGAAATTATGATGGTAGAACGAGTTATAACAAAAGATAATGTAAATTGCGCACTCACGCCAATCATAACACATGCTGAAAGTGTTATACCCTTCACTTGTTTCTTTGTGATCTGGTTACTATTAAAATAAATGCATTTTATAATAGGAGACTCTGACTCGGCTCAGTGTTGAGAGACTTTCGTGGTGCACGTTACTTGCGCGCAGACAATAGATTCCTGTACGCTGCGTAGAGACAGTTAGTAGAAAACTGCTTAAACAGGCATTTGTTCTTTAGAAATGTGGACGTCTATTACATAACTGTACACACAGATCACTTCCCACGAATCAGTACAATTTAATATTTAAATTTTCACTTTTTCATAAAAACACGGTTGTTTTTATGTTCTAACAGATGTTGTGAGTTAGGGTTTCTATTTTCTTAGAGTAATACCTACTTTCTTGCGAACAGAGCCAACCTTGATTGTCGTGCAAATACGGACAAAAGTAATGACTCAGTATATGCCAAAGGAAAATGATAAGTAGTTTGTCTTTGTCCAAACACAGAATTAATTAAACTTTTTCCTTTTAAATATAGAAAAGAGCATTATTCAAACATCAGAAACTATTTATAGAAGAATATTCATCCACACATAGAAGATAATTTATGAACATCTGTAAATCACCTTCTGCGGAAACCGAACAGGATTAATCGTGATTTTCAACAGTTTGACAAATATATATTGGAAGTGAAATATTTGTTAGAAAAGCTTCTAGAAAAAAGGAACTTTCGGAAACCCCTAAAGAGAGCAGCACTTTGACCACTTTTAGTATCTCTGAGCAAGTTTGTTCAGAATTGTTCTGGCTGAGTCGTAGCTCTTTATTTGCGATGTCTGATAAATATCTGTATGTACGTCTTGAAACAAAAATACTGCGAAGGAACACATACAAAACACTTGTCCCGAGCACTTCTTGTGCGTATTGTTTGTGATATGTTATTAGATTTTATATCTTATTACATGGTTACGTGCGCTTCCAAACGAATGGTAATGTGCATGATTTTTAAAAAGTACACAATGGGTTAATTTTCTTGCTCAATTGGTATGCATCTCGAAACTTCGTAACACCGTGAATATACTGAAGTGATGAATCTAACAAATTTTTATTTATATTAATATACAAATGTTAAAATATTTTTAGATGTTTTACGATTGTTGCAGTACATATAACGTTGTTTTAATAGGAATTATCAATATAAAAATAATTATTGTTGGTATATTGTATTTATGGCAACTGTCTTGAGTCCCTGTCTTCAAGTAATTGTAAAAGCTGTTTATTTTTATTTACATAGCCAGAATAACCATACCACTAATTTGAAAGGGGCTGTTTTGGCATATATGTATTTTCACATCTCGAAATGTGCTAAAATGTCTTAAAAAGCCAATTGTTTCTTTCCTTATATACATAGCTCATTCATGATACTCACTAAAATTTAGTTACAAATTTAAAATATTGCTCTTTGAGACTTTCGTACAAAATAAGTTATGTTAATGAATACTGAATGTATTTCATTTTATCTTCTATATTTACAAAGGTAATTTCGCAATGCACTTGAGGAGGTTGTGCTTTGTCCGCAAATGAGAAGCTATCTCTACTCTTTCCTTAAGAGATGAGGATTAGAGAAAATCTTTGCCAAATAATGCGTCTGGCTTTGTATAATTGAGGGAAAAAGATAATGAAAGTAGTACAGCTTAACAGAAGCAATTCCATTTTCAGAATTTTCCCTACAATACCTTAAAGTGTCGGTTAAACGTACTTTATTAGTGTTATATGAATTATATTTCCTTAACAATTAGCATAACGGGAAGAAAAGATTTCTTAAGATGACGTCAACGTGATTAACTCATCATATTACAATAATTTCACTTGAAAACAGAATACATTTATTACAGAGATATTATTGGCATTAGATTTCACTCTATCCCTGGCAACCTCTTCCCTTAATTTTCTTTCCTATTGGGGTTTCTTTTATCGAGAAGAGTCTCTTTCCTTCGTGTTAGCTTTTCTGAAAATGTTTTCAAAGTTTTATGTGTTTCAAATATTTAATGTTTATAAGGTAAAATAATGTGTATGGTTTCTGGCAAATAATTTCGTCGAAATTTTAGACACGAAAAGGACTCTGCTTCTGATCCAAATGGGAAAGGAATCAATCTCGCACACTGTTCTGGTAAGTTATAGTTTTGTAGTTCAGACAGGATTCATTTCAAATACTGAGAAGTATGTTTTAAAATGTGGAATTATAAATACCACGTAAGTTCGTAGACGACTATTTTGAGGAAATTGTCAATATGGTACGACCTTTTGAGTTAATAACTTTCCATTTTATCAGACATTTGGGTTTTTAATACTTAAATGAAAAAAATGCTATTAGCAAGACTAGTTTGTTTCAGAGCGATGTCTGTTAATAACTCGAATTTTAATTAAAAGGCTTCAATATATTCTTTTAAACGTCATCTTACAATAAACACAACCATTCATGAAAAATCAAAGTAGTTTATTGTGAAAGCTAACAATACGCAAAACCAAAGAATTAAACTTGCATTAATTAAACGAAATGTTTGTACATTTCCACCGTTATCGTTAATTTTGGTCGTCATTACAGTTAAGCCAATGTCAGTCACTAGAAATATAAGCTTTCGGGTTAGAGGTGTGTTACATCGTCGACTTTGCCCAGAGATAGCGTGCATTTAGTCCTCGCAGCCCGTGTTCGCATTCTGCTCGCGTAACCAATCCGACTACTTAGAGCCCCAAATCCTCCTGCCTGCTCTGCCTGCCGTCTGAATTGGATATCTGCCCTCGGGTGCAAGGTGCGGAGTTATCAAGTTACCCCTTACGCGGCGGCGTATCACAGGAGCAAAGACAACACGGCGGGGGTGGGGATGGGGGTGGAGGTGGGCGGAGGGGGTGGGGCAGCTTTGCTCTTGCCGCTCGCTGCCTCCAGTGCAGCCGCACAATTGCGTTAACTGCTCTGCTGAGGGAGCGGAAAATGCGACGGCGGCTCTGGCGGTCGGAGTGAGGGGGGGGGGTCGGCCGCGGCAGTGGGCGGGGGTACGGAGCGTGACTGACAGACCCAGCAGCAGGAGGACGGGGTGTTGCTCTGGGAATTACGGCCGCCACAGCTAGCTGAAGGCTGCGGGATGGGGCAGGGAAAATGGGGTACGGATGAGAACTGGGACGGCGGTGCTAGTTGTGAGGAAGTGTTGGTAGTAATGAATGTACTGATAGTAGCGGAGGTGATAGTGATGGTATTGGAATTGGGATGGGGTAATATTGTTTGTGGCAGAAGCAACGATAACGGTGGTGATGATGGTGATAGAGGTGGTGTTAATGAATGTGCTGGTGGAATGGTATCGGAAGAGATAATGATTGTATTGGTTTTTGAATTAGTAGTGATGGTGATATTGACTGTGACAGAAGCAATGAGGCCGATAGTGATAAGGGTAGTGCTGGTGGTAATGTAAGTGCTGTTGGGATGGAAGTGGTGTAAGTAGTGATGGTATTAGTATTGGAATTGGTAGTGACGGTGGCGACATTGGCTGTGACGGAGGCAATGATAACGGTAGTAATAATGGCGATTGGGGTGGTGTTGGTGTAATGAAAGTGCTGGTGGGATGGTAGCACAGGTGATAGTGATTGTGTTGGTGGTGGCGGCCGAATTGGTTGTGACGGCGGTGAAGGCTTGGAGCGTTAATGGAGGTTGCAGCTGCGACGTGTAGCCCGCGTAGAGGCGGAGGGACAGAGGGCTGTCGAGGCACAGGCACAGGCGCAGGGCGCCGCGGGACGAGAACCGGCGGGAGGAGGGACGAGGAGATGGGCGTGGCGGTTCGTGCTGGGGTGGTGCCAGACAGCAGCGCAGCCAGAAGCGAAGGCGCCAAGTTCGCGGCGACGGCGGCGCCCGTTGGCGACGGCGAGGGAGGAAGAGGAACGGTGTGCCGAGGGGAGGCGAGGGCGCGAGGAGGGTGAGGGGGTGAGGGAGCGAGGGGGGAGAGGGGGCGAGGGGGCGGGGGGTCTCTATGGGGAGAGTGAACGAGGGAGACGAGTGAAGAAGGAGGTAGCAGAGTCGGCATGCGGACGGAAGAGTCCACGGGGGAAAGAGTCACCGAAATAGTCACCAGATTAGAGTTACCGGGGGAGTCAACGAGGTATATTCAGCGGGGTCGAGTCGAGGAAGTAGAGTCACAGGAGTAGAGTCAATAGGGAATAGTCAACATGGTAGTGTGAACAGGGTAGTCACCGGGTTGTGGACATCGGGGTAGAGTTACCGGGGAGGTCAACGACGTAAATTCAAAGGGTAAAGTCACCGGGATAGACTCACCGGGGGAGAGTTACCTGGGGGAGTCAACAAGTTAGACTCATCGGGGTAGTCAACGAGGTTGAGTCAACTGGGTAGAGTCAACGGGGGAGAGTCAGCCACCGACGTACGAAAGCATTGTTGTTGGCGAGGGCTGTGGCAAGACTGGTTAATAAGGAGCCGCAGAGGCTCTTTGAAAATAGCTGACAGGGTGTGGGAAGCAAACGAGGGCAATATCATTACGAAAAAACGAGAGAAAAAGAAAGAGAGAGAGAAAGAGAGAGGGAGAGAGAGGGAGATAGAGGGAGAGAGAGGGATAGAGAGGGAGATAGAGGGAGAGAAAGGGATAGAGAGAGACCAGTGTACGAACAGGAAAAAAAATTCCGAATTCGTTATGGAAATACATTGCAAGAAAAAGTTAATTTAGCTCGTTAAATGTATTTTTGCATAACTGCACAATAAATTACTATATTTGTTCTGTTGTGATTAGCCCATTTTTAGGAATACGAAATTTACAATAAATGAAGCATCACTGGATAGGATTTATCACCAACGTTAGTGATAGCACACTATCTTTGCTGTAAAATACATTGATTTGTTTAATATTGTAGTCAAAATTATATAAATGCATATTATATACACGTAATGAAGCCACGAGAACGCGATAATGCTAGCGCTAATATTGACAGTGACAAATGCCCCCCTTAGACACTGTTGGCGAAAGGCTTAGATTTCACCAGGCGAGCAAATGCTGTGCGCTTTCTGCTTTCCGGTTTGTCCACCTATGTTCGGTCACACGTGCAAACATTTTGGTTGGGTTGGCAGGTACTACGCAACATAACAAGACACCAGGATGTGACGACGCGGTGCTCGGTCCAGATATGAACCCCGTGCGGGAGCGAGGAGGGACGTGACGACGCGGTGCTCGGAAAAATTTGTCATTTTTCGGGGAAAGATTACAAACTTTCTTTCTTACAAAATTACCTCTGTAAGGGCGAGAAACTGAAAATCAGGAAGAAATATTTATTGTTCAACAGAGAGTGAACAAGCTCAACATTTACCTACGAGGACACAAACATTTCAATTGTGCATTTATTCGGCAGCTTTACAATTTTTTTGCATTAGAAACAGTTTAATGAGTACTCTACAACGCTCTTTCTGACGCGAATTTGCTACGCGATTAATCTTCAGAACACTTAAATTGAATCGTTTATTTCAGAAACCCGTCATACGCCAAATTCTTCATTTCGATAAAACTAGGAAAAAGTGTCCCAATTTTTCAGATTCCAAAATATTTTTAATTATGAAAATAGTTGATAAATGAATATTTTGCTTATAAATATGCACTAAACGATGTGGCTATCCTCTTGCAATAATACGTCACTAATGCGTGTTTTACATTTTGTGGTTTAACGGGTTTCTGAAATGATCTATACAATTGCTCCAAACGTTATGCGGAAAATGATGCAAAGACTTTGTTGAAAAACTTCACATTTTACTATTTCATTACTGAAATTTTAAAGAAAATATATAATTAAAACAATTTTAAAAAGTAAAAATTAAATACAAAATAATAATAATACGTAAATATAAATAAAGAAAATATTAAAGATATATAAAGTATTAATTCATTAATATTAGATTATTATACTCTTATTAATAGATAAGTAAAGTATTAATTAAGTAATATTAAAGATAAGTAAAAGTATAAAGAAAATATTTTAATAGTAAATTAATTCAAATATATTGAAGGGGAAGAAAAATCACAAAGTTTTGGTGGAAGATATAAGGCTTTTTCCCCCGCTGTTGAGTAAAACATTTAAATGCATGTTCCCATATTACCTCGCTAACATATTGAACCAATAACCAATCCAGCCTCTATTTGTCCGCAGCTGCGAGCGGCCACGGGGGCGGAAGGGCTTCGCGGAGGGGCGGGCGCCGGGCGAGGGCGATGTGTGTCGCGGCGACTGGCGCGGCGTGGGCGATGGGTGCAAGCAATGCGGGTCGCGCGCGCGGGCGACGCGTGGGCGACGCGGGCGACGCGGGCGTTCCCGGGCGGGAGGCGCCGCCCCCTGCGTATGTGCCTCGCATTGAGACGGGCCGGCCCGGCTCGCGGGTACCCCTAATTGCCGAATAAATTTCCTTAACGGCCTGCTAACGACTTGCGCGCCGCCGGCCGCTCCCGCCCCGCCCCGCGCGCGCGCCGACAAAACGCGCGATTGTCTGCTGATCTCCCGAAGAGTAATTGAGCGGAATGGCATCCGGGCGTGACGCGCCGCTCGCCTGCTCGCTCCAGCCGAGGGCTTCTTGTGAAATGTTGCCCGGCGGAGGAGGAATTTAGCCGGGAATGTTGTTTCTATGTATATTACTTCGAATAAGAACATATGATGATTGACAACCTATGTGAAACAAAAACATTTTATAGGAGGAAGGAAAACTGTTTTTGAAGTTAATAATGTACATTTGGATAAGTTAGACATTCCACAGTTTCTATATAAAAGGAATAAATACTTAATTATTGTGATACGAGTATATTTCTGAAAGCTCCATCCGAAAATCTCCCTAATGTATTACGTTAAATTTGCTTTTGATTATTTTATTGAAATTATCTTATAGCAATACATTTATTTTCATACCAATCCCCAATGCGCTATAATTTGCATTTAAGCGAGATAGAAATAACCTTTCGTCGTTGATGATAGGCAACGTCCTATGTGAAAAATACAAACAAAATTTTGTAAGAGGAAAACATTTTGTAATGTTATTTGACTAAGTTTAGGCATTCAACACTTTTTAATAATAGTTTTTAATATTTATTTACTGTTATATTGTTCTGAAAGCACTTTTTCGAAAACCTTCCATGTTGATTTTGCTACATACGAGATTTTCTATCATCAATAAATTGTAAAGGTCACAATTTTTTAGTTTTCATGAATTTCATTTTATCATGCTAAAGAAAAAGCAAATTCTGAATCATTGATACCAAAGTGTAAAAATCGCCAATTTCGTCAAATCAGTATTTGTCCATCACTAACTACGATAATATACTTTTACATGATAAATGACTGAAGATATTGTCTGGTATCAATTTTAATCAACTTATGATCATTTCGATCGCGTTGCGATCATCATCAGAGCTAAAATGTAATACAAATATTATTAAATACAAATATTATTAAATACAAATATTATTAAATACAAATATTATTAAATACAAATATTATTAAATACAAATATTATTAAATACAATTATTATTAACAGGTTGTAGGTAAGAGGTTATTGTATGTAAGATACGTAAGCAAACTGGGTCGTACATACCTAGCAGCTTCTGGGCCGAAAACAAAGTTCTGCGAATTTTTTGGGCGTGCGTCTCGTTTAAGAACACCGCCGGTCGGCGCTGGGAGGGGGCGGGAAGAGGGGTAGGGTGCGGATGTAGGGTCGTAAACCGCGGGGCTGCTGGTGGAAGCTGAGAGACGGTCGGGCGAGCGAAGATGAGTGGAGGGGGGAGGGCTGGGGGTGGGTTAGGGGTGTACACTTTGTGCTAATTTTAGCAGAGGTGACGAGAGTTCAGGTATTTGCTGATTGAGACATGTCATGTTCTGTTTTTTGAGGGCGTTGTGTACGTGTATGGTTTCTAATTTTATTCTGTTCCAGTATCTGTTTTCAATTTCTAGAATTCGGAAATTTATGTGTTTATCAAATGTGTGTTTGTTTAAATTTAGGTGATCCGCAAAGTGTGAGACTGTGGTAGTGTTATTTTTCCATGCTTGTTCGTGTTCTTTGATTCTCTGTGTGAATTTACGGCCTGTTTGTCCTATGTATATGGCATTGCAATTGTTGCACGTGAGAGCATAGACTCCGCATAAGGATGTAGGTGGGATTGGGTCTTTAGTGTTCGATAGTGTTTTATATAATGTATGAGTATTGTTGAAAGAAGTTTTTATACCGAATTTATTGAGTGTGGAGGCTATTTTGAGAGAAAGGGGTCCTACATAAGGGATTGTGTGGTACGTGGCTGTAGTGCTTCTGTCAATTGGTGTGAGGGTAGTGTGTTTGCGGATATTGAGTGTATTTGCTTTTTTGGCTATGAATTTGTCAATCATGTTGCAGTCGTATCCATTTATTCTGGCTATATGTTTTATGGTGTTTATTTCTTTTTTTGTGTTTTCTGGGGACATAGGTATGGAAATTAATCGATGCACCATCGCATGGAAGGCTGCGTGTTTGTGTGTGGGGGGGTGTTGTGAAGAGTTGTGTATGATTGTGTCCGTGTGTGTGGGTTTTCTGAATATGTTAAATTCATGATGGTCCTGTGCTAGTGTGATGGTGAGATCAAGGAAGTTTAAAGATTAAGGAGGATTAAGGAAGTTTAAAGATCAAGGAAGTTTAAAGACTTTTACATGAACTTTGCTTTTTGTTGTTATATTGAACTTAGTATTTAGAAATACATTAATTGTCATGCCAACCACCACTACGCAATAACTAGCATTTAAGCGGGATATAAATTACATTTAGATCAGATTAGGAGGTAAAGTGCCAATGCAGCATCTGAGGATAAAACGTAATTAGGAGCAAACCTGAATGAGATAGCAAGCTACTCATTTGGAAGATAGAAAAACAGTTCACTGAAATAGGTAATTTGCATTACTCTT
This sequence comes from Gryllus longicercus, assembly GCA_038098605.1. NCBI lineage: Eukaryota > Metazoa > Arthropoda > Insecta > Orthoptera > Gryllidae > Gryllus > Gryllus longicercus. The sequence continues at coordinate 1,132,781 of JAZDUA010000360.1, forward strand.
GTGACTGATGTTTCGACGTAATAATAATATGTACTATTTTTATAGTATTTTGTTTGTCTTCCAACGGATTCAAAGCTACTCTTCAGTAGGTAAATATATTTAAAAAAACTTAAAGTAGTCTCAATTTTAATGTCCAATGATGTCATTAAGTCGTGTATTACCTAAGTTGAATGTGGTAATGTTGAATGAGGGTGGACCAAATATGAACGAGACGTTTGTAATCAACGTGATATTTTTCTGTTACGTGACAAATCTCCGCAGTTGGTAGTGGTGTTTATTCTCAATCAGCATTTCACTTCTGTTTCTGGAGTCCATATTGTTGCATTTTTAACAATGAATGAACACAGGGAATACGTTTCAGTTGCACAACACATTCGGCGTGTGAATGAGAGTGTGAAACCATCAGAAGTTTTGAAGCGATTGCGTGGTCAATTTGGTGGTGAGACCCTTTCAAAGCCTCAAGCCTACAAATGGTACAAGTTTAATGGCGGTCCCTAAAAGCGTTAGAAACTTTACTGATGCGCGTCGTCAACGGACGAGCATTACGTTGGACAACATTGGGAGAGTAGAAGGCATTAACCGTGATAGCAGACGAATAACTGTACGAAAGCATGTGAAAAAATATCATTATCTTATGGAAGCGTGCAAACAATCATCAGAAACCCTTTAAAATATCGAAAAATCTGGGCGAGGTTGGTCCCGAAACTTTTGAATGCAAATCAGAAGACGGCAAGGATAGGAGCTTCCCAAAGACTTTTGGATTGTTATGGTACAGAGGGAGACTCATTTCTAAAACGAATTCTCATATGTGATGAAACATGTGAGTACACCCCTACCACTACACTCCTGAAACGAAGAGGTCCAGTATGGAATGGTGATTAAAACATGAATCAGCATCAGTCAAAATTGTCAGTATGTTTTTTCATACTGACTCATCAACAAAATCAGTCATATGTTTTTTCTGGCCGTGAATTCCTAATGAGTGTCTTCTGGGATGCCAAAGGAGGGGTGAACGTTGATTTCCAGCAAGAGCAACGAACAGTTAATGCAGCTTAGTATTGTGAGCTCTTGAGGAAAGATAAAGGTACCTAGTGGTCGAAAAGACTCAGGAACTCAATGCGTAGTGTACTCATCCACGACAACGCAAGGTTCCATATTGCAGATGTTACCTAATCAATATTGAAGAAATTACACTGGACAGTGTTGGAGCATCCCCCTTGGTGCTATCAGACTCCCATCTTTTCGGGCCACTTTAGGAGGAATTAGTTGGCGAGAAATCTTCCACTAAAGAAGAGGTGGAATTATGAAGCTACCAATAAGGTGACAAAAATGTGTAAATAATGGTAGAATCAATGTAGAAAATTCTGCGTTGTTTTTTTTGATTTTATAGTATTCAAAATGTTTTCAAAACGTCTGGTTCATATTTGATCCACCTAATTAGATATGTTACGGATACAAAAATATAGCATATTGTACTCGTGAATATCAGTGTTAAGTTTCGTTTCGTATTTTTGATTCACAATATAGTTAGTTATTTACTGTTTAAATCACCGCTTAAAATTTCTTTAAATATTATTTTTAAAATGCAAAACTTGCCCCCAAATTGACAAAACTCATTGGGTTTCTGGAATTAAGTAACTTATTACACAATTGCCTAACTCAAACTGTAATTTATTTATAGTTACAGTAAAAATAAGTTGTAATTATCAGAGTACTTACATACCCGTGTACTTATGAAAGCATGTAAATATTGAGTAATAAAACAGTTAGCTCTTTTGAAACGTACTTTAAACGCATTCAGTCAGAACTTAAATAAAATAAATTAAGTTTCTTCGTAGTTTCACAATTATGAAAAGAAATACATGTTACAAAAATTTATGAAATAATAATTACACACGAAATAAGGCTGGTATGCAGAAAGGTTTAAAATAATTAATAATGTTTAAATAATTTTCAATCTTTTGAAATATCTCAACAACCAAGAAATATAAAAATATGACTGTTTATAATGATCTAGTTACGAAAAAATCTCAACAACATCAATGATGAAAAATGTACCCGTGTTATCAAAAATACATTGAATTATTCATTATCATTAAAGATATAAATATACAATTCATGATTTAAATCATCTTGATGACTCCAAGATATTTGCATGTATCATCATATTCTGTTTCAATATTACCTAAATATTGCCTGCTCTAATAGTTGTCCAAATATTTGAATACTGAGGAGAAGTCATTCTTATTCTTATCTTTATATTAAAACACAATTTTTCAACACATATGTTGAGAACAGTTGTCTACCCAGTTGAGCAGATTTACTTATATATGCTCTGAAATTAAAGATCATATTCCAAAGGTGAGCACAAAAGTCTTTAAATACAAATAATTCTTACTCTAAATACTGACAATTTGACCACAAAAAATTCAATTTGAAACCGCTGCTAGTCCGCGAGGTCTGCAGAGTGCAGAGATGTAAGACGAGTAACGAGTTTCCCATCAAGACTGCCGGGTAACCGATTCGTGAGTATGGGTATCGTTTGTGGGCCTGTTTGTTGTGTCTTTGTAGATACGCGTGTGTGTGTGTGCCACCCTTTTTCTTCCTTTATATCGTTAATACGTTGTTAATTACAGAATGCAGTAAAATTATACATGTGCTTTAGTGAATTTTAATCGTTAGCTTTACATACGCCGCAACCCTACAATTTAAATCAGGAAAACCATTTTTAGAGGAAAATCAGTTTATTTGCAAAATTATGATCATTCAAATGCAGAGACTTTAAATATAAGGTTCAAAGTTTTTTTTAAAAACTTTATTTTACCAGATCAGTAAATTTGAGAAGATGACCAAATTTAGAAAATTAATTACAGCAGGATTAATTTATTCCACAGTATATTAGTGTTTTTAGTATGTTTTTTACATTCACAATCGTATATTTTACGAACAGTAATTCATTTCCGCTATTGTTCTTTTTTGTCGATATACTAGTACATAAATTTGAATCTAATAAAATAATAAACATTATTAACACCTGTTAGATCAATTTTTATACATGAATAATAGCTTAACGAAAATAAACGTGCGGGTTAAATGTATTTATTATTCACTAAACCTAATTGTGTTAAAGATATTAAGAAATAGATATAAAAATTACCATCAACTAGGAGGTAATTCTTGGGCGACGATTATCTCAGAGGCTTCATTTGGGCTTGAGGATCTTTTACATGCAGTAAATCTACTATCGTGGGGCAGCCCGTTTTATTGCCCTCCGAAAGAAGGCTTTTTTCGTAATGAAAGAAGGATTTTTTCGTAATTTGATCGGATTTGAACCCGCGTACTTGTGTAAAACAGTTCGACACGCTAACCGTTTCACATTCGCCGCCATGTAGGGGGTTTGTGGTCGAGCCAAGAAGTGACGAAGCGAAGCGACGCGTGGGCCAGACAGAAATGGGCTGGTGAGCGGCGGGTGAGTTGACGGGATAGGAATACTTACGGGGGGGATTTCATTTCGGACATTCCAGAAATATCTTTGATAACGTTTTCAATTGTTAGCTTGGAATATAAGAAATGTACGAGTGTATTCATAATGAAAATAATGTCTTGAATGTGATATCTATAGATGATAATTATTTTGAATAAATTGAGGAAAATTACAAATCTTTGTTTACTTGGGGGAGCATGGCCCCCGTCCCCTTGGAACAACCACTGGGTAATCACGTGACTTCTCTGCATGCGTTGAGTAGATACCATCCAGGCTCCCGGGAAGTATCTCATTTAACGGCCTAGTAGGTTTTCGAGCAGTAAAGACTGAAAAAGTAACTGTGAATACACTGCATATACTTAGCCTATGTATATGATATCAACCACAACACCGTACGCCCAAAAATTCATATCAACTTGCTTTATAATTACAATAGCAACACTTCATGTTTATCAGCATACTTGTGTTTCAATGTCAGCACAAATGGAGAATTTCAAGATTGAAAATTATTTTTCTCTAAAGGTCTATACGTGTATGCGAACAATACTAGCGCTTAAACGTTTTAAAGTTATTCGGCAAAATTAATATTCTCCAATGCATCTAGGTTACGTCGCGGATCCTCGAATTTGATACGCGTCTTAAATTGCTTGGGTGTTCTTAACCTACACCTTTAAGGACATTTTCAGAATTTTCTTCATTATAGCTTCACATTTTATTTAATTTTTTGTATGGAATAGAACAAAGTACGCTGATAAAAATGACACAAGCCTGATTTTCAGTAAACTTATGAACTTTTGAACACTGTAAAAGTTACATATTTTTTCGTATCCTTTCTACAATTATTGAATACAGATCTATTCTGAATGAAATCTGTTCTTCAAAATTACATCTTTAAATAATGTCATGTACATCTTTAAATAGTATTTTTAGGATAATTTCGAGAGAAGTGATTTTCTATAAATATTTAAACATGCTTTTCTCCAAATCAGCTCAAACGTTTTCTTGGAAATTTTTCTATGGATGGAGCACAATCTACTGAAATTCTTTTCAGAACTGCTATTTTTCTTAAACCTTTTGGATTTTCAAATATTAAATACATCGTTTTTTTAAAGTTACATTAGAACATAAAAGATGTTGAACCACCCAGATGCTGTGTACTTGAGCGAGGTGACCGCAGAAACCAGCGTAGTCGCTTTCTTATCCCAACTCGGGCACATAGTTTGCGAGATGAGACGATTCGCAAATTCATTTGCGGGTGAGTTGATCCCCCAGTGAAATAACCCGGCGCTGACCGCCAAAGCACGCCATAGAGTTCAAGTATGCGGAAGTTTCGCATGGGTTCAACCAGTAAAACATAAACGACAACCTTACGCAATGGTAGGAGTTTACTTAGCACGTGATTTCAGTAAAACTGAATTATTCGTATTTTTAAAAACATTAGGATAATTGTTATTGTGAAAGTGTGCGTATCGGATTCTTAAAAATGAACCAGTGGCGGGTGAAAGGGAGTTTATCAACCTTCTTGACTCCATTTTCGATATAACACAAAGCCAGTAAAATATTTTATGCGCGGTCTTATTTTATCCCGTTCCGATGATGCTTCTGGTCCGGAGAGGGAACTGGGTCAGGCGATGAAATACGGAGGAGTTTGTAAGTGAGGCAATTCAGATAAAAGGCTCCCAAGGATTTATGTGCTGACGTCACACGGTTTATGGAATCTGAGTAATTCCCTTGGGTGAACACTTAAGAAAGGCTGAAAGTGGAATCGATGACGTCAGCATAAAGAAGTTCGTAAAATTTTCTTTCCTCCTTTACGAATGTCGTTCTTAAGATACACATGATGCTTAGAAATGGTAGTACATAAAAACTTAAGAGAAGTATTCTTTCATGTTTTATGGACCAACAGCTCAATATTTGGCACGAAAAACGTGATCTGGCAAACATTCTCATTGAAATCGTAAAAATTCATATTATATTTAAAAAAATGAGAATGCCTTTCGCGTTCTTTTTTATTGTTTGGAGAGCAGATGACTTGGAAACCAGCAAAAAGCATCTAACAAATAATGAAGCAAACAATACTCACAAATATTCATGCATTTATAACAAGAAATACTAACGATGAACATATGATAAAAGGTGGCATGGATATGAGCGAGATGTTTTTAGAACATTTCATAAATTATCATTTTGAGGTGACAAAAAATATTTGAGGATGCATAAACTTCATTAAAAAATGTGTTGCTCGTGACTTTCCATGAAAGCCGCGCAACTACTGAATTCAATCACGCTCCATATCTCGCGTCCCGAATGAGACGCCCAGGCACCTGGGGGTTGGCCCCAGGTAGTATAGGGATCATTGGCAACTGTATCAAACTGCAGGTGGGCACACGAAGTTGTAGGGCAGACTATTTATTTTTGCTGGCAACGCACCAAGCAATTGAACAAAAACACAAAATCCAGCAACGATATTTTGTTATTTTATTCAAGCGGTAAATTAAAATGTATTGAATTTGTGACAACCGCTCAGTTTACATAAACTAATAATGCAAACGTGGAACAAAATCAATTCTAGGGCCAAGTCAGGTTATTTTACGTAAAGGGGGCGTTTATTATAAGATTCTTATATTAGGGGAGCATTTTTTCAATTATCAAGATGATTGTTCATATTGGTTACAATGATTGTTATTATTTTCAAAAATAAATATTTAAAACATTCATTTTTGTGTTATGCCATTACACCTGTGTAATAGCATTTGTTGTTTTTATCGTGTATTCCGGAGTTAAAAATCGACCATTCTTTTTAAAATGTATCTGCTTCTTCATGTTTTAACTGAATTGACAATATGGTTTGCGAGTATTTCGTATTACGATAATGATACAAACTAGTTACAAAGGTTTCGTGTATCATTTATGATGTCTACGTGTATACCTTTTACTATAACCTTTACTATAACCTAACCTTGTACATTCTCAAAGCCTCAATACCAAAGTTATAGGACGTATCTCATATCTTGCAGTAATGCTAGTGCAAAAGTGATTCGATTATTAAGAATCAATGGTTTCCAACAGGATTTTAACAGTTATGTTAAATAGTTCTGCATTATTCCTCGTTCTAGTAGACTTCTATACTCCTTTCTTTGTTAAAAGTACTGTGAGGTCTTACTCTTCCCATTGCGTTATTGGCGCTGACGAGAACACTCTGAGTTGAGAACAAAACTTCTTCTACTAAGAATAAGTTGTGCGAGCGTTTGGCTTTGATCTCGCACTCGAGGAAAGCAAAATTTCGTAGAAACCCTTAAGCTCTTTGCTCTCCAGAAATGAAGCGTTTCTTGGCAAGGCTAAAGTTATGGCCGTAAAAGCATTATTGTTGAATAGGCAAATATATTTCAAAAGTACGTAATGTTTCCTTTCGAAAAGTCCATAGCAAGAAAACCTGTAAACTTGCCACCAGCGAGCATACTTTCTCCAACAGATATGCTTTTATTTGAAGTATAATATTCTTTACTGTTATACCAGTTCTTCAGCCGTACGCCTAAACCTGCAAACATTTGATGGGTTAGTGATTATAAATGATTGATTAGTGATTGGTAAAGTCTTTAGTCCCGTAAGTGTAGTGCGTGTTTTTGTCGCTGGAGGTGGCGGTGATCTCCCGCTGGATGGCGAGATTTGCGGTTGCAATGTTTACCTCCAACCATGTAAACCGACAGCGGGGTACCGCCCCAATTGAGACACGTTCTTAGCTACCTTCTAAGCTTCCGGTGTGTGTGTGTGTGTGTGTGTGTGTGTGTGTGTCAGTGTAGTGCATGCAAGTGCAAGTGTGTGTAAGTAAAGGGTAAAAGTAGGACAAGGAAGTGGAAGGAAAGATCGCGCAGTCCGTGGCCCGTTTGTTAGGTTATTGCTCCGGCATTCGTCTAGTGTTATCGGATAAACCGCGGAAAACTACTGATGAACGCACTCGGTCTCACATACTACTCCAGACAGCGACTGAGGTCCATCTACCTGTCTAGCTAGTGTTTATAATTCTGCCCCTTTCGGTGATGGTTGTAAATATGTGATGTGATGATGATGGACCGAGGGAGAGTGAGACCACCGAAAATGTCCGCCCCAACTCGCTTTGTCCAGGTCCCTCAAGGGTCGGCCGCGATTTGAACTCCGATCTAGCGGAAGGCAAGTCGTCTAACCGCTACATCACGGGTCACCCCTTTTAAGAATAAAAAAATATTTCAAATGTTAATTATTAAGAGAAACTCGATACAGCTAGTGATTACACGGACAGAAACGTTTACTTAATATTTAGCTGGATTACACTCTTCCTTTTTCCTCTTTTGTAAATTAGTTTACGTTGGATTCAAAATGAAGTTACAGTATTTAATTTTTATAAATTATTTGGGACCAGAGTCATACAAATTTGGATTTATTTCAATACATAATTCAATTCATATTTATTTTTTGTAAATAAAGTTTAAATTATTGTAACAAATTTCATGGTTTTTGGTATTCTGACGCCATAACCCATACATGTTTGTTGCTTTTGATATCAATATTGCCTGTATAGAACGAAAGGATATCGATATTTCACATATAAGAAATACTCCATATAATGTAGCATTTATATTGTTCCAAACCCTCAGACAGAACGCAACCCCGCGATCAGCTGAGCCCCTTGTGTTCGATTACAGAGAGCTCTTGAAGAATGGGGCGAGCGTTATGAAACAGAACAGGCAATATCATATAGCTATATCACAGCCCTCTAGAGGTGAAACGAATTAGAGGTATACTGGCGTTGTCTCGAAGATAATTCTAGCGGTCGCTCTGATAGATAGTTCCTCATTGTTTCTCCTGTTGATACCAGGTGAATGCAAGAGCAGTGCTATCTTAACAACGGAGGAGCGTAATTTTTTCACCTCTTCTTTCCTAACCCATTTACACACACACACACATACTAACATGCACTACCCTATAACACATGTCGGAGAGAATTCGGAAGCTTAGAGCTTGTTCCGGCTGGGGCGGTGCTCTGCTGGTGGGAGATACCTGGTTGGAGAAAACCCATTAGCCGACGGAAGGTCAGCGCCGGATCTCGCTATCCAGCGGGGGAAGATCACCATCAGATCCCACTTTTACAACATGCACTACACTCAAGGGAATAATGATTTCGCAGTTGCCGCGCACGTTGACAAACACTATGCAATGCATCAATCATCGAAAACACCCCAAATCGATCGCAATGTAACCGCACCTCTTCAGTGCGGTTACAGTGAGTGATGCTCTCCGCGTGTGAGACGAGTGTGAAGGGTGGAGTGTGTTGTGAAGGATGCGCTATCTCATAGTGTGAAGTGCTCGAATATGGAATATTTTTTACATTTTCAACTACAACTTCATAAATACGCGCAAATGTGAAGACTACTGTAGTAATTAATTAAACTGGTCGTTTATAAACACGTGTGGTCTATTTATTTATTTATTTACGTAAAAAACAGTTGAAAACCTTGTGACGTGCTATGAGGAGACGTTAATTTGAAGTTATATTTATGGTTTGGTTAATATATTTTGGTTAATATTATTCACTTAAATTTAATACAAATTTACAATATTTCGTAATTAAGGTAAAGGTCTTCATATATTCCACATTAGGCATACTTTGTCCCTAAAGTGGAATAGTGAAAGATTTTTGTTGTTAAGAAATGAAAAACGCATTAATGTCTAAAAAATTATTTACGATGGAATACAGGTTTGTGTTAATATTATAGATTTTTGGATTACTTGAGGAAATTCCTTTTTGGATAACCTGCACAAGAACATGTGAACTAATCTTACGCTACTGACACTGAGTCCAATCAGTTATGATTTTGCATACACAGCCATAATTCGGTATAGAATGTCAATATTAATACGTTAGAAAATGATTATTTTTTAATTTAATGTATACAGGCAAGAGAACCAACTACATTTTATCCCCAGAGACAATGCGGAATATTGTACATTAGGACAATGATCGTATCCTCATTAGAGACATCGCGCCCATGTTGCTTTCAAGCTATTTCGCGGTCAAAATCTGCATCAATTTCTTTTATATATTCTGTGATCTTTCCTTAGATATACATAACACGTTGTTTATACATAATTGTTTTAATATTTACGGCACACGAGTAATAACAATTATTTTGTTTACTGCTCCAATATTTTTGTTGACGCTCTGAAGAAAACACGCTCTGCCTCTTCACTCAGAGCTTCAACTCAAAAAACATTCTATGCTCGTTCAAGGGGTCTCTTCCACGAGATTCCCAAATTGTATCATAAGTTGCTTGCTCACTGCAAGTTCGATAATTCTATATTTCACATTAGGAGACCTTATCCTAGAGGTATATTACTGCCTTCCAGAAGGTGAAACAAATAACAGGAACACTGGCATACACAAAGAAAAATTTCCCTTCATTCCCAGCAGAATGTCAGTGACGGCTTCTTTGCGAAATAAATTTCATTCTTTTCAGATACATTCATTAAAGGACGCACAACGCCTCGCTTCTCCGTCGCGATTATCGCACACCCAGTAAATAAAACGGGAAGCACGTCCCCTCGGTTAATGCGCTGTTTTGCGTCGTGGAGGAAACAAGATAACGCAGCTCCCGCCGCTGGCATTCGCGCCCCTCGCCGCCTGCAGGGTGTCACCCGGGATCTGCCTGGCCTGCCAAGCAACCCGTACACTCTGCACCGCGCCAGCGACGCACGCTGTGGCCAAACGACGGAAGCGTGGCCACAATCTCGAACTATTTTAACTAAATTTCGAATGTTCGTATTTAATGAAGGTTGCTTATTACAAAAGTAACAATCTAAAAGTCACGAAGAATCAACACTGCGAATCAAAGATTCCAACAAGGAAATCGCAAATGAAAAGAAATCGATTCTCAGGACGTGTAGCTGCCTTAAGCAAAATGTTATTGTATATTTAGAAATGTTTTTTAAAAAGTAACTGACTATGTAACTTTGAAGCGTAGTGGAATTTCTACTTTACAACATTGTTATAAAAACCTGAAAGAATAATTATTATATTAATGTGAAACTAATTTTCAGGAGGGATATTCATTTTGGAACATTTGATCAAAATCAATCCTACAGAACTTATATATTAGAAGAATTAATATCTTCTCTTCGGAATTATGTGTACTATTCATCGCAAACTCCAATTCAGCCTCCAGTTGCAATATGAATTGATTCTCATTACTGATGGCACCGAACCACTTCTCCGACCGAAGTCGATACAATATTGACGATTAAGCAGGATTCCTGTTTAGATTCAGGTCTCCATGGTTTGAACATCATTCAGATCACAAAAACCGCATGCATTTAACTCTGAAGAAGGTGGCAGTTTGTGTATGAAAACGTGAGCAACCCTGTCTTTGAGGCGATGTCACTCAGTTGGTCAAGATATTACTTTCTCTCCAGATGTACTAAAAATTTTATTATTACTTTAAAATATTTATATTAAAATTATTTAGTTATCTTTTATAATATGAACAGTTCCGAATTTTATATGCAATATTTACATTAATATTGTGTAAGTTCCACAGTCTATAAGGAGTGTAACGTGAAACAATGTGTGATGGTTTCATGAAATAAATTATTCAATATTGAATGTTACGTTTCTCTCTTCTCAGTTTTAACTTATGTACACTTTTTATACATTTATTTTTTTATATTTACTGAAAATTTATGATGGGCGGAGCGTATCTTTTGGATATATCGAACGAAATTTAACTTTGTTTTGCCTAGACTAAATGTTTTATGAAAAGCTGAAACTGACACAATGGAGACGTTTCAGATTAGTGCGACAATAGAATGGAACTATTCGTTTTGAAATTCTCTCTGGATTCGTGTGTGCGGAACAAAGTAATAAGCTTTTGTCATACTGCTTCGATCAATATATTTTCAATCCTCTGTACTTTTGTCAAATGAATATGGGCAACATCGCAGAGTATGCGGACTGAAGGTCGAAATTTTTCAAATAAAATTTTATTATTAAGATTTTGTCCCTGATTGATTCATTGATTGCTAGTGATTCCGGGCGCGACAGCTTCCAAGGTTATTAGTCCCGAAAATGCAGTTCATGTTTTTCCTCGGGAGGTGGTAGTAGTGTTCCTCCGCTGGATGGCCAGATCCGGCGCCGACCTACCGTGGGCTGGTGGGGATTTTCCTACTCATGTATCTCCCACCAGCGGTGCACCGCCACAAGGGACAAACTCTTAACTCCTGACCGGTCTCCCCACATGTGTGGTAGTGTCATGCTTGTGAGTGTCGGAGTATGTAAGTAAGGGATGAGGATAGAGCAAGAAAAAGGAAGGAAAGATCGAGCGCGGTCCGTGGACCGTTTGTTGGGGTACTGCTCCGGCATTCGCCTGGTTTCGATAGGTGAATCCACGGAAAACTACCGATCAGAGGAGCAGTCGGCCGCTAGAATTCTCCTCCGGACAGCGACTGAATTCGACCTAGCTGACAAGCTAGTGTCAAAAATCCTGCCACCGTCGGTACTCAAACCTAGGACCTCCCGGTCAGAGGCACTGCAGTGACATCTGTTGATGCCCTGAGCCACCTTCCCCGGTGGGATTTTGTCCCTGTTTTCCTCACTTTGTGACATCGTGCGGCGCGTGCCGAGGTTCTCCTGCGTCGTAATCAAACAAAAAGCTGCAGATTACCTCCGCGTCACTCACTTTCAACGGCATTTGAGCGCGATGAAAAGGAGCTGGCTCATAAACGCCGCGTCAGCCACGGTCTTCTCTCCTCCTCAACCCCCACCCCCGACGCCACAACGTAGCGACAATGAACAAGGCCCCCTTGGCGATGTCACCCCGCATGCCGCGCCGCTCTTTTTCAATTACTCCCCGTCCTGCCCGGCCGCCATGTTGTTGCACATGAAAAACGTTCTATGAAGCACCCGAAGTTAAGTTGAGACCCTAAAGACTAGATGTAGGAGAGAATTTAATTGATAAAATGACCTCATGTACGTAGCGTAATGGTTTCATTCACGGCCGCTTTTATGTGCTGAATGCGAGGAGGCCATGGGCAGAGCGGGTCTGTGCATGAAGGGCGCGATGAAAACATCGTTAACGCCGTATGGTGTATAAACAAATTAAATATTTAATAAGAGGAGTGATGGGTGAAAATAGGGATGTTCAGTGACGATTAAATGACCCCTTAATATCATATTTTCCATCGTTAAGTTGTGTTCTTTCTTGGAGAAAAATGTCTGGTCTGAGATTAAAATTGTCTTAAAATCGGTTGAAATTGTCTTAAAATTGGTGACTGATGCATTTTACATAAATACAGTCCACTAATACAAAAGAGTAGATATAGAAAAACGTCCAAGAGCGTTTGCTAAGGGGTAACTCAACGCAGAATTAATTAATAGCTGAAAGAGCAAATAGCAGCGACTGTTACAATTACAAGGGAATTTGATTTTTGATATCTGCGTGCAAGAGTTAAATTGAAATTATGAGAAGAAGAGTAAATACATCTCAGTTCGTTAAAGTAGTTTCTTTTTTAATATATATAATAGCTAAATTTACTAAAATAATTTAGAACACTATTCTCTGAAATATATATTATCACTAGAGAAGATGCTGTTATCTATTAGTATAATATTCAATTTTTTCGAAGTTTGTGAATTTCACAAAAGTACATAAATCTTTATTTATAAGTAGATAATGTTAATTGAATTTGGTGATAAAGGGTCTAGTTCAATGGAATTGAATTAATATGAAGTTCATTTAATCACTGTACACTTTAAATACACATTACTCACAACACACTTCTGGTTCCACGATCGCTCCCTGAATCTTTCTCCACTATTGCCATCTTCTGTGGATGTGACACGGAATCTGAAACTTGCCCCATAACTCTCATACTTCATACAAACGTAACATCTTGATAACAAAACTAACAAGCACGAAAGCACTCAACAAGAATGCACGTAAGTAAACTAGCGGAATTCCCTCAGCGGAACGTCTTGCTTCATAATAATTACGCAAAGATGTTTCACAATCTTGGACTTGTTCCTTCACACAAAAATAATTTCATTTGCGACGTATAAATTACGTTTGGTAAATTAACATCTTTTAATTTCAATAGCACAGATAAAAACTGCTAATTTTAAAATAAGATTGCTATTACATTACATTGATTTAATATTGAAATCGCGTGAGACGTTTTACTGTAACATTCTTTTCAAATTAGACGACCTAATATTTAAAGAAACTGTAATCTCTTGGTCGAACAATATGGTAAAAGGTGCAAAACCATATCTTAATCACAGACGTGTTAATGAAGGAAGCATGTAAATACGAGAAAACTTCAGAAAGGAACTGCAACAGTGAATGATTTATTTTTACACATACTCATTCAACTCTACCGTCACCCATTTCTTAATTAAACCCAAGGAACGTTCGCCGAGGTTAACTAAAGAGCGGGACGCGAAGTTAGGGGCGACAGTGAGTGGGGGGTGATGGGGTGGGCAAAGGCTTCCGGTGGCGCGTGGGGTGGGGTGGGGTGTGGTGGGGGTGGGGGGCGCGCTGACGTAATCGCGTCTCTTGCCAGGCGCCGCCGGGGCCGTTGGCGGCGAGGGATTAATCGCGCTCCGGAGCACACGGTGCCCGCCTCCCTCCACTCCGCGCTCCCTTCGTCACGTCACGTCACGTCACGTCTTGTCTCGCCTCGCTTCGCTTCGCCTCACCGCCCTTCCTCCAGGCAGACGTCTGTCCACGCCCACATCCACGACTTAAAATCAACCTGCCGGAGCCCGCCCTCGCACACCTGCAGCTTGTCTCTGCCTTCCCTATAACTCCGAGCTCTCTCTCCCTCTCGTTGACTGAGGTAGCTCAGGACAACATCTGTTGATTGCGCGCTTAATTGGTAATTCCGGACGCGTCAACTGTTAAGGTCATTAGTATCGTAAGTGTAGTGCGTGCTTTCCCCTCGGGACTTGGCTGTGATGTTCCCCCGCTGTATGGCGAGATCCGGCGCCGATCTATCTTCGGCTAACGGGGTCTTCCCCAATCACGAATCTCCCACCAGCGGGGATCCGCCTCAGCCGGAACACGCTCTTAGCTCCTGACGGGTCTTCCGGCGTGTGTGGTAGTGTAGTGCATGTTAGTGTAAGTGTGTGAGGATAGGACAAGGAAGAGGAAGGTGAGATCGCGCGCGGTCCTTGGCCTGTTTGTTACAGTACTGCTGCGGTATTAGCCTGGTGTTGATTGGAGAAACCACGGAAGACTACCGATTAGATCAGTCGGCCGATTAGGTAATTCTGCTCTAGACAGCGACTGAATTCGATCTAGTCAACAAGTTAGTGTCACAATTGCTGCCACCGTCACCACTCGATCGTCCCGGTCAGAGGGACTGCAGAGACATCAGTTAATGCCATGAGTCATCTCTCCATACGGATATATGACTGGCATACGCTCGCTGAATCTGCACGACCCGCTGCCATCCCCGTCCCGCAGCATTCTGCCGCTCATCCCATCCCCACCGGCTCTCGTACGTACGCATGCATTATCCACGACGACGCGTTGTTTGGTTGACGCAATCATGCGGGTGCATTTAAAAGCTTGCATTGTATACCAAGCTTATGTTTTCATACCAAAGCAAGCAATTTTATGAACTGAATTATTTTTGTCAGGCAACAGCAGAGTGGTTAAAAACTAGCAAGTATGTAATGTTTCATGGTGTTAAATGGACACTCGTTTCATGCTGATGCGCAAATGTATATAACTTCTAACTAATTATTTGCACCCTGGTTTCCTCGTAATGCGAATAACATGGGCTGAGCTTTCAACGCTCACTGGACTCGGAGAGCGTGTCTCGGCTTCTCCCCGCGCACCGCGCTCCGAATCCACCACACCGCCTAACCCACCCCGCCGCTCACTGTAACCCGTCACCCTCCCTGCCACTATGCGCGCCGTTCCTCGTCATAACACACAACACCATTCCATGCCGTACCACCACACCCCCACGTCCCATCCTCAAACCCCGCCTTACCACGGGAGAGGTGGCTCAGGGCATCAACTGATGTCACTGCAGTGCCTCTGACCGGGAGGACCAGGGTTTCGAGTCCCGACGTTGGCAGCATTTTCGAGTTATGCTTCTGTTTAGAGGAAAATTCTACTGGTCGGCTGCTCTCATCGGTAGTTTTTCGTAGTTTATCTGATCAATACCAGGCGGATGCCTTGGCAGTACGCTACCATACGAACTGCGCGAGATCATTCTTTCTCATTACTTGTCCTATCCTACCTCTTACACACACTTTAATGTACATACCCTTCACTACCACACATGCCGGGAGACCGGTCGGGAGTTTAGAGCTTCTCCCGGCTGGGGCGATGCCCATCTGGTGGGAGATACCTGGTTGGGGAAAACCCCAATAAGTCGGTGCCGCATCTCACCATCCAGTGCAGAAAGAACACCACCAACCCCCGAGAAAAAAAGATGCACTACACTTACGGTACTAATAACCATAGTAGTTGACGCGCCTAGAATCCCTAGTAATCAATCATCTATCATCTCTTGTCACTCTGACACACCGTACCATACCTTATGCAGCCGAACACCCCCTCTAACTCATCCTACCACGCCTCGTCACCAGTATACCCCTCCCCCGACATCCCAGTGCCCCAATGTGACCCCGACACGCCCTGCTTGCGACTGCCCGCATTCTGACCTCAGCAGTCGGGCTGACCACTGTCCCCTCTCGCTCCCCCTCGTAAACAGCATTTAAAATTATTAAACGCATTGTAACACTCGCATGTCAACGCGTTACCGAATTACCAACATTTTCATGAGTCCCATCTCTGCTGTCAGCGTTTGTGTCAATTCTCTGCCTGCACCTAAAAAAACATATTTGTTAGTAGAAGCGGTACTTTTATGTCAGTTTCACCTCGCTCGTGATATCTCACACATCGAGAGGCCATCATATGTCTTCCTAACGTCAGCTTCTGATGTTTGGAAATACTTAGACAAGCAAAGATTAACAATTAAAAACAGAGGGACTAGTTGATCGTCGTCCCTACACAGCCGCGCCATACCCCGTAATCACAGTGCGCCATACCCTTTTATACCCGCCATACTGTGCCATACCTCCTATCCCTGCAATAACACGCCGTCCCCGCTTCAACTCGCTATACCCTGACACAAGCTCCGATAAATCACTCTCCCTCATCCCACCTCGCACAATTCCACCCCACCCATTTTTTGAAAGACATGTAATGTCTGTTAATTAATATAGCCAGTATGTAAATAAGGCCATTTTCATATAGGAAATTTACTTAGCCGTAGAATCCTGCATTACAATAACTACTTAGTTCCAGACCCAGGTTTAAACAATTGTTATACAAATATTAACAAGTTTGAGTAAATAATTTAAAAGCAACACACGTTTCGACCATGTATTGTTTTGGGTTTTCTTTAGGTTCAGTATAAGTGTAAAATTTCATTATATAAGTGTAATATTTCATTACAAGCCGTGAACATGTGATTCATATAACTCTTAAAAATTGAATGGGCGACAAATCCAATCCACAAGTGATAGCAACCTCTTATGGATTGTTTTAGTTCCTCATTCAATTTTTTTAATATTATCGGGATCACCTGCTCCCTTTTATGTACTGAAGTTTTCCACTGAATCGGAAGAAAACGCAAAACAACAGAGGGTCGAAACATTGTGTCTTACATTTCATTTATCGATCCAATCTTTTAAAATTTTTAACTTTTGTACAGCATTTAGTTTTAATGTGTGTCTGTTTCTGATTCGGTGTAACGTAAAATTTGTCTGTGAATATGATCTTACAGGTTTGTCTATTGTCAAATATAAGCTTTTGCACTTTTTGCGATTCTCCTAAGATTTCGATGATTATATACCAAACTTTTTGTTTCGAGAAAAAAATAGTCCATTATAATAACATGTACTTAAAAAGTAAAGTTCACGTGATTGCACGTTCCACAAAAGCATTTGAAACATTTATAAACAGTTTATAAAAAGCTCTCAAAATTTTCAAGAGAACGTTTGAGCAACAAAGAAGTAGTGGTGCTATATAATGGCACAGACTTTCCTGTATTAGTTTTATATTTCTTTTGGTATCGGTTAGCTATTCGAACTTGCCACATATTCTTGCCTGCTGACATCTATCGCCGCTCAAAGTAGTTTTTTTGACATTTTCTTAATTTTTCGGCTTTGTAATTGTAGAGCGTAAATATAATTTTAAGATTATTAAAGAACAGTAAACCCTGCCGTAAATGGCAATTTGCTTTGAAAAATTTTTGAATAATAAAAAAAGCAGCAACCTTTTGAGAAAACGGCGTTTGAGCGTTTCTGAAAATGTTAACGACAGAGATAAGTAAAATAATTGCATATTTGTAATTTTTGAAAAAACTAAAGAATGGAGCAATATGGCGTCCGTCAGACAGACGGACAGACAAACGAACCGACTGACGGACGTTAAAAAAACACTTTTTCGGTATTAGGAGACCCCCAAAACGTGTATTTCCGTCATAATCTCGAAATCGATTTTCCGCAGCTTTACATAACTTTCCCTATACTACGTATACTTCTCCATATATTCGTACGTATATGAAAAAATAAAAATCTAGTGATTTCGTGATCCAAACCTACATCTTTTAATTTGGTTCCCCCTCAGGTGGTTCGTGTAGCCGCAAACGATGCGATCCACAACCCATCCAGGCAGGCCGCGTGAGGCGTGGTCCGGGCGTGCGGAGTAGGGATGGTAAAAATAGCGATATTTTTAAAAGTAAGTAAATACATAATGGGAAGGAGCTAGATTGTATTTGAAAGTTAAAATTTATTTTATGTTTTTGCGCGACTCACATTTTATTTGCGGTTTAATACAATACCTAAAGTTAATTATATTACCACACACAAGTGTTCTTTACATAACAAGGATATCAAAAAGGTTGCTTTTACACAATACACGTGAACAGCAAATATTTAATGACGGGTGGCCTTTCTTTGGAGTCTTTCTGACGCATAAAATGTGACGAAATGCAAATGAGAATCCAGCCGGTAGGAACAGTATGAGAATAGGTGAAATGACACAATCAAATATTTGCATTTCCATCCACAACTGAAATGGTTTCATTGTTGTTGAGTTTTTCCCGAGTTACTGGGTATCTAGTAAATCCGTAGAAAACTCTCCCAAGACCGGAGGTTGTGCATTTTTCTTTCAAAATTTGTACGCATTGGAAATTAGTATTATAGATTCCAACATTAAACGATATTTACTGGTTTCTAAAATAAACGACTGAAATATTGAAATTCGCCTTTAAAAAGTTGGTTTTCTCTCAAGAGATGTCTTTCAGTACTTTGTTCCCTTCACTCGTCCCTTTGCTCTGTTGTGGGAACAATTACGCGATCTGACACTAAATGCTTTTTGTTGAAAATTCAAAAGACTACCGCAAAGAATGTAGATTATTTGTACCTTCTGGAAAGAAGACGTTTATTCTTTGAGGATAGACGTATAATCCTTTGCTTGCTAGCCAAACTGAAGTTGTTTTAAGCTGAAAATCCAAATTAATAGTTGTTGTAATTAACTGACAGCAAGATGTATCGAAACCGCCCATTGGTTAAAATAGGATTTTGGCGCTGAAGAGCGAACGGAAGTCACGAGTCGCAGGAGGAAGGTGCATATGGGGATAGCCCTAAACTTGGTGGAGTGCATACGTTAGTAAACGTGAAAGGAGAGAAACCGTGATGAAAGAAACGACGATGACGCATGGTGATGACGGAGGAGAAGTGAGTACTATGAAATATATTTAACTAGATACTCAGATAAATTTTATTGCTTCTGAGTTTGAAAAACATTTGATCTGGCATAATATAAAATTGAAGATATATTGTGAAATCATTGCCTGATTCTTCTATGTCATTTGCGTTTAATTCAATCAAACACTAATTGCAAAGTTTCGCTTCATTACTCGTCAAAGCTCTTAAAGTAAACTCTTGATGCGCATTAGTGAATTAAATAATTGATGGTACAATTAAAACTATTTTGTTGTTATATTAAGTTATTAATTACGAAATTAGAAATTAATGGGTATACTACCGCGATAATCATATCATAGAATGTGGTCAACCATATGGGAGATGATTTCCAACGTTATTTAAACTTACGAATACCGTTTTGAGCTTCACTGGAGATTTTAATTCTCGGCAGTGCACGGATGCAGTTTGCCTAATATTACCGCAATTCCAGAGAGCTTCGTCGAATTAATTGGGGCAAATGCACAAGCTAAAATCATTCACCATAAAATAAGAGTATTTAGCTCAAAATGTGCATGCATTTAACTTTAAAAATACACTCTGAATGTAATATGTAATACACAAAAATTCACTTAGGAGAATAAAACAAATTTTATTCTCAATTAATATAGCAACTCTATATAAAATTTATATTTACCACACTATTTAGTGCTTATGCATTGTTCACATACTTTGATGTGTCATGCAATCATTCACTTTTCGTGGGTTATTTCCCTGGACCTTACATTCGTTATTATAAACAAATTCTCTGGGGCTCTCCTATTCATGAATATTCAAGCATGCAAATAACGGAATATCGAATTTAACATATACATTACAATCAATACATTAAATAGGAAAATTTCCCGTTTATAATTATCATCAATGTTCTTTCGAGTGTTGAAATAACTTCCTCAACAAAGTAGCACATTAACAAATTTAGAACATAATAAGTCTGAATGATAAGATTCATACGAATTATGACATATTCTTACGAATTATGTCATGGATTGTCTTGAAATTGTCATCGCTTGATGAGAGGTTGAAATTTATCACTGATAAGTTAACATTTCTGTTAAATGTTTTCGCGCCAATGAAAAAAATGATTAAAAGTTATCCTGGTTGTCTCAGTCTATGAAGTTGCTCATCAAACGTAAAAACGACGCACTTGTCAGTTACAGAAAATGAAAACGCCTTCATTAAAGGCTAACTTTACTCGACGAAACCAACGTACTTTTCTTGTAAATTATGAACGTTATCTATACTTTCATTCTAAACTAAATTAAACAAATGATTTAAAGTGATAATAGGAGAATTTGCATTCTCTGGTGTTATATTTCACTCGGATTATATTCTTGAGTCTGATGGGGTTGACGAAGATCGTATGAATTGTTCGTTTGTTGTCATTTTCAACCGTGATCCATCAGACAATAAACTGGCACATATTTCTGAGGATACTTATGCTGCACCAGATGCCAATCGCTTAAGTTTTCAAAATATATCACCATATACACCGCTGTGTTTATGAGATTTCTAACCTATGGACTTTCAAAGTAGAGATATTTAATTTAATGCTTTTCATTGAAAGTATTCTATACGACTTTTTGTACATTTTTTGTTCATTATAGTGATATTGCCTTATTAAGAAGTACGTGCAAAACAAGATTATAATCCTGAAGAATCCGGAAACAACACTTAATGTATATTAATAATAATAACAATACTTATAGTAATAATTTTGAAATTATTGTTGATTCTTTTTGATGATCCTGATTTAAAGTTGTAGATAGCTTACCATCTATCTACAATAATAATAATAATAATTAGAATATTTGTGCGATTATTAGCGATAATTATTCATTGAGAGAAGCAGGAGAATGTAGCAGACTGAAGAGCGAGTCAGGTTGGTTAATAATATAGTATTATTCATGATACTCTAATTTTATTAAGTATCTCGCATACATCTCTTTGTTGGCGAGATACGCTCCTACGCCATGAGTTCGGGCCTAGCAATAACACCAATTTCCCACTCCCACCTAGCAGCTTGCTTCGGTCACACTCTCTCTTTTTACCCCCACTCCACTTCTGCAGTATTTGTTCCCGTTTTCACCCAACATGTTCCTCGCCAGTTTTGTTCCCTTCCTTCCCGTCCCATGTCGCTCGCCCCAACCCTATCCCGCAGCGCTGCGGTGGCGCGGATGTCAGCGCGAGTGGCTGTGCGAAATTAATTCGAGCAGCGGGACGGGTGGGCGGGGCAGGGGAGACAGTGGCTGGGGGCGGCGGAGACGGGGGCGGTGGGGGCTCGTGGGTGGCGGGGCGTCGGGGGCGTCAAGGGTGGCGGGGGCGGCGGGGGCGGTCGACTGCTGCGTGGCGATTTGCGTGTCGCAACTTTTCATCCTCAATTTGGCGCGAACCCCTCCCGACTTCCCTCTCTGCCCGACGCAGCCCCGCCCTGCGCTGCGAGATCTGCACTCGCTGAATGGGAGGAAGGGCCGAGCTGAGAGGATTCTTGAACACGAAATGGCGTTAATCCAACGTGTGTTTTAAAATGCTGTTAACCTAAGGAAAAGAGTCAACATGTTGTTTCTGATAAACATTCTGATTCATTCTCACAATGGTTTCTTGTATTCAAGTGTGTATGTGTACCTTTGAATTATGTTGTCTGGATATTCATGGGATTCTGAAATGCAATCTCGTTCCGTTTATTCGTAGTGGGAGAATGTGCCGTCAGTTCTGGAAACTGATCGCGAATGTGACGTAATTCGGTAATGAATATTAATTTCGAATTGACTATTACTCATAATTTTTATTGTGATGTTTGAATTGCTGTAAAGGCAAACAACATATTACCCAAAACGTCTGAGAGTATATTTATTTTCAGACTGAGAGTCATTAGAGTTGTATTCATTTTTCAGCGTATTACGTTTGCATGTAATTATTGCAATTTTGTTTCTAGAATAAAACTATGGTTAGGTTAAATTTATTTTTAACGTATTGACACATTAATTTTTAATAGTCATGGATCACTGACGGTAACATATGACTTCCACATATTGAGGTACGGTACCACCGTTTGATATTCATTCCGGAGGCTTCTTTGAAATGTTTTCATCATTTGGTAGTTATAAAATGTCGATATATACGGAAGGGTTCTTTTGAAATAAATAATGTAAAATAAATAAAAGTACAGAAAGTGATATGTTAATTTGTATTTCTGGGTTAAGGACACCATGGAAAGTTTGGAATCTGAACGCTTGCATGAAATTGCCATTGAATATGATTCTGCGCGAATAAGACGGGCAGAAAATGTGGAATGGAAAATATGGGAATTGAGTTTCCCTATGTACACGTAAGCTTCCGCGACATGTTCCGTTCATGACTTCCGTTCATGACTTCTTGGCTGTGTGGGTGACGCCGCGTCGTTGGCTGAGAGGATAGACTTTGCTGGTCTCTCAGCCAACGACGCGGCGACAACCAAGAAGTCTTGAGTGAGTCTAGGTGAAGTGAAGGCGGCGGATGGCAATTTCTTGCGCGGTAGCAGCAGATGCAAAGAGCAAAGGAATAACAGTGACACCTAAAGAGTGGGGAGGGTTGTGGTATGAGCTGGAGATAGCGATGAAGCCGTAGGCACGGATAAAAAGAAGGGAAGAAACTGAATTCCTGGTCGATGAACTCAGAAAGGCTTTGAGGTAGATTATGCAGAGATTGGGCGGCGCAGAAGCGAGAAAAAGTGGAAAAGAATGTAGGAGAGAGCTGGAGAGAGGTTGGGAGTAAGTAGGAGGAAGAGGGACGATGAGTGAGACAGATCAGAGGCGGAGACGAGGTGAGAGTAGACGTCTTAGAGTTTCGGACAGGATGTAGAAGTGTTAAGATGGAAATGAAAGAAGGGGTGAGAATGGAAAGGGTGGATAAGGAATGAGGGAGGTGGAGGAGAGAAACAGAGAGAGAGGGAGAATGAAAGAAAAGAGAAGGGTTAACAGTAGTGATTGGTAGGGCATGCGGTAGGGTTGAGGAGGAGGGAAAGCAGGGCAAGCAGGGTAATTAGTATAGATTGCGACGAAAGGCGGTAAAGAAATAAAGAAGAAAGAAAGAAAGAAAACGGCAGGGACAGTGATATGCACAAGATAAGCGCTGATTGAGGAGGGGGACGGTCAGGTGCTGGGGTGGAAGAGAAAATAATTTGGATGTAGAGACTGGGACGTGATGGAGCGTGATTGAGGAAGGAAATCGTGAGAGTGGAGGCCGGGCAGGCCAGGACGCGAGTGGACCGCGTCGGGGGGGGGGGGGAGCGGGCGGCGTCGACGCCTGCGCCAGGCGAAGGCGCCGGGGGTCGCAGTGCAGCGCCGAGCGCGTCAGGTGGGGCGCGGGGGCGGCAACTGTTGTGGTCGAGTGGGGCGGGGCTGTCGAGAGCCCTGCCCGAGAGCCTCTGCTTGTGCTTGTGCTTGCGCCTGTGTTTGCGCGCGGCCGCTGTTGACGCGCCTCTCGCGCGTATTTGTGCTCGTGCACGCATTCGCTCCCGCCTACGCCCCCACCTCCCCCGCCCCGCCCACCGCCACACCCCCGGCCGAGCACCTTGTGTCGGTGACACCACCCCATAACCACAGCCACCGCCACCGCATCCGCCGCCACCACCATCACAGCCACAGACGCCACTGTCACCCCCGCTCGCCGCCCTAGTCGCAGTCGCCTAACTCTCGCTGCCACCGCCGCCACCTCCGTCCCCGTGGTCCGGTGCCGTCACCGCGTCAGCCGCCGCCCCCTTCGCAGTCGTCACCGCCGCCACCACCGTCTACTTCGCCTCCGCCGCCTTCGCCGCTGCCACCGCCGCTCCGCCGCCGTCGCATTCGCCACCGCCTCCGCCCCCACCGCCGTCTGTTGCGGCTTGCAGCCTTCGCTTTCTGCAGCTGACTGGGCAACGCGATGGGGCGCTCACAAAGCACCAGAGAAGTCGTTCCTTCAACGCAACCAACTTCGCTTCACTCACAGACCTCCTACAGCCAAAACAAATTCCAAGTTTTTCAAGGAAACATAGTAGTGCTAAAGATTTTTGAGTCTATTTTTGGCTGTGCGAATCGATTGTTCAAACGAAGCCTGCAGATTAAATACCAACAAATTTGTAATTACATTTCTAGAAACATTTACAAACAATAGCAAAAGTGTTTTTGATAAAGGTATGTTTTTGACAGTAGCTTTAACAAATTTCGGTCAAGAGCATGATATAACCCCCATGAAATACAATACCAATTAAATAAAGTAACTTGTCGATTAAGTTTGAAATATGAATAAGTGTACGGAACGTTCACTCGCAAAGCTAAAGAACGTGTCTAAAATGTCACAATTTAAATAAAAAAACTGAGTTAGTAATATTACTTAAGTAAGATAAGTAGTTATTTATTTTTACTTTTTCATATTTATTTTGTGATAAATTTCTTTTCTTACTTCTATACTTGGAAAGTTAGGACAAGTAATAAGAACAACGTAAGTATTATGTGTTTCCTCAAATTTCAATTTAAAGTCAATTAATTATATCTTGTAACTATTTTACCTCAAAAAATGCATTTTTAATGCTCTGTCTTAGAGGCTTTTTAGAATCATCAAACTTTTAATCCTTAAAGATTCTACCAAATGTGTACTTTAGAGCAAATGGTCACTTACATCAACGGTTATTGAAATTTTCTCGTTTTTGGTTCCCTAATCCTAAGGTGTGAAACCACCCGTGTATTATTATCAGGGGGAAAGTCTGCGAGATCTACCGCCTAACTATCATTTGATATATATTTTCTGACAATTGTGATAAATTATTAAACTTATATCATTATAAATATGTACATTCATTTAAAAGGACATTATCCAATTACTGTTTCTTTACGTGCGAAAATTATATTTTCTGGCGCATATTCAAATCTTCCCTGAAATATCTCAAAATTTATCCTGGTGTTCAGTTTTCCAGTAAATTGTCCTGAGTTTTTTAGCCACAGACAGACGCAGTAATAACTAAAATTATAACAAACCCATGTAATTAATTGCATAATTTTTAAGAAAAAAACGTTTTATAAAGAACGTAACTGATTTTCAGTTTCAAAAAAACTTCAACTAATAAAAAAGTGACAAATAATCATCGATAGGATGGAGAGGTGGTTCTGAGCAGCAAACGATATCACTGCAGTGCCTCTGACTGGGAGGTTTAAAATTCAAGTACCGACGGTGGCCCGAATTTTCGGCACTAGTCAGATATGTAGGGTCGGGTTCTGTTGCTGTGTGGATAAGAATTTTAGCGGCCGGTTTTTATCGGCAGATTCTGTGGTTTCTCCGATCAATATTAGACGAATACCGGACCAGTACTATACCAAACGGACCATGAGCCGCGCGCGATCTACCCCCCTTTTTCCTTGTCGTATCCTCTCCCTTTACACACACTTAATTTCATAACACACACTATCACTCATGCCAGGAGACAGGTCGGGAGCTTAGAGCTTGTCCCAACTAGGGAGGTGCCCCGCTGGTGGAAGATACCTTGCTAAGAAAAACAAACCTCTAGCCGACGGTATGTCGGCGCCGGACTCACCATCCAGCCGAGTCAAATCACACCAACACCTCACGACAAAACAAGTATTACAATTACGGAACGAAAGACCTTGCAGTTGACGCGGCGGAATAACTAATCAATCAATTAATAAAATCTAAAAAAAATCCAAATCCATAAAAAGTGATATATAATCATCAGTAGCCTCCCGAGCACCCGCTTTGATAACTGTAGAGTTCAGAGCGGAGCGACCATCTCAGAGTGATTGGAAAGCCCAAGCACTCGAGTTTGGGGTTCCCAGCCCAGCCTTTTCCAGGTTCCGCGGCGGCGGCCGCTTTGACATTTGCGTGAGCGCGCCTCGAGATGAATACGCGTGTTCCCGCGTCGGCTGTTTGCTCCGCGCCGCGTCGCCTGTTGACCTTTTCAATTTCGCTCCGGATACGCTGGAAATTTCACAATCCAACGCGATTCATGTGCTGGATTCGCATCGGACCCTATCGTTAAATTTATGTTTCCCGCTATCGCTTACCACCGCTAATGAATGCCGGCCTCAAATTCGGCGGCGAGCGACAGAACGCGCGGTGCGAATATGGTACCAACGCGCCACGCGCTCATGAAAAGTGGACGTGGACGCGTGGTTATAGCGACGTCGCAAAATGTGTAGTCGGACAGGCTGCTGATACGTATGACAATGCTTATGAACGTATGTTGATGTTTGTTGATAAATATTGGAAGATGTAATGACGTTTCTCTCTCTCTCTCTCTCTCTCTCTCTCTCTCTCACCTTCCTCTCAGAATTTTAGTGTGGCTTTCTCTCTCTTTATTCATCTCTCTCTCTCTCTCTCTCTCTCTCTCTCTCTCTCTCTCTCTCTCTCTCTCTCTCTCTCTCTCTCTCTCTCTCCCTCGCTCTGTGAATAGACTTCTGTGTGCTTGTATCACTTAGTACGTATGATGCTACTACTCTGGTTGGACTCCGACCCGTCATGTGTATGTGTACTCGCGATCATAGTTTGGAGGAGAATAATATCGGCTGTATTCGATGATCGATACTTTTCTGCGATTTCTTCAATGAACGCTAGCACTCGTCCAAAAGGGCAGTGGACTACGCGCGATATTTCCATATTCCTCCTTGCCACAGTCTCTTCCCTTACACACACAAACACACACACACATAGACACCTATGCTTATAAGCCCATTTCTAGCACACAAATCGGGAGGCCAGTCGTGAGCTTAGAACTTGTCTTGAGAGTTGGCGGTACGGTGTGGATATGCGTTAGATACGACAGGGTTCTGTCTCGTGTGGGAAACTCATAAGAAAAACACCTATGTATCTGACGTCACATTGTGCTGTCGGCTAACATGAATATCTATTATTCGTTTATTATGGCTCTTTGTTACGTTTATTACGGTTTATTTTTTACGGCTCCCGATACCAAACTGAAAAAAATACTTATAGGCTATCAACAAATTCCTGTAATACAAGTAAAGAAAAAACGTCGAAAACCGGCATTGAGTTTACTGAAGCAACGTAATGGTTTATTACATAACTACACACACAATTCACGTGATCCAGAACCCGTTCATTCTACTTTTATTTCAATTATTACCTCAGGATCGGTAAGACGCGAGCGGACGAGCTGCAAAGAAGGAGCATGTGCGTAATTCGCAATACACGGTGCTGTTATCCAAATACCAAACCGTTTCAATATGCAGGGTTTCAACGAACAAAGGTTTCAACGCGTGGAGATGAGACTCGTTCCCGAAAATTCGGAGCAACTCGACCAAAAACTTTCAATGTGATCCATGCGTTGCAGTGTACAGGCAACACGCCATTTTCGCTACACTCACGCCTCGCCCACCCCCGGAAAGAGAGTAATGTTTCTGTAGTTCGTTTTAAATGAACGGTTTTTATTCGCTCACGAAGTTCCCGGAAACCGGATGAGTAATTTTATGTTCAAAATTTATCATTTTGCGTTCGTCACTCGCGCCATCCATCGTCCAGCTCGACACAACAAAGCCATTAACACAGTCCCACGGGCCGTTCGTACTAGGAATAGAATGCAGAATCACATTCACGCCTCATGCAAAGCACAAGAACAAGTAGAGAACGAGAGAAGGGGAGAAGGAGCGACTGATTATTTCGTGCTTCCGAGTGCGTCAATTTCTGTGGTCATTAGTCCCGTAAGTACAGTGCCTGGTGTTTGTATCTCGGTAGGTGACAATGTTCTTCCTCTTGTTGACCTATAGGACGGATTACATGGATTCTCGCCCAGGCATCTTCTACCAGCGAGGCAATCTCTAAGCTTCCCCTCCGTTCTGGTCCCTTGACATGCGTGGGCTAAGGTGTGTGTAAGTAACGAAAGAGCATAGGATAAGGAAGAGGTGGCTCGTTTGTTTGGGTACTACACTTGTTTTCCCCAGGAAGGAGAAACAATGGAAAAATGCCGATTAGAGCAGCCGGCCACTAGAATTCTCTTCCTGGCCACGCAGGTGGCTGAAATCCAGGTAGCTATCTAGCTACTACTTAAAGTAGTATTTTTTTAAAAAATTGTTTTAGATAAATCTCGAATTTTAGCCTTTTTAAAATATTGAACAAATGAAATTTTCATATTGATTATAATATGTTTCATGCAAATTCATTATAGAGGTTTTACTATGGAATAACACTTCACTATTAGGAATAATAGACGCTTAAAGAAACAACTCATTCAAACGAATGAGAATGCTTGACATTCAAAAGTACAAGAACAAGACACTAGAACAAAAAACTCAAGGAGTGAAAATTTTGCCTTCGAAAGTACAAGAACAAATGGATCGAACCAGAAAATGAGCAATTAAGGTGAAGACTTGCATACAAATTACATGGAGATAAAGCTTTCGCATAACCCAAATGAAAAACACTTCCGCGTTCAAACGACTGAATGTAGATTTTACCAATCAGTGAGCTTTCGTATTTTTAGTCATTGCACGTACACGATACAAAGATTCAAGAATCTATGCCAGCTGTCTCTAACTCTTTTTCGTATTTTTCATTTGTGGCTATTGCTTAGATAATTTTTAATAATTGAGAAATGAGCCATAGAAGTTGACGAAAATATACGCTTCATGTCAACGGAAGAGTTTTTATGAAACAAATAACTGTCTTTAGATATATTTGAGAACAACTCAACACAAAAAAACTGTACAATTGTTGTTTTTAAAAAATATGTTGATGATGACTATCAAGCTGCCTCTGCATGAAGTCCATTGAATTAAAACGAAATTATTTGATTTTGGGTAGAGCATTTCATGAAGAAAATTGGATCCCAGGTTCTGGAAATTTGTTTTATTACACTTAAATAGAAATTACTAATATAATACACTTCCAAATAGTTAAATAAAGTTAAAAATAATGATAAATTATTTATTATAACCACGAAGCGAACATTAGCAAACGTACTCACATAAAAATAATAATACGAGAGCTAAATGTCAAAGTAAAACAATGCTTGAGAACCAAACAAGACATTATATATGTGACCAAAAATGAGAAAAACATACTCCATGACTGCAAACAATTCTGCAATAAATACGTTAAACGAAAAAGCAATTACTTCGTGTATCATCACCTAGAACATTTGTAATATTGAAACACTCTCATCGACCATATTTTGAAAATGTATTTCAAGACCACAGCCTCTCAACGCCGACAATTAATAATCTGGAAAACTAATAGACATTCCAGAATGAAACGACGACAAACTATAATTACTCTACGAAGCGTATGATATCGTGCATTCTATTTCATCCGTAGAACAGTAATTGTTTCTCCACATTGTTGTTGCGATGCGAAAAAAGGGGGAGGGGAACAGGAACGGAGAGCGACGGGCGCGTAATTGATTCGCCACGTCCCCCTCCCCGACTGTCCGCCTCGCCCGACAGATTTATTGCCAATACCACACGCCGCCGCAGATGAAACGGAGTTGGGGGAGGGAAGGCGGGGACACGGGCGGAACCCAGGCGCCTCCAGCGGCGACAGCCCAAGTATTGACATTCCTCGCTCTCGTGAGCCCCGCAAGTCATCCGCCGGCTCTGCAAATAGTCGCCGGCGATGGAGTGGCCGTGAGAGTCCCTGATACAAAGGTGTCTCGTTGCTCCGTTGGGATCGTTAGTCAACGGACGCGCGTTACAAATATTTGCAATCCGCAGCTTTGCGTACGAATCTTTAATAATGGGTTGGAAAGAAGAATGTTCGTTCTGTATTCTGTCTTCAGCATTTTACTTTTTCGTACACGTACGTATATACCGTGTAATGGACATAGCATCATAGTATAAAATCGATTTCGAAATTTCAACGGAAACACATGTTTTGGGGTCTCCTGATACCGATAAAGTGTTTTTTTGTTGTTGTTTTTCCAAAACGTCCGTTCGTCTGTCTGTCTCTATGTGCGTCTGTCTGTTCGTCAGTGAACACCACTAACGCTTAGACCATGCGTGGGATTTTTTTCCAAAATGGATATTGCCTGGTCGATCTGGCTCGATTCGAGACGCTGCGATTTTGAAAAACTTTCTTTAAAATTTCGGGGCACTTTACTTGACTTCCAGAGACATTTTCAAACTTTTCTCAAAAACGGCTCCAATTATTTTCTATTAATTTCTAATAACAATAGAGTAAAATACACTTATAAAGATGGGAAAGGTCCGATTTTCACTGTTAACACTGAATTTTCGAAAGTTTAAATTTTTCTGGTTTACTACTACAAAACTGAAGATGAAGATTTTCCCTTTAAATGAAATTTGTTCTCCTTAGTTAGTTTTTTCATGAATGCCACGCTCTTTTTTTATAAGTGTAGTAATTTGGGCGAAGTATTGCGGTAAATACAGGCAATATTTAAAAAATACCAAAATCGCGAATTCTTAAAAAAAGGCTCCAATATTTTTCTTGAAACTTTTGTTAGAGGAGGGCAAAAAGTACTGTAACCGAAAACATAAACGCCATTTTTTATATTATTTCGTTTCTTCAAAAATTGCACAATTCCATTGTTGACATATCTCTCATGTCTTTTATATTTACCCTATCGGTGATTTGTATTCATTATTGCATTTTTGTGCATATGAACGTAACAAAATAATTTCTTATAAAGTTTCACTAGGACTCAAACGTTTCTGTTTGCACAAAAATTCACTGTTTCATAAACGTTCAAATGCCATTTTCTCAGAAACAGCTCCAATGTTTTCATCTACCATTAGGGGACCGAAAAATTGAAAACCTGTATTTTGGATGTCAATAGATGGCAGCTGGGAAGACCAAAGGGCCAGATCGAATAGCTAGCCGAAACCCAAGAAATTAGAAAACTATTACGAGAGGGTCTGTACAATTGTGTGACATCACTACTTTCTTCGGTAATACTTTTTTAAAACTTCGACTTTCTATAAGCACAAACTTCAGGAAGTTACAGAAAAAGTGAAATCATCAATAAACTGCTGTCCATAAACAAGGCGTGTTTCATCGAAATAAAATTAGAAACAAATTTGAGTATCAGTACTCGCCCGACCGCTGTGGTGTGCGGATCGTTCCCGCAGCTCCGTAGTGTCTTACCTTGCTCGCCCGCGAGGGCGCCAAGATAAGGAA
The DNA here is from genome assembly GCA_038098605.1 of Gryllus longicercus. Lineage (NCBI taxonomy): Eukaryota > Metazoa > Arthropoda > Insecta > Orthoptera > Gryllidae > Gryllus > Gryllus longicercus. The sequence continues at coordinate 1,164,196 of JAZDUA010000360.1, forward strand.
AAGTCTAGCGATAACAACCAGTGCGCACTAGCTCTAAGTGAACAGTTACAGTTGTGAAGCATAACGGTGTTTCATCCTATTCATATTCAAATCAACTTAACAAAAGATAATATATACTAAAACTCAGTCGATTACCGAAGTATTTTCGGGTAGGATCAGTAGCATGTAGTGCGATTGCATGCTACTGACACCCGGGAAGCTGTTTACTTCAAGAAATGTCATCCGAAGAATCAACAGGCAGCGACAGCAACGCCATGGATCATGATTCATCTGCTCCCGTCAACCTGACGCAGAATGTATGGCAAATATACACACCAGCTCGGTCAAAAAGGCCGAACCCTGACGTCCTCGACCCTGATGCTAATAGAAGGGTAAGGCAAAAGACAGCGTCTTGCGATAGTAATACTAGTGTATATACAGTTCCCACCAAGAATCAATTCAGTGCTCTTGATATAGAAGGTACAACAGAAAACAATGAGGAAACCTTTTCAAAAACCACTGTACCTCCAATATTCGTGCCAAATGTGAATAATGTTCCAGCTATGATAAAGTTTTTAAAGGAAGCCTTAAAAACAGAAGATTTCGAAATAAAATCTCTAGCAAACGACAAAATTAAAATAGCGCCGAAAACTCCTAATACCTACAGGGAAATAATAAAACATTTATCAGCCAACAGTCACGTATACTATACATACCAGTTGAAACAAGAACGTGCGTATAGAGTTGTCTTGCGACACATACATCATACGGTAGATGTAAAAGATATCAAGGCTGCGCTTCTGGAAAAGGACCACAAAGTTAGAAACATTATAAATGTTCGCCACAGACTAACTAAAACACCTCTGCCTCTATTTTTTGTAGACCTTGAGCCCAAACCTAACAACAAAGAAGTGTTCAAAATTAACCGACTGTTAAATTGTGTTGTTGCTTTCGAACCACCACGCCTGAAACGCGAGATAGTACAATGCAAAAACTGTCAGAGATATGAACATACCAGATCGTACTGTGCATACCCGTATAGGTGTGTTAAATGTGGAAAAGAACACGACCCAGATAAGTGTTTAAAAGAAAAGCAAAGTCAACCAACTTGTGCTCTGTGTGAAGGCAATCATCCCGCCAACTACAAAGGTTGCAAAGTATACCAAGAAATACTAAAAAGGAAAGGGTACAGCAACTCAAGTAAACACAGAATGTTTCAACAAGAGACGCATGTGCAGACACAAAACAGTAACATTGAAACTACTTATTCTCACGAAAACTCAAGAAGCAGACATGTAAATGCAGGAACATGGGCCGATGTTGCGCGATCAAAGCCTGTAGAAAGACATGAACACAACGACAATAGCCATTCCATTATGAATATTATACAGCACTCCTTTGAGAGGTTTGAAAACATACTAATGCAGCAAAGTCAACAAATAAACTCTCTCATCAACCTCATAACGTCGCTTGTCTCCAAACTATCTAATGCCTAAATTCCTTCGCATTGCAGCTTGGAACGCCAACGGCTTGGCAAATCATCGCCAAGAAATCGAAATATTTCTCAACGAAAACAAAATAGACATGCTACTCATCTCTGAATCTCACTTCACAGAAAGAAGCTACTTTAAACTGAAGAACTACACTTTATACGATACTAAACACCCCAGTGGCAATGCCCATGGTGGCACAGCAATATTAATAAAAAGCACTATAAAACATCAAGAACAGGAAGCTGTACAGGAACAGGATATTCAAGCAACAACTGTACAAATTATGGACTGGAGTGGACCAATCACCATCAGTGCCATTTACTGCCCTCCAAGATTCAAAATAGACAAACAACGATTTGAAACCTATTTTAAGTCTCTAGGAAATAGGTACATGGTGGGAGGAGACTACAATGCCAAACACACGCAATGGGGATCCAGGCTCATCACCCCAAGAGGGAGAGAACTGCTGAAAGCAGTTACCTCACTTCAGCTAGAAACCATTTCTACAGGAGAACCTACCTACTGGCCCACCGACCTAACCAAAACCCCAGATGTAATTGATATATTCATAACAAAAGGAATCCCATCCACTAACTGTATCATAGAATCTTCCCATGAACTGTCCTCTGACCACACTCCAATAATTATCACAGTCGGCAACAAAATTATTCTACAATCCCCTCCCGCGTCACTAACGAACAGAAAGACAAACTGGAACTTGTATAGAAAACAGATATCTATGAAAACAAACATCCGATTCCCACTAAAATCAGCTGACCACATAGACGAAGCGACTGAGTATTTAATACAAAATATTCAAGAAGCAGCTTGGACCGCTACACCGCAACTTCACTACACCCAAGGCTGCGTGAAATATCCAAAAGTTCTTTTGAACAAAATAGCCGAGAAAAGAAGACTAAGAAGAATCTGGCATACTTCAAAATATCCTGAAGACCGTACCAACTACAACAGAGCAACTAGGCAACTAAAACGCCTCCTAAACGAATTCAACAACAACAGGTTTCAAGATTTCATAACCAACCTTACCCCAACAGAAGATACCAATTACTCCTTATTTAAAGCCACAGGGAAGCTAAAAAAACCGACCAAATCAAATCCCCCAATCAGGGACGAAAACAAGTGTTGGGCAAGAAACCCCACAGAAAAAGTGTCTACCTTTGCCAAATACTTTGCTAATGTATTCCAGACTCATCCCATTATAAATACAAACCAAGAGCAACAAATCAGAGATTATCTTAACTCCCCAAACCAAATGACTCTTCCAATCCCGCACTTCACTCCCAGAGAAATTACCAAAACCATAAACGCCTTATCAAACAAAAAAGCTCCTGGCTATGACTTAATCACAACACCTCTTCTCAAAGAACTACCACGAAAAGGCAAGACTATAATTACTGCATTGTTCAACAGCATTATAAGAACAGGGCACTACCCGGAGCAATGGAAAGTAGCCCAAATTCAAGTTTTTCTCAAGCCTGGGAAACCTCCACATGAACCCTCCTCCTACCGTCCCATCAGTATACTTCCCATTCTATCCAAAGTATTTGAGAAACTTCTTCTATCAAGATTACGTCCTCACATTGCAACCAATAACCTAGTCCCTGATCATCAATTTGGATTTAGACAACAGCATTCTACCGTCGAACAAGTTAATAGAATCACCAACTACATTGAGAATTGCTTCCAAGAAAAGAAATACTGTTCAGCCGCCTTTCTAGACATAGCCCAAGCTTTTGACAAAGTCTGGCACGATGGACTCTTATTTAAACTCAAGAATTTTCTACCGTATCCCTTCTTCAACATTATCAAATCTTTTCTATCCCACCGCACCTTCCAAATCAAATATCAAAATGAATTATCTGAATTCCATCCAATCAAGGCCGGAGTACCACAAGGTAGTGTACTCGGCCCTATCCTATACCAGCTCTATACTACTGATATACCAAAATCAGATAAAACAACCATAGCCACTTTTGCAGATGATACGGCCATATTAGCTTCAGATGACGACCCTAATGACGCATCAAGACATTTACAAGAACATCTCACAATGATTGAAGATTGGGCCAAAAAGTGGAAAATAAAAATCAACGAAAATAAATCAGTCCATATAACCTTTACCCTGAGAAAAAACAAATGTCCTATTGTCCACATCAACAACAATCCAATAGTACAGGTGGAAAGTGTAAAATACTTGGGAATACATCTAGACAAACGGCTAACGTGGAAGCATCACATCTTAGCCAAAAAAAAGCACCTTCAACTTCAAACAAGAAAACTATACTGGTTACTAGGATACCACTCAAAACTATCACTGGAAAATAAACTGTTGATTTATAAAGCTATCATAATTCCAATATGGACCTACGGCATCCAAATCTGGGGCACAGCAAGCAAGAGTAATCTCTCGATCATACAGAGATTTCAATCCAAGACCCTAAGAATGATCGCGGCAGCACCATGGTTCATCACAAATGCAGCACTGCACAAGGACTTAAAAATGCCCACTGTCTTGGAAAGAATAGAATTTATCAGCTCAAACTATCTCCAGCGCCTTGAAAACCATCCAAACCACTTAGCCCTCAACATCCTAGACAATAGTGCAGATATCCATCGACTAACCAGAACCTCACCCCTACAACTCCCATATAGATTTTCAACAAATAACTGAAACATTACCCTCAGCTAATAAACTATCCCACTTGCAGCCAACCCAAAATAATACTTGCTTTTTGTTATAGTATGAAGAAATAGATGAAGAGTACCGATGGGATACCTTCACTGGAAATCAATCATTGTCATAACAAGTCTACAACAACATATTTACTTATTATTTTGTAAAAAATAGATTGTAAATTTTTTGTAATAAAAAAAAAAAAAAAAAAAAATTGAGTATCAGAAGAGGAAATTTTCCCTACCTCATCTGACTCTATTTAACAAACATAAACGAAGAAAAATTAACAATACTTTCACTTCATTGGTAAAGTGTGGCATATACACATTTACAATATACTTTTTATTTCAGAAATGCTTTAATTGCTTAAAAGACTGAGAATTTCGTTTTTAGTTCTGACACCGTATATTTTTGCTTCGGTGTACCTGTTAAAAATAGGATAAAGTGATATTTTTACAGCAGCATGCCCGAGCAAAGAAGATATATGGGTTCACGAGCATAAATCACTTCTGACATTTTCAGCCTGACATTATTTAAAGTGAATATACACAAACATATTCACAAATCCATAATTCTTATAAAAAATGCTCCATCTATTTTGTATCTTCTCTACTAGACCAATTGAACTATACGTTTTAGTGGAAACAACCCGTTTTTATATGCAATAAATTTAAAAAAATAATTCTCTCATGTCATGCAGCAGAATTACACATATAATTCTAAAAATTGATAATGTAATTTCCAGTTAGAAGCCAAAAAAAATTGTCTCGCTTGTAAAACGAAATTATAAAATATTATAAATAGCTACAGAATGGCACGTACATACTCGTATTAATTTTCTATTCCCTTTGGTCTGGGTTAGCTATGCTTTTATCAATTTTTCGGTTCCCGAATATAAAAACGGAAATATTACTTTACAAATACAAATTACTGGAAATGTGCATATTAACGACGTGAGAGAAATAAAAAAGGACATTTGTTTATTTTTGGAATATACAAATGAATACTACAATATTAATTTAATGTCATCTTAAATAGTGCAATTAATACTGTTGAGACGGCGAAATACTCGAAGAAAAGTTGGGAGAGCAATTACTAGAAGCTCCAACGAAACATCGCCTCTTCAATCAGTAGTTTTTTGTCAGACAAGAGTGTTCTGGAAAAGGGTCGATACACATTTGACAAAGATTGTTACTTGGAGCAAGAATTAACGAAAAATGAAGAAATTGTCACAGTTACATCTGTCCAAACGAAATTAAACCTTTCTTTATGAATTTCGTCGTTTTTACTTCATGTTACAACTGCATCCAGTGCCTAGCACACACTGAATCGGACCTTGAAGACGTTCAAAACGTTTTTATTAAGCTTTCTTCACCTCGCCTCTGATGACAATGCGAGCTCGTGGCGTCTAAGATGGAAATCGCTGGATTCTCAGAAATTCTGACAATGCTACACATGGTTCGAACGAGGAGCCGCCCAGACGCTGATTCGATCTTTCGGTGACGCTTCGAACTAACAGGAAGCAGCTAACAATCTACGTCAATGAACTTCGTACGAAAGAAGTGAGTATTTGGTCAACAAAGAAGAAATTCGCGCGGCTTTTTTGAGAAAAATTGAGAAATCTCCGAAGCGTCAAGTTTGAAATGTATAATCCTTTCCTCTCAAACGCCTTCAGAGAACATCAAAAAATGCCCTATTAAAAAACAAGGAGCCACATTTGAAGCAATTGCCAACAAATACTATCCCTACCAAAAGTTTAAAGAAAAAATGTAGAGCGATTTTTGAGCAAATATTGTTTTTTAATTTTTTTTTAATTGCAAATATTGAGCGAAAACTTCAAATATTTTCAAAGAAATGTACATGATCTTCATGAAAGAACCGTATTGTTTTTAGTAACACTAGATAGCATATTTCACGCAGAATATTAAGACAAATTTATTCATATTTCACATAAGGAAATTTGTCAAAACTAGAGACCAAAAAATGTCACTAAACTGCCTACTTTCCGCCATATTGGAGTTTTAGGTACTTAATAAGAGGCTATGACATGCACGTTCTCAACACAGTGTATGCATATGTCACTTAAAAATATAAGTCGAAAAGTTGATAACAACAAATCCTATAACATCATGAAAAGCAGAACTATCTTGTTTTTTTTGCTTCACACAGCCGGGTAAAAATAGTCCGAGTGCCGCAGCAAGACATTGCAACGCTGCTCTTGTTACGTAGATGTCTGAGTGGATCCCTACTGTATTGGGCAGCAGGTATGGGAATGTCGATTATGCAAAATTCCTATTTGAAAGGGTAATTAGTGGTTAGGGAAATGGTACATATTAGTTGTAATCGTGTCGAAGCCTATACTGGCGAGTTTCCAAGTGTATATAGTGAGCTGATATATATTGGTACGTGTGCGTCTCTGGATGAGAATAGCTTAGATGTAAATGAGACCTCGCTTAGTTTAAGAATATTTTCGTTCTTCGAAGCAAGGATGTACAGAACGGTCACAGCGCGTGTCCTTATTAATGAGTTTACGTAGGTAATGTTTAGGATAAAATACATTCGTTTCCGGACGGTAAGTTTTCCCCCTTCACCGACAAATCATTAGTATTGCCGTAAGATAACATTTTGGCAGGCTTGATTAAATGAAATGGCACTATAATGTAAAGAAAAACAGGATGGTCGATGAAGAACCATTTAAATATGTAGAGTGTGTACAAATGTAATAATTGTTATAACTAATAAAATAGTTTTAATCCTTAAAATATTTTTTGCTCAATATGTATCAACGATTTCATAATTTGCAATTTAAAGTCCATGTGTGATAGTGAAGGTCTCTAACTTTTGGGCATTGTGTGTGAACCTCACTAGAAATAAGTATGTCTTTGCAAGATAGATATAGTTTAACTTCGTGTATAAAACTGTAATTTTGCAATAAAAGAACGAAATTAAAATCGTACCCCTCAAAAAATTAAGTAGTGAAAGTCATGTTAAAATTAATGGTATTCGAGTTTTCTCTTTTGTCTTTACATTGATTACATAGTGATGGTGACTATCTCTACTCGAAATAAACAATTCTTCTGACAGCAACTCTTGTTTTTGCCACATAGCCAATTCTATGGATATATATTTGCGGTTGGGGCAGGAAATTAATCAATGTTATCTGCAATTAACATCATGTATTTATCACATTGCATTTGATTAACAATTGAACCGTAAACTGAGATTTAATTCACCCCGAATTCAAGGTTCTCATTTCATTCAAGGGATTAATTTTTATTTTTTACATAGCATTGACAGCTGAACGTTCCAGTTAACAGTTATTGATGAAATGAAGGCAAAGTGTTCTCGGTACAAATTCCCATCAAGAAGGAACAAAAGAAAGGATTTAAATCGTAACAGTAATGTCTGCAGATCTTATCTAAGACATTAAAGTAAAGTGAAATACATCATAAATATGAGAGATCGCTAAAAAATAAGTCGAATTATTAAGTAATTATTCCAGATAATAGGTTTAATAGTGAACTAATAAGAGAACTATTCTAAAATAAGTGATTTCAAGATGAATAAAAATATTTCTTACTCTTACGATTCATGTATTCGTGATAATAAATTTGCAAAGTGCATATGTTATATGAAAACAATGAATCTCCTGAATAAAAATTAATTTGATAGATCCATCTTTGAAGGACAACTTCAACATAAGCCAGTATAGATGAAATTTTTACTTTTCCCTCTGCACCCCTGTAAACAGTTTAATGAAAAATCATGAGAAATAATATATCCATCCATGAAGATATTTATAAAATGGATTAGATTAGAATGAGCGTGTAGAAATGTATTTGTTAATAAAACAATTAAGTGTAGTATTCTAAATAACTACTCTAAATAAAAACATAATTTAAAATCAAATAATTAACACAATTTTATTCATATTCCAACTATAGATCTAGAAATATAAAAAAAACATCGCAAAAGACCACAGAGTAATAAAAATCGAGAAATTAAATAAATTATTGGTTAAAATCATGAATAAAAATGAATATTTTATATTCAATATTTTGATGCGCGTTTAATTCGAGTACTGAGCAGCTTGATGTATTTTAACTGTCTTTAAGAATCATCTCCTCTCAAAAATATCTTACTCTATGACGTCCCTGGTAAGCTTCTAGAAGTCAGGCAACTCAATGCCATGCAGTGATCCGACATTAAAATTTATACGTCGTTATTTCAGATTAAAAGATTCAATCATAAAGTTTATTTTATGCAATGTTGTGAATGTCACGAAACTTTAAACAAATATTACGTCATATAATTAATGTGGTCACTCAATGCAGATTTTATAACCAGTTTGTTTTACCCAAAACACCAGAAGTTTTTCTTTGAAACATGCGATCTATTCTGTTTCGTTGGCCGTTGCCTCTCCGAATTAAACTCAGAGAGAGAGAGAGGGAGGGGGGGGAGAGAAGAGAAAGAAGAGAGAAATAGAGATTCTGAAAGAGGGGCAGAAAGAAAGGGAGAGATAGAGACAGAAAGATGGACAGAAAGTGAAAAAAAGAGAGAGAGAAAGAGAAAGGGAAAGAAAAAAGGAGAGAGAGAGAGTTTTCTTTCCTGATTTTCTTTACATTTTATTAAATCAAACATAAAATCTTAATTTTTCGGAGGATTTACATCCGCAGCACACATTGTAACTTACCGATATTACTTTATATTCCCTCGAACATTTTGTAAACGATAAAAACAGGCGAAGTAAGTTCATGCAGCTACGTGCAGCGAACGCCCCAGAACGTGGCACGTGCCCACTGCGGAGACGCGCAAGCGGGGGTCGCCAAGAGCGCAACCCAAGCGATCGCGTCGCTAATGAACTCCGGGGAAATTAAATTTTTAATTAAGACGACGATGCAAGTTATTTAATAAACCTTTTCTTTAATATCCCATTTGCATGGGGCGCCGGGCCAAGGACAGCTGAGTGGCGCCGCCCGCCGCCTTGAGAGGCGGTGAAGTTGGCGGCCGCTCGCAATTAAAGCCAGCCCGTTGGTGCCCAAGCGCCGCCATTTTGGGGCCAGTGATGAGCTGCATGGCTTTGACGCCCGCTTCACAACTCCTGCAATGAATCAACCACGCAATGCAAATCTAGGACCAGATTACAAGTACACGTTCAAATGTCAAGTTAAGTCTTGTCTAATGTTTAACTGCTTATATTACGTCGTACATTGTGATTCTATTTTTTTTTTACTTTTCTCCTACCTATCGACACAATTATTTATATAGGCTATTCGATGTAATTATGTTTTATCAATTCCTGTTTTTGTGATCGCTCGACTGTTTAATTATTCAAAAGAATTGCACACACACCTCTTTCATGTGATATGTTTTATGTAAAAATAATTACTATCATAAAAATATCTTTGTTACGTTCAAGTAGGCTGAATTTGCAATGTCGTCAGCATTTTCGAAATCCCAAATTTTACAAAAAAATGTTTAAATAATTGTGAGCAAGAAATTTAATTATATTATGTATACATTTTATGTATGTATCTAAAGTGTTAAAGCTAAGTTAAGGAAACTCCAGCAAGATGAAGAAATTGAGGTCTCAAAATATCAAGCGAAATGTTGTCATTCACAAATTTTGATTTAGAATATTACTTATAAAATTACGAATTTAGTATATTACTTATAAAATGAAAAAAATGAGAGTATTGGACACACAGCATAAGTTAAATTTATTTGAATCGGATATTTGTAAATCAAATTCTATAAACCGTACTTACTACTGGAAATATATAGCACGGGACGAACAATAAGTATTTAGTTATTAAATTGAAGCCGAAATTCTTTTCACCAAACATTTTTTTATAATGCTGTACTACTTTTTGAGTACTTACAGAAAGAATTCAATGAGGAAACAGTTTTTTATTCAACTTAACTAATATTACGATCTAATCCGGATGAGCTTGGTCTGGGATTCTCTTGTTGTCGAAACTAATAACAAAAACGAATACCCATGATATTAATTTGAAAAATTGGAGAGTAGTATTTCTATACAATTTAGATAATGGATTTCTTAACGTGTTCGTAAGTACGTCATTCATCTGTTCAAATAATATTCAAAATTTATAATATTCATAATTCAAAATGCATAGGGAAATATAGTATGATTGATATGTACTTTTGTTGTACTTCTGCTGTAAGATATTAACAATATTGACATGAGAAAATTCCGTTAAAATCGCATTTTAGAAGAATAGAGACTACAGGTGAAAGAAAGAAATTTCGTAACTGAAAATAATCGATACAGTTTTCAATGTTCTCAGATTTTAAAAAAAATGAAATATGTAAATAATTTCATATTTCTAATCTTCAGCGGAAAGTTCTGATGGAACTAGCGTCATAAGGCAATATCATGGAATCTTGTATTTTGTCGCCCTTAGTTGGACATCTTTCCTTCTAAAGCAATATCCTGGAGCACAAAGTACACCTACTTTACAAATGTATCTTCCAGGTATTGCAATATTCAGTCCTTCTCCAATTTTAGCCTGCCTTCAAAGGAGAGCGTTCTTGCCTTTGAAGCGAAATTGCAAGGAAGCTAATAATTCTTAAAAGATTACCTTCAAGCTTATGAAATGCAAGGAAAATGGCAAATGTTTCATCTTGAAGTTCTTTCCGTCTCAGTAAATATCAGCAAACACGTAAGAAATATTCGGAAAAACATACACTTTGGAAATGTAGTCTCTTATATTATTTCTTTTACGCCTCTCACACGAAACCAATCTTGATGAATGAGGTCTCTAAAGAAATAGAATTTCACGGAGATGTGAAGGATTGCACTTTGACTTTAAAAGTATGAAGTATTTGTTTTTAAAAAAAGGATCTAAATATTCATGTCAAATGCAAACCGCGGTACTCAGTCGGATATATCGTTAAATAACTCCTAAACAAAGCATTTTAGGGCATTAAAAACTACAATTTTGAGAGAAAAGGCTTATACTGTAATCTACAAGATGAGATATTCTTGGAAATTCTATTAAATTTTTGCTGGTTCGGCAATTACCGTCACTACCAATGCCACCTAGATTTCAACCCTTGGTGATGGTGGCCATCTTTGGAACTTCACGCTTGGAAGGCCTAGATACCTTTATCTGGCACTATTTAAGCTTTCTATGTACATTGGGACTTGGCCAGAATGACGAGGTTTATTTGCACAATTATTAATTCACGATTTGCTCTTGCAGCAACAACTAGATGTAATATTAATAGTTGCTTGAAACCGATGAAGATTGTTTCTTTTGCGTGTATTAAAAACATTTATTAAACGTTTTATCGAAGTCAACAATTTCTGGGAACCTAATTGTGGAGGGATGCGGGTGTATAGTGAAGAGTGTAGTTATGTCTTGTTAGGTTCGGTTTATGTTTTACCTGTACCAGTATTTTCGTTATCAGCAGTGATTCGGTAAAACTTTCAAGTCAGCGTGTTTAGTCACGTAGCTTTCTCAAAAGTAAAAATCGTTTTTTTAAATATTTTTGCGACTTTCACGAAAAGTGAAAAGCTAATTGTCAAAGAATATTGGACATTTACTTCAAATATTTTCAAGGACGAGTTGTGAATTTTTACAAGAAATCCCTCAATAATACTGAACAAATATTTATTGAAAATTTCTTTTGACAATCGATTGCATTTTTTTTATATCGTGTTAGTACATTGGAAGTTATCTTTGGCCATTTTTAAACGAATAAATACGTTTATTTAACAATTTTTGCGGTAAGAAAAAATTTAAACAGATTCATTGAACGAAATGAGTATATATTTCAGCATGTCGTGGTACGGTTAAACCAAGTTTATAAATTTGAAACGAAATAAAATGCGAAGATGACACAGTATTCACCAAAATACAAAGTTACCCTGCCAAAAACCAACACTACACTGTAGGAAACTTCACAAAATATTCTAAACACTAGTTTCAGCCTGCACAAAATAAATTCTCTTTCATACAATAGCCGTTAGTACTGTCTGCTATGAGATCCACCTAACTCGTTCTAACTATCACTATAACACCTTTTTTCCTTCTTCAAGGGCAGGAAACGGCTTTATCACTACTATTTAACAAGCACACACACACACACACGACAGCCTGAACTTCAAACGCCATATAAAACCACAAAACTCATTCGAACCACCACAAACTTTAAAACGGTTAACACGATCTCGCCCACAAAAAAACAACCACCAAATACATCAAAATCATTAGAAACACAACCAGCATAACACTTATTATCGTCCCCCACAACCACAGTCATCGAAACCGCGACCGCAACGCAATGGGCCGCGTGTCTTCTATCTCCCTCATCCTTGCTCTCGCCGGCTGTACCTCCGCTTCCGCTCGCGCCCTCCCCCTCCACGCCACTGGGCGGCGGGGTTATCGACGGGCCCGCCGGAGGCCGCTCCTCTGCCCCCACCCCCGCTCCCGCTCCGCGCGCCACCGCCCTGACCCCGTCCTCACCCCAGCGCCATGCTGCCCCACCCACGTGCAGTGCCGCCCCCGCTCCGCCTCTTCCCTTCCCCACCATGCCCCGTCCCCGCTCCCGCTCCCGCTCCGCCGCCTCTCCGCTTCCCCCGGTGCCGCCCCTGCCCTTCCCCCGCTCCTCACCGCCCCCCGCCCCGGACCTCGCGCCCCCGCCCCTGGCCCCCACGCCCCGCTTCCCCTCCCCCATGCATAACCACCACGCTCCGTCCCCGCTCCCGCTTCTCGCTCCGCCATCCCGCCACTGCCCCGCCCCCGCGTCACACCAGCACGCCCTGTCCTCGCTCCCGCTCCGCCACCCCGCCCCTTCCTCCGCGACGCGTTACCCCCGCCACTGCCCCGCGTTACCTCCGACTCTATCCCTCCCCCGCGCCTCACCGCCACACTCCGTTTCCACTCCCGCACCACACCCTACGCTCCGCCCCCACGCCGCCCCTCCCCTCTCCGATGCCTGACCGCCACACCCCGCCCCAGCCCCATCCCCGCTCCTGCTCCCGCTCCGCCGCCCCGCCCTTCGCCCCGCTCCCGCGCCTCACCAGCACGCCAGTCCCCACTCCGCCACCCCGCCCCTTCCTCCGCGACGCGTTACCCTGCCACGTTCAGTCACTATCCCTCCCCGCGCCTCACCGCCACACTCCGCCTCCACTCCCTCTCCACGCACTACGCACCGCCCCCGCGCCGCCCCTCCCCTCTCCCATGCATGACCGCTACACCCCGTCCCCAGCCCCATCCCCGCTCCTGCTCCGCTCCGCCGCCCCGCCCTTCGCCCCGTCCTTCGCCGCAGCCGGCGCGACGGCTGCGGGGCGCACGAGTCTCTCGGGCGGACGCGCAGCGACGCGGCGCGAGGCCCTTCGCAAACCCTCCACCCACCATCCCCCGCCCACACCCCGCGCACACACAGCGACGCGGGCCCCAGTGGAGTCCTGGGCTGGACGGGACGTGCACATGCTGTGACAAACGGCGAAAGAATGAAACAAATTATCTCCAGCGGATACACGAGTTGACAATAGCCACTCGTAATATTGGTACATAAATATGATAATATATTAACTTGTAATCTTAAGCAGCAAAAATGATGCTTAACAAAACCCAAAAAAATGGCTTTCCAAAAAGTAGCGCGCATACTGCGCATGAGCAAGAAATAAAACACTGCAGTAAATTGAATTTTTGACAAAACACGGAATTTATGAATATTATAAAATCAGAGTACTGTATTAAAATGTATTTAAATTGCAAGAATTTAAAAAAAGTTTCTATCCAATAACGCTACACGGAAGTAGCAAATATTTCATGGCGGCGGCGTTTTCCTGGAAGCCTTGCTGTCGCATCACGTCTGCTGTGTCGTAAGCAGGACGCATTGAATGTGAGAATTCAGTTAGTAGGTGCAGTCTGAAAAAAAAAACTGAATAACACAATTCGATTTTTCTGTCAAATAGAAATTCTTCATATATTTAATTTTTTTACTGAGTTCACAGATAACTAATGAAAATGCGGATACCTCTCACATGTTCGGAGGCTGTTTATTTTTCTTTCAATTTTTGCGGGCAATGGAAATTAGTAATGTGTATTATTTATTACACATATTAATTAATACACTTCAATAATACGCCTCACTTTCATACAATTTATTCTACATAGTGTAATAATATAATATTCTACATATAATAATAATATACAATTTTAACACAAATATTAAAGATTAGGTAACACCTGACTCAATGTGTTTCGTAGTGGTTAATCCAAATATAAATACATAAAAATACTATTAAATTATTATTAATTCACAAAGAATATACAAATTACTATAAAATTAACAAAGAGAGTTAACAAAGAGATTAAATGTTAGCGAGGGTGGAAACAGGATGAAAGGAAGAATCATTCGCTATTCGCGGCCCAGTCTTTGAGCTACTGCGTAGTCTTTGAACTACAGCTTTCAGGGAAGCTCTAGATATTACCATAAAACTACACATGCTTATGCACCGGATAATGACAATAAAGACAATAATTATGATAGTGATAATTGTTACAAGTAATACTCCGAGTACTTTGGAAATTATCGATAAATACCCTACTCACGAAGCGATCAGTTAATTTATCAGAGAATTGCCAAAGCACGAGTGTCATTTAGTATGACTATTTCTCCAATGAAATTTGAATTTGGGAAGATAGTTCATTAATACTTGTTGCGTAAGTTCATCAGTTATGTTTATCTTTTTTAATGATATCAATTACTTACTTGATTCCTTCATTCTTTGCTGACTTATTCAAGGCTGTCTACAATGTTAAAGCAAGGAGGTTGAACTGTAGAAGGAAGTATTAATACAGAACAAATGTGAACAAACAGAAAAAGCACGTAACGAAAACACAAAACTCATGGTTTTATTTTATTAATTACTTATTAATTTCTAATTATTTATTTATTATTTACTGATCTGCTATGTGTTACTAATAGATACTAAATACTGGTAAATACTAGTAGGTGGTGTATCCCTTAACTTAGATATGATGAAAAAATATGATGTATTTCTAGATAGGATTTTTAGGGAGGAAGTGTTCATATGTCCAGTTATTTTTATACGTTCCTGCTCGTGAACTCCAACGTGAATCATATTCTTGTTCGGATGCATCAATTTCATGAGTGGAATAGTCATAATAATGATATTAATCACAATAATGATATTAAAAGTGAATGTAATAATTCATATTGTTTAAGGAACAATTGCTATTCAACTGAAGGTTTGCGAGTCGACTCGTTTCAAAATGTCACGAAAAGAAACTGCGAGAAAGCGCCGAGTTTGTGCCCCTAAAACTCGATGGAAAATCTCGACTGCAGTTCCGAACTCTACTGAGATGAGCTTCGAGCTTTCCGGTCGCCATCATCCGAATACATTCTCGAGCGTGAGCGAGTAAGCTGTCAATCACCCTAATCACTATTCTTATCGAGAGAATGAATGACCCGTGAGAGAACGCCAATATATCGATGTTTTTCATACCAGAATAGCGGATGTGGTGTGTCGCTTGTGTCACATGACATTGAAGGGCATTGTGTCACATTTCTCGCTTCTTCCTGTATTGATCTATGTAGTTTTTTTTCCTATTTTGACGTTAATAGTCATATACCAATGGAGGGGGGAAATCCAGCGTAGTTCTCTTCCTTTATCTTATTTTTTACTAATTCAAGGTTCCTACCCAACTATAAATATTATATGGCGACTTCTGTAACTTTAAGGGTAACGGTATACGGACAAACACATACATCCATGCCCTGGGCGGGATTCGAAACCGCGACCCCTTCAATGCCGAGTCATCTACAGCTCTTCCACCTTAGCGATCTCGATAGTGATAGTTTCACCTTCCAACGCTTATACGGTTGCTTACAAAACAAGTCGAAAACTTCACCTTGCGTAATTACTTTTCGAAAACTCTGGCGTTCTCTTATAGTCAAGCCTTCCCATGAACACGTTAAAATATTATTTTACTATCTATTACTATTTATTTTTGAAAACCGGGAAAGTTTAGAATTGTGTCCGAAGGTTGATTCACGATCATAATTTCCAATGTTGGTATCGATACCTTGTTTTCCCGATGGAACAAATGTTTATGTTTACGGAAGTAAGGCAATTACGTTGACAAGTAATAATTACTTGTGCCATTCCTATTATCAATATGTTGATGAAGCTTCCTATTAAAGTTGGGCTCGTAATGTGGGCTCGTGTAATGTTGTAATGAACTGATTTAATATCGTTCTTCTCAAATTACTTACAGATAAACATTGTGTTGTTTCCAGCGTAGAATGTGACCCTTGCTAAAATCGTAAAACAAGTTTCCAAAACCACACCAAAAATACTTACGTTATGACATGATACACTGATATTACAACGGAATCATACAATAAGAATATTTTAAATCAAGAAAAGTATAGAGAAAATATATAATCATTGCAAGTTACGTACGTTCTTAAAACGTTTCAAACGCTCCAGCAGTGACCACGGCATATGGATCTGTCCAACTTTTGCCTTGGAAAAATAAACGAATGCTCATACCTTAAATTTTGAATAATTTAATAGATCGACCTTGCCCTGAAATAGTTTGTATTAACACATGATTGGAAAAAATATCGATAATTTCCCGCGCAAAATAAAGGTTAACTAAATTCTATTTCTCAAGAAAGTATACCTAATTCATTACTTACACTGAAGAGAACATCAGAAATAGCGAATAATAGTGTGTAAAACGTAGGAAAATCATCTGTTTTTGAAGAGAAACATATTTATCAGTTGACAATATAATCTATCAGCTCCAATAAAAAATGTGAAAATTACAACGTGAAAATAGTGTAGTAAATGACAAAATGTATGTATTAAAAAATTTGCGTATTTTGCTCTGACTTACTACATCTAGGCTTAGCTAGCATGGTACTTTCAAGTCTCTAAACCAATGCTCAAGTGGAAATCCACGAAAATATTTATTACAATTTAACCACGCAGAATGCAAGAGACCCCCGAAATTAAAAAAAAACGCAAAAAAAGCTGAATCTGAACGCTGCCCAGTTAATCTTCAGTTAATGGAGAACAATCAACGGCTACACGCAAAAGCGACGACGGCTCTATATAGATACGGACATGGCAGTTTCGAAAAAAATGTGAAAAATGATTTTTTCCGCGTGACGTGAGCACAATGAAGTGCGAAAAAAAAATTAGCAACAGGAGGCCATGTCCCGAACAGCAGCGGCGAGCGCTCCGCCCTATAATAGCAGATTTAATATCGCCCTAATTGGGCGAGGACGCGGAGTAATAAATCGATGACATGAGCAATAGGCGACGGTCGCCGGCCGCAATTCGGAGAATTTCTGCTCCGCTGGGGCCCACGCGGTTGCGTCGCTAAGCGCGACCGCACGCAACGCTGGGCTTCGAGCGCCGGTCGCAACTAATGGCCCTCCCGGAGGTCTTCGGGAGAAGATGGCGCTACCACCAGACGTGATTCAGTACGAGGTTTACTGCTTCCGATAAGTCGAATAACCACTCACCTTTGGTCTCTTTGAAGTTTTTCTCTAATCTACCATAAATTCAAAAACGTATGTATTTCTCAACTTTTGGCAAATGTACAAGGTGTTCAAGCCTAGCTGCACTAGACGACAGCACCGTCTGCACCTTATAACGATAAACAAAAGACAAAAATATTGTAGGTTCTTGGCTATTCGAAAGAAGCCGCGTCTTCTGCACAGATTCCATCGTTTTGGCCGCCATGCGACCTTCCTCAGGGCAAAATGCACATTTCGCCCTGAGGACGGTCGCAGAACGGCGGAAAAAACGTTGCCACCTGTGCCTAGGACGTGGCGTCTCAGCCAAGCAGCTACTGCCACCGGCCGCGAACACCTACGCTCTCATCTAATAAGTCGTTCCAAAAGTAACTCAAAAAACAGGAATTTCTTCAACGAAATGTTGGATACTTCTCCGCCCAATATTATGCTATTCTCTGGAGCAAACAAGCGTGACCTGCAGTGAGATTCACTCCGGCCGCGCTACGGCACCACAGGGGCCGCCAGCCTGTCGCAGGTACTGCACTTATCACCGAGGTGACTTTGCATTTGTACGAAGCTACGCGGCAGTATTTCCAAACGTTGGGAGGAGAGGGATACGCTGCATCCGATTGATTAATTGATTGATTAATTTGTTAGTGATTCCAGGCACGTGAACGGCTAAGGTCATTAGTGTAGTGCATGTTTTATCCCGAGAGGTGACGGTGATCTTTCCCCTCTGGCGGCCAAGATCCGCCGCCGACCCACAACGGCTTGCAGGGATTTTCTCCAACTAGGTAGCTCCCACCAGCGAACCCCCAGCCGGAACAAGCCTTAAGTTCCCGACTGGTCTCTCGGCAAGAATGTAAGGTCATGTATGTGTATGTGTAAGGGATGAGGATAGGACAAGGAAGAGGAAGGAGAAATCGCGCGCAATACGTGACCAGTATTTTAGAGTACTGCTCCGTCATTCGACTGGATTGATCGGAGAAATCACGGAAAACTACCTACCAGAGCAGCCGGACTTACGGATTCTCCTCTAGACAGCGACTGAATTCAACCCAGCTATCTAGCCAGTGTCGAAAATCCTGCCACCGTTGGGAGTAGAACCTCCGGACCTCCCGGTAAGAGGCACTGCAGTGACATCAGTTGATGCCATGAGCCATGTTTCTGTGCATCTTACGTGCCTAACCATTGCTTCGTTCAGAAGGAACACCGGCGCATAATTTCGCGTGGATCAGTATCCGAAACGCCTTTACTCGACACAACGCCGTTGCCACAGATTTGTGACTTTTAGAACGTCTGAGTTTAGCTCAGAGCCAGCATTGCCGCTGTCACTGCAGCAATCTGATCGGGAGATCCTAGGGGTCGACTCACGCTAGCAGCATTTTCAACACTATCTACAGAGTCGAGTTCAGCCGCTGTCTAAAGGAGAATTCTGGCGGACGGCTCCTCTGATTGGTTGTTTTCCATAGTTTCTCAGGACAACACCAGGGGAAGGCCGGAGCAATATCCTAGCAAACAGGCCACGGACCGCGCGCGATATTTCCTTCGTCCAAGGGAGAGGAGCCTTGTTTATCACCTCTTACACACTCTTTCACACACACGTATTACACTACCACATTTGTTGGAAGACCAGACGGGAGCTTACAGCTTGTCCCGGCTGGGGCGGTGCCAGGCTGGTGGGAGATTCCTGGTAGGGGAAAATTCCAGCGAACGGCCGTATGTCGGCCTCACTTTTCGCTAGCTCCGGCAGAAAGCAACTTCTAAGGGAATATCACTGCCACCGTTCGAAATAAAGCATGCACTATCCTTACGGGGCTAATTACCATAGCAGTTGACGTGGCCGGATTCATCAACCTATTAATCGGAATATTGGTCGCCTGACCTCTTCACACCCCGAGTTACTTTCAACAACTTTACACAAATATTTGTGGTCTGTAATGTATCCTCGAATTATGCATGCAAAACATGGATGTCGCATTTGCAATACATGTCATCTGCTGTGTGTTTGATTGCCCATGTCATTATTTTTGCTGCCAGAGAGGTTGGTAGCTGGACTCCATGCCCAGTGTCCTAGATATCCCATGCCCAGTTTCCTAGACGTTAGATATCCATCAACTCTAGAAAACTTCCCGAACAATGAAAAAGTTGCGATTTTGACAGCAAAATTCTGATATTTGATTCCTTTATACCGTCTAATATTTTGCGGCATATAGCTAGTGAATTATCACAATGAGCTTACGATTTGTGAAAGTAAACCATATGCGTTCACTAGGTACTTGAATTTTTACATATTGTGTTAAAGAACCTTTTTTGATATTCTTGTTATGTAATGAAATGTTGCAATAAAGATCTGTTTATACTATACTATTTCGCCATGTCACGCTTACCTCTATGCATGGGAATTAAACTGGAACTAGGGATGGAGGACAACGATAACTGGTCGACAAGGTCGAACTATCGACCCCAAATGCCAAACAAATATATATACTACAATATGTTATTGAAGTGTTCATGAAGTCTTTTTTTGGTTAAAATAATTAATTAATTGAAGGGTTTATGCAAGAATATTTTGTTTGTGGTTCTTCAGCAGGGTACGTTCTACGTTTTGGAAAACAGTTTGTGTGGTTTTGTTCAGCAGCACTTTTGTTGCTGCGGGACGCTAGTGTGCTGCTATTTTCCGAATGATGCAACACGTAAAAGACGGCGAATATTTGCGTTTATCCGAACAGCGCAGAATCCTTACATTTAATTAATTGCAAAATTTATGTAACTCGCAATTAAGCGGTTCGACATTTTCAATGTTTGGTGACGTTATCACCATCCGTGGTTTCAATTTAGCCAAGTTATCTCACCGCTAACAACTTCTCTCCCTCGCACTCGATGATGTATAACTCTACGTTTCTTGGGTCTTTAAAACCTGATTTTCGAGCTGTCGTAGATTATTATTTCTTCTTTCCTGGCACGTTAACTGGTTATTAGCCTCGTAAGTGTAATGAATATTTTATCCACTGAGGTGATTGTGTCTTCTCTGGATGGCGACATCTGCCGCTGACCTACGCGTAGACTTGTGGTATTTTCCCATTGTCGTCTCCAACTACCGGGGCACCTCTTGAGAGGATGATCTAATCTCTCTACTGGTCTCCCGATTTGTATAGAAGTGTAGTGCATGTAAATATGTGTAAGGGGGCAGGATAGAATGAGGAAGGAAAGATCGTGCTCGGTTCGTGCTCCGTTGTTATGGTACTGCTCTGGCATTCGCCTGGTGTTGATCGGTCAAACCACAGATAACTACCGATCAGAGCAGCCACTCACTTAATTCCCTTTCAGACAAAGGCTAAACGTGGTCTAGCTACCTAGCTAGTGTCAAAAATCCTGCCTCCGTTGGCATTCAAATTTTAGTACCTCCCGGTCAGAGACATTAGTTAATCCGCTCTCCAAATAGTTCTTGGATCATAATCTACAAAATTATCATTCAGAGAATACTATTAGAATTTTCTAGATTCCACTCTTCGGAGTACTTACTCATTTGAATCGATTTGTCGGTAGTTCTTAGAATGAAGTCGGTCATTAGGTATTTGACAATTTCCACGCACAATTCCGTTTAGGAATAAAAAATTTTTAATTTCATTATTAGAATTTTCAGTTCACGGAGACATGTTAAGATTAGAATGTGGTCATTTATTTGAATATTGAAGAAGAGCAGAATTTATCGGTTTCAAATTTTGACAAAATTTAGGGAACATTTTATCTCGTGTAACTGCTGATCTCGCTACAGAACTATCAGCAAGCATCACTCATAAGCTAGATAAAGCGCTTGCCCAGAGTAAAAAGGAATTCCAAAGTGTGACAATGTTATTCTCCAACTACGACGTTAAAGAGTAACTAAGTTTTGGAACGTTATTTGAAATATATTTATAGAAACTTTTTTATTGAACATGAGTACCAAATTCATTTCTGAACGTGGATGAAATAAGAGACCCTTCATTAAGTCGTCATCTATATAGAAGAGTACAATGAATGAGAAGAGAGCAATAGTGTTTAGAGAAAAACAATTATAAATGATGTTTTCAACGGAATTCGTTGTGATATTACTTACTAACAATGCCAAAACTATATGGTAAAAATACCCAAACCCTTCTGTTCAGATACATGAACATTGACACTCCACGGTCGTCTATGCCATCGAGATCGACATTGCTCCTGATACGAGCCATAACACCATCAGCGAACTGTTTGACTCTCCCAATTGTCAGTTACTGTATGTGTTACGTTCGCACGAAACCGAGTTTTTAGCCACGTGATCGGACCCGCCTGTGTCGCCCGCGCGCCGGACTAAAATTCGCCCAGGGTTCGAATGGCGAGCGGTCTTTGTGGCGCGGGTGTGGCATCGCCCGCGTAACGAGCTGTGCGGGGGAGGTGGGGGGAGGGGGCGCCGGCGCCGCGCCATCCGCGCCATCGCGAGGCACGCGGACAGGCGAAAGCGGCTAATGAGCGCGAGCGCGTTAATTGGCGCACGCGGCGTGGGCGGGGGTGCGGACAGAGGCGTCTGCGGTGACGAGGGCGCGAGGTGCGGCAGGGGGATTGGGCTGGCGGTATGCTGCCGCGAAGAGGGGTGCTCGGGCCGGCGTGAGACGTCGTGGAGTGTGAGGGCGGAAAGAGGATGGTGAAGTTGGCGGGGGTGGGATTGGTGTGAGTGGGGGGTAGGGGGTGGCAAAATAGTGAGGTAGCGGCAGGGACGGGTCAGGGCGGGCCGAGGTAACGGAGCGCAGTGGTGCGGGGAGAGCAGCGGAGAGGAACAGCGGTGTGAGGCGGAGTGGGGCGGGATTGGGTGGGTGGACAGGGTGAGGAAGAGGGCGAGAAGGGGCGGGTCGAGGTGTATGGATGAGTGATGTGCCGTGGTGGGGCAAGCGAGGATGTAAGGAGGCGAGGCGTTAGGACAATAGGTGGTAGGGAGGTAGGTCAGTAGTGCGGTTGGGCTGTAGGACGGTAGAGCGGCAGGCGAAGGGCAGTGGGCAGCGGGTGACGGGGGTCGGGCGGCGGGCGGCGGAGAATGCAGAAGGGCGATGGGTGAGTTCGACAGCAAGGGTAACGCGCCGCCCCTCTCGTGCACAAAGGCAGCGAAGGACAGCCGATTCCAGTAATTAGAGAGAAACAGGATAGTGCCACGCGGGGTACAGAACTATCGACCGGTGAAATAGCGAAGCCTAGGGCTCTGATGCGTAGGGGACGAGCTGTGACTGTCATCAGACACGTTTGATCACACGATTCCAAATTAAATTGCCAAGTATCGCTGCACAGGTTTTTTGTCGTTATTTTTTAAATAATTAATCCAACAAACGCAGACGCACGCACACACACAATGAATGGAAATAATACTTTTGAATCTTACTTAATGACTACCTTTTCTTTGAAGGAATAATGGGTATTATATATTTTTTTAATTTGGAACGAAAGGTCACAACGTTGGAATTAAAACAGTATTAGTTAAAACTAAATGTTATTTTCCTTTGTTTTTCTCAGTTTTAAGTTTACAATTTTTTTAGGCAATTGTGTTAGGCAATATCTGTGATATTTGTTTTGTTTTTACTGCAGTAAAATTGAATCACTTCAAACCCAACTGTATTTTTAGTGGTTTTGTTTACATCCTGTTTAAGGTAACCAATATGGATGTCAAACTTCACAGGGAATACCGAGAATGTTTGTGATCATCGCAATTCAGCATAAAGGAACATATTCTGCAATGGAAATATCTGCGTGCAGGGAAAACACATTCCTGCTAGCGATGCTTTCATCTATCAAAGGAATCAATAAATTAATTTTGGTACAGTGACACATAAATTATACATTTTCAAACTCTGTTGAATGCCTACGGTGGAATTTATTTATTTTGTACACGGGCGAGAAATAATTCAACACACATTAACCAATCAAATGCAGGAAATATTTTTCGTGACATTTTTGACATCTGTGAACGAGATCCGGGTGCCGCCACTGAAACAAACGAACAGTGAAATCGACAGCTGCAATTGAGGAAAGAGAAGCACAAAGGTCAATAATTATATTACGATTGCACGTTTCAATTCGAGCCGAACTGCCAATGACACGAAATTAATTTAACATGGGTTTCACTAACACTCACTCATCCTTTAATTTTGAACTCTGTGTCATTTACGAATTTTGATTCGTTGTTTGCCTCTCGTTGCATATAACGGAAGTAATAACTAGCTACATGAAAGTTAACTGCTCTGGTTCAGAAATTGTCCACTGTATGTTCCTTTCTTCTGACACTGGGTTTCTCACCGGTGGCAAGAGAGCCTTTGATTGGCCTGGGTCCTACGTTGCTTTCGCGAAATGCTATATCAGGCAAATTTTTACGAATGCCTGAATTAATAACAAATGGTTAGGGTTGAACAAATTTGGAATAATTAATTCTGTGCCAAACTACTTGAACGAATTGAGATTAGCACAATATGGGAACGTAAACTATGGTGAACAAATATTTACTGTAAGACAATTTTCATAGAAAAATGCACTTCTTTAAGTTTATTTCCTTTTAGAAGGTTGCATTACTATTAGTGTTGATCTCCATTTTTCTATGCAATTATCTAAAAAGAATTGAAAATTTGACAAGTTGGTGGAATTGGAGAAACTTTCAGGATTCGGAAACGAGAATGCACAGTCAACCGAAAGTTGACCACATCTGCCGAAAGTTGTGACGACCTTAGATCAGACGCATTCAGAGAGCAGTTCGCAATTTAGGACTGTTGTGATTAGTCCCGCACTTCAAATTACAGATGTTATAAATTTATTCAAGTTACAGTAGGTTATAATATAATTCTTCCAATTATTTTATTAGTTACCTTTTCTAATAAACAGAAAACAGAAAACCTACGAAAATTAATAAATTAAGACCTAATTTTAGTAAAATAAATAGGAAACTATTAAGTTACTGTTTTATATATATCGAGCTTGAGAGAGGCTAAAAAATCCCGTTTTTTATTTGTACAAAGTACTGCGGATAAATTGATTTAAATCTTGGGAAAAACAATTTTTTTTATCCCTGGGGATAAGTTTTGCCTACCCCCTTTGCTCCAAACATATCCAAAAAAAGGAGGGTATTTTCTCCAACAATACTTACAAAAATCTTCAACGCTTCGACTTACTATAAGCCTAACCTTCTGGTCGTTATCAAATATGAGGAATCATGAAGAAACTGCATTTTGAAAAGCACTTCTTTGCAAAATGTCATTGAAATGCTCATTTAATTGAGAGGATTGTTGTTGTTTTTTTTTCACCTCAAATGATTCCCCCTGTATTTACAATGCGTCCTATCTCCAATTCAGAGCCGAGGAGCTTCTCGGCCGCACTGTCAAAGGAGAAGGCGAAGGCTCGAGCTGCACCTGGACCGCAGGTCTCGCCGGTCGGCCCTGGAGTACATTTGTCGCCACAGTGTTTGCGCTGGCGCTGAATAGACAAATGAAGCTCTATTCGCGTAATCGAGTGTGTTTGTCCGCGGCCGCTTCGCGCGCTACCAGCGCCGAGTTGACTAACCTCGTTACTCTAGTTTCGCCTCGACGCAGCCACAGCTCGCTCCAACCCGTCTGCTGCCTCCGCGTCTCCCCGCCACTCCCCGCTTCGCCCCGCACTACACGGCTCGTCGGTCGGTGCCAGCCGCTGCTGTAGTGCCAATTAATGAACGTACGAAGACCAAATAAGCTCGTGGACTACACATCCACGGCTAATTTGCGTTTGCCAGCATTACATCTAGTACAATAATTCCCATTTTTACAAGTACAATGAAAAACGGATGTAATATCTCAACACATGAACAGATAGTAATAATAAACCCGAAGGAGTTGTCTGTGTGAATGACCATTGACAAATATTTTTCATAACCCTTCAAAACACGTCTGAGCCTTTTAGAGTACTACATTTTTCACACCCAAGGAATATTATTTCTTGAAAAACTGTAAGCAAAGAATGCGGAAACGGAAGAACGTGGAACGAAGCATTACAAAAAAAGAAATTTTCAAACAAACATCAGATAGTAAAATAAATTTTAAAGTTGATGAATGTTCAAAGATAAATAAACATATTTTTTATTCAAGGATCTGTTATCATGAAAACAATGCATAACAGGTAAGAAATGAAATGTCTTCTATCACATACAAAATATAAGTAAGAAGATAATAAAATAGACATATCATCTTGAAAAATATTTGCTGAAAACAAACGTGACTGGCGTGGGGGGAAAGAAGATCGAAGATAACGATAACGGCGTTCCAAAATTTGGCAAGATGGCATTGTGAGAAGGGGAGTGGGTTGAACAATTCCCCATCTAGGACTCACCCGAAGTTCCCACCCCCGAAACCACAGTGCCCGTTCGGCTCTTTGCCAAGGCAGCAGCGGGCGTGGGCATTGCCGTGCTTCGCTGGGACGCGGAGGGAGGGGGGGCGGAGAACACAGAAATCATCTCGAGGAGAGCCCATGTTCCAGCCAACGGCAACTCCACTGAAACAGGAGCAATAAAGTTCTAATCGCTGCCAGGCCACGCAGGGGTGGACGGGTAGTGCTCGAGACACCGAAATCGTCTCTAGAGGACATCATCTCTCTCTCTCTCTCTCTCTCTCTCTCTCTCTCTCTCTCTCTCTCTCTCTCTCTCTCTCTCTCTCTCTCTCTCTCTCTTTCTTTCTTTCTTTCTTTCTTTCCGACGTCTCTCACATAGCAACAAACTTCAAGTTCAGAGACGCAAAGCACATAAACACATAAAGATTGAAGAGGAAAAGAGAGAAAGGGAGAGAGAGAAGGGTGAGAAAGAGGTGGTGACAGAGAGGAGGGTTAGAGAGAGGAGAGTGGAGAAATTGTTTAGAAGCAATAAAAATTGCTCAGGAGAAAGGTAAAGAAAAGGTAGTGCAGCGTAAAATACAGATCTAAAAAAAAGTTGGAAAATGAAAAGAATCGAATCAGAGAAACTAAAGAGATGGTAAGATTCGACGGATTAGACGAGGAGATGGTAGAAAAGAGAAAAATTTATGAAGTCAGGAGAAAGTTGGGAACGAAATGGCTAGAGAGGACCGTATGGAAAGAAAAGAGTCGACTTTTAGAACAAAAAATATGTAAAACATACAGGTGAGAGCATGTTCGAGAACTTTCAGTATTGTCGTTTATTCCTATCTATTTAGTTAAATTTAAAGCAAATATGTAAACACATCCATGAATTTCTTGATTCTCACCAATAACAGAATTAAGACATCTTAAGTCAACAATTCGAACCCAACGACTGGTTGCATTGCTTGGTAACATCTATCCATTAACCCTTCAATAATTCTCGTCTCCCGAGTCTAACATTTTCCATCCATTTTCCATCTAAGCGCGAATCTAAAAAAATAATAATTTAGCCCATCCTCGAGAGAACCGTCTCTACTGCGCAGTCGCGCGAGGCTTTTCACGGCGCGGCGAGGACGCTGGTTGGGCAGCAGGGGTGCAACTATCTTCTCGGCTGAGGACGCTGTAAGAGCCACCTGGTGGCCTCATTAAGAGCTGCCCTGCGGGCGCTCCATGCGCCACAGTGGCGGTCTCTGGCAGCGTCGCGTGTCTCCCGTCCCCATTCCAAGAAACGAATCACGGTCGTTGGTCATTTATTAAATATAAAGGATTGAATGACCGGTTTGACAGACTGTTGACTTCTCTATTGTTTGTGACGAAATGAAAAACGTTTTCAATAATTTGTAAACAAAATGTAGTCTTTGCACGTATCAATGTGAGCGGATGATTCATTTGCGACACTCCCAACTGCTCCATAATTTTGAAAGTTTGTTGAGAGATACTTGGGTGGGGAAAAGCCGGTCTCGGAACACGGCGGCGGCGGATCTTGACATCCAGCAGGGGAAGATCACCGCTACCTCCCACAATAAAACATACACTTCACTTACGGGACTAATTTGAGCAGATGATGAGCCCGGAATCATTAATCAGTCAATCAAAGTGTCAAAAATGAATAATTAGTGCAATGCTATGAGAATAATAATATACTAATAACTAAAATCCAGGTTTTCTCTTTAAAGCAACAAAATGTAATGAAATTCATGAACAGGTTTTTAGTATTTTTTTAAAAAAAAGAGCGCCATATCTAAAGACTGAGTGCCGTGATAATTTTTTTCTTAATTCTCCCTTTTCGATTATCCTTGTTGGTTGTTTATTTAAATTAAATTGAGTGATAGATATTTTTTATCTAAAGATCCAAGAGCCAAATTCTCTTTGATATATTGTTCTGAATTCCCTCTTTCCGAAATTCAAAAGTAATCCATCAATGTTGCTCAGATATTGATACTTCATTTCCCTAATTTCCTTGTAATATTTTTCAACGCTTGTGGTTGTTTCTCCAATGTTAGCAGAAAGGCCGTTTAAAAGTGATTAGAGGAAGAGAAACGTGTGCTTTTGACAAGTGCACGGGTGAAACATTAACATCACATCAGATACTATGATTGTAGGGTTATTCTCCCGTCAGTGATAGCAACTCTTTTCGAATACATTCAAACTTGATTTTTAAGGTATTATATAATGTTCCTAATATGAATACTTAAGTTAGAAGGTTTCTGTGCTAAGATAGCCTTTGTTAGCGATTACAGGTTTTCGTAGTTTTGTAGGGTGTTAATTTCACAGTGCTACAAACAGGTTTGCAACCATTTCTGTAATTAGAATTTTAATTTTAATGTAACTACAATTCATTTAAGCATATTTTAAAAGTTAATTCCAAAATTATTTTAAATGAGACAATTGTACACTCTGAAAAGAAAAAAAAACTTCTCGATAGAATCCCTGCTGTAAATATTCAACGATTAAGGGATAAATGACTCGATGACTCAGCATATTTAACCAAATTTAAAATCAGCTTGACATTTATGTGCAGTCAGACACCCTTTTCGAGAAGACAAAGAATTGAGTTAAAGTTCTTCCGGGTTTTGTTTTCGTATGAGAAATTAAATCAGTTTCCCATCGTCTTTTGAAATGAAATTACAGTGAACCCAATGCAGTTAAGAAGGTATTAAAACCTTTTCTGACTTTAACATTCTTGGACACTTATTCTGACATTCAGGTCACCGTTAAAGAGTCTCCGCATGAAGGTAACAACGCTGAACTGTTATCTCTGTCAGCGTTATCATCAACATGGTAACTTTTGTAAACCAATATACAGTGGAACATCAGATTTCAGAAATCTGTCACCACTAGGCAACAATCAATCCCTATCCCACATTCATTTAAAAGCTGGTTTATAAATTCACTAAGCATATTAACGGAAGGTCCATAAATATTCATTTAACCGTTCGCGATTGCCGGTCTGTGAACGAAATGAGTCGAGCATAAAAATAATTTAATCGCCACAAATTAAATTCATTAATGAGTGCGCAAAATTGATAATCCAATTCCTTCGCATGGGGAACAAATACATTAATTAACATTCATCGCTTTCATCGACGTTAATGGTACTTACACTAGTTGAATAACCTCATTCATAGACAAACGAGCTCGTAGGCAAAATTAAGCGAAATGTTTATTAGTGATGGCTATATGATTAACACAGCCCACTGGTGGTGGTGGAAATTTCATACAAACTAACGAAACCACTCCCGCATGCCTGAGCGCTGGGCCGTTGTCTGAGCGAAGTCGCTCGATAACATAATTCTCTCGTTTTCCGCTGCATTAAACGCATCGCTTAACATGAAAATGAGGCCCCATTAATGACCGTTAATGCCACCGCATTGACGGAAGTCCGCTGAGTAAATATGCTCCCCAAATTCCTGATCCACTCCCCCTCACAAGGGGATACAAAATGAATTCCGATTTGCGGTCGCGATTACATCAAACTTCGGTTCCAGTAACGAAGGTCCTTTGGACAAGTTTTGATCTGATCGAAAGAAGTGAAAAGAGGTCGGAGAAAATTATTCGTAGAAAGAGGATGGCAAGTTATATTCCACCCTAGAGAGTCTCTCTCATCCCGGCGTCTGTATCGCTGTAGTATTCATTCTTCAATCCTCTCTTCCCAAT
Organism: Gryllus longicercus; assembly: GCA_038098605.1. Lineage (NCBI taxonomy): Eukaryota > Metazoa > Arthropoda > Insecta > Orthoptera > Gryllidae > Gryllus > Gryllus longicercus. Next base: position 1,193,947 of record JAZDUA010000360.1, read on the forward strand.
TGCCATTTCTACTGCTTCTCCTCATTTAAGTCTACGTTCTCTTCTTCAATGGGTGTCTGGTTGCGATCCACAACATTTTTGGTCAAAGTTCTTCATTCACTCTTTTCATGTGTCCATACAAATTTAGTATTTTTATTTCAATTGTGTCAATTATATTCAACCTTGCTTCCGCTTTAAGCTTAATTTCTTCGTTCTTCACTTTATCTACTGAGTTCAATCTCCAACTTCGGCACCAGAGGACCGTTTCCATTGCTGCCGATTTTTTTTCGCTCTTCTGTGTTACTTCCATTCTTCAGATCCGTAAAGAGCAATACTGCAGTCTGATACAATTTCCTCTTCATTCTTTTACTTAATTTATCTTTCCATATCAGTGAATGCAATTGTCTTATGGGCACTCTGCCTTTCGTAATTTTGTTTTACCATCTTCAATACTTCCTCCATTTACAATTTATTTCTGTACCTAGGTAAGTAAATTTTTGGGAGTATTTTACTTCCGAATCATCATCCAATTGCTAAAGTTTATTTCCAATCCCCATTCCGAGTATTCTTCACATAATTTCCGCAGCATACACAAGTATTGTGCAGCGTCTTCATCTTCACCACCTGATCATTTGTGAAGTGTAGAGAGCATAACATAGAGCCGTCAACTTTAATATATTCTCATTCCTGCATTTCTTCCTCTATTTTCTCAGGGCTTCTTTCAAAAACATTTTAATCAAAGTCAGGGCTACAGTATTTCTGTAATACGCCTTTATTTGCAAATGGTGCTGAAACGCTTATCTCTTTTATTTTACTCTTATTACCTCTGTGCAAATCTTTAATGGCTCTTATCGCCGAGTATTCAATTTTTTCTCAATTGCCATTATCAGCCTAAATAATGGGACAGTGTCATAGACCTTACGTAAATCTATAAACACAAAATGTATCTCTAAGTTTTGGGTGTTAAGTTTGTCGGTTACCTACCTAAAGATGTTATCAATCCCTAACCAATCCACCCGCTTTTTTCCTCGAGTTCAATTAGGGCTCCTACCAGACGGGTTTTAAGTACTTTTCCATGTACTCAGCCAATGCTATTAAAGACAGTTGTACTTCTCTATACTCTTTAAATTTCAGTGCTTATAACAGTGCTTTCATGTGCTGGCATTCATTCTTATTGTATTTCAGGAACTGAATTCTGAGTGCCTCATTACCAGACAAGGTTAAGTTACTGCGGATGCGCTTTTGGCTGTTGAGGAGTGTGGGTGGTGGAACGGGGGCTAAGAAACCTTTCAAAAATATACATTTTATCGTATAGTTATAGTGTAACTACTCATATGCCCTTTGGTTGAGAGGACCTTTTCACCGTCGGATACGGGGGTACCTTTTTAAACCAAAAGTTTTTTCAATTTTAATTAGGAAATGTTTTGTGATACGTTATATTACTATTGAATCGAAATTTGTAGGAGGAAAAGGGAACTAATGGATCTTGAATGGGAAAGTGGGAACGGGTTTGGTGGAGAGTCACTAGTGAAAGGTCAAGATTAAATTAAAAAATACTCGGTGAGAGTACTAATGAAAAGACACTGCGAGAGAGCATGTTAAAATCAACATGCAATAGCACTACATTTAATTCTTTGGCTACATGTATATTTCAAGTAAACCACGAAAATTTAAGAATTACCAGCAATAATTTATTTTGAGTTACGTGTAGGGTGTGTATGTAACTCGCGACAAAGTGCTACGTATTTCATAAGCACGTGTTTTGCAGTACTTTCTATAATTTTCTCGCTGTCTTACAGCGGGAGAAGAAAGTTTCGATGCCGAAGAGTGGAAATACTTTCGTGAGACTTTCGCATTAATTTGTATTTTCTAATTCTGACCCCATTGACTGAATTTTAAAAGGTCTTCCTGAAATGTTTCGTATGTTAACTGTCCACTGATTTCCAAGATAGCGTTAGTCCCGGAGAGATATAAAATTATCTGATTGACATTTTAAGCGTCGAAAAACAACCCAATTTTCTAATTATACCACGACCACTGTCGTGCGCATATTCGGGCGTCGGGTCTGAGATACGCATTGTGTATGGAAATAGCGATTCGTAAAGTACTCGTGACGCTCTCCACAAAATATTCGACAAATATCGGAATGATCAGATTCAGCGTACGTGTCCGTTCACAGCAGCTTAAAATATAACCACCGAAATGCGCGCTGATCGAGGTGAAAAGTGTGTGCAACCGACCGCGAGCCGGTGTTATACCGCCACACCCGCTGCGGCCATATCACCGCCATATTTGTGGTGTGAATCACGCGCTTGTCAGTTTGTATTTTTTTTTAAAAGTTTGCTTCATTTAACGTGCTTTGATAAGCTTTATCTTTTCTAACTACATATTTGGTACTTACTACATATTTTTTACTTATAGTAATTTTTTCCATAATTTCATTTCCGATTACCGTGTAATTAAAAAAAAGTATTCTAAATAATGTTTAATTTTCTTTTCCAGACATAAATATATTAATTATTATTATAATACACCTAATTATGTCTATAAATATTATACAAAACGTCGTGTTTCAGCATTATATGAAAAATAAAACATTTTTTGAAAACTTGTTTATTGATCGTCAAACAAAAGGATCCGTCTATGTTGAATGAATAATATTACTATTATTAGAACCCATTATTTATTATAATCTTGTATGTAGGTACGTATGTATTTGGCATTTTTGGGTCGATAGTCGGACTTTGCCGTCTAGCCAACGCAGAGCCTCATGCCTGGACTGGGTTAAATTCCCGTGCTTGGGGGTAAAAGCGACACGTGGTGAACATGACTTATTCCGTTCATCGTAACTAGCAAGATCCGCCTGCCTGAGATTTGCTCCGCCAGACAGCTACAGAAACGATTTTTAAAGGAAAACTACAACTACACTTTTTGCCTCAACCTGGAATTGAAACTGTGTCCACGTAGTACGCTACTTGTGAGCCACCCTAGAGGCATAATCTTGTAAACAGTATCGAAAAACACAAAATAGAACAATATCTACTAATGGCGAGTTATATAAATATTTCAAAGCTTCAGAATAATCCATCACAACAATTTTAATTGCAATAAATCTAAAACACCGATTCAAAACGAACCGTTGTAATTGGGTCGAGTTAGTCATTTTTTTACCCGCAAATCCCTACTGCGCTACCCAAAAGCCGAAAAGCTGCAGCAAAACATGTAAACATTTCTCCCGTGGATAAACTGTCGCCCCCCACCTACGAGGGGGAGGAGAAGAAAAAATCAATCGCTGCGCACAGCTGCTGACTTCGCCGGCGTTGTAATGTTTTCGTCGTCTACCCCACAGACAGCAGCACCGAAATGACATAGGCACAACATGCAGCAGAAAGGGCGGGCAGTCGCGCAGGTAGAGAATTGTTGCATACAGACCTGAATGATGGAATCAAATATTCTGAAACGTCGGGAAACTTCAATAATTTCATACTTTAATTACTCAAATCCCATGCTCTGAACCTCAAACATTAAATTTGTGAACGCACCTACCAGAATTGCTGAGATGGCTAAGAGCGTGTATCGACTCAGCGCTTCGGACCGAATGGTTGCAGATTCGAGTCCCGCTTTGGCCGTCGTTGTTTGTCCCCTGTCTCTCATGTACGCGTTGTCGCGAGGATTCTCACGTTCTGTTTGAGCTCAGATCAGAGGAGCCCGCAAGAGTGTTGGTGTCTAGTGTATGGTATATCATGGTATATATGGTATTTCATATGCGTCCCATCCGGACGTAAAGAGTAACCGGCTGATGGCTACAAAAAAAAAGAGAACGCGCTGGTTGAAATGTAGAGTTTCGGATTATTTAATAAAGAAGCATTGCTACTTTTATACCGGTAAACAAGATATTGATCAAGTAAACCAACGCCTCTTTCCATACTCCCATTTAGGAAACTAAAAATCTTATTTGAGTTTCGATGTTTTGGATATATGAAGCATTTTGAGTAGAAAAGACGAACGCAACAAATACAATATTTGAGAAAACGCATAACAATTTCCGTAGAGCGGAAACTCGAAATGTTCGTGTGCAAAACACATTTTATGTCAAAAAGAGGGAATGACGAACTCCACTCAATATACTTTCGATGCTGAACGTCACTGGTGGAAATCAAAAGTGGCATTAAAAGATACCAAGCACTCAAACATATACCTCGCGCAACGTTTTTTAAAATTTATTTAATTTATTTTATATCGCTGAGCAACTACATAGTCTTAAGCTATCAAAATCTCATTTACAATTTTACATTACTATTTAAGCATTTCATTGCATTACATATTATTGTCATTAATCAATTTATAACATTCAATAAAGCATTAAATAATATAATAATAGATGCATTGTGAAGTTTTATAACAAGCACGGAAATAATATATATTTTCTCATTTTATAACACAGAAACTTAATCATTCTGTTGCTGAGAAGTAGAATTTAATAGAGAATGAATGCCAATATCACCCTGTGTTTATTTACTCTTACATTCAACTAAAAACTATTTTATTCAATTGTTTCTTTCGAATTTGCTATATTTTTCCGTGACTAATCGTGAATACATCTAACATTTTCGTTTAACTTACTTTATGAGAAAATTATTTATTTACTTCAAAAATTTGCATTTTTCTTGAGCCATGTAATGTATGAGATGAGAAACGGAAGAAATGAACTTGCGAAAGTCAATAGTTAAGGACATATTTTAACACGTATTGTAATATTAAACAATAATAAAATATTGTATTTTCCAAAAATTCTAACCATTTATCTCTTTACAATTATTTCTACAAATAAAGCATTGTTTATATATGATTCGCGACGAGTCTTTGGATTATGCGCCAACTGATCTTGGCCAAAGAGAACCTGTTAACAGTTATTCAAACCTAAGGAAATTTGAAGGTAAACGGAATGAACTTCTCGGAAAAGGGGAAATGGGAAAGAGGGAAATGTTCTACGCATGAAAAACCATGCCCACTTCCTCGCCACAATTCCGGCGGTTTGAGGTATTTCTTATTCATATTCACTCACAACATTTCGAAAAATAAATTATAAAATTCTTCCAAAGGACGAAATTTCATTTCCGCGAAATTCTGAAGCAAGAGGAAACCACATTAGCGGCCCTTCCTTGCCATCCCTTTCCTACGAATTCCACGAATCTTCAGGATTGTCATGAGGAAAGGAAATTAATCCCTCCCACACTCAAATTCTTCCCTTTTGTTTCCTTTGCAAACGCGACGTCTAGGGAACGTTGGGGTTATTCCTTTATACGGCTGAATTGTCTCTTGCGGTGTAGATACGATTACTTTCTGAAATCAAAAGCAGACCCACAACCCTGAATTTTCTTTGAACAATCTGAAATCAATGATGAACCATCCACACACTCTTCCGTTAGTTTCCTTCCTAGTTTCCTCGACTAAAGTTCTGGAATGACCTGTAAGTCATTGTTATTTCAGTGAGGAAATGGAACTCGTTTACTGAAATCACAAGCAAACTCTCTTCCCCCCGGTAAACGGTGACTTTCAAAAATAAATATTCCACCTAGTTTTCCCTCCCAGAAAACTCTTCCCGAGGATTCCTTGAGAATCACATTCATTTTTATATTACAATATTTATATTGCAGACCATTTTTTAAGCGAAAGCACTCCAAACCCCAACTGACAATATTTTGGTGTAAAAAATTGCTTATCAGCAGTGTGGGCAGTTCTTTGGAGAGCAGACACACCTGCAAGCCAATAACCCTGTTATTTCATTTAATCATCGTTCTACTAGGAGTACTAAGTAAATATTCAAACTCTCTCTAGAGAGTCTCCCAGTGGAATGTTGTTCCAGATCACTTTGTTCCGAGGTAAAGCTCCTTAGATAATAGCGACTTTTTAGTCTGCACTATCGAGAGCAAAGAATTGAGAAACTTCCCCAACGAAGGCAATTATCAATACCTATTTCTGAGCTAGCCAGACTACAAGAGCATTCTTTACGTATACGAATATCCCTATATTGCCCTTACAGCCCCTCAAAAATCTATCACAGTGAAGAAACCT